>OZ022559.1:27685966-28935966 GCA_963991005.1 Barypeithes pellucidus
AGTGCAAAATTCCCTTTCACATAATTAAGCATACATAGACATAAAATTTGAGCAAAATAGCATACTTATAATAAAATCAAGGTTCTCAGATATAATAAAAAAAAGTTAAAAGCAATTATAGTGGCAGTATTTCACTACAGCTGCTCACTCAACCACCATGTATATGTATAAATGTTTTTAATATTCAAATTCAGCAACACGCAAGTGTTGTACTTGTATAGGATTTATGCTAGGAAAGTACTGCAGCTGGGGATTTTACAAATCCCGCGTCTGGTGATTTCCATTTCTGATAATGAATTTTTATTGAATTTAAAAACTTTCCTTAAAACTAATCTTTAATATGCCTTACAAACGAGGGATCGACCGATACCGATATCGGTATCGGTATATCGGCCTTCGTGGCCGATATGTAACCACGATATCGGCCTATATCGGTATCGGCCTAAAAAAATTAAAATTGCTTAATATTTCAGTTGCTAAGCCTTTTTTTAAAGAAATTAAAACAGAAATACTAAATAAAAATCAAACAACAAACAAATAAATTTATTCTTATCGAAAATTTAACAAAAAAGTCATTAAAAATGTAGAAGTAAAGTAACACACTAAATTAAACAAATTAATATTTAAAGTTAAGTTTTGGCAAGTTGTAATGTAACAGAATTGGGCTTTCTGCTCTTTCCGGAGTTAGACGATTTCTTGCGCTTTCATAAACATTTCCGGCTGAAGAAAATAGCTGTTCACTAGCAACACTACTTGGCGACGACGCTAAATATATTATTGCAACTTATACATCAATGGAAAAATGTCTTTTTTTTGCGCCCATCAAGTCAAAGGATCTTCATTTCTTGATATTTTTTCTAATTTCTTATACAATTCAATCTCATCATCAATTTTATTCATCATATCATCAGTACTTCTCTTATATGACACTGATTTACTTGTCGTCATACCAGTAAGTTCATCAAAAGTATTACTGCCATCAACATTTTTTTCTTTTGACTCCTCACTTAATTTTTCAATGTGAAACTTCGCCATATGATGCTTTAAATTGGTGGAATTTGCTGTTTTGCCTTTACCTCCCAAAGAAACAACAGCATTACATAATTTACAGGTGGCATTTGCTTTTATTGTAAGGGCATTAATTTCATTCATGGAGAAATACTTCCAGTAAACACTTTTACTACTATAGTTATGTTGCCACTAATACTGCTACTTATTGAAGATAATGAACCAGAACCAGACTCTTGTAAAGATGACGACGACGACTGTATGCATGGAGAAGAGACTACAAAACGATCCATGTTTGTGAAAAATCAGAGCAATACTACGGGTTTTATTTACTTACTGTTTCCAACCGTATTCGGAAATTCTGGTATTCCCCGACCGAGCAAACGCCGAATTACGGTTGCTTTTCTCGGGCCGAATGGCCGGGCTTTGTTGAATTCGGGGAATTACCGTATTTATTTTTATTCCGTTAGGTGATTTCACAAAATATTGAATTTGCTCTGCATTTTTTTTAGTGATTTTATGGTTAATCCATGTAACGGTAACAGTATAGGTATCATTATAAACTCATTTATAAAGCAAACAAATTACGACAAAATTTTATGGCCGGTATCGGCCACAAAAAATCATATCGGTCGATCTCTATTACAAACTATAACTTTTGTGCAAAACTTTTTGACTTTTCATTTATTCTAAGCTTAGGATTTTCATGGAAATATGAAAAATTACAAAGAATAAATAAATAATAATTTTTCACAAGTTTAAGTACTGTTGCATCATTTCTAATATTCCTAATTCATAAATGACAAATCATAAACTTTCAGGTAATATTTAGAGGCTTAAAATTAATTGAGAAGGGAGTGGTTGTATTTTTCCTAGTAAGTAAACTAAGATTATACAAATTGTTCCCTATTTTGATCTTGTTTTTAGTTTTATTACAATAATTTTCATAGACGAAAATAAAACCTCAGTAATAAATAAATAATGTTTTAACTACTACTAGATTGTTCATCTATTAATAACCACAAGTTTTGTTATATTTAAAAAATGTATAAAACTTTATGCTTACCCAAATTTTCTGAATCTTCTTTAACTGTGATTTAGCAGCTACCTCATACCTAACACCTTCTTCTTTGCCATCTACATAAATGATAGGGAATGGTTCAGCTCCCGCTTTCCGCATGGCTTGTAAAATACTTTTTAGGGGGTTTTCTTGGGTGCCATCGCCAGTTTCATCGTTTCCTGTCTTCTCAGAAGTATAAATTGCTGTTAAAATGGAAAGAAATATATAAAAAGGTCATTTAAGTTATAACAAAAAATATAATGCAATATAGGTATATAATAACTTATTAAGTCAAATAATCCATTAAATAATAGTAAATAATTTCCAACTGTAGCAGGCAATAAGTAAAATATAAAATATTGTTCTTACCTTCCTGGTTGTCTCCAGACATTTTGAAGAAATGACAGTATTCTGGATCCTCTTTTATTTAGTTCTCTGATGCAACTACTGCAGAAAATGTGCCAAGCAAGCCTACAAGTAAATAAATTCGGTAAATCTCACTATGAATTTCATAGAGTGGGGAATTACTGAAAAATATAGCTGGGTTTACACTTTCTGATGCAATCTTTAAACAAGTTTGTAATTAGAAATGGGCAATATATTCTGAGTGAACTATGTATTAAAAGTAAAAAGTAATTATTTTAAAAGTATAATTTCATTATTACCTTTTGATTATAATCAGATTATTTTATTTTTCTATACAATAAACTTTGCCGTGCAGTCACAGTTAGATCAGGAAGGAAATTGAGGTTAGGTAAGTGCCGCGGAGAAGGAACGTCAGTCTCGTACGTGTCCGATGTGTCATGTGATGAAGGTTCCGAATCATCGGATTTTTACCCAAGTGAATTTCCATCTCACGACAGAAGAATGGTAGGTGACACTATCGCTGGAATCGACACAAGCTTTCGGCTGATCGGGAACTTTCTTAATATTTTTCCAATAAGCTTTCCTAAAACTTTCCTATTGGCCTGGTAAGAATATTGAGAATTCAAGAAAGAAGCATGTAGTGAGTTTCTAACCTATGATCGCTTTATTTGACTTAAAACTTTATTTATAGTCCTGTCGGTCATAAGATAGTGAAATCTACGCCATATTTTAAATTTTATTCCATAGAACCAGCTAACCCGCCAAGAATTTAAATATTAGTTACCAATCTAGGGAAATTTTTGATTACCATTATCACCTCACAAGCATAAATGACATATGACATTTGACAGAAAAAGTTCCTTCTTTCGGTGGAGCACGTTTTGGAGTACGTGTGAAAATGAGGTTTGTAAAATTTGTTTAAATATATTTTAACATTTCTAAGGAAAAGAAATACATTATTTAATAATAAATGGATCCGTTTTAGAGTTATCCTAAACTTAAGGACATAGTTTTGTATATTTTATTCGTTTATTTACCTGATATTGCGCCACATTGCACTGTCAACATTTTCAATGCTCCAAATTATAAATAATTTTAGAGAAATATGCAATATGTCTATATACCTATTTTCGTTGCAGTTCTTTAAAACTTCAGAAGAGGCTGGCAGCCTCTGTTATGCGATGCGGCAAGAAAAAAGTATGGTTAGATCCTAATGAAATCAATGAGATTGCTAATACCAACTCAAGTATGTATTTATTATTCTATTTGTGCAAGCCAGATAATAGTTAATTTTTTTAAAATCTAGGACAGAATATTCGTAAACTGATCAAGGATGGTTTGATTATCAAGAAGCCTGTAGCGGTGCACTCTAGGGCCCGTGTTCGTAAAAATACTGAGGCCCGGAGGAAGGGAAGACATTGCGGTTTTGGTAAAAGGAAGGGTACAGCTAATGCCCGTATGCCACAGAAGGTAAAGCATTGAGAGCTGTATTCCCTACATCGTAAAACTTTTCTAGTACCCCTATTTGTCTAGTTTTAGATAATTTTCTCTACCTTTTTCTTTTATAGGAATTGTGGATCCAGCGTATGCGTGTCCTTAGGCGACTCTTGAAAAAGTATAGGGAAGCCAAGAAAATTGATAGACATCTATACCACTCCCTGTACATGAAAGCCAAGGGTAACGTGTTCAAGAACAAGAGAGTCTTGATGGAATACATCCACAAGAAGAAGGCCGAGAAAGCCCGTGCTAAGATGTTGTCTGACCAGGCAAATGCCAGAAGACTTAAGGTAAAAATAACAGTAATTTTACTCTAAATCACTATGAATCATATGAAATTTAAAGTAAATTATTAACATTATGAAGTATGCCCATCTTTTTCGCCATAAAATAATATACTGCAGTTGGGCAAGCTAGAGTTTGCAAACCACTTAGGGCTCATTTACACTTTGAAAGTTTACTGGTGGAAAGTATGTACTTGCCGCCAGTCAAGTGTAAATGAGCCTTAATATATTTTTAGATTTGGTTGGCAACTTTAATATCTTAAATCATAAATAATATTAATCCTTACATATGTTGTAACTCGCCTTTGTTTAAAATGGGAAATTGGGGTTTGATAATTAAGCACTAGACAAAGTAGCTTATATTTATTGAAATTTTTTTTCTTTAGGTCAAGCAAGCTCGTGAAAGGAGAGAAGAACGTATTGCAACCAAAAAGCAGGAGGTTCTTCAAAACTACCAACGAGAAGACGAGGCGGCGGCCGCCAAGAAATAACTTATGTAGATTTATGTTCTTAATAAAAAAAATTAAAAAGTTTCATTTGTTTTATTTTTTAATAACTATCCAAAATATCTACTTTCAGTTTTAGCTTTTAAATTGAAAATAAATAGCATATTTTTAAAATTGAAAAATAATTATTTTATTGGTTTTGTTAATACATACTAATCTCTTTTACCCAAATCCAATGATACACTGTATTAAGAAAGACTTTTCTCACTAAATATTGAATAAATAATGATATGGCGAATGCGTGACTCTGACCAATTGAATTATGAAACATTTCCTGCTTCGCTAGTGTCATCGCTCTCGTTGTTTATCGCATCTTCAACAACATTTCCATTCTAATTTTTTTCATTGCATCGTCAGAGTGGGGAACTTTTTGGTCTAACTACTATGGGAATGAGGACGATCTCCATATGCAATTTTCTTCAATCCTTTGAAATGTACGCCAAAATGCATAGTTCATCAAAACCATAAAAGAAATTAATGCTACAAGTCGTCTCCTGTTCCCTGATATGCGACATTAACTATGTCGCTTCATGTTCCTTCGGTTAAAAGACCGGATATGCTAATATTTAAGGAGGTTATTCTTGGGTCTATTTTCAGAAAAACACTTCATATGAACATAATATGTCCTAAACGTCTTAACTTTTGATATGCAGGGTGTTATTTTCAAAAAATCTCATTTCATATTAATATTTGTGATACTGCTCTCGACATTTTATGATGTATATTATAACATGTATTTTTATTCCGACCAGTGGCGTTCGTGCAGGAATTGTCCTCGGTATTTTTTAAGAATCTTTTTCTTTAAATAAAAGTTATTTTTGAAATTCTCATTCCTTTCTGAGCAATGTCTCTTGATTATTGTTTGACGCATAGTCTTCGTATAGAAAAATTAAATTTTGCACTCGGTTATGAAATTAGGTATTAACAAAGATTAAAAAGGATCTGGTAGGCAAGAACCTTTGTTTTGTTTTGTAAACATAAACAGTTGTGTACCTAGCCTATAGTTGTTACGTATTTAAGTCATTAACCTTAATAAATTATTAAAAAACATGAAAATCTTTAACACCCTGTATCTCAAAAGTTAAGACGTTTAGGACATATGTTCTTATTAAGTTGTTTTCTGAAAATGGACCCAAGGATAACCTCCTGCTTAAATATTTTAGCATGTTCTTAAGAAACACCCTGTATTATATTCTTTTGCTAAAATATTTCTTGTGCTTTGCTCATTCGATCATTTTCTTCTGCATCGACTCATGTTAAAATATTATTAATGTCGTAATTATTTAAAATGTGTAGGTACTTTGCCTGATTTGAACTATATCAGCCTCAATAGAATTTTAACCAAAAAATATGTTACGCCCCTGATATTTTCGAAACTGATATAAAAATTTTATTGTCAATTTTAAGCAAAAAAAGGTCTCATTTTTCTTTAAAAACTAACACCGTTTGGAAGAAAATAACATGATAATATATTATAATATTATGATGTATCCCTTTCTTTATAATTTTTTATGGAAATCTTTATTAAGCAAGAAGCGTTTAAATAAAATCAAGTTAGCATTGTTATCCGTTGCTAAGGAAACGTTTGGATTTTTTTTTATGAACTGTCGAGATTTTTGATAAAAAAACAATAAAAAAAAAATTGTAACACCCTGTATATCGATAACAAAGCATTCTAGTTTTAGGTACATGAACTTTTCGACTTAAAATTCGTCCAGGAATTGGCTTGCCAAACGTTGATTGGGCTGACGACCTTCACAATAATTAAAAACACAAAAAATTTTATTTTTATTTTATAAATTTGTTTAAAAGCATTTGTGAAAGAACGTCCGGCTTTTTTATAAAAAAGTAGGGCGTGTACTACTTTTACACATTGCCCATCTGGCAACCCTATCCAGGATAAAGCACCCATTAAAATAAGTATATTTAAGTAACAATATGTAGACTTACCAATCTTTAAAAAATATTCAGTAGTTTTTAAAATTAAAATTTAGCGATACTCCATTACTGCCGTATATAAAAATAGTAAATAATGCTTTACTAAAATAGAACATAGAAAAATTTAAAAATCATTTATTTACAAAATAACTTAGCAGACACAAAAATGATCTAATACTACTATCTTAATAAGTGGAAACCTTTTGAGGCGTACTTGTCGTTTCAACTTCATACTCAATTTCCACCCGTGGTCTTGCCCTTTTACCAGACGATGGTCCAGGTGATTTCTTCGTTTTACTAACAGGTGTTTTGCCCTTTTTAGATATTGATGGTGTTATAATATCCTATAAACAACACATTATGACATAATATCAAATATATTTCAATAATCTTTAATTAGGCAATCCAAACCACGTGACTTTTCATCTGTCAAAATTTCCTTGGTGGGCAAACAAACCCATCGTTTGCATTGATTTAGATAGGTTTATTACCTTTCTTAGGAGTTTTAAACCATCTAAATTCTAAATATTTGCTGGTTCTGGCTAGTTCTGTTAAGACCATTTAATTGTGAAAACGTACCAGTGTGTTTTATCATGCAGAGTTCATATTTGAAGAAATTATTGCAATAATGCTCAGACGTAGACCAGAGGTATGTTTGTTTACATTTTGATTATACTTTCAATTTAAGATTCATGAGCATTTTTCTCATTTAAATAGTAAAATTCTATTCTTGAATATCATATTCAAATGATATAAAATGATAATTTGCTTTAGATTTCTAATGAAGCTGAAATTAATAAAGGATTTGGATCTTTCTACCATGGCAGTTGTTGATTTGGACTACACCATTAATGGGATTCTACCAGTGGCCTATCATCTCGTATTTCGATTTTTGTAGCCTTAACATAGTTTTTATTCACATGAGCAGATGAAAGCCTACAAAAGCCTTGAAGCCCATTAATATTTTTTACCCAGTTCCGTTATAAATCTTGGAAGGAAGGTTGTAAATGAGTTCTATGTCATGCTTGGAAAGGTAATTATTTTTGTTTACTTCAAGTGTTTGATACCTAGTGCAGGAGTGACCAACTTTTTTATAAGATCTTTCACTTTTGAAATAAAAAAATTTAAGGCGTGTCACTCAATTTTCGGAATGCAATACTTTATGTTAATGTATATAATATTCTTTTTCAGGTGAAGCATTCACAAAAAGCCAGTGCTAAACCAATTTTTGCTGTGGAATATATCAACAGAAATAATGGTATGATTTTTTGTACCGATATACCTGCCGTTATTTTCCACGGAACTGCCCATTATCCCAATTGCAAATATGAACTTCGACACAGTTTCTGGTTCGTTAAGACAGAGGTGGCTTTACCTTCAGTGTTCAAAGAAGGGATGGTAAATTTATTCAAATATGAACTCGAAACCTTGCTTACTTATTTTTATTTAATAATAATTTGTTTCCATATTTTCCATTTGATAAATATATTTTATTTATATTAAATGTATTGTTTTATTTATATATATATATATAATTCAGTGCGTATCAAACATTTAAATATAAGTACTTATACTAAATATCCTTATTTAACATGAATTGTTTTTAAAAAAGACCTATTATCAAAATTGGTTTATTTACAAATTGTATGTACTATATGTTCTACAAGATTCAAAATATATGTTTTAAAACTATGTAAGTATATTTTTAATTATTATAAAACTTAAGTAGATAAAGTGATAGGAAAAAATATTTTAAAGTTCTCTTCGAGTAGGGCCATTTGAATAGCTAACTACACACTCTCTGGTTTCTTAAAATTGATTCTGTAAGATCTTCCCTCTTGATAGCTGCTCTGTTAATCACATATCCCGCCTTTTCTTTGATAAATCGTTTATTTGTGGGTAATGAATAGTCTTTTTTACTGCGAATCAAAAGAAACTAAGGAAATGGTCGCGACCACGACGGCTTCCACAATTTAACCACAATACACGTTGTCGGCATTTTTCTTCCACAAATACTTATTATATACACTTAAATGAATCTATTCTAACAATAAATTTGTTAACAAAAGACCACACAATCACAGTAAAACGCTCCAAAAACGCTATGAACTTAACAGTAAACATATGGACACGACCTTTGTTTGCCCACCAGATAACCTAAAAATTTTATTTGACAGGTCGTTGGATTGGTCAATTGAAGTTTTTTGAAATTTTTAATTGGGAAAATTATAAAACAAAATAAACTTGTCATCACGCGAGGGTGATTCGTCTTTTAATCGTGTTGCTATTACCTTTGCTTTTCTAATTGAGGCATCAAAAAATGTATTTGACTAAACATTATACTAGATGTCCCAACTCTATTTATACAAGTACCTAATATCTTCTACCCTCTTACATTATGGTATAAAAAATTTTTAAGATAATGGGAGTACACTTAAGTATATGTGGTGTCTTATAAGTAGTACAATTTTTAATGTCAACTTTACTTTTTCAAATACCCTGTATCTTTTTATACAGACCTTCAGAAAACAAATTTGTAAATGAGAGATTTTATAAATCTGTTGTAAATCAAAAATTTCTCTTTACTAAATCTTATAAGGGAAGCTTGCTAGTTGGGATAGTAAATACGAAAATTTTAGAATTTTGTCTTAACCTTCAGAAGCTGCTATAGATATTCGACAGTTGACACCAGCAATATGTCATCGATCAGCTGCTTGGGAAATTCAATAAAATTTCCCAGTTTAGTGATGACCTGTACTAAGACCATGTAATATGTTTTAGTTTAGTTGGTGCTGATAAGTTTTATAAGTGTCTTTCCATCATTTTAGCGTCGTTCTTAAAATTTCAAAATTCAAAACAGAATCAATTGGAAGATAAATAATTGTTTGCTTTAATTTCCAATAACTCATTTTATTGTAAAATAAACTTTGCAAAATAAAGTAAGGTCCTGGAATTCATACCAACCTATACAAATTAAATAACCAGAAATAAGCAGGTTGGACTGACACTCTGTAAATAGGAATAGAGATACCTATCCCTTCCCTATTTCATAACCTGTAACTACATTTGAACTAACCGAATATACCCGAAATCACCATATAGACAGACTGAACATTATCTAGCGAGAGGGTTTGCTGCCAACACTATAGAAAGGGAAACAATTGAATATTCCAAATTCCTTGAAATAGTTGAGGATTATTACTGCAAAAAATAAATAAATAGGCTAAAAAAATTACCTCAATATCTGATCCCTCCGATGACTCAAAACTGCTATCCAAGTCCACATTTTCTGGTTGACCACTTTCACTCTCCTGTAGGGAAAATGGAAAATATTGAAATGGAAAAAAACGTGGTTCATTCACAAATAATACACCTTAAATTTTTATTTTGTAACTATTAGCAAAGTGTCCATAATATTTCAATGCTTGAAAACCACATATTTATTCAAAAAAGGTATTACAATAAATGGGACACTATTTTATTATAAATTTTCAGAAAATTCTATTCCCAATAAAAATTAATGTATAGAAAACGATAGAATTGGCATGAATTCTTCACAAGTTTAATAATTTTTTTTTTAAATGTATAGATATTGATTTTTTAAATATTTTAGTTTACTAGTAGATTCAAGGTACTGTGCCCTAAGAGCATACAATGGATTGATAACGCTTAAAAACATTTGCTGTCGACTTACCACCTCACTCTCATCATCTGAATCAGCAGCAACATATTCAATTCCATCATCTTCTATCTCAAGTTCCAACTCCATTTCCTTCTCCTCTTCTACTTCTTCATCTTCAACTTCATTTTCTTCCTGTGCCTCATCAAATGCAGTTTGTTGAATATTGTATAAATCTTGATACTGAAAAAGAAATTAATTAAACTGTGGAAAATAATACAATTATTGGCTCCATAAAAAAGAAGTACAGTTATTATAGTATAAAATATGACAACATTTTTACGAATCGTAAAAATCAACTTTCAAAAATGAGGCAAGTTTAATTTAAAAAAGTTTTGTTTCAAAAAGTTATTTCTTAATGCTTACCACTCCCTTTTTAAGCCTGTCCAATAATGTTTTCTCTACACCTTTTTCGATTCTAGCAGCAATTAGAGCCTTTTCTTCTCTCCTCTTTTCTCTCCTTTCAATATTTCTTTGCAATGGAACTATCAATTTTCTAAAATAGATTGTAAAGTTATAGGAGTATATACTTTGAAAACCTAGCCACATTAGGGTTAAAATATTCTAATTAAGAATAATCTGTACACTTCACACTTTATATGGGCTATCTGCCATTTTAAAGACAAAACAAAATTTTCTGAGCTTTAACACCACAATTTTTCCGAAGTTTTTCATTTCTGCAAAATCTAAAATACTTACTGTCTACGTAGTTTAAGTTTTCTCATCCTAATTAGATACTGAGTTATCTTAACAAATCTTTGTTTACATTTTGATTTTATAAATCCTGGCCAATATAAAAGATTCTCATTTATTTGAAGAATAGCTTTCTCAAAATTTCGGGAGAGTTTTACCTTCTCCCATAATTTCTTTGGAAATGCAGACCTAAAATATAAATTTAGATACATAGTTTCTATGAATTATTTCATTATTCCATATAAGTAGGTACCTAGATACATTAAGTAAACAGGTAAACACAAAATATTATTTTTAATATGCACATACCTCTCTGCTGTCTTCATGAAAAGGTAAATAATACCTTTTTCCTCTCTTATTGTGGCGTACTGACTGTTTGCTAAGGGACATGAGGACCTGTTGCATAAACCAGTTAAGTTGTATTCATTACGGCACATTTTTTGGGTTTTCGTACTAAAAACCGGTCATAATAAATTTTTAATAGGGAAAAGTGTTCCTGGGATTGTTATAGAGAGAATTGTAATTATAGAAAATACAATTTATCAACAGAGTAGCTTACTTTATTTTATAGGAACAAAAGGATTTGTTGATTATACTCCACACAACCTGAAAACAAGCAAAAAATTAGTCACAACAAGGTAATTCCTTAAGACTTAAGGAACGTTAAGAAATGATTACTTACGTCGTCGTGCTGCATTTTAAAAATTTGTCTGCTTCTAATAGGTATCTAAAAAATAATGAAAATGTTAAAGGTCTTCAGGAAATAAAATTTTGCTTCTACACCGAACCGAAATAACCTAAAAGGAAAACACGTGGTTGAGGTTGAGGTGATGAAATTGACACAAATCATCTGGTAGCAGAGTTGCCAATAGTCCCATTATGTTGTTTATAATACATTTATCCTAAATTCCACGCAGAAAAACTTTTAGATTGCAATATTCGGATATAACAACTTATTAAATGTCAAATTTGATTCTAAGCTAACTATAACCACAATTTTAATTTCAATACTAATTTAAAAGGGCAGATTTTTGTGTCAAAAGGGAATTACTGATCAGAAAAAACGTTCATATTGAAATGATGATTCTCTTTTTATCCACGACGTTATTACTAACCTTTGCTGCAGTAGAGTCGGTAAATACTTCTATAATTTATTGTCACATTTTCTGTTATTCCATTCCTAAGTACTTGCATATAAAACCTATGATTTTTAGAGCAATTTAGAATATGATGGTTCAGTTGTGATTAGATTAGAGCATGCCCTTAACGGCGGACTAAATCCAGTATATAAAGAAAGAGGTAACGTTACAATACATAGCCTTCGTCTGGGGCAAGCAATTGTAAACCAAATACCATTAACAACAGAAGATAGAGAAGAAATACAGGTAAAATTATTTCTAGTAGGTACAAGATAATAAGTTTCCTTTACATTGTGGGTTTTAAGTTTAATAAGCATAACAAGAATGTGCCCGAGAAGCTACAGTTATTTAAGTATAGTCAATTTGGCATATCTTAATTAGGTAATACTTACCTCTAGGGCAGAGTAAAAAGAATTTAATTAAAAATTCACTTTGCCACATTTGAATGTGCAAATGAAGTCGGTTCAACTTCATACCTACAATTAAAATTATTTATTTTATGAGTTCTACATTTTTGAAATGTTTTGTATTTTTTAGAAATTAGCCAAAGAGAATGATCATTACAAAATTAAATCTACTGTGGCAGCCAATGATGGGTCTGTAAGAACATTCATTTCTACACTAAAGGCTGTAAGTTTTATATAGGCTAATAAGAAAATAATAAAACCTTCAATTGGAATAATCCAGAAACAATACCTACCTAACAAAGTGCAAAGAGTAGATACCTGTTTCCACAAAAAATATATATTCGGCTTTTTTTAGTGTATGCTGGCTGAATCAGAGTTAGATGATAAACTATCTGTTTCACTGGATTATACAGGCAGGGTTATAGGAGTGGTGTCAGTAATAGCTTCTAAATCAACATGTGAGGGTGCAGATGTGCCTTTAGAAAAGTTACAAGAGTTTACTACTAATGTTTATGTAAGGCATACTGAAACAGGGGCTATGTAAGTTTCATTTAAAAATATCTCCAATTCCAAGCATGAAAATTAAAAAAATTGGATAAAACGAGGATTTCATCATTTATATAATTATCAAAATATTTATAGTAGATATACTTACCTACTATCATTTTCGATGCAATAATGCTGAGCTCTTAAGAAATATTTTTCTGTATTAAATTTCATAAACTGATGAGCTTTAAAATCTTTCTCACTTCCTTCCTTGGGGTTCAAAAATTATGTTTTCATATTGTATGTATGTTGAGAATTTCTTAATTTTAATTTTATTTTTAGACCTGACACTGCATCTTATGTACAAAAATTGGAACGAGAAAGAGAATCTAAAGAGAAAGGAGAAGTTAAAGATAATAGATCATTCCTAGCAAAATATGTAAGTTTTGGAGTAGATTAGGCAGTATGTCACATTAATTTTTTTAAGAACGAATAAAGACAATTTATTATTATTATTATTTTTAGTGGATGTATATTGTTCCTGTTGTAATAGTGATGGTAATATCTTCAGCTAGTAATCCAGAGGGACAAGGTGGTGGCCAGTGAGAGCTGAGGTAAAAGGACCTGATAGTTCTTAGGTATTTATTTCAAACTTATTGTTATTAAAATAAATTACTAAAACTTTGAATTGATATATTTTTTGCAAAAGGGTCCCTTCAAGTGTCAACAGTTTTACAGGATATCATTGAGTGTTTTATCTTTTTAAAACTTTTAACTTTTTGAGTTTGACATTTTATTCAAACCAGAAGTAGGGAAAATTTAAAACTTATAAATAAGCAGTAACAGGACTTACTGAATGGATAAATAAGGATTTGAGTAAAATTAAAGATTGACTGATATATTGATCAGGTATCAGCAATATTTTTGCCGATATACAGGGTGTTCCTTAATGACGTGCTAATATTTCAGGGTGTAATTCCTTAGGTGATTCTATAATGAAAAGTTCATATGATCATATGTCCGCAACGGCTTAATTTTTTTGCTACAGGGTGTTGAATTTTTATTTTTTAAATGGTTAATTTTTAATTCCTCCGAAAGTACTTTATTATTTTCAATTTTGGTATGTATTAATAGGATATAGAACCCCAAATTTTAGTTAAAAAAGTTATTCAAGTGTTCCACCAGCGGCGTCCCTGCAAACATATCCTGCTTTGATATTTTTTACAAAAAAGATGGTACGCCACTGACATTTTTCCATGTGGTTTTCTGATTAGCCTGGTCAATTCTACATGAAAATGATCTCTTCAGTTTTTCTCGTTCTTTATTAAAACCACTAAATTCATATTGAATCTCATTATTATTAACATTGATAAAATAATTAATGATAAATTTTGTTTTATTAAAATTGTTGCCTTTTAAGTGAAGGTGGCCATTTCCAACAATTTTTATAAAACAAAATTTATCATTAATTATTTTATCAATGTTAATAATAATGAGTTTCAATATGAATTTAGTGGTTTTAATCAAGAACAGTGCGTCTGACGAGAAAAACTCAAGTAACCGTTTTCATGTATAAGAAAAAATATCCACATGTCAGTGGCGTACCATCTTTTTTGTAAAAAATATCAAAGGATATGTTTGCAGGGACGTCACTGGTGGAACAATTGAATAACTGTTCTAACTAAAATTTGTGGTTCTATATCCTATTAACACATACCAAAATCGAAAATAATATCTAAAGTACTTTCGGAGATATTAAAAAATAACCATTTAAAAAATAAAAATTCAACACCCTGTAGCAAAAAATTTAAGCCGTTGCGGACATATGTTCATATGAACTTTTCTTTATAAAATGATGACCTAAGGAATCACACCCTGAAATATTAGCACGTCATTAAGGGACACCCTGTATAAATAAATACCTCATAGAGGTCGAAACGGTAACAGAAATACACACTTTGATCTTCCAACTTTGTTTTTGATGACCTCAATTTGTGCCACGACCACGACGTCGTGTGTCGAGCTTGACGTATCAACTATATTGCAGTGTTGCCGCTATATATCGGCAAAAAGAAAACATTGGATGATCACTAAAGTAAATAAAAACGATATTGCATATATCTAATTTATTTTCATTTTATTAATTATAATTAAATATTAACATCTTTAATAAATTATTAACAAGTTCAACTTTGTATAAAATATTAATTTATAAAACAATGTAAAAAATCTATAAAAATGTGCAACATAGAAAGGGGTCATAATCAATTATCTGGTTTTAAAACTTCTGTGTGCCTATAGACGCTCTAACTTATAGTTTATTCACAATCAGGATAGTCAGAAAGAACCATAAAAATTTTCAGTACATAAGAATGTTTGATATTTACATTTATTACATTTATATTGACAACTTTAAGCGGGCTTGAACTAAAGAATAAAAGGGATGTGAATGAAATCAAAACAATGGAAGAAAGCAAAAAAAAGTTCAAGTCGTCAATATAAAATAGCTAGGCGGCCATATATGTATATACACTCATTTACTTAGAAAATAGCGGTGCATTAGAACAACATGTAAAGTGCCGCTCTAAAGAAACCAATCGCCCATGATTTTTCAAGGGAAGAAGAATGTGTGTCTATCTATGGCTGGCTAATGATTAAAGCAATTATGTGCCTATACGAAGTGTAACAAATAACTCTTAATTGCGGAAATTACTTTGGCAGTTTAAGATACAGAGACGGTTAAATGTGGCTGAAGTAAATAGGTTGTGAGTTATAGTCACGAAAAAGGAATCACCACACGAGCGATGGGACACATTTTTTGTGAACCACCCTGTATGAAGTATAAGAAAAACAATTTCAAGTTTTATTTTTGAATATTTATATCTTTATTGTAAGAATTGCTAATATCAAGAAAGTCCTAATAAGATAGGTGCCACCTACCATTGTAGGTACCGAATTATTTAAATACGGATCAATATTGTAGATATTGATTACTAAAACTTGAATAAAATAGTTTTTCTATCACAAAATTGCGCACATTTGCTTCTTAACTAATCTGTGTATTTCTTACTGTTTGCAACAGATTTGTGACACCCTGTACATATTTTCTTGATGTTACTAGTTATAGTGGTTTATTATTTCTATACTTTTCTTAGCTACAATGAAAACATTTCCGGTTAGAACATAATTTGCCCGACTGCTAAAATGTCCAGCAATTTAGTTTATACAAATCTACCTAAAATAAGTCTAAATTTAATATTCCACTATTCTGCCGTGTAAATCGTAAAAATGGCAACTATAGTAGAATTCCCATTAAGAAAATACTTCGATTGAGCGATCGACAGTAGGTTTCGTCTATAATAGTCGAGTAGCATTAATAATTTTAAAGCTGTGCGCGATATGATTTACTTCGTCGATAGATGAGAAAAATATTTTCTTATAGGAAATTCCAATGCGTTTAACATCTTTTAAGATTTATACGCAGTATTTGTTGTATAAGGTAATTGTTCTACCTTGTTTTATTTGGCTAAATTAAGCTAATTAAAATTATTTTTACATACATATTTAATTATTTAAACTTTTTTAGTTATTTTTGCCACAAAAGTTTAAACATCTGAATCTAAATCGACATGCGAAAATTAGAAATATTAGTCCCAGCTTTCTGAATCTTTTGTTTTCAAAAGAAAATAGTGTAAAAATTCCGAACTGGACATAGAAAATACGTGGCTTTATATTATGCTGTGTAAAAATAATTTATAAAATATTTTATGTATGTTTTCGTTTAAGCCGATGTTTTTTTTTACATATTTTCGAACATTTCCACTCTTCTAATTGTATTTCCCCGGCGTATGTCACGTAAAGTTTTATATTTATCCCTTCCTTCCAAGAGATTGATCCTGTGAATTCTGTCAAGTTCGGATTCTTCGTTTGTCCTTGTTTCGTTCAGCTGTTCTTGTAGGTTCTAAAATTAAAAATTATTCATGTTACTATACCTACTGCCCTTAAAGAAATATTTATATCGTGCGGTTCTGCTAACTTTTGACCTGCTAAGATTTGGATGTGGCCAATAGGGAAAGGTAAGATACGTTTTGACGCAAGAATGACAGTTCTAACTGCCAAAATACCGGATGGGCTCCAGCCCGGTGAGACTGCTTATGGGGGGGATCGAAACACGTAAGAAGGCCTTGGAAGTGATGCTAAGCCTACTCTGCTCCATACGCTCACAAGTAACCTACTTTTATCTATCTGTTTCACTCAGCGTCAAGCGTCAATATCAGACTTACGTAGAGTTAATATGAAATGCCAAAAAGTGAATCTTTAGGCAGGCGGCTTGATCCTGGTCATATTTGTCTCACTTTACTGAATTAGGGAAGGTTGCTGCAGACAGAGACATGCATAGAATGCGAACAGCACGAATTGTTAAACAAGCTAACTTCCTTCGTCTGGCGGGAATGAAAATCAAGCAACATCTGATGTGATTTAAAATGGTGGAGAAGACGCAGCATCTTTAAATTTTAAAATAATTTTTAATTTTCTAATCTTTTTACGAAAAACGTCGTTTCCTTCTTGCTGCAAGTGAATTTGTAATTGAAATATTCATTTAGCCATCTTTACTGAGAGTAAGCATCAATAATAATTTCTTTTCCTAAATCATATGGGGCCCAAAAATATGCTTGGACTTGAAGCTTGAAATATTTTTTAGGACCTAGAGCCCAGTTGAAGATGGTAAAATATTTTATGTAAATTATGATTTACTTCCTATTTTTTAATAAAATTACTTACAAGCTTATTTCTGAAGTTTAATTTTTCATTTGTAGTTACGTTACTAGTTCAAAAAATGATATAAGAGTGTTTAAGGATTATTTTAAAGTGATATTTACAGCTTAAAATATGTCATAATCCTAATATTGATTTTCTAGTAAATCAAATAATAGAAGGGTTTTTAATGTTTTTTGTTGGTTAAATGTCACTTTAAAATATTGACAGTAATAAAAATTTGGACAAAAGTGACATTTGAAAAGCACGTGCGTTTGTCAGCTGATGCCAGACGTAATGGATGCCGGGTTTGTTCGTACTTGCTTCGATTTGTTAACACGGCTGTTTGTCTTCTTCCCGTTTATAAGTATTCGTTGTTGGGCTCCATCTTGGTAAATAGGAATAGGGGTCTTGCGTTACATCATTTTGAAGGTCCTATCGAGTACTTTACGATGCCAGAATATAACTTCTCTATTCGCGCCCAAAGCAATATGGCGGCGTTGTAAAAATTGCATAGTTATTATTTTTTTATTATCCTTCATTTCATTCTTCGTCTTAGAAAATAAATACAACTTGGCATAGTGTAGTCGAAATCAGAGAGCTACACTTTCTTGCATATTGCATGGTGCCCAAAAACAAAATGGCGGATGGGTGCCATCTTTATAACAAAATTGAATAGGAAGGAAAGGGAAGTACGGTCTTGCAATCCATCATTTTAAAGGCCCTATCAAGTACTTTACGATCCCATAATATTGTGTCCCTAATCGTACCCAAAATAAAATGGAGACTTTTTAAAAAATAAAATTTACTATTTTTTTCTTTTGCTATTTTAGTTCAGCAGTGAGTATAGCAGGCCAGCTGTTTTGGCAGCACTAATATCTGGCTAAAAAAATTTTTGTAATGACCGTTTATCTTTACACATGAGTAGACAACTTAAAATGACACCCAACAAACTCGAATAAGGTGTTATGGTATACGGGGTACGGCAAAAATTAAAGGTTCTTGTGCTTTTCTCTACCTAACGGAACAGACCCTTCTTTTTTGCAGTCTTCAACCTTTCGGTGTCATTGCAGTCAACCATTTTTCGTGAAAAAAACTTTACTTAATTTCTGTGTAATCTATCAAATTTGAAATGATGTACAACAAATGACGAGGCTTTTGATATTTATAGCTGAATAAAAATTATGGCTTAAATATTTCTAACAACTTTTATTTCAAATGAGGCATCATTTATTAAAATTTATTCAGGAAATATCTAAATACAACACGAGGTGGTTTTCCTTTATCAATAAATGTTCTTCTATATTATTTTATACAATCTCAGATCTCGTGACTTGACTATTGAATATTGCTCTTAAAGTGGTCAGTTTATTTTTCATCATAGAAGTTTTTTTTTGTATTCACCCTGTGTAAACATAAGATTGGAGTTCAAATGTAGAGAAATAGTTTTAACAAATCGTATTAAATGAAAATACTTATGATAAGAACATAAAATTTCTTACTCGCAAAGGTTATGGCTATTAAGAAAGATTTTAAAAATTAAAAAAGTATATGCGATACATAAGGTATTTTATTTTCTAAAAGATAAATTAAACTGACGTGACGTTTATTACCAACCACCATGCACTTTGAAAATGTATTACGAACAAGCCCGAACAAACTGTAATGGATTTCATTTTTGACAATATCAGATCACCTTCCATAAATAATCATTGATATCAGTCAGATTTACACAAATACGATGAAGATCTCTTCGTTCTAATTCTTGTACGAGTTTCTTATGAATACTACTTTATTTTTACATATTCTCGGTATTCTTTGATTTGGCAACCTTATTTTATCCTTTTTGTATAATAATTGTACCTTTAATTGTTCTTTCAGCTGATCGTTGACTTCCTTCACCTCAGGCAAGGTGGTATCAGCATCATCAGGTAGCGACTCTAGTTCCTTCTCAGTTCTGTTAGCCTCCTCTATCTCCTTTTGGCGACGCTCTTCTTCACGTCTTCTCTCCTCTTGTTCCTGCCTGATGCGAATTTCTTCCTCTCTTCTGCGTGCCTCTTCAATTTCTTCTTGGAGTCGTCTGGTTTCTGCATCTTTCCTTGCAACCTAAAAACCTTATACATTAATAACGAATTCTCATGAAAATAATTCGTACTTGCACACAATTAATTGAGGAATGTATGTTTTGTATATATGAGTTTAATTTATAGTTAAAAATCAAAAAATTCTTGCTTCTAAATCCCTTATTAGTTAAAGAGGTTGGTTGGAATTTAGTCCTTCAAAATATATTTTCGTTTTAATCTTTTTGTTTTTATTCGATTCTCCGATGACTATTTTTACCAGGATATTGTTGTCAAAAGAGTTTTTGTTGTATCAATGGCTACATCATATCTTCAAGGATTTGAAACTGGGTGTTATTTTAAGAAATTTCAGACAGATACAAACGTTTAGAGAATAATTAACCCCCTACCTCATTCTGAATCCTTTGAACTTCATCATGTTTGGCTCTAATTTCTTCCTCCATTTTAAGTTTTTCTTCTGCCTCCATATTCTTGTTCCGTTCTAATCTCTCCATCATTTCTTGAAGTTCCAGTCTTTGAGCCTCAAGTTCAATTTTAGATTTCTTGAGATCATCTAGCTGTTCTTGTAATCTCCTACGAACGTTTACGAATGAAAAGTGATTTTTAATCTTTGTTTAAAGTAAAAAGGATATAATTGACTATTCAAGTATTCCCATCCTTTTAAATTTCAATATGGAGGGGTTTAAAATAGATTCGCTAAAAACTACTACCAGTATTTAGTAGATTAATAATCCTCTATACATCAAATTACCTGATGGTTTGCTCGGCTTCCATTAAACTGGCATGTTTTCTTTCCATTTCTGATCTCATATCTTCCAGTTGCTGTTTATACATCGTTTCGCGTTTTTCCGCTTCTACTCTCGCCACTCTTTCCGAGTTATATTTTTGCCTAAAATTTAAATTACCATAAGGAAATGGAGCAAGGAGTATGTAAATTACTACAATTACAATATAATTAATTTTACTCTGCGTACGAAATAACTTCACTTCAGTATAATATTTGTATTATTACCTAATTAGTAATTTAATTATTTATTTTGAATTAAACTTAAAGAGAAACTAATAAAATGAGCTTAAATGCTAGCCAGAGTAAACTAGTTGTTTCCTGTAAAAGGACAATTGACATTACGTATAATCTTGACTGTAATATTATCTCCAATTAAGACAGTTAACCAATCTCGGTATAACCAACGAATACTTATGACCAGGGGTATAACTGTGAGTGCGGATGACAAGCTAGAGATAATGGCTACCTAACATAAGTCAAACCCTAGTGGAATATTGTGATAAAACAAATTGAAACGCTTCACCATAAGGTTGTTTGATGCATTTGAACTTTTCAAACAACTTTTCCGTACCTTAAGCACTGTCTACAGTGGATGACCCACCCTCATAAGCACCGAGCAAACACCACAATTTTATATAATTACTTAGGAGATAGATATTTTTATTTTAAAGGATCAGTGACTATTTGGGTGCTAAGTATTCAGTACCTTGAAATCAATCATGTGATTCAATTTTTAATTCTTTAATTGAACTACGATCACTACCGAACATACTACCTAAGTAAGTTCAATTTTACGTAGGTACTGTAAAGTAAATCGCCCAGTAAGCAAGACCTCCTAGTTTATTGTCAACAAAAGTACACATTGCGTAGCAACGCTCTCCTTTCAATATGGACACTGGAGGTTATTAAAGAATAACAAATGAGTCGCAGGCGGCTGCTATCACAAACGCCTGAGTATAAAGGACAGTAGTTTTAATGAAGATAACTTTCAATCGTGCGTAATATGCACATACAACTCTTATTGCGTAATGTACTATTATAGCACATCGCTAGTGTCTCTTGTGTTAACCGTTGCTATTGGAATGTATAGTTATCCAGAAGTAAACTAGTAGATAACAGAACCTCTGCATTTTGCTCAAGTTCTCTATCTGTCGGCAATATACCGCAACACTCAAGTTTTTGTCGTCTGCCTTGACAAGTAACAAAATATAGGAAGTAATTTAGTTTATCTAAATGTCATTCAATTTTATTTTATATACAATGTCAGGCATATACACAGTTAAAATGTTGTGGTTATCTTATAGGATAAATTGTAGTAATTGATTAACATTATCATAACGAACAAACCCGACTTAAATTCATGACCACGACATCAACAATTTTTCCAATCGTTATCTTTTGCTATCTGGCAAAATAGATCCAGGAACTTGCTGAAGGGAGGTGCAAATTTTTTGAAGAAATCGTATAAATATAGAGCTGGACAATGAATACTAGTAAAAACCTTATTAGAAACTACACATATTTTACTTGGAACTCGTATATATTTATATATATAAAGAACTTTTTGAATCCATCAAATGCACCTGGTGCAATGTAAAAAAGTTTTAAAATTACCCTTATATTTACTTTGTGGACGCGTATGTATTCTTTGTGAGACTAAATATTTAGAAATTTTAGTTAAGAATGGTTCAAATAATTCATTATAACAAAAAAAAGCATTAAGAATAATTAATTAAACACACAAATCTCACCTGATGATAACTTTAGTTTTTCTAAATTCATTCGCTTTCTGCTTCATCTTAGCAATTTCAGGGGTGTCAGGTTTTCTCCTCCTCACATATAACTCATGATTACCAATTCCTAAATTAAGTATATGCTTGCTAATTTTTTCGCCCGAGGTGATAATGACGAAATTTTTCGCTGTTTTGTCATTGGGCCTGATGACGAACTTGGTGCCCTTGTATTTTAGGTTCTTAATTTCAGACCAAGGGAATGAAATTGTTGGATTTAATCTAAAAAAAAAAACAACAAATCCCTGAATTTTAATTAAAAAATTTTATATCCAAATAAAACCATTTTGCAATTTTCTACAGCTCTGAACAAATAATAATCAATCTATATAACGAACCTATCATCAACTTTATAAATATTTAGGCCCAAAGCAGTCACGCCTAACAGAAGTTCGGTTCCTTTGACATTTTTTATTGTGAAATACGAGACGCCGTACATTTCCAAGTTTTGTACTAGTTTTAGGTATTCCAGCATGGCATCTTCTTTATCTAGACCTCTGTGTTTAATCCACATGTTGACTATATTGTTTTCCCACTCGGACATGTCCATTTTGTGTTGTTTGATCACCCTGCAATTTATAAGAATTAGCGAACCGTATTTAAAATACCCTAAAAGTATGATATATACAGGGTGTTACTTAATGATATGTATTTATTTTAATGGACGATTCTGGACAAATTTTATATAACCAGAAAATGAACAAATTCGAAATTGGTAATAATAATTTGAAAATAAGTTATACAGTGATCGGCAGAATTGTCGCTCCATTATTTATAGTCCATATGGAAAACTTTCTGATTATTGATTTCCCAGAAAATTATATTCTTGATAAAAGTTTCAGCATCCTCTTAAATGAAAAAAGCGCTCATTAAACTTGAAGAAATCTGTAGTGCATCCGAGGGAGATTCAATTCTTTGCAAGTTGCTCAAGAGTAAAGTATTTTAAGCATAGAGTTAAATTATGACAGAATACGAAGTGAGGGAATTCTATTCAAGAATCGAAAAAAAGTATTATTTTTTTGTCTTACCCTATATAGAAACTAGATTGAAGAGATCAAATTATTTTTAAAAGTTCTTCTAAATGCTTTCTTTTATAATATTGGTCAAACTTCAAAATTCTCGTTATTTTACATAGTTTAGCAAAATTACCGAACTTAGATTTTTTGAGAAAATGCCTGCACCGTTCAAGAAGAAACTGACTGAGACTTAAATTAATCTTTATAATTGGAAGACGAGGCTTTTCTAAGGAAATTAAGAACATCCTGAACTGAACTGTCTAAAATTAATTTTGGTTTCCAAGAAGAAACGACTATGGGTATAATTTTTTTAACGATTTAAGAAAAATGAGAAATAGCGAGAATTTTAAAGAAAAATAACTTTTGAAAATAATTCCATCTCTTCAATGTACATAGTCTCTCTATACAGGGTAAGAGAAAAAATAAGCATTTTTTATCGTTCTTTGAATTAAAGGTCGTGACGTATTCGGACATAATTTTTAATTCTAAACAACTTTCACAAATTAAAGTTATATCTTAAACGAAAAATAACTACTTTGGAGGACTTTTTAAATATTAAATCTCCCTCGTATGCATTACCGTTTACGTCAATTTTAATGAGCCCTTGGGACGCAGAAACTTTGACCAAGAATAACATTTTCTGAGAAACCAATATAAGCAATGATTATCAATTAGTAGGTATATTATAATACAGGGTGTTATGGAAATGACGTATTATATTTAAACCGGCAATTCCTGAGATGAAAAATATCCAAAAATGGCGCTTTAATTTAATATGCCCTGAACATGACCTGACGTCAAACCAAAATTAAGCACGTGGTGACACTGGGAGAAAGATAAACAAAACAACATATGGCGGAAAACGTCAATGAATTTTGAGCAGTGTTGTCACTCTTTAGAAAGTCAATAACCGTTTGACAGATTGGAAGTTGTTTATTTTTCAGGGTACATTATTATAAACTTTTAGGTTCAGTTCAGTTCGCTGGGAAACAATCTCTGATTTATAAACTTGAAATGACTCGAACCAACCACCGCGACGTTTATAAATGGTCGGGTATGTTCTCATTTGTTCAATTCGAACGACACCCGTCGGAACTGAACAACTTAAATGCCACTTTACCCTTTAGAAAAAAAACTGCAATTTTATTTACCTTTTCGGCCTTATTTAAAACCAACTTAATTTATAAAAAAAAATACCAAGTAGGTAATCCAAACAACAACCGGCACAATAACCTCACAAAATACAAAAACAAAAGCACAAATTCACATTAGTTTTCGCGTAAATTTGTATGCATCTCATGAACACATCTAAGTACCATTCAATCTGAATTAGTATTTTAAAGTACTATTGTGTAGACAAAAATACGCCCTTATTGTTTCATCCGGTGTTCTGGCAAATAATATAATTTCCTGAAAATACAGCGTTGCCACTTTCGATGTTTTATAAGATTATATTCATAAATTGTGGAATTTCCTTCTGTAATATTACTTTCCTGTATAATTATTGTCTCGGAAATGGCAACGAAGCACTCGACCCTTGGTTGGACTCGTCTATGTTAAGACTGAAAGGGATTCTTCTTCATTAAAGGATTAAAAATTGTTTTAGGCCCATTAGAAATTAGCGTTTTTATTATTTCTGATTTTCTATTGCGAAATAATTTGTATCCTATCTTCTGTGTGTGCTGTTGTTCTATGTGTACGATAGTGTAATTATGCGTTAGTGTTTACTGCTTTTGTATAATCTGATAATAGCTGCATATCTTAAAAAAAAGTAATTTGAAATTCGTGGGCGTCTGTGTGTTTCTTTAAGTGATTTAGTGTAATTTGTTCAATTTCACTATGCATTTTTTTCTCTCGACGATATGCCGGTTATGTTCCGAGATTGGAAATAAGATGCCGAATGAGGTTTAGTGGGTATAAGCTTATTATGCAGTCCCACACTATCATCAGGGCACGTGATGAGCATAAACCTTTTCCCATAGAAAAAGGAACTAAAGGTATCTGTCCCTGGATTCCTTACTCGTGTCGGCGGCCTGGATTTAATTTCTAAGTAAGCTAAATATTTATTTTTATAAGAATCTAAAGTTTTATACTTTTCCACAGTTTGGCAACATTGCGCCAGAACATGTGCTTATTACACAGCTGGGCAGTGTAATATGATTGTACCGAGGAGTGACCTGTGGGTTTATGGGTGAATTACCCCACTTTTTAAACGTTCGATTTAAAAAAAATATATGTAGCGCTTCTCTAGGACACCCCTGGAGTCATCCATTTAAATATAATACGTCATTTCCATAACACCCTTATATCAAAGTTACATTATGTAACATCATATTCCTCCTTTTCATTTCTATCTCTTGCCTCTTGTAATATTAATTAATATAAATATTGTAAAATACATTTTTGTGTCATGCTGAGTTTGATCTTTTTTTTCCCATCGTCTCGTATGTAAATAGGTATGTATTTATATAAAGTACGTTGGCGGTAAAATAAGTCTTCAGAATATATTCTATAAATACAGTATAAATAACCTGAAATCCAGTAAAACATTTTTATACATATAAAATAACGAATTTTATTTTTAGCCTTTAAACGAGCTTTTGAAACAATCAACCGTAACATTTTCGCTCCAAAATGTTTTTTTTAATGGTAAGTAGGGAAAAAGGTTTATTTATTTAACGGATATTAAGGAACGAAAATTTAAAATGTTTTTTCAAAACAGAAATCTTTTTGCGATTTCTGTTTTAAATATGACTGAAAAATGTTTTGTTGCATTAAATAACGTTAATGTGCTCGCAGAAAGTAATTAGGTCTTTTATTTCTTATTTTGTACATAAATTATCTCGAGTCTTGTACTTGGTCCATATTTGTTAATTTCGTATACTTGCCAAGTAAATCAGCTCATAATGGGCATTAAATAAAGGGGTTCGTGACCAATAATTGTACAAGTAAACCATTTACACGACAAGTTTACCCAAATATTGAATAATAACACCAGTCGTTTAATGAATTTCGAGTGAAATCGCTCGAGCGATTCGTTCGGTTATTGAAATCGCTCGAGTATCAAGTAGAGTAAGTTCTCTAAATGAACTAGTCCTATAATATGGACTACCATTATTTTTTGCATTGGCAACAATGTATCCAACGGTTTTGTGTCCTTTAAGACTATAGTATGCCGCCATATCGTCAGTTGTTCTCAAGCAAGCCGCGAGTAATGCTCAGACTGCTATGACCATTTTGTGTTTATATCGGCATCTAATATAAATTTCTAGTAAGTTTCATAAGCGTGTAATAAAAAGGAAATTGTTCTATCTCTGCTTTGTTTCATATTTTTACATAAAGGAGTTGTTTAGAAATAAAATTCTTATATATTTAATTAATAATTAATTATTTAATTATTGATTTACTATTTTCGAAAAATCAGATTAAATAAAAAACGTAACGTTCTTATAATATTGACTACCTATAAGTTTCAAATATGGACCAGTGGTCCATATTAGAAGGTGTCATTTTATTTTATTCCATCAACGTCTCCCGCTTTCATAACACCAGATATTATTAGTCCAATACCATTTTTAAGAAGAACAAGATGTAATAGGGGAAGAAAAGCAAGTAATTGTACTTTGTTGACGTCTTCGCCATATAAATTAGAACTAGAGCAATAACTAAAGGGAAAAAAGTAAATAAATCTTAAAACAAACAACAAATTAAAACAATTGTTGGAAAAAAAGTTACCTACAGAGAAAACAGAAAAAAAAGAAGAAAAAAAACTACAAGGAAAGGAAAAACAATTTCAAAAACTGGTGAATGGCCTTCTAGTTCTGAGGATTATAGCGATTTTTCTGTCAATGATAGGACAGATAAAGATCCTGATCGTACCGGGAAAGAGAATGCCCCCGAGGGTTTATTTTTGGAATCAAGAAGTAATAGGAGAAGAAAAGCAAGTAATGCTACTTTGTTGACGTCTTCGCCATATAAATTAGAACTAGAGCAATCACTAAAGGGAAAAAAGGAAATAAATCTTAAAACAAACAACAAATTAAAACAATTGTTGGAAAAAAAGTTACCTACAGAGAAAACAGAAAAAAAAGAAGAAAAAAAACTACAAGGAAAGGAAAAACAATTTTAAAAACTGGTGAATGGCCTTCTAGTTCTGAGGATTATAGCGATTTTTCTGTCAATAATAGGACAGATAAAGATCCTGATCGTACCGGGAAAGAGAATGCCCCCGAGGGTTTATTTTTGGAAGACAATAATGATGAATTGTGGATTCAGTGCGTCTCTTGCACTAGATGGGCGCTCGATGATTGCTCCGAAATAGATAAAGAGGCATTCTTATATGCGAGTTTTGTATAAGCCGTTAATATTCTAATATTCCTTTATTTTTCGTTACTGTGACTGCAGCAGAATATTATAAAATCGTTTCGGTCCATATTAAAATCCAGCGGTCCATATTAAAATCAGGCGGTTCATATTATCATACCATTTTTTAAATTTAATATTTTCCAGTATCAATCAATCAATATCAGTTTTTGTTTAGTTTCTTATGTTCGTGACCAATTGAAATAAAATAAAGTCTTTGTAGAGAATTTTCAGAAATTTTATTTAAAAAAACTATTACTCTTACTCTACTCGATTATTAAAACGATTTTTCCCAACACTCAAAATTAGCACACACGCTGCCAAATCTTTTTTTTTTATGATCAAACACAAGCACTATAGGAAAAATCCTTTAATGCACTCTGGGAGTGGTGCGTGTGCGAATAAAGCGATTCACGTTGGTTTTGAATGGTTGGAGGTTATATTCGTTGGGAAAAACGACCTCGGGAAGGTCGTTCCATAAGGATCAAGTCCTCCAGATAAAGGAATTCTAAAATAATGAAGTTCGAGGAGTACTAAGCTTAACCACATATGAATGGGCGGCAGCGGTTCATCGTCTATTTCATTCTAGATTGTATGTATAAAACGCAAACACGTCAAACTACGTTATAAGATTTCTTTAGTACTACATCCTAACTAGTGTATTTTTGTTATGTTATGTTTATTTGTACATACATATACATAGTAATAGTTTTGCATTTACATATTACCTAATAACAAATTTCCCATGGGCGGACACCTCTATTAGGCGGACACATGGTCCCGTAGGTGTCCGTCTAAGGGAGGTTTCCCTGTATTTTTGTATTGCGACAGAACATCACTAATAATAAACTCATTTTTTAAGTATTTCAACAGAACTCACCTTTCAGGCAACAATGCCTGCTTCTTAAAAAAATCTTCATTGACATGCTCCTTTTCGTAATCACTTTGCTTGGCTTGTAGAGCATATGAAGCCAAAAGAACTGACGTATCCGCAGGACAAAATATCTCATCTTTGAGAATAAGAGATTTAACTTGAAGGAAAAAGTATTCGATTGTAATGGTTTCGATGAGTTCTTCCCCAACATCTTCGGGGTAATATTTCACTCGATATTGGAAGTTGAGGTTCCTTTGAAGATCTTTTAAAGTCTGAAAAAAAGATGATTACGTAACTTTAAGAGTGTTGTGTAACACATAAATAGCAATTAGTTTATAATTATTGGAAAATTTTATTTAGTTTAATTTTCGATAAAAGAAGCAAAATATTATTTTGCGTTATTTTTACAAGTATTGAACTATGTCTATTAAAAACAGTAGCATATCCTGATCTGGAAGGGGGTAGATGGTTAGTAGATAAAACTTTTTTTGGGGCCACCCCATACAGTGTGTCCCAGGATAAGCGAACCTCTGGTGGTGTAAATGGCAAAAAAACTTCGAATTGAAATTTGATCATTTGGGATCTAGGCCTGCTTGATTAGAAAATAAAATTTATCATATTTTGACTTTTATGAAATCAAGCGGGTCTTAACCGGCGGAGCATTAATATTTTCGATCTAGGTAAAATGCCTCTTCTCCGCAAAATATCGAAAAATTTCATTAAGAAAAGTTGCTTAGAATTTAAAATCATGCAAGCAACCATCAGATATATATTTTTTAAACCTCTAAATAGAAAAATATCTTATGGTATTAAAGGTGCATTTACACATGCATTGATTTAGTGGCGCCAATAAAAACTGGCGCGCCAGTAAATAAAATTAGCAAGTGTAAACATCGACTTGCATAAAAATTTATTTTTGCACGCATATACCAAAAAGTCTGCATCCTTCTGAAATCACTGGCGCCATTGGTGACAAATTCGTACTGAAAATCAAAACTTGCAAATGTAAACAAGAGTTTGCACGTCGGCGGCCTCTCGCCAGTTTTTAGTTTGATTTTGGTTTAGATTGCGCTTCTAATTTTTGTTGATCGTAGTTTATATAGTTTATTATGGCTAAGAAAACAGTGGTCAGCAGAACGGACAGTCAGATTTCTTGAAGGGTATGAATCTTATCCGTGTTTATGGGATGTGCACCCAAAGCAGGTCGACGATCAATCCATGGTTTAACTCAGACGCGACCTCTTCGTCGCTTCTTTTCCTGTATTTCTTTTATCTTTTTTCCATTCAAAGTTCAGCGACTCTTCTACAGGCTTCGGAAAGTTCACTCGACATAGTGCGCACTGTGAAAAACACTTTAAAAATTAAACTGGCGTGCCACTTATTTTTGTTTTCTCAACAATCTGTAAAACTTTACTGGCGTGCAAATAGAACTGGCGCGATCACTGGCGCCACTAAATCCATGCATGTGTAAATCCACCTTAAATGCATTTATTAGAAAATATTATTTCAGAAATAACATTTGATGATCAATTTTCATTTCCTAGGCTAATATGGCAAACATGAGGAAATTGAAGAAATTGAAAATTTCTAACTAGCGAAAATATTGTATAAAATGGAAAACCTATGAAGGTTTATGGTTATTAAATTAGACACACCTCTATGATTTTTTTTGCCATTTACACCACCATAGATTCGCTTATACTGGGACACATTGTATAGTAAAAATTATCCAAAAAAGTGCACAGCAAGAAAACAAAATCAATATCGTGTCCGAGCGGTTTTTCGAAAAATTGAACGTTTTAAAAATATTGAATGTATTTCATACTTTACGTTATATATATAAAATCCTAATCCTATAATCCAGATATATAATTCTAATCCTTATATTAATATGATGTCACTTAGAAAAGATCTGATAAAAAAATTAAATTAGATATAGTAAGCTGTCTTTATTTCAAAATATAATCTTTGTCTCCTCTATAATATAATTTTAATTAAAAGAAACAATACTTAAATATGTTATCAAAGTATTAATTGTTCTGATAACAATGATTAAAATTGGATAAAATAGGAGTGTAATTGCTTTTTTGGGTACTGACCTCATAATCTTAAACTCTGTTGCATTTTTTTTTATATAATTAATAATTGGGTGCAGGATATTTCGGGATGACAGAAATGAATTTATGAGGAGTATGTAAGCGTGTAAGCTATTATCGCTCATAAAATGTAGAATTCTAATCGCAGCGACAAATACATCATACTATTCACCGAATATTTCCTCGTATATTAAAACACCCTAAGAACAATGTCGAATTACAGCACTATGTGTAGGTGTACATATACTGTATGTCTCTGTAAGTTGGAGCCATATGGAACACTTTTATATTATTAATTTTACGAAAAAAAGTTATTCGTCATAAAAAGTTCCGCATTGTTTAAAACCTAAAATGCAACTATCAGATATTAAATTCTTCTAGGCGTATACGAGGTTTGTCAAAAAATATGAATTTTGCCCTAGAGCAAACTACCTTTATTTTTGACAATATCGAAAATTGTTATTAAAAATAGTTGATCAGAACTAAAAATCACATTTAAATATGCAGTTACACCCAATTATTTTTTTGATGATGTTAATCATTGCCGGGACATTTCTCCAGAAATGATAAGGAAAGTATTAAGGAAATTTGCCAATAGAACGATGAAATGTATTAAACGAGAGGGTGGATATGTCGAGGCATTAGTGGAATGAGTGAAAATTAAATTTCTATTTATTTCTAATATTATTATTATTGTGTTAGTTACACAATTTATTATTTGTATGTGTTTTCTTATTTGCAATATAAATGCATATGCATTCCTTACGGACGTGTTTAAATTGCAACATTGTTAGATAAAATTAAGAAACGAAAAGGTTATCATGTTTTTAATAATTACAAGATATTAATGTTCATTCATAATCATAATTAATTAATAATGCAGAAAAATTATTAAAAAATAACAAAACCTATTTTTTTTTATCGTAAATGGGTGTAACTGCATATTTAAACGTGATTTTTAGTTCTAATCAACTTTTTTTAATAACAATTTTCGATATTGTTAAAAATAAAGGTACTTTGCTCTTGGGCAACATTCTTATTTTTTGACAAACCTCGCATACGCCTAGAAGAATTTAATATCTGATAGTTGCATTTTAGGTTTTAGACCATGCAGAACTTTTTATGAAGAATAACTTTCTCCCGTAAAATTAATAATAAAAAGTTTTCCATATGGTTCCAACTTGCGGAGACATATTGTACATATATGTCATATTTAAAAGGTTTTTTTGAAGAAATAGGCGGAAGTAGGTAGGATTCTTAACATGTTATATTTTATTTTCAATTTATTAAACATTCATACAACCAAAAGCTCTTGTTTTTGATGAAATGTAATAACATTAAAACATTTTTTTCTAATTATTTTTTTAAAGCTTTACACCGTCACCGATACGTTAGCATTATAGTTACGAACTGAACAATAACTAACAATTTAAATTGAAATAAATCATTTTTGCAATTAATTAAAATAAAATACCCCTATATCTTGTAGCCGATCCATGTAGCAATGATATTCTAGGCCATAATAATGGCAAGAAAAATTTACGGAATTTTACATGGAACCCTAATATTATTTTTACATTTAGTACGTATTGACAGATTAGGACAAATATTCAATTATTTTCTACAATGATATACAGTATGTCCACGGATGTGGTTTACAAGAGGACCAATGGAATAAAAATTGACATCAGATACGAAAAAAAGTCACTCTTAACAAACGTTTTTGTTTGTCTAGAAAATACGATTCATCATAAGAAACTTTAATTTTTTTTATACAGGGTGGGTAAAAACTGCAAAAATATTATTTTGCTTAAGAGTAAACATTATTTTGAAAGATACGAAAAAAGTCACTCTTAATGAATGTGTTTTCTACACAACAAACCGAAGTAGAACACGGTTTATCTATGTAAAAATTATTTCCCAAAAAGTATTCTCTGGCACACCTCTGACTGGTGAACCTAGTTAAAACAATAATGACACTTAAGGTGATAGGTACTTGTTGTTAATGTCTTCATTTAATGAAGTTATTATTTAAGTAGAAATGCTATTTACTGAACAAAGAGTTTTTATAATACAATGTTATGGGGATGGTCAAGTTTCATACCGCTACGTCATGGAACAATTTACCGAGAAATTTGTAGGAATCCCAATAACTAGGATGGCAATCTGCAAGTTAATAAAAAAGTTCAAGAGAACTGGTTCGGTTTTGGACCTCAAAAAAATAGAAGAAATACGACCATGATGATGCTGCTACAGTCTTAGTTCTTCATTCTGTTGAAGAAAATCCTATGACGTCCCTTAGAAATCGTGTTACTCAGTTGGAAGTTGTGAAAAAAGTCAAACTCAGAAGATCCTTAAAGAAAATAAATTGTATCCGTATAAACCGCACTTTAATCAAAGATTGGAAGAGGGAGACGACTCGAAACGACTTGATTTTTGCCTGTGGATAGGAGATAAAATTTTAAGTGGAAATATTGATTTTTATAAATGTATCATGTTTTCTGATGAAAGTACATTTTCAACAAATGGAACCGTTGCAACCCAGCACGTTAGGTACTGGTCTTTAGAAAATCCCGAATTAAGAATTATGACGAGAAGACAATATTTCACAAAAGTGAACGTGTGATGTGCGATATCCATCCATGGCATTATAGGGCCATATTTTTTTGATAACACGTACAATAGATTATCATATTTTGAAATGCTGTGAGAGTAAATGTGACGCGACTAACATAAGCATTATGGCACATCCTGTATAATAGGTACATAGCACGGTATGAATGAGGAAATCTTATTTATTCTACATAGATTGCCTATATAGGAGATTTTAACCTCGTTTTTTTTTTATTGATTTAAAGCAAACAATGCTATTAACGAGTTTAAAACCGTAGACGGCATAAAACTTGTGTGTGTAATATTGAAACAGTGCGACCTATTAAATAGTAATTTTATATTTTTCGTACTTAGGGGCGTCGGAAACCATTTAATAGAAGCAAACATGTTTTCTTTGGACAAAAATTATTGAATTCGAAATTTGGAATACTTTCCGAAAAGAAACCGATATTTCAGGTTTTTCTTTCGTTCTGTTCAAAATCATAGTATTAATTTTAAAATTTTTCATTTCGTTTTTAAGATATTATAATCATGTAAAATTTTTAATTATTGTATTTAAAGTTTAAATGCGGTTTTGGGGACTCTTAAATTTAATAAAACTTGGGTTTGTTCAGCTTTATTCGCCGGTAACCAGACCGGATGATATCGGATATTTCGTGGAGTCCGGGGGACGGAACCCACCCCCCAATCCAAGGGTTGATAACCCTTGGGGCCTATGACTGTCCTACGTGGTTCAGATCTCACGTTAACCTGTAAGTCCCCTCTAGGATGGCTCTAGCAGCGAAGAGGTAAAAATTAAGAAAAAAACGGCCATTTTCAGGTTCATCGTCGGGCAGCGAATTTTTATTTCTTTTAATTTATCAAATGTCAACTTTGCGGCCGTTTTATAAAAACAATTATATCCATCTTTTCCATATTTTTACCGAAAACAAGATTTTAATCGTATTGTTAAACCATTTCAATAATTTAGAACAAATTTTTACGCAGCAACGGTGTTTTTCCTGCAACAGTTTGGTGAAGAATCCTGCAAAGCAAGTTTGCTAATAATGTTATACTAATTTAGAGTATGTATTTTTTTGTTAAAGAAAAATGTATCTTAGGATCTTGCGTTATTTAGACAACTGTGTGAACATTGGCGGAAGGCTCGCTCTCCCTAGACCTCAAAAGTGCCCCTGTTCGTACTGCTGGTTCAGTGATAGGGGTCGTTTTTCTGCACTTGTGCAAGCGTGCCATTTTGTCCACATGATTTGGTACATTATGGTACATTATTATAAACGTTTAAATTTTAGGAAGAGTTCTACAGGGTGGGGCACCACATTTGATGAAGATGGTCAATTTAAGGAACAAACCCGGACAAACCACTAGGTGTTGTATACTATTGACCGTAGATTTCGGTCCTCTTTCATAATTTAAACAAAAAATCCAGGCCCGTAATTAAAAAAAAATAAGTTGATGATGGTGACCCAAAGACGAAAGGTCGCATGAAAGTTCTGATAATGACGTCTTGTGGAGAATAAAAAGAAGCAATGAGAAATTGAAATTTATTTTTGGATATGTCTTCGAACAAAGTCAGGAGAAAATAAAAATCGAAACCCAAAATTTTAGATTTTTTCAAATATTTTGAAAGCACCTGTATTTATTATTGATTTTCTTGCGCCATATTATTGGGTTCAGAATTACGCAACTTTGTCCCAATTTAATCGACTTTGTATCTCTTACCGTTTTCGAGATCCCAATGGTAAAGGCCGTAGAGTCAAGTTTTTATAATGTGCAAATTTTTTAAATAATCAAAAATAATAACTTGCTAAATGTAGACCAATATAGAATTTGTTTCAATCTCAAGATGTCCTAACCGGATCGCATGTCGACCTATTTATTATCATTGTCAATTCATAAGGCAAACAAAAAATAATCGGAAAAACATAAAGTATGCAGAAAATGGTTAGAAAATTCCCATAAAGGGAACAGGAAACATGAATAATAACCTCGTTGTGTTGCAAGTCCAATATTATTTTCTGGAATAAAAGCATCGAAGGTAGATCGTAAATAATGAGATAAATATTGGCTAATCGATTCGATATTTTACGGAAAACTCCATAAAATGGTATACAGGGTAGGTGTTGGTGTTATTTCAGTACTAGATCATTCATATTTGTTGCTTTGTAAAGTTAAATAATTTGAATATTTAACTCGTTTGCGACTGTTCGAAAAAGTTTTTAAAAAATTCCCAAATATTAAGTTTTTTGAACATGTTGTACAGTGAAACCTCTCTTAGGCGGACACCTACGGGACAGTTTAATTGTGGCCGCGTAATAGAGGTGTCCGCCCATGGCAAATTTGTTATTAGGTAATAGGTAAATGCACAATTATTACTATGTATATGTATGTACAAATAAAAAAATATTAAACATAACAAAAATACACTAGTTTTAGTTAGGATGTAGTACAAAAAAAATATATGTAAACATCAATTTTCTCTTTCAGACTCAAAGGCGACGTTTTTCTGCCATTGTTTACAATTTTAACCTTACAACTCACAAATAAACGGCGGACTGCTATCGGGGAATCACACATACTTTCATTCGGCAAAGTCCTTTCGGGTTGCCACGTATACGCGATTGGTTGCCGGCCTGTCTTCAGAGAGTTTCTGTACCGTACTTATTCGTCTCCCAAATACTTTTAAAATTTTTTTGTCCGTTTGAAGGAGAGTTTTTGCACTCTTTGTATGAAAACAGCCTGTCCGCGTCCGCCCAAAGGAGAGTCCACCCAAGAGAGGTTGATTTTCATGGAATTTCATATATGAAAAAATGTCCGCTTAATAGAGATGTCCCCAGAGCTATCCGTTATGAGAGGTTTCACTGTATATCACAGTATATCAAGAAATAAGAAGGAGTGTATCATACACATATATGTTGTAAATTCTATCATATTCAGGTGTGATAAATTGGAAAAAGTTGAATATGGTACGTTGCAGAAAATGGTTTTGAAATATAATATTTTTAAGTATGCATTTTGTACAATAGTTGCCTAACTGACTATTGTAAAATTGTTACAACGACAAAACGGATGGGTTTGTTCCGGTTTGTTCAAACAGCACTAATGTCATTGCTATTGCCATAAAAACCTACTAAGTAAAAGACCCAAACATGTACGCCAAATTTCCCAAAGGCTAAAAAATGGGTTGGTCTCTTTCAAAAATACAGGGACATTCACGATGAGTAACCTAATGAAAGTTCTCAGGAAATGTCGGTTATACCAGAAGTTAGGCTTAACATTGTTCTTTTAAATAGAACCTCCTGTATATTTTGACATTTTTCGAATCAAGTGTTGACAATTTTCTATACCAATCTCCAACCAGTTTCGAGGAATTTTTTATAAAAGAATATTATGTCGAAGTTAATTTGATCATACTTGGTAACTAATGCAGTTAATGATTTAAAATTTTGAGAAAATTTAGAAGAAATATGGGTCTCTACAAAGGTAATTTTCTGCTGTTCGCCGCTCTGGGCGGAATTAAGAGTGCTAGGTCAGCCGAGCACTTTCCATGAAAATATCTGTAAAAGAGAGTCAAATCCCCAACCTGTCTTCGATGTTCTAGGCTGTAGAGGTTCTTCGTCAGCGCGTGGTCTCCGATCAGACGAATGGCCCTCCTTTCGATGGAATCCAGTAGCCGAAGAGTATGTTTGGGCGGAGAGCTCCCAGACATGAGAGCAGTAATCTAGTGATGGTCGAATCTGGGCTTTGTAAGTGTCAAAAGTTGTTGAGGTGTGTACAACTTTTTGGTTCGAAAGAGTACACCAAGTTTCTGAGAAGCTATCTTGGCGATTGCCACAACGTGGTTATGCCAAGACATAGGGGGGACACGGAAGGAGCATCCACGCGAGCAGTGAACCACAACTAATACCTCACTGCCGGCATCCCCTGGAAACGTCCATTACTGGACGGCCAATCCTTCCACCACCAGATCCAAAAACATGAACGATGACAAAGAACCGCCCCGAGGGATGAACCTGGAATGGAAGACATGGCGAACCCTGAATCGCATTAGGACTGGTGTTGCCCCCGTCAAGTCTAACCTGACAAGGTGGAACATGGGAAATGATGACGAGATGATCTGCGACTGTGGAGCAGTACAGACCACCGATCACCTAAGAACATGTATACAATACCCATCGAACTCCACCCTTAATGACTTATGGTATGCTAACACAGAAGCCGTAGACGTAGCCCGATACTGGGCAGAAAGATTGTAAAGAGAAATTTTGGATCTGGACTCGGAAAAGTAAAAGTAAGTAAGCCAAGATATATTTCCTCCCAGATTGACGCCCAGCAAATTAATAGATGAAGCCAGTGGGATTGCGTGTCCGGCCATGACTATTTCCGGTTCTGTAATGTTAACCTTATTGAAGATATAAGAGGTATAATATAATAAGTACTCCTCCAAGTATTGTGGTTCTATTTTGTGAAGACAAAAATGTGTGGAACAGAAAGAACTCTTATTAAACAGCTCTTCAAATGTTCTTAAAATATTACAGATATAATTTTTGGCTATCCTGCCTTAAATATCACTGTACGCCCATGCATATTATAGAATTAGTACTATTTTATCTGTACCTACATATTTTTCCTGACATATTATATTTACATAATACTTCAACATCTAATTAGTTCTATTTGTGGTAGTGTTTGCTTCCGTTTAGAAATTTATCTTACTGATAGGATATTGCAAAAAAATTTCATGATAATTGCGAAAATTACGCGTTTATTCCATTATTATTATCAACGGTTCCTAGACTTGAATTTTATAGTAAAAACGGTCAAGTGCATGTCGATTATATGTGCCACCACCTTAACGAGGATTCATAAAAATTTTCAAACTATTACAAGGGTTGCAAACGTTTTAAGCGAATAAATTTAAAAAATTTAATTTTTGAACTATCTAGGAGTCAAAAATTGATATTTTAAAGGGAATAATGATCGACAAAAGTTGTCTTTATTTTATGTCTTCAATGAAGATTGTCAATTTAAGGAGCAGAACGTCCGAATGCCAGTAATTGTTGTATACTAGAGTGTAGATTTAGGTCCTCTTTCATAATTTAAACAAGAAAATCCAGGCTAGTATTTAAAAAATTAAATTAATGATGGTGACCCAAAGACGAAACGTCGTATTAAAGAGCTGATGATACGGTCTTGTGGCGAATAAAAAGTAAGTAGCAATAAAGTGGTGAAATTTATTTTCGTACATCTCTTCGAACAAAGTCAGAAGAAATAAAAAATGAAACACAAAATGTTAGATTTTTCCATATATTTTGAAATCCCCTGTATTTATTTTTGGTTTTTTTACGGCATATCATTGGGCCCATAATTACGCAGCTTTGCCCAAATTTAATCAACTTCGTATGTCTTATAGTTCCCGAAATCCCAATTGTAAGCAACGAATTTGTTACACTCTATATAGTGCGATTTTGTAACTAAATTTACACAACTATAAGTTTACATCTACGAAGAAATGTGCAAACTAGCTGCAGTGCCCGTCACGTTGATATTTATTCTAAGATAAGCTTATAGCGATTGTTACGTCCCGTCGGTTACAGAATTGAATCATTGGTTTTTATAAAGAAGGAATTATACAGTGATGGGCTAAAATATGGAACAAATTCATTTAAAAATCAGGTTTTATTTTTTGTAAAAACGCTCGGACACGTCGATTATAATTTTTTCTTCCGGATTTTTTGCCTCAAAAAGAAATTATACTGGGTGTGTCAAAAAGTAGATGTTGTAAAATTTTTTTGTATTTTAAATAGAACCACCCTATTTTTACTTATCACATAAATTCTACGTCAAATTCTGAGCATAATTCATGTAGCATACTCTATCCTTATCTCTAACGGTTTTAGAGAAAAATTACATCTTAAAAAAGAAATTTCTTTAAAAAAAGGTACATGTACCTACTTAAAGGTAAACAGGTAAATTTAAATTAATTGTTACTACGATAGCAAGTCATGTGTCAATCAAAAAGAATTTTAAGTATAATTTTGAAAAAACGGTGATTATGGTGCATTTAAATGAACCTCAAAGAATCGAAATTTTAATTTTAATTGGATGTGGAGACAAAACAAGAAGTCAAGAAGAAGTTTGTAACTTGTTTAGCGCTAAGTATCCAGAACGACAGATTACAAGATCTACAGTGAGTAAAATTGAGAAAAAATTCAGGGAAACAGGGAATGTAAAGGATCGTCTACGGCCAGGTCGTCCAAAAATTAGTGAAAACACAAAATTGAACATTTTGTTAGAAGTTGAAGATAATCCCCATAGTGCATCCACTGAAGTAGCCCTTAATAATGATGTTAGCCGACGATCTGTTTTGCGGGTATTGAAACAAGAAAAGTACCATCCGTATAAAATTAGGTTGCTGCACGAGCTAAACGAAGATGATCCCGACCGCCGACTACAGTTTTATGAAACTATGATGGAAATTTGCAACTTAAATCTATTTTTCCATCGCAGCGTACTTTTTAGCGATGAAGCCACGTTTTGTTTGAATGGTTCGGTAAACAGATAAAATTTTCGGTATTGGAGTACAAATAATCCCCGTTGGATGAGAGAACAGCATACGCAATACTCACAAAAAGTAAATGTTTGGGCAGAGATATTAAATGATAGAATTATTGGACCTTTTTTCTTCGATGGAAATCTTACAGGAGACCGGTATTTACAATTTCTTCAAAATGAATTAATTCCCACACTAGCAGCGGATTTTCCTAATCCGAATCAGCCTAATCTACCAGAAGCGTCTATTTGGTTTCAGCAGGATGGTGCTCCGCCTCATATTGCTCGACAAGTACGAGAGTATTTGAATACTATTTTTCCCGAACGATGGATAGGTAGAAGAGGACCCATAGAATGGCCTTCAAGATCTCCCGATCTTACACCAATGGATTTCTTTCTTTGGGGTTATTTGAAATCAAAAGTGTATAAGGATAAACCACAAAATTTGGAAGACTTAAAATTTAAAATTAGATATGAAATTAGGCAAATTAATGAAAATACTGTAAATAATGTTTTAGAAGGGTTTTTAATTAGATTGCCATATTGTCAAGAAGTTAATGGTTTGCATTTTCAACACTTAATAAAATAATTTTTCAAAATTATACCTACATCTACTTTTTGACACACCCAGTATAATTTCAAAAAATCCGGAAGAAAAAATTATAATCGACGTGTCCGAGCGTTTTTACAAAAAATTAATACCTGATTTTTAAATGAATTTGTTCCATATTTTAGCCCATCACTGTATAGACATTTTCAAGGAAAAATGATTTTGTAGGTATTGGATTGAGGTTCCATAAAGGACTAATATTTATGACAAAATATGATTTTTATTGTTGTATTTGAGGAAACTTACTTTATTACATCAATAGATAAATTTTACTGATTTAAAAATAAAATAAAGCCAAACCTTCAAACTTTTAAGTAAATATTTGCTTATTAAATGCATTAAGGGATTTTTTTTAAAATAAATGTGATAGTTATGTATTAGAGATCTTGTCTGCAAGTAATGGACTGTGACCTTTTGACAAAAGGCACAATAGATCTTGGACTTCCAGATAATCCAGAAATTAAAAATTTATTATGGATGTTATGGAAATGGTTTATTATATTTAAATCAACTTCGTCTTATAAATAGAACAACCACCCCTACTATGTGTCGGCGCCGACCCGTGCCTATATCGGCGGGTCACAAACATACGTTGTTTACAATGTTGTCAACTTTAATGTAAAACTAGAGTTGCATATACTTAATAAAGATTCATTATGAAGCTAAGATAATAATACCACAATCTGTAGAGAACTTTACTAAATTTTTATTGTAACATTTTCACATGATAAAACAACAAATTAGTTTTCTGAAGATAGGCACCATCAGATTAAACAAACCCCTGCATAATTACTGTTCCGATTTCATATATCTATTTTAAATAAATAATCATAAAAATCTATTTATCTTCTACATTTTTAATTTAATCTTACTTGCAAACTGGCAAACGAAATTCTTCGAAATAAAACTGTTTGCAGTTGCCTTTGAGATGTGTGAACGACGAGATATAATACTCTGCGACGAAAACCTGACACTTCGGATAAGGAAGTACGACAGGTTTGTTTTCGACAGGAAAGTATTGCTAGTTTAAATTAACCACGACTATATTAGTATATTGGGTAAGCAAGATTCGGGTTTGCTTGAGTTAGGGATAAGCTTGATATTAAGGAGGTAAAGAAACTCACAGTCTGCTCCAGTAGTTTAATAGAAATGTATAGCTTTTTTTCATCTTAGAACCTCGTGCTAGGATGAACTCATTTTCAAAAAAGAACGTTTTTTACATCAAATTTAAAATTAAAATTAGAACCCCCTTTACAAAGGAAGGTTCTCTTTTTCTTTTGTTTTATTGAAAGAAGAAGTATTTTTACATGACTTAGAATAAAAGTTTACTTTATATTTTTTTTTCATGCTTTATTTTCGTTACTTGTAATTTTTTTACATATTTAAAATGTTTTCTTTTCCTGCTTAACTAGTTACTACAATGTCACAGGTACCCCCCTTTGTTTAATGTTTTTTACCTTCCACTGAAGATGAAGACTTGAGTCTTCGAAACATGTTTGGATTATAAATTTTTTTATACATTTCTATTAAACTAGTGGAGCAGACTGTGAGTTTCTTTACCTCCTTATAACTTCACTCCACTTTGAGATGGACTACTTCAAGAAAAAAGCTTGATATTAGTAAAAATACCCATTTATATCCATGTGCGGATCAAAACAGAAGGTTTTGCTGTAATTTTTATTGATTAAATATAAAAAGTAAAAGGTAGGTAAGGCATATTATCGTCGTTGATCTTACAAAGTGAGGTATTTCAAGAAAATAACGTTTAAACATAATACCAAAAAATATACTTTCATTTTAACAGACTAAACTTATTTTTCCTTCCCACAATAGAGAACCAGACAATTTTAAACAAATTCCATACCTAATTCGAATCTAAATTATAGTTACAATTTAAAATTGCTCTAATGTCAAACATCAGAAAAAGAGTTTCGTCACTTACTAAGATCAACGACTATATGGGGAAGTCTTTTTTTCTAATGAGTTGGAAAACTATAAGTGATAAGGCCGATTCACTCAAAAGATCAGTGATGTTTGTAGACACGCGTAACTCACCTAACACATCAACTGATTACATAATAGTATATTACGTACCGATCTGGAAAGTGTTTCATTCCTGTCGAGCGAACTAAATCTCGAGACAGTAATGAAACTTTTCACCGAGGTTTGTATACTATTTTATTTACAGCCACATTTAACATCCACTTCTTATTATTTTGAATTATATTATTAATAAAAGATAAATGTTATTTTGACTTTTACATTGAAAAATTAGACAGAAATTTCAAATAACCGCAGGTGGTAAAATAACGTAGGTAATAATACACATTAAGATGGCAAATATCATTTTTTGAATATGGTTTCCATGTCACTAAACTATATATTATTTTAACAACAGAAAAATGATGAGCAATTTGATTTTGCTGGTACTCCACCAAAAATTCGAGAAGCAACAAAAATAGTAGAAGATCTTCTGCCAACTACAAGCCGCCCGAGATATGACAAGGCATAAGTATAACTGTTTCAAGGAATGGTGTACGGGAAACAAAGTTCAAAATCCTGGTTCTGAGTCGGCGCTACTAGCTTATTTCAGTGAAAATGCCAAGACAAAGAAGATATCAACGATTTGGTCATAATATTCAATGCTGAGGACCACTCTATCAATTAGGGAAAAAGTAGACATATCTAAACACGCAAACATAGCATTTTTAAAGAAGTGTATTCGCATATTATTTTGAGATATCGATTTTTTTTTAAAATTACAAAAAAATAATTTACTTTCTAGCCGGGTGGAAAGTAAAAGTAAAAACACGTCAACTTTCCACCTTTCAAAGATAGATGAAATGTCATTATTATATGCATGGTTGTAAATAAACAGATTTTTCTCCCTTATTAATTCAAAGCGCCATTTATGGTTATTTTTTCTCAATTTGTTTTCATCTCATGATTTTGCAGGTTTAAATATAATAAGTAATTTCCATAACACCCTGTATCAGGACCGGATTTAAGCATAGGCTGCAGCCTAAGGGCCTGCACCACACAAACAGGGGCCCGCACTACGAAGGTCACTCGTAGTTGTGATGAATTACCAGCGTATAGTTACTATCAATCAATCAATCAAATTGTGTTTTTTTATTTTTTTAGATCCCTCATATGATTTTTGTTGAATTAAATAAATAATTACTATTCAGCTCTTGTTCAACTTTTTTTACATTGCTAATAATTTATGAGTTATAAAACATATCCGTATAAGGGCATACTACGTATACGAACAAACCTCTGGAAATATTATTAAGAACTTCCATATGTGTAAACTGTCATGCCTGTATTCGAAGATAATTTTAAAATGGATATCGGAACCTCATAGAATTCTTTCTATTTAGTATTAGGAGTTATTTTATCCTAGAAGCTGTATTTATCTGTTATTTGCTGTATAATCTTAATTTTTAAATACTGTTCATTTCCCTTTAACCAGAAATATTTTTTATAAGTATCCTACATTTTTTACAGAACATTATTTATCAGGTCACACGCACAATACAGCAAAAACTTCAGTAAATGATACATCTGCCATAATAAAAAAATCTCTTTGCTTCCTCTTAACTTCATATGGCCATATTTTCGCACAAAACCAGAGTAGTAGAACGATATCGCAAAACAGCATCTGCTCGAAAAATGTGCTCTGATAGAAACATCGACCATTCGTTTAAATTGCTTTGCTGAATAATGCTTTCTTTTCGCTCTTTGACACGGTCACAAATTTTCATTTTATAAGAAGTTTTCGTTTTATGAGAAATTTTAGTTTCGGAGTAATTTTTCACTGCTGGACAAACAGAAAAATTTAGTAAAAAAAAAATTATTTGTAACCAGAAAATATTTATTTGATCAATTCTAGTTGAATTATATAAAAAAAAACTTAGGGCGGGTTGCAGGTAGATCGATTGCGACATCAATGATATTGACAGAAATGATTTACTTTTAATAGTTGGGTGTGTTCGGGTTTGTTCGGATAACTTCAATATAAATTAAATGGGGGCGTTTTCAGAACAACGCTCGAACCCGTCGATTTTGTTTTTGGATTGCGCATATCTTGACATAAAATGTAAGTCTACAGGATGTCCCAGATAAGTGTGACAGAAAAAATATTTTCTCCTTAACTGGAAACCCCTGTATATTATTGCATTTTCGGATTCTCGTGAAAATTCTACTCATGTTTCATGTACCATGTCCTAAATCTATCTTCAACTGTTCACGAAACTTTTACGTTCAAATATTAAAATATTACTTTATTGCAACATAAATTGATTCCTAAATTACATTTTTAAAAACTAAAATTATTTTAGCAAATGCTGGAAGTGTCCGCCATTAACAGCTCTGCAGTACCCCAGACGATCAATAAATTCCTGCTGTACTTTTTTTGCGGTTTCTGGGGAAATAATCCTAATTACATTACGAATGCGCTCTTTGTTTCGTGAACAGTTGAAGATAGGTTTAGGACATTATACATGAAACATGAGTAGTAGTAATAATATACAGGGGTTTTCATTTAAGGAAAAAATATTTTTTCTGTCACATTTTTGTGGGACATCCTGTATACCTACATTTTACGTCAAAAGCGCCCCCATTTAATTTGTATTGAATTTATCCGTTATTAAATCACAACCCTGTATATACTATGTTTGGTTGCAGAAACAATTACTGAACTAACCCGACCCCTGTCAAGTTTACTTTCTTTTTAACGCTGAACATTTATTATTACTTTATGATTACTTGAAGCGTATAACTGACTAACTTCGAATTAATGGTTTATCCATTTATAGTAGGGAAAGTCAGGGACATATGGACCCAGGGGTAGCCTAGCAAACGAAAAGTATAAGGAAAGAAGGGTTTGACCGAAAATATGATAACTATACCATCTCATCGCACATGGAGAGTCCTAACAAATCCCAGAAGCTTGAAGATTATTATATATTTTTACAATTTAATATTAATTATATATATTATTAAATAAATAACCTATTTACAAAAAACTTTAATAGCTATTTTACTTGTATTTTGGAGTGTTTCAAAAAACATATGCCATCGCTCCTTACACAAAAAAAATACAAATATTTCCTACATGCTTTTTTTTAAAAGATACAGGTTGTGTACAAATAATAATGCTCAACATCTTATACTATATTTTGGTCCCAAATTATTTAATCTTATACCTACTTACATAAAAAATATAAAAGATAAGATGCGTTTTTGGGTATTGTTTAGGGAATACCCTGTCATTGCATTGAATAAATGCACCGTAATGCACATATCCGCTGGTAGCTCTAAATGGCACAGTCACAGGCAGAGGCACAGAAATATGCGCAGACAAAGGCACAGGCGCAGGCACAGGTCCAGTCAAAGGGACAGGCACAGGCAGAGAAACAGGCGCGTAGGGCAGGCGCTCTATTTAAATATGTTTACCTGATATATGATTTTTATCAAATTTACACCTAGAAATATTCACATACAGTAATAATATGTTGTGACCTTATTTACCAAAATGTTTTGGTTGAGATATAAATTATTTGTAACAGTACTATTATTATTATGAAAAATTATGAATATAACTTATCATATTCAAAGAAGCAGTCCATTTCTCTGAAATACCTGATTTTAGTAAGTAAGTAGGAGACGCCCCCGACTTTGTGCAATTTGATTTTCTGTCAGTTTTATTAACAACATCGTGCTAAAATTTTTAAATTTTTTTGATGTTTTCAAAATATTTCAGAAACGAATTTGTAGTGAAATTTGGGTTTTCGAAAGTACCTAAAATGGCACCTATTTTAGCAATAAAAACGCTTGAATCGGTTTACCAAGACTGAGAAGATTGAATGCTTGTAATGAAGCTAATAGTGAACATTTTCTATATTTACTGTCATTTTATTTAGGTAGATATACAGGGTGTTATGGAAATGACTTACTATATTTAAATGGGTGACTCTTGGGAGTCCTACAGAAAGTGTACATACTTTTTTTTTTAAATCGAATATTTAAATACTAAGGTAAAAACCCTTTTTACCCACATACTGTCGCGCCGTCCCATCTGGATTCACTTAGCAACAATGTGGGTTACTAGAGTATACTAACAGTGTTGTCAGATCACACCGCGTGTCTCGCCCTTGCTTCAATACTGGCCGCGCGCCCTTCATACTTCAGTATGTTTCGAGACTCGGGAGTGGAACGACGTCGTGTCTAGGGTTCCAAGTGCTTGACGTATACGAATATTAAACGTTTTGTTAGTTGTATTGCTCGATTTTTTTTTGTTGTGAAATAATCCATAATAAGAAATGTTGTGATGTGATTTTAAATTTGTGTGATATTATCTACTGTTGGTTCTGTTGAAAAACATACTCTTTGTGTTTTATTTTTTTATGCAATTTAATTATAAAACGGATTATTTTAAAATAAGATCGAAGGTAAGAGAGTATGCACCTTAAAATTATAGTTTCCTTTGTCTAAAAAGTTTGAAAAAGAAGTGATAACGCGCGTCAAAGACGTCTTGTTGTCAAAAACTGAACACGTCCGTTAATAAGTCTGTGTTGTAATATGACAACATCGCCTATAATGCGCTAACCTCTTTTGAACCTCGAGACTGTATCAATAAAATATTGATTGCGAAGGGCCTCAGGAGCTGCCACGTAAATTTTGAGATTTCATATAAAGTGTATATTTCGCTTAATAATTCAAAGCGCCCTTTATGGTTATTTTTCTTCAACTTATTTTCATCTCGGGATTTGCCGGTTTAAATATAATACGTCATTTCCATAACACCCTGTATTTTTCTAGCAATTAATACGTAAGTTGCTAAAATCGTTTTACGTTGTCTCCGCCGAATAAAATTAGCATTTATTTTGTAAACGAAACTGATTTCAGATAAATATTATTTTTAATAAATTTTTAACAAATTGTGAGATCGTAAACAATTTTTTTATAGCTAAAATATGTTATATTGTAGATACTTTCCATAACTCAAATTTCACTAAAATTACGAAAGCCGTTTCTGAAATATCTAGAAAACATTGAAAATTTTTTTAAATTTTAACACCCTATCTTTCAAACAAGGAATCTGCGAACCCGTGTTGATAGGAATTAGTTGTCTTATTTTTGGATAAGGTTTTTTTGAAGAATTATTGCATTAAAATCGATAAAGACTTAACATCTGCAAATTTTATTACCTTTTTCGACTTGTCAATCCATATATCCTCGTTGTCGGCTCCTTTGTACATAAGACCAAACCACCAGTATTCCTGGATTCCCAATGATTTGCACATGGTCTGAAACACCTCTCGACCGGTGGTCTTGGGTATGGCTTGAAGCTCAGACTCATGGTGGGGAGTTCTGACGACTACTTTCATTTTTTATCCTGTAACATTAAATTAACAAATTATTAGATCGTCATTAAGGTTTGTGTGACCAGAACATCTTGTTTATTTAAAATTATTTTAAACCTCTGTATTTTTAAGAACTCTGTAGATCATTAGAGTAAACTACAGTGATGCCAGATCACACCACGTGTCTCGCCTTTGTTTGGATAATCGCCGCATGTGTATTGATATGTTTAACCTTCAGTATCGTTGCTTCAATATGTTTCGATGCTCTGGAACGACGTTGCCGAGGGTTTCAAGTGCTTGTAGTATACGAATGTTAAACGTTTCGTTAGTTGTAGCATTACCCGATTTGTTTTCTGTTGTGAAGTAATTCATAATAATAAATGTTGTGATGTGATTTCAAACTTGTGTGTTGGTTCTGTTGCAAAACATACTTTTTGTGATTATTTTTTTATGGAATTTAATTATAAAACGGATTATTTTAAAATAAAATCGAAGGTAAGAGAGTATGTATCCTAAAACTTTAGCTTTTTTTCTAAAAGGTTTGAAAAAGAAGTGATAACGCGGGTCAATGACGTCTTGTTGTCAAAAACTGAACACCTGCGTTTAGAATTCTGTAATATGACAACATCGCCTACAATGCGCTGCCCTTTTTTGAGACTTGAGACTGCCTCAATAAATTATTAATTGCGAACGTCGTCAGTAGCGGCCACCTAAATTTTCAGATTTCATATAAAGTGTATATTTCGCTTAACAATTCAAAGCTCCATTTATGGTTATTTTTCTTCAATTTATTTTCATCTCAGGATTTGCTGGTTTAAATATAATAAGTGATTTCCATAACACCCTGTATTAAATGGAATTAAACTATTTTGGCAACAACATGCCGGTAAAACAAATAATTGCAAACTTAAAATCAGCAGCAAATTGGCCAGTTTTCTCTTTTAATATTATTTTTTGAACACACTGTATTAATAGTTATCAAAATATTATAAAAATCTATAAAAAGTAGGTCCTTTTCAACGAGGAATCTAACCCGAATTAAACAATAAAGGCTTCCCTATAGGAAAAGTTAATAGTTATTTTAACGTCTATGAACATAATTTTTGACATAAAACTTATATAATGTCAAACACGCTTATACGTAGTTATATAATATGATATATGATATATTAAATCCGCCTAGAATCTTGCGTAGAGTCCAAAAATGTAATAATATGGTGCTCCGTCGACTTCCGGTATAACTGGAAGTGCCATCATATTGAAAATATTTTAGCCGAGTTGCCTCTATCAACATTATAATACTGTTATTAATTTTTCCTATGTACAGTTTTTCATATATAGATCGAGGTGGTTCCCGGTGGGACACCCTGTATATACTTCCTCGTTTAAAATTTACCACTTTCAACAATTGTTATATATAACTTATTTGAGCTGGGCTGCATTCTTGGTGAAACGTAATTTCCATTGTGCGGAAGGTAAAAAAGAAGAACTACTTGTTATGTTTCACAGTTTTTATTTCAGTTGCCTGATACGCGTATTTCGACCTTTTCAGGGCATTATCAAAGGAGTACAAGTACCCTTGTACAAGTACCCTTGTACTCCTTTGATAATGCCCTGAAAAGGTCGAAATACGCGTATCAGGCAACTGAAATAAAAACTGTGAAACATAACAAGTAGTTCTTCTTTTTTACCTTCCGCACAATGGAAATTACGTTTCACCAAGAATGCAGCCCAGCTCAAATAAGTTATATATAACAATTGTTGAAAGTGGTAAATTTTAAACGAGGAAGTATATACAGGGTGTACTTGTACCCTTGTACAAGTACCCTTGTACTCCTTTGATAATGCCCTGAAAAGGTCGAAATACGCGTATCAGGCAACTGAAATAAAAACTGTGAAACATAACAAGTAGTTCTTCTTTTTTACCTTCCGCACAATTGTTATATAATACTATACTATAACGTGAATAAAATAAAGGCCCAATTTATGAAACAATGTTTGAGAAATTTAATATTAATTTTGTTATCTTATGTTAAATTTGTAGTTTAGTATTTTTAGGAATACTTATCAATACATTTTTTGGCAATAAATTACATGTCATGTCAATGTCATGGGTCGAATCTTATATCAAAAATCGCTCACAGTGTGTCTCTATTCAAGGTTTCCGTTCTAGGTCATTTGTCACTACATCACTACATAATTTAAAAAATTATATAACAATTTCCAACCTAGACGACTGTCGTAGGTTACAGAGCGATTTGGATTGCCTGGCAGAGTTCTACGAAGAATACGGCCTTTTCCTTAACCTGTCAAAATACGTCTCAGCTACGTTCACCCGAAATCAAAATCGAATAACTACCGCTTATCATATAAATAACACATCACTAAATATTGTTAGTAAGATAAAGGATTTGGGCGTTATTTTTGATTCTAAGCTGCTCTTTGACGAACATGTCGAGTCCGTCGTCAATGCCACTTCTAAAATGTTGGGTTATATCATACGTAAATGTAAACCTCTTTATAATACTAAGCCAATAATTTGCCTATTCAATTCCTTTGTTTTAAGTAAACTAAACTTTGCCAGTCTTGTTTGGAGTCCCAAACAGAAAAGCTATGTTGATAGGTTGGAGAATGTTCGAAACAAATTTATCAAATACCTTTCGATGAAGTAAAATTTTAACATTGCTGACAGCGATGTTTCTTGGGTCCGAGGGCATTTTCGTATAGCTTCCTTATCTGATCGAAGAAGATCTACTGATATACTATTTTTATATAATATCTTAATAACTTAGTACAAAGTCCTGATATCCTAACAAAGGCCTATATCAATGTCCCCCAAAGATCTCGAAGGATGACCGAATTATTTTTCTTGCCAATTATTCACACTTATGCGGCCCAAAACTCACCATTGTGTAGGATTATAAGAAATAGTAACGCGCCTGTTAATATAGATTTCTTTTCAATGTCTCTACGTAGAGTGAAGAGCATCTTAAAAAATGTATAAATAATATATTTTGAATATTTGTTTTATAGCCTTACTTCACTCTGTCATGTGTACAATAATTGTAATGCTGAATATTCTAAGAATGTATTTGTTGCTTTTGTTTTCATATTTTGTTTGTTTTGCTGTATATTTAGGATTTCTTATGTATTTCAATTTTGTTTAGATAACATGTACGAACATTGTGTGGATACTCTTTTGGGTATTTCTTTTACCTTTTTGTATCCCTGTTGGCAAAAATAAATAAATAAATAAATGAGGATATCACGAATCTCTATACTTAATATTTCTATTTCTGATTGTGATCTATTTTACAAATACTCAAGAAACTATCTAAATTGGAAATAAATATTTAAAAACGTCCATTACCTACTAAATGAAGCAAATTAGCTGCAAAAATACGTCTTATGGCATATAAAAACAATTATTCTTGGGTTTGAGCAATATTTTGAACAATAATTAACTACATGCAGCCTTGATTGTGAATTGTGATACAAATGATATTAACTAGAAGTGCTTCAATTAGAATCAAAGTTGTCTAGTTAGTAAATCTGCTACTGAATCTGACTACTTGATTGTGACGAAATAATTTCTACCAGTGTCATTTTTTATGCCAGTGCCAAAGTTGTCTGGTTAGATAATTATTGCCAGTAAACAGTAAAGATTAAAATTTTTTGATAAACTTAATTAATTAAAAAGTTATACAAAACATCTGTCCCTACTCACCCGGCTTCAAAAATACCGGGGCGATTCGGTTCGCACTTTTTTACAGACACAATACGTAATGCAGTAGGATATTCACTCGCATACCGAGAACTTCGAGAAACACCCACCATTAGTAAATGAAAAGTAAGTTCTTGAATATAATAAACGATTTTATCCAATAAATCTGTGATATTTCATCGTGCAACGCGAAATTTAACGAAATGTTTGTTGTTAACCATGCAAGCGGTATAATACACTGCGGAAAACGCCAAAACTATCAGAAAACATTGTGTTGTTCAATCAAAGAAGAAGCTAATTAAAATTTGAAAGTTCACTGATTTCAGGCCACTGCCAATTGTGCTGAAATATTTATTACGGCATGCTCGATAAAAATATACCTAACTTTAATTAGGAAATAAGACGAATTAGGATATATTTATTTTAAGTCTTGATTATTCTGTATACCGAGCCAGTTGATAATTCAAAAATTAAAAAGGCTATGAAACATTGATACTTATTTACGCATTTATTTATCAGCCATATATCATGCACGATCATGCAGATTCAGGGAAATAATATTAATCATTGTTGACGGAAAGTGAATAATAATAACAATAAAAACTTTTCATTATAAATCCACCATTTAATCCAATGATTCACCTGGGTGGTCTGTAATGAATCCACTAGTAGACCAGTGATTCCTAACGTGGTCTATATCGACCCCTAGGGGTCCACGACAACTTGCAAGGGGTCCATATCAGCATAGGAGGTCTATGAGATGTAAATGGGGGTCCACGATAGTAGATCTCATTTATGCAATAAATGCAATAATCCACATACACAGATAGATTTCTTGCATAGTTTTTACGTGAAAACGTAACAAATATACCGACAATACACTACAGGACTACAGTCTTGTATAGGTACATAGTACAGAAAAATCGAACAAACCCCTCAAAACGGACAACCCCCCCCCCCCTCCCCCCCAGAGGGGTTAAACGTCCGACCTCTTCCAACCCCTTCACCTGCCAATACTCGCCCCTGAAAGGGCTGAATTTTTTTTTCAAGTATCAGCGGCAAATATATATTCCCCCTCCCATTTTCGAGGATGCTGAATACGATGACGACGTCAGAATTTCTCTTTGGGGTTGCGCAACCCAAGAACTACCCCCCAGAGGGGATAAACGCGCTTCAAGAGGTTTCTATGCAGAGGAACACACTTTCCCCCCATTTTCGAGGATGCTGAGCACGGTGGTAGTGTTGGATATCGCGTCCGAACCCTTCCAACCCCTCCATCGGGGGCCAATACTCGCCCCTGAAAATAGGAGAGGGACGCGATATCCAATACCACCAATGTGCTCAGCATCCTCGAAAACGTGGTGGAATATATATTTGCGACTGATATTTGAAAAAAAATTCACCCCTTGCAGGGGCGAGTATTGGCCGGTGGAGGGGTTTGTTCGTTCGTTCGACGCGATATCCAACACCACCACCGTGCTCAGCATCCTCGAAACCCGGGGAAACCTCTTGAAGCGCGTTTAACCCCTCTGGGGGGTCGTTTTTGCCGTTTTAAAGGGTTGCGCAACCCCATAGAGAAATTCTGACGCCGCCATCGTATTCAACATCCTCGAAGAAAACGGGTTTGTTCGGGTTCAGTCACAGACGCCACATTGTTTTCGCAATTATAATATTGGTAGCGAAGTAGGGATCTTGCATTATTTTATTGTATTAAATATTAAATTATACATTAATTAAATTTTATTCAATTTCGTAGTAATTAATTTAGTATATTTAATAAAATTGTGTAAGTAATAGTTATTCGCTGTGCGGTAAACTTGTAAAAGCTTGTACATAATGACACCGATAGCATGAAGTTACCCGCATACGCACAATAGAAATTCTTGTCTCAGACGTAGACAGCGTAAGCAGACTCGTACTTGCACTGACTTGTTTAATTCGTCAATGAATAAATACGAATGTGAGAGACAAACACGTTTATTTGTTTTCGAAGTTTTGAAAAGAAAATATTTTCAAAAATATAAACTGGTAGTTAAGCACATACAAATTAATATGAATTAAAGTTAGAGTGAATCGTTGTCATTTTATTTGGGAGTGCGAGGAGATTTGAGATTGAACTAAATTGTTGCCGATTGTTGAAAATTCATTATTATCTAAAGAATCAGGTTCAGCCCTCCCACTAAAAGTATTTATTTTTTGCTTAGACATTTTATGTAACAGATATACTAAGTTTTAATTTAGTTCATTTTAATTAGAATTTAATTATATTTTCTTAAGTTTTTCACACTACACTTCAATACAGTTAGAAATTTAAATCTTTAAATCTTTAAACAGAGTAGCACTATACCAACTCTCAAAAATACATTTGAAATCAATAAATTTGCACAAATTCATTATTAGGTAAAGTAAAATATATAATACATTATTGCATTTAACTTTTCAGAAAAATTTTTAAGTGTAATTACCCGCAAAAATTCGTTGGGAAAAGGAAAAGTAAGGTATTTGTTTAAAATACATTATATTTTTGATAGTTAAAAGGAACATATAATGCGAAAAAACAACACTAAATGTCAAACAAAAAGTGGAAGTATCTTACCGAAGGTAAGGTGGTCTACGAAATAAAAAAGGTTGGGAACCACTGCGCTAGACTCCAGACTACTCTAGGGTAACCACAGATTTTACACATGAAAATAATAAGTTTGAGTTAAACATCTAGAAAAATGTAGGTTGTTAATGGAATACAGGGTGTCTAAGTTTAATTTCTAAATTAGCTCAAGCTGTGTTTGAGATTTATAGTGTGTCCCAGGATCAACGAACCCAGGTAAGATTATTGGGAAAAAATTTATACTTAATTTATTTTGCTTCAATCAATCCGTTGAGAGTTTGAGATTCATATTTTTCATTACACTGTCATCTTTTTTTGTCAAAACTGAATAATTATTTTTGTTCAAAATATAAACCTCCATGCAATGTTGTTGAAAAATGCAAATATCTCGGAAAATGATTGATTTAGCAGGTATACATTTTTTCTTTAGAAATTATCGTTCTATTATAAATTTTAATCAAAATCTCAATAAAGCTAAATACCCGAAAAAAAATTTGGGCGTGATATAGTGGGCGCGTAGAGTATAACTAGAACCCTCTAGAAGATATTTGAGAAACAGATATATCTTCATGTTACTCAGCCTCAAAAACCCAAAATTACATATTTTCATGTTTATATCGCATTAGAAATTAAACTTTAACAACCTATTAACGACCAACATTTTACAAATAAAAAATAAAATAAAGAAAATTAACATTTTAAATGGTGAATGTAAAAAGAACTTCACACACCTACATCTACTTTATCTACATAAATAGTCGAATACCTTTATGGGCAGTCAGTGGAAATACAGTACAATCGCGATAATATGAATACGCACTCCTATGAACCATTCAGTAATATGAACATAATATTTTTTTCATTGTCCACTCTGTAGTAGGAACAGCGTATACTCACGGTGCTATGAACAAATTATTACTTGTGAGTTTTTAATTTGCACAATCATAACAGTTTTTTCTTTCTGAGCCAGTCGTGTACAAATTTGTTAGAGAGAACAATAATTGACAACATTAGTTTGGTGGTTTTGATCTTTGAGGCTATGTATTTCTCAAATCGCACCTACCTACTTTAATATCATGCACTCACTTTAAAATGCTCAACTGCCGTCTACAGGTTGTTCAGTTTAGAGCAAAATTATGGTTGGTGAATCCATTAAGAGATGCAAGCTATACATTTATTTAGTAGCCGCTTGGGAGAAGTTAAGCCCCCCAGGACATTGCAAAATGCTGGAATATCATAATCGAAACCAAATTTTGTAGAAGGCGAAAATGATTATGAATCGGACGAAAGTCCAAGTATTAAAATTGAATACGATGAAGCAGTTGAAGCCCTCAGAGTAGCCATAGAATGGGTTAAACTGAACACTTTGAACATAATAGAAATCGTCAGTTTAAAAAAACATTAATGAAAGCACACCTTTCTGTTTAATACGTCATGTATAGCAGAAACACAATCTAAATTAACTTATCTACAAAAGTTACTCCAGGTATCAATAAACATTATGTAGTATGATGTGTAGTACAATAATTGTTACATATCTATTGCAACCTTCGCTAATATGAACATACCTTTAGTATGAACTCCTCTGCAGGTTTTTTTTTGTTTACGTTACGGAGATTGTACTGTACTTAGTAATAAAATATTTACGTATTTACGGTGTATGGTGGGCACTATGAAAAGAATATAAATTTTAGGCACTCTAGCCTTGAGCTATTAGGAAACAACTATTTTTGCCTAATTTATTTCTGGGTACAAGGAAGTCGCTCTTGTTATCAACAATAAACTTTAGTGTAGAAAACTAATAATTTTATTATTATATCTCGCTAAATTGAGTCATTTTATATCTGTAAACTCCACATATTTCCTATGCAAAAAAAGCGATGATGTCAACGACAGATTCGAAACAGAAATAATTACTTAATTTCAGATAAATCACATATTGTAAATTGAGTATTAAAAGCTCAAAACCGAGTTGGAAAAATGCAAAATCCTTTTGGCGCCCTGCAGTTTTATTTGAAGTATCATAAATGCATGAGAGTATGTTAGAGTATAACGTATTAATAGATAAAACGGATACAGTGGGTAATATAATGTAAACTTAAATAATAAATAAATAAAAGCTCGCAGGCGAAATTACACTTCTGATGAAAGTCAATAAAAATACTAGAAACTCCATGCGGTAAGGTGTGAGAATTCAAATCACTTGGGAGAAATTTTGACGATATTCTAGTTATAATTAAAAAAGCGCGCGAAATGCCCCCAAATCGGAACATTTTGTGTACTGGTTGCTTTTTGGGACAAACCAGTACTGTGTACAGTGGCGGCTCGTGACCTATGATAGAGGGGGTTCACAAGTATGGTGACATTTTTCTAGGCGTTTTAAATGTAGAAAGAAAAAAGTAATAAGAAAATGCGCTAGGTAAAACATATTTTTATTTATTTTTTAAATTTACACAAGGAAACACAACTTTTGGAAAATAAGAAATAGTTTCTTAGTGTGTATAGGTGTTGGATCTTAACGTCGTCGCATGCAACCCTCGTAACAATATTTATATAGGCCACTACTAATACTACTAAAGCCATCTACGAGCTATCAAGAAAACCGAATTGTGTCCAATACTACTACCGCCATCTACGAGTTATCAAGAAAACCGAATGATGTATAATACCACTACGCCATCTACGGCTACGTCATTAGGCGCAACCAAGACGAGAACAATAGTTAACTGTTTTATGACGAGAACGAATCGAGCTACGAGACTGACAAGTTGACATTCTTCATATTTTCAGTGTTTTTTAGTTTAAATCCTTAAATAAAATGGTTTAAGGTCATATCGAGTATCATTTATCGAAATACACAACATTTATCGACCCTACACAATAGTACTTAAACGTAAAGTCCATTCTGCGGTTCTTAATTATAGAAAATTGATCAATAACAGCCTCATTAAGTTTGGAATACCCTCTATACATTTTTTTTCATATATTTCATTTTTAAACTTTCTTATAAAGTCCCTAGATTTACCCTTTGTGGTCTGCGTTAAATTATTTTCGGGTTTAGGTGTTCCCGCATTCTTCACTTCAAATTTTTGCTCCAAACTCAAAGAGCTAAAGTTATTTCTTAAATAGTCCACCGCCAACTATTCATTTTAACTTAATAAATATATAATATTAAAATATTAAAACATCCACGTTCGAATTTCTAACTAGATGCACGAACAGACAAAAACTGTTATGTTAAATCGCCATAGCCCCGCTATCCCCCGCTGGCACCCGCCACCTGTTACTACAGAGAAACTGCACTACTTAATCGCACGTGCGAGCAAGTCTTGTCATAATCGTCATTTACCTCGACCGAGGCACGGTTACCGGATCTATCCAGTTTGGTTTGACGGGATGATAAAATATTAAGGAGGGTCGGACTTTTTTAGTTTGACAGTACGATAAAATATTAGGGAGGGCCGGACTTTATACCATAAATAATATTCAGTGAATATAAATTAATATTTTTAATCCGTTTTGTTTTGGGGGTGCACGTGCGCATGTGCTCCTGTGGAAGAACCACCACTGACTATGTACTGGTAAAATCAGTACGAATGGCCACCTTGGGTAATAACACAAGTGCATTAAAATAGCTGATAATTTTGCAAATAACTGGAAATCATCATCATCAAATGACAGACATATGATAAAAATGTATGGGTATCAACATAATGGGAAAATAATGGAGAGTAAAAATATGATATCAGTATTTATACAGAGTATCCCAAAAGAAGATCAGGAGAGTGAAAATGTAGATAGCTAACAATTCAGACATTTTATTGTAGATTCCAAAAACTAATGGGTGTAAAAATTTTTAAATAAGTAGGTATCTCAGAAAATATTGAATTTAACTGTATATCAAAAATGGAATAATCTTGACCGCATGTTTATAACTATTTTTTTCTTATTTTGACGAGCACTATCACTCCCTTAAATATCTACGCGACATTCATTAATACCCTATATAAAGTGCACTATACTCTAGTCATTAAAAGTAAATTACATTTATGTTTCTTACATCTTTCTTTTTCAATGTTTTTAGATGAAGAAAAAAAAGGATCTATTATTTCTCCATCCTAAAATTGATCACGTAATTAGGTGTATTGCCAAGACATTTAAAAAAAGAATAGACATTTAGAAAAAGCAATTATTCTTTGTTAAATTGATATTTTTGTAAGCGACCACCCCCCTGCCCCCTCCTGCCTGTTCGCTTCGGCCCTGCTCCTCTATATATCTGTCATCTGACAATATTTAGCTGATTGTGGAGAAGCTCATATACTACACATATCAAATTTTGATATGGAACTCTCTTCTTCAGGATGGTCGATATATATCTCTCCTAAAATTCTTTGTTTTTGATATACCGTATTTTTTTGATTGCTGTCAAAAATCTCGAAACTAGTTTGAGATATTACACTAAATATTGGTATAGATTATTATTATATTAACCCCTACATTTTTATCTCAAAAAGTTTTCTTTTCTCAAGCCGCTGGTGTGGGTACAGCTACGCCCCAATACAATTTGTACCATGAATTATGTTTCGCTATTGATATTTTCGAAACAATTATTTTATTATTAATCATATCAGTAGACGATAATATGTAAAACTAACATATTATTTTTTGGTTAAAATTGTATTGTCTGATCGGAGACCACGAGCTGACGAATAGTCTCGACAGCCTAGAACATCGAAGACAGGTTGGTGATTTGACTCTCTTTTACAGATATTTGCATGGAAAATGCTCGGCTGACCTTGCCGTCATAATTCCGCCCAGAGCTGTGAATAGCAGAAATTCACGACGAACCACTGCCGCCCATCCATATGTTTTAGCTTAGCACACCTCGAAATTCCTTATTTAAGAATTTTTTCATCTGGAGGACTTCATCCTTATGGAACCACCTTCCCGACGACGTTTTTCCCAACGAATATAACCTCCAACGATTCAAAACCAACGTGAATCGCTCGCACTCCCACAGTGCCTTAAAGGATTTTTCCTATAGTGCTTGTGTTTGATCATATAAAATATGCGTAGCATTACCTACGCCACCTTTAGAAAAACTGTTTGGGGGTAAAAATTGGTGGTTTTATATCATAATAGTCTATACCAAAATTTAGTGTATCTAATATCTAAACTTTTTTTGGAGATTTTGATAAAAACCAAAAAAAATGTACACCCTATATATCGATAACAGAGCATTTTAAGACATACGTGTGTATGAACTTTTCGACTTAAAATTGATCCAGATTAAGTAACGCCCTGTATAGACACCAACTTAAGTAAAAAAATATAAGTACTCGGTGGTTTTTAAAATATTTGCAACATTTCAGACTATTTTCACACCCCATATATATACAGTGAGTCCCAGAAGAAATGTCTAAATTCATTTAAAATTCAGTGGTAAGTTTTTTCAAAAAACGCTCGTACCCGTCGATTTTGATTTTTAAATTTTTTTTTTTGTGGTAATTTCATGTATAAGCTCAAAAATAAGTTACGACCATCAACTTCATTTTTTCAAATGAAAACATATATTTTTTATTTCATTTTTGAATTTTGCATTGAATTCTAAGCATGTTTCATGTACCATGTCCTATACATAAACTCAACAGTTATTGAAAAAATTAGGATTGAACATATCATTTAGGGAATCCAACGATATATCAAATCTTCTGGCAATATGGCATTTTGGGCTCCATAATAAGTAAGAGTGTACTTTCTCACTGTCACCGTTTATTTCCATAGAAACTGTATGACAATTTTATTTCAAATAAGTATAATTATTGTCTAGCGTAGTTTCAAAGTTGCGGTTTTCACAATAATGGTGAAGTTAACGGAACGGGAAAAAATTGAAATTCTATGCATGGTTGGGTTTGGTGATAAAACACGTACTCAAATAGAAACAGCCCAATTATTTAATGAAATCCATCCTGATCGTCCTCCCATATGTCAAAAGATGGTGAGTAGAATAGAGGTCCTCCTACTCGAGATGAAAATGAACAACTTGACGTTTTGCTTTCCATGGAAGAAAATCCATGTACTCCCCTGTCGCACATTGGGGCCGATTTACACATGCCGAAATCTGTTGTTCACCGAGTAGTTCAAAAGCACAAATATCACCCATACAAAGTTATTCCAGTGCATGAGTTATTTGAAGATGATTTCGATAGGCGAAGTGAGTTTTGCGGACGCATGCAAAATATGTGCAATCTAGATAATAATTTAGTAAAAAATATTATTTTTTCGGATGAAGCTACGTTCTATTTGAATGGTAATGTGAATAGACAAAATTGTCGATATTGGGCAACAGAAAATCCGCATTGGATGATAGAGGTTCACAGCCAGTACCCTAAGAAAATAAATTTTTGGTGTGGAATCGTACGCGAAAGAGTAATTGGTCCATTTTTCTTTGAACAGTCTTTAACTGGACAAGTATATCTCGAATTTCTCCAACTAGAATTAATTCCAGCATTAGTGGCTTTATTTCCGAATCCATTGGATCCAGACTCCCCTGACGAAGAACTGATATTCCAACAAGATGGTGCTCGCCACTGTGCGCACATTTTTGGATGAAACCTTTCCCAATCGGTGGATTGGAAGGAGAGGACCTATCGAATGGCCTGCTAGGTCGCCAGACCTAACTCCGCTGGACTTTTTTTTGTGGGGTTACCTCAAATCAAAAGTATTTGTTAACAGGCCAAACAATATGCAGGAGTTGAAAGGAAGGATCCGAAGAGAAGTGCGTGTCATAACTCTGGAAATGGTTGGAAACGTGCAAAGAGAGTTTATTGATCGTCTTGGATATTGTCAAGCCGTAAATGGCGCACATTTTCAACATTTAATTTGATTTCGTTGTGTTTTTTTTTTAATAAACAGGTCTTACTTATAGATATGTTCAATCCTAATTTTTTCAATAACTGTTGAGGTTATGTATAGGATATGGTGCATGAAACATGCTTAGGATTCAATGCAAAATTCAAAAATGAAATAAAAAATATATGTTTTCATTTGAAAAAATGAAGTTGATGGTCGTAACTTATTTTTGAGCTACCCTGTATACATGAAATTACCACAAAAAAAAAATAAAAAATCAAAATCGACGGGTACGAGCGTTTTTTAAAAAAACTTACCGCTGAATTTTAAATGAATTTAGACATTTCTTCTGGGACTCACTGTATATATGACAGTCTGAAGAGGCATTAGGGGTCGAAACCAGTGATCGAAGTGGTCGTCCCAGAAATTGGCATCTTGTACTTTTTAATCAATCTTATATTATTATTATTATAACAAAAAATTGTTTATATAAATTCCACGTTGAAAAATTGAGGTGTTTTCTAAAACATAGTGACAACAAAGTATAATATAATCTTTCCAAAACTAATTTCCTAAATTGGCCAAATAACCATTTGAATCTAGGTCACAAATATTTAATTTTTCCAATGCACTGACGAAGCTGTTTACTAGGTGGAGCACTTATGTTGATTAAATGGCACACTACAAAATATGTCATTATTATTTACAGAAATATTTCATCACACAAGTGTTTGTTAGTCGTCAGTAGTCCTAGATATTTTTCCATTGATACGATTCTAATAAATAAAAATTATCTCATATTTATTTTGTTGGGTTCTCGTTGTTAATGAGTCGTCAAACTACAATAGATAGTAGATCTGCTAACTATGATACCAAGAACCAAAAACCTCGCCGGAATTTTTATATTTTCTTCATTTTAATTTATTTTTGAAACCTCCAAAGGAAAAAACTTGGACTTATCCGTTTTAATTTAATTTTATCATTAAGTTTTGCAGCTAAATCTACATTTATATGCTAAGTTTCTTCCTTTCACCAATCACCGTTAAAAATTCGCGCTGTTATTAATGTTATTATTAGTTACTTTAATTAATATTCATATTACGCACCACAATTATTTAGTTAACTCAATAGGTACATCGGTAAATCAAGTAAAATATTGGTCCTCGACTTCAAGAGTTTCTTGCGTCCTTTCAAAATAAATTTAAAAAATGTATACATTCATGCAATATACAGTGCGTCTCCTTAAGTTGGCGCCATATGGAAAAGTTTTTTACAATTAATTTTTCGAAAAAAAATATCGTTTATACAGGGTATGCGCAACACAGACTCCTTACGTAAAAATATTAGGATCTAATTATACTTAGCTATATCCGAAAGTTGATATTAACTGAGATACAGGGTGTTAAAGTTAAAACTTCATTTTTGTTTCTCTCTAATAACTTTGACAAAATCCAACGGTTTTTTTGCAAAATTTGGAAATTTTGTTTTTTTTTTAGGACGAGAAACTTATTTTTTGAAGAAATTTTAATGTGTAATGTAGTCTGCGGCATTTTTTGCGCATTTATTAGTTCATAACTTTTTGTGCCTCAGTGTATTTAAGTTTTTAATGAAAATAATAATTTTCTCAATTTATTACGTAAAAAAGGTATACTAATTTCAGGTCGCCCAGAGTTACCTTTTCGGAGATATTTGCATTTAAATTGTTTAGTGCACCCTGCCTAATTACTATTAATTTGCAAACAAATTTTTTTTTCCCAAAGTAACCTATGAGAAAACAAATGAATTTTAGAGATGCAGTTGCTATGGAACAGAAAATGTTTCATTTTTGAGTTTATCGTAAGTTTATGTTGTCATTGCTGTTGGTATCTTTCGACACGATATTTTCTAGGGTTAAAGTTATTTTAATTAAAGTAAGTTAAAGAACAATCCAATTGGTGTATTTATTATTACCAATTACCATTACTAGAACATTAATTATCATGTAAAAGTTAATTGGTAAGAAGTAACAAAATATTATTTGCTTGCCTGAGCTAACGCACTAAACAATTTAAATGTAAATATTTCCGAAACGGTAACTCTGGGCGACCTGCAATTAGTATACCTTCTTTACGTAATAAATATGAGAAAATTATTATTTTCATTAAAAACTTAAATACACTGAGGCACAAAAAAGTTATGACCTAATAAATGTGCAAAAAATGCCGCAGACAGCGCCCCCTACATTATACATTAAAGTTTCACCAAAAAATCAGTTTGTCGTCCTAAAAAAGCCATAATTGCCAAATTTTGTAAAAACCGTTGGTTTAAGTTATTAGAGAAAAACAAAAATGAAGTTTTAACTTTAACACCCTGCATCTCAGTTAATATCAACTTTCGGATATAGGTAAGTATAATTAAATCCTAATATTTTTACTTAAGGAGTCTGTGGTTGCTCCATGTCCCATTAATTAGCGGATACCCTGTATCAAAGTTCAGCATGGTTCAAAACCTAAATTACAACCACGAGATGTTAAATTTTTTCGGTCGTACGAGGTAAATTATATATAGGTATAGGTGCGTTTATTTGTGATATTTTCGTAAACTGTAATTATAAAAAGTTGTTCAGTGAAAAATGTTCTAATATGCAATTACATCCTTCTACATTGAAATTTTTTGAAATTTTTTTTTAACTTTTTCTCAAATTACTTGGAGTAGATGATCTGATCACATTGTATTTGAACCTATTTTTATTTTATGGGGTATTTTCAAATCTTTATAAAGATAAATTTTGTTTTGAGAGAATTTACTTATTTATTTTCGGAACAGGAAGGTTGTTTTTTAAAAAATAAAAAAATAATTGCTCGGTATCGGTAATTTGAGAAAAATTTAAAAAAATAAAAGAAAAAAATTTTGTGTATAAGGATGTGCTGGCATATTAGAACATAGTATTTCATACCGAACAACTTTTCATAATTACCGTTTTCTATATTACCATAAATAAAAGTACTATACTCTTGAGCCAAATATATATTTTTTGACCAATTTTTTGACAAACCTCTATATAACTAAAAAAAATTAATATCTGACGGTTGCATTTTAGATTTTGAACAATGCAGAACTTTTTATGAAGAATAACTTTTATTCGTAAAATTAATAATAAAAAAGTTTCCCATATGGCTCCAACTTAAGTAGATACAAAATTAGCAATTAACTTAAGACAATGACAAATGTATAAAAAAAGGAATCATTTTCCAAACCGGGAAAATTACTCTGAAGTTTTTAAAACTTTTCTATTCCCTCCACTCTAAACCCTTCCGACATCGAGGTATATAAAGAGCACTAAAAAGTTGCAAAAGGCTTTACTCCTTGAACATCTCATTCTACCTAGTATTATTTAATAACCACTCTTTTGAGTGCGTTGACTCAATCTATCCGTATAGGTAATAATAACGATCCTCAAAATTAACGAATCTATCTAAAGAACCTGGTAAAAAAAAGTCTTTTCAAAATAGGTTGTTTGTGTTTATTTATGTTGCAGTAGCTGTTACTGGCAGCTTCACTCCAAAGGGTTCCTAGTATATGTAATGACGGAACCCGCATATCGTGTACAAGTTACTTACAGACTTTTTACCATTTGGATGATATTTTTTTGTCAATGGATCTAATCAAAATTTTGAGCCTAGGAGTGAATAGAAACAAGTAATTAATGGGCTTAGTTTTTAAGTATTAAAAAATAAAACTTCCCAAAATATGTTAAAGAAATATAAACTTAAGAGTTAGGACTAGGAACGCATTCGCCATTTGAGTGTTTCGTCAATATTTTTGTGTAAATGGCCAATTTATTTAAAAAGTAATCAAATACCGAACAAACAGTTGTGTGTTCACTTGTCATCTCCATTTGCTTGGATTATTACTGAAAATTTTTTCGAGTTCACGAATGTTCTAAAAAGTATCCCATGTCGAAGACGAGGTATAATTTTTGAATGTCTTCGACTTACAAAAAAGGAAGTTATTTGTAGGTACTACATTCCAGACTGCCAAATGTATCATAATAACAACAGTTTTATTCTAAGAACCTGAAAGGGAATCCGGTGAGTAAAACAAAATCAAATAAAGTAATTACCTAATAAACATCTACGATTGTGTCGAGTCTCAAAAGCATTAAATTAATTTATTTGTTCTTATTTAGATATTTGTTGACAGTAGGTACATACTAAAATACCTTCTACTCTGTAAATTTGAAGAAACCCTAAATAATTTAAATGTAATAAAAAACTTGTTCTTACAGTTGACATTTCAAACCCCTACTGTTAATTTAGGATGCGGTTTTAAAACAAAAACCCCTTTGTGTATATAACTAGAGGTTTAGGTTAATAAATAAGTACAGACAAACTATACTTTCTTGCATTCATTAAAATATAACACAATAATAGCTCTTCTCCGATTATAAGATAGTAGAGGTGCTGTCAAGAATCCTATCTTTGACAGCACCTCAAAGCCACGTCAAAATTGTCCTCTATTGTCTACTATTAAATAAAAGGCGCAATAGGGAGCGCTGAGAGAGGTTATATGTTATCTAAATTTCCTATTTTTTGGAGGAATATCATTAAACAAAATAATAAAATTCAAAGTAAATTCTTGACTATTTTGAACCTTACTTTAAAAAGAGGACGCTCGTATTATCCAATACTTACTTAGTGGTTAAATATGGAACCTGTTGTAACAGTTTGTAATTTAATTTATAAGGCTTTATGATTTATATTTATTTAATTAAAAACTTCATCATTAAGACGGGAACATTATCAAGCAGCTATAAAGGTTTTTTATTACTATGGCACGAAAATATAACGTTACATATCAAGTTTTGTTCAGGTCTTCCTTGCTTTATGCAGTTGTCTGTGTCCAAATAATAATAAATGATTGGTTGTGCAAAATGTAAATTTTAGTACTCACGGAAAATGAATTATATCCAATATTGAAACAGTCACGTAATCCCGTGCAAACGATACCGGCACCACTACACACTTAGACTGGTCAATGATCACGTCGGTGGAAATAACTGAGTCCTTATCAGCAAGGTAATATGAAACTGATAAGATAGTGACGCAGGTGAAAATAATATTGGTTTACCTGACCTGGTATGTGTTAAGGTATTTCACATCCAAATATGGAAAGAAAAAAATATGTTGCCTGATTAGAATTTTCAGCAATCACGGCTCGCATCTTGCTTTACATAAAATTGTTTAGTTGACAGTCATTCTCCCAGAGTATTTGGAAAACTTCGCTGCTATATCGGTCGATCTATGCTTTTTCAGAATTTTGTTTCGAAAGTAACATTTTTGGACTTGTTTCGGGCTTTGTTCAATTTGGATGTCAGCTATACATGGTGTCCCAGAATATGTGGGCAATCTCCCGGGTTAAGATAGAACACTTAAAAATAACACGAGAAGTTCTTGTTTTTTAAATAATTTATTAAGTACTAGGTGAAATTTAATAATTTTTTAGTATAATGGATAGTAGATGAGTCTCCTTAAAATTCGCCCTTTCAAATACATTTGGCTTATTTAGTTTGCCAGGGACGGACTAGACGTAACACAAAAATGTTTTTTTTGTACACCTTGTATGATGAAGTAACGACAATAAAATTTTTGGATTCTCTAAACCTTAAGCTGAAAAAATGCACTCTTGATCAATGTCGATAAAGTGAACTGTTTTCGAAAAAAAAATATTCTTGTTCAATATGGTTTTTTGCATTAGTTGTTGTTTTATGTTCATAAAATTCCCTCATTGTTGTTATGGGTTTTTTCACATGTACCGATTTAACTAAGAATATTTATTCCAGTGTCAGTTTATGGTAGTGTCTTGAAATTTGCGGTTTTTTATATACATCATATTGAACAAAAATATTTTTTTTTTCAAAAACAGTTCATTTTATCGACATTGATCAAGAGTACCTTTTTTCAGCTTAAGGTTTAGAGTATCCAAAAATATTATTGTCGTTCCTTCATCATACAAGGTGTACAAAAAAAAAGTATTTATGTGTTACGTCTAGTCCGTCCCTGGCAAACTAAATAAGCCAAACGTGTTTAAAAGGGCGAATTTTAAGGAGACTCATCTAGTAACCATTATACTAAAAAATTATTAAATTACACCTAGTACTTAAAAAATTATATAAAAAACAACGATTTTCAGAGACGTCCTTTATGGGCCCGTATCTCCGTAGGGGAGGCCGTAGGAAAAAAAAATATAGGAACTTCTCGTGTTATTTTTAAGTGTTCTATCTGAATCCGGGAGATTGCCCACATATTCTGGGACACCCTGTATATCTAATTACTATCACTAAATTACTACTAATAAATTAGGAAAGTTAATATAATATAAACAGTCAATATAAATACCTACATTCACTTCCTAGGATCACAGGTATTCAGCTTACACATAAATATTTTTAAACATTACAGATTCATGTTTATTATTTACTTAAAATTCTCCCTTTATGAAGTCATTAAGCTAATTATAAGTTTACGAAACACCTAATAATATTTATAAGTAATGTTTATAACTAAGCAATTATTAGCAGAATGTTTCACACCATTTTGTTAGATTTTTTAGGTTCCTATACAGGGTGCTTCTTAATCACGTGCTAATATTTCAGTTTAGGTTCTTTTATGAAGAAAAACTCAAATGAACATATTATGTCCGCAACGGAAAGTTATTCCATGGATTCAGCAGTGGCGTCCCTGCAAACGTATCCTGTGATAGTTTTTACAAAAAAGTGGTTATTCTGCATGAAAGGGGTCTCTTGCATTTTTCTCATCAGACGCACGCATCGTTTTTGATAAAACAATTAAATTCACATTCAATTCCCCCCCCCCCCCTCCTTTTAGAAATGTCTATACAGGGTGTGTCAGTAAGGTGTCTTGCTTCGATAGCGCATAAACTCTTAAAGATAGATAAAAACGTTCCATACAAAAGATAAATGGTTTAATAAGACGCATAACCTGAAAATATTTTGCAATCTACGGGGTCGCTCCAAAAAGTGGCACGGAATATTTTATAATTTTTTTAAATGATTCACTAGGTATCTTTCTCCATATCTTGATTTAGCTGACCAAGAGCCTTACAACCGTATTTAATTTTTTGAACTGAAATGCAGCGTTGTCAAGTAGTTAATTTTTTCTGAAATTTTACTTTTTAATGGTACGATATAAAAATCATAGCAACCCATTGGTACAACCTGAACAAATGCGATTTACATTGTGGGTACCCTAAAGTGCTTTATATCGATTTATAGCAATTTTTAATTCTCTTATACAAAGCGTTCGTTAGATCTTGGACAATTTAGGGATTTTAAATATTTAAATTTTTTTAAATAGGACACCCTGTATATTTTTAGGCATATGGATTTATCTTGCGAATACCGTTATTTTTTGTTAAATATGTCCTATACCTAAATTTTATAATTTCTGAAATATTTTAAGATTTGTCTTAATTCAGATAAATATTGGAAGTTCTGATTACAGAATTTAGTCAAGATAGCCTTGGAAAAAAAACAAAGTTATTTATTTTCAAATGAACTGACTGTTAAGATTCGGCTACATTTCTCAACATATTCGGAGTAATTGTGTGAAAAGAAATAACGGTATTCGCAAGATAAATCCATATGCCCAAAAATATATAGGGTGTAATATTTAAAAAAATTAAGTTAAAGCAAATTTAAAATCCCTAAATTATCCAAGATCTAACGAACGCTTTGTATAAGAGAATTAAAAATTGCTATAAATCGATATAAAGCACTTTAGGGTACCCACAATGTAAATCGCATTTGTTCAGGTTGTACCTACCAATGGGTTGCTATGATTTTTATATCTTACCATTAAAAAGAACTAAAATTTCAGAAAAAATTAATTACTTGACAACGCTGCATTTCAGTTCAAAAAATTAAATACGGTTGTAACGCTTTTGGTCTGCTAAATCAAAATGTGGATAAAGATACCTAGTGTCTCATTTAAAAAAATTATAAAATATTCCGTGCCACTTTTTGGGGCTACCCTGTAGATTGTAAGGTTATGCATCTTAGTAAACCATTTATCTTTTGTATGGAACGTTTTTATCTTATCTTTAAGAATTTAGGCGCTATCGAAGGCAGACACCTTACTGACACACCCTGTATATGGCCCTGATCACTATCAATATTGTGTCACTTTTAGTGAGTAATTAGAACTATGGTTTTTAGGTTATTATTTAAAAACACATTATTGTGTTCACTCCTCTTTTAGTAGAATGACTAGGGGAAGGGGTCCCAACCTAGTCACTCGGATTTCTTTACCAGGGGCAGTAACCCGCAAAAAAATCTCCATTCCATGTCTTGGAAACTAAAACTCAAAATCTAAAGATTTAAACAACCTTTAAAGTTATGTAGAACATATCCCCTTTCCCATTTAAGGGTAACATCTACCTCTCCCAGTGGCTTAAACCAAGAGGGCTGTAATTATTCATTAAAAGCGTCCCCATTCACAATCAAATTGACGTGCCTTTCCTATTTTTAATATTATTTACTGGAGATATTAAGTCTGGGAAGTTTTTAAATTGACATCTTACACACTTACCAGTTAAGCATTACTTACCAAAATTACCCAATATCTTTTATCCCATTTCATCCGAATCATTCAATACCGCATTTTATAAACAGTATCACATCCTTTATAATATTATTGTGTATAAGATAACAACAATCACAAACAAATTAAATTATAGTATATAATATAATATATAACAAAATATTACACCACAATTCTTTGTCCAAGGCAACTCGGTTTATTATCCGTACGTTAAACAAAAACATACTGAATATTGCATGGTATGCAGAATGCAGAAATTAGGTAAAGGTAGAAGGAAACCAGCTTCAAGTGCATTAAAATGTATTTGATATGCCTTGACACCATTAACAACGCATAATATATCGATATCTAAATCTAGTTCTTATTATGGATGTGTGTTTGCGATGTATTTATGATTTTTTAAAACTATTTTGATGTTAAGTATCACTTTTTAATATACAGTGCGTTCATATTATAGTCTTAAACAAATTTATTTAAAATTCTGGGATTTGTTTTTTTTTAACGCTCCGACACGTCAATTAGCATTTTTCGTTGCGCATGTGTTAAGGTAAAACGTTAGTATATTGGGTGTTCCATGATAAATGGACGAACAGTGCACCCCCGTCGTTTGAAAATGGATTATTTAGGTAGACCGATGGATCAAAAACCGCCAACGGTGTGGGCGCAGGTATATTTGGGGAAAGACCCAGGATGGACATAAGCATTCCTCTGGTGAACTACGCCACAGTATACTAAGCGCAAGTTCATGCCATACAAGCATGCGTACTACAAAATCTTGAAAAGGGCTATCACAACCAAAAGATTTACATCCTGTCGGACAGCCAAGCTGCTCTTAAGGCTCTGAACTCCAATCGGTTTACTTCAAAACTTACACTGGAGTGCCATATCAACCTAAAAGTACTGGCGGCCAGGGGGATAGAGCTCTTGTGGGTTCCTGGTCACTCTGGGATATTAGGAAATGAAAAAGCAGATGAACTAGCGGGATCCGGATCCGCTCAAAATCTCAGGGGCCCTGAACCAGCCTTTGGGATATCAAAACAGGCAACGAAAACAACATTAGATAGATGGTCGAAAAAACAACACCTATCTCGATGGCAAGGGTTACCTGGTCAAATACACGCAAGGGCCGTAATTGGAAAACCATCGAGGATACTATCGAATGGGATGCTAGCCCTAACACGGCCCCAGTTGAAACAAGTGATGGGTCTGCTAACAGGCCACTGCCACTTGCGAAAACACCTTCAACGGATGGGTATAAACAACGGATCCATTGAATGCAGACTCTGCGGCGAAGAGGATGAAACCGCCTCACACATAATATACCGCTGCGTAGCGCTGTCTCGGAGAAGATACAATATCTTCGGGAACATACAACGTGGTGATAACCTCCCACATGACAAGCTTGGTAGAAGGTTACTGGACCTCATAGAAGGAACAAATATTTTCTAACAAGATCGGGGTACACAATAAGCCGAAAGGCTGCAGTGATAGAAGTTCGGGCCTTTAAACCGACCCACGCCTTTAACCAACCAACCAACCCATGACGTCATCCAAGTTTTTTTTTAAATTTAAGTCCAATGATAAAAACTTTAAAGTTTTTGTATAACCAACTATCCTCGGTTTTCGAAATATTTATTTTCTTTCACATTGTTTAATTTTTAAGGAAGTTTTTGAATTTTCTTGACAAAATGGCAGAGACGGAAAATTTATCAAAGGCCACTTGATAAAATAATAATTTGATAGTGCTACCAACATAAAATTTGAATATCAAAATTTTCAAAATTTCTATGGCATATATATTTTTGAAGGTTTTGAGTCTGTTTTATTAAAGAATACGTAAAATAGATAAAATAGTACCAGGTAAATGTTTTATAAACCGATTATAGCACTTGTCCCCTTAGAAAACTCGCCGCATTTTCTAACATGGCCCCGTGCTAAAATATGATGCTTTATAAAACTTATACATTATTATAACGAGTTAACAAAGATAATTTAGCGTTTAAAAATAGTTTCGCAACATGTCAATTTTTTACTTATCTCTGAATGATTTAATGTATATGAAAAAGGGACATAATAATTCGTTGCCTGGGCGCAGCATTGTTATAGCTGCCTTACAAATGAGGCGTTGGCGGGAAAAACGATGAACGTGTTGTAACGAAAGAACTGAGATATTTGATTTTTAAAGTTTGAAGCACTGTAATGTTAAGAAGATAACTTTCAACACCTGTTTTATGTTAAAATTATAAAAGACCTATGTTTTCAGAATGAGAAATCAATGTTTTATTCTATTTAAATTTTTTTTTTCGTTGTTTTTTTTTACTTTTTTTAAAGTAACTCAATAAGATTGCGGGAAAAACGATGAGGAGGCTATTTAAACAATACTAAAAGCCTGAAATTTTTTTAATAGTAATAAAATTTAGAACAAACCCGAACAAACCCGAACAAACCTGAACAAACAATAATAAAACATCGTTCGTTGTGATATTAGGGACTGGCATATTTTTTTGAAAATGAAAAGCTACAGCTTCAAAATTTAAGTTTTTTCTTGCTTTATCCCCACTTTCCTTCTTTCTGTCGTAAAAAACTTGAGCTTTCTTTTTGTGTACCTTATTTTCTATAATAAGTTTATTACGTTCTTCTATCAAGCTTTCCTGAGAAGAAACAACGGTTTCAGCGATTTTTTTCTTTAAGATAGCTTCCTTAGAGGTAAATTCATCACATTTACTGCAAGTATCATACCGAGGATAACCGAAAGAGATGTTATACTCAGATATGAAAATTTTTCGATAGGAGTGATACGAAATTGGAAAGTCACTATATTTCTCTAAAAACATTGTATGCAGTTTTTTTATATCAAGGCTATCTGGCAAGTACACCTTTGCTGATTTTTTTAAAGAATAGTGCGCTTTACTACCTTTTAAAGATTGTATGTGTTCATGCACTTTTTCTATTGTATTAGTGTTTAAAGCGTGTCGTCGCTGTTTGTGTTTTCCTCTTCCATCGGCGATAACTTTTCCATGTGTGGCTCTCTGGTTTTGAATGTTGCGTCCTTCGGGGTGTGATACCATGTAAACTAATTATAGCCTTATAACAAATTGGTATTTCACAAAGACGACCATCTCTCATCAAGCAAACTTTATACTTGTAAGAATACGAATGAAAATGAGCTACTTCTTCGTGATTTCTATTACGCCTTCGTTTAACTAACTCTGTAGATATTAAACCAGATAAGTAAATATTTTGAGCATCATACGTATCAAGGCTATTGAAATCTTTTATTAAACGCATTTTTAGCAGCATCACATAATCTCCGTGCGATTTTCTTTTTCGAGGTTTGTCTGTAATTTCTGGATTTATATTTTCATCCATTTTCTATCCTAATCCCAGCACAATCGTACTATCAGACAAACCACGTGTTAATTGAACCACCAACTACCACGAAGCACGAACTAATTAAATAATCGATTGGTTTTTGTCACAACCGAAAAAGAGTGCACTCTCATCAGTTTTACCGCAAACACACGTCACGGTCATCGTTCTTCCCATAACCGCTTATATTATTTTGCTGTGTATAACCGGGACCTTCATTGTTATTAACGCCAGTACTTTTTACAAACAAACTACAGATCATAAGCTACCGATTGCGCTATCTAACTCGATTTAGAAGAAATGTGCACCTTCATCGTTTTTCCCGCCAACGCCTCAAATGTAAAATTAAATATTTGAAAATATCAAAAATGATTAGAAATAATTCCGATTCTAAAGAAGAAATCTCATTTCAATGAACTCCAGACGAAATAATTAATATTGCCAATGAAGCAACAACAAATTTATTGCCTGAAAAATTGAAAGACGCTTACAGGCCGAAAATAACTTCCTATTTATGCAAATTTCCTAAAATAAATTGAAAGAATTATAGATCAGTTTTTCTGATCAAACATACCTTTAAGGCAAACACAAGAATCCTGAGTACTTATACATTGCAAATAAACGATTCACGTTGGTTTAGTTTAGAATCGTTGGAGGTTATATTCGTTGGGAAATATGACCTCGAGAAGGTCGTTCCACATTTGTTCCTTAAATTTGCGTAAAATATCATTAGTCTTAATTTATATTATTTTAGAAATTTATTTAAGTATATTTTATTAGTAAGTAGTAAGTACCTAACCATAAAGAAGTACCTAAGTAAAGTAAAGAAAAACACTAATATGTACAGGGTGTCCATTTCTGGGTAGTTTTACGGGGTATCTCCGTTATTAGTAAAGATAGAAGGATGCGGTTTTCGCAGCACTGTGCTAGTTTTTGATATACGGGATGTTTTTGAGAATATATCGAACATACATATCGAACATATCGAAAAGAAATAAAAATGTTCTTTCTGTAATTTTTTACGCATAATCCAGTGACGTACTCAGCTTTTTTCTACATTCAATAGTTTTCAAGGAAAATAAACAAATTTGCGTTTTTTAAATGGGTCTCCCTATATATTTTTTTAAAATATAATTTAGTTTGTATCGAGCTTCTCAAAAATATATAACACTTTATTTTTAGTCTTAGTATTAGGCCCGAAATATACGTTTTTCAAAAATATACCATTCTTTTTTAGTAGGCCATGGCGAATATTAAAAACAAACAAAAGAACGCAGTCCTATGTGTCATAATAATAAAATCTTCTAATTCTGTTAGAGCATTCAGGTTCTCTAAGTTGTTTTAAAATTTCTAATTAATAGTGAAAAATCAGCTTGTCCTAATTATGGCAGGGCATGTAAACTTTGAGAAGTACGACATGCTCGTTTGTTATATCCAGTGTAACGAAAATGCAGATGGAGAATTTGAAGCAAGCGCGGATCCAGGGGGGGGGGGTCATGGGGGTTATGCCCCCAACCCATCAATTTAACACAAAAAATACAATATATACCGGCTTGACTAACGCGGCAGGGTATTACTTTTCGTAACTTTTCCATTCATGATTTGGCGTTAGCGTTTCATGCGTTTATTGGAAGGAAGCCTTAATGCAAATAAATATTTGGAAATTCTGGAAAACGTTGTGCCAGAAATAATAGAAGGTGTGCCTTTAGCTGGTCTCAATAACTTGCATCTTCAACAGGATGGAACGCCCGCTCACAATGCCTAAATTGTAAGGGCCTACCTAGATAATAACTTCCCAGGTCGCTGGATTGGATCTAATGGACCTATAAGATGGCCACCAATGTCACCCGACTTGTCGGTTTTGGATTTCTTCATATGTGGATACCTTCAAAATAAAATTTATTCCATTCAGTATCAAACAATAGCAGATTTAAGAATTGCCATTGACAGAGCTTTTAGGAAGTTACAGACGCGGCCGTTTATTATTTTTAATTCATTAAGGCAAATAAGGACCATGTGTGAAATATGTCTAAGGCATAATGGAGAACAATTTGAGCAATATTTATGAGGGAGTTCATAAAATTTTGAAAAACGTATATTTCGGGCCTAATACTAAGACTAAAAATAAAGTGTTATATATTTTTGAGAAGCTTGTTACAAACTAAATTATATTATTAAAAAAATATATAGGGTGACCCATTTAAAAAAAGTAAATTTGTTTATTTTCCTTGAAAACTATTAAATGTAGAAAAATTCTAGTACGTCACTGGATTCTATGTAAAAAAATACAAAAAGAACATTTTATTTCTTTTTGATACGTTACGAGGGGGGGGGGGGTGTTGGTAACCGAGATATGGGGGGTGCCACAAAAACATCCCGTATATCAACAAGACGGACGAGAAAAATTCTGATTATGGCATCTTCTGCTTGAAAAAAAAGTAGCACAGTGCTGCGAAAACCGCATCCTTCTATCTTTACTAATAACTGAGATACCCCGTAAAATAAAATAAATTATTGGCCAAATTTATGTGTGTATTTTGAATTTGTTCGTAGGGCGTGGTCCATAAAAAATTTCGCGCTTTTTAAGTTTATAAAATTACTTATTTTCTCATTGCCACCCCCTACAAAATTTTCTAACGACGCCCCTGAAAACACACAGCGATATTTCTGATTCATTTTTACTAAATGAAAAATAATTCCTTCAGAACTCAATTCTCCGCTTTTCTTTCTAAACCAAAATACATGTAGGTTCATTCGTGACATTCATGTTCATCTAAAATAAACCGACTTGCTTTGTATTCCATGTCACAGACGAGAAGTTTTAACAGAAGCCAACTTTGACGACAGAACGAGATATTCGGGAAGGCAATAAAGAATAAAACGTCTTTATGATATACTTGCTCGGTCTGTGCGGAATGAAAAATTAAATCTCCGACGACATTTCTCTTCCTGGGAAATACGAGAGAAAACTAAATTATAGGATGGCGTGTTATTGTACAAACAAAAATATTGTCTGCACGCCGAATTACTGTAGACAGACGATTGTTCCTATAGTTTGTATTATTCTTCTAATAAAATACAGAAATTCAACCACAATGTTATCATATAAACCAGGAGTTGGCAAGTAATGTTAGGTGGGGCGCTACCACCAGTTTTCGGAGAAAGGAAGCATCTTGAAGTTTGGACTGGCCCATTATTATTTGAAAGGGTAGTTACATAATTGTTTCATTTTATCTTTGGTAAAGGGTTAATGGCCCATAGAAATTAGCGTTTTTATTATTTATATTGCGAAATGATTAAGTGTTCTTGTTCTATGTGTGTTATTGTAAAGTGTAATTATGCGTTAGTGTTTAGTGCTTTCGTGTAATCTGATAATAGGTGCATATCTTCAAAAAACTAAATTGAAACTAGTGGGTGTTTGTGTGTTGCTTTAAGTGATTTAGTGCAATTTGTTCTGTTTCACTGTGTTTTTTTCTTTCGCCGATATGCCGGTTATATTAAGAGATTGGAAATAAGAGGCCGAATGGGGTTTATTGATAAGCTTATTATGCACTCCCACACTATCATCAGGACACGTGATGAGCATAAAGATTTTCCCATAGAAAAAAGAACTGAAGGTGTGCCCTGGATGCCTTAATTGCGTCCTGGATTTACTTCCTAAGTAAGCTAAATATTTATTTTTATAAGAAATTAAAGTTTTACACTTTTAAACAGTTTGGCAACATTGTGCCTGTTGATTACTCAGCTGGGCAATGTAATATGTTCATATATGAATGTGCCGAGGAATTGTTTGTGGGTTTAGGGGTGAATTACCCCACTTTTCAAACGTTCGATTTAAAAAAAAAATATGTAGCGCTTCTCTAGGACACCCCAAGAGTCACCCATTTAAATATAATACCTACGTCATTTCCATAACACCCTTATAGTTATTAAGTTAATTAACTAAAAGTATTTAATTTTCTGCTGCATAAGTTTACTTCGGAATGTCATAAGTTTTCTTCTCATTTATATTTTTCCACTGAAGATGAGGGTATATGCCTGCGAAACATGTATGGATCCTGCCATGGCAGGACACGCAATCGCACTAGCTTCATCTATTAATTTGCTGGGCGTCAATCTGGGAGGAAATATGTCTCGGCATAACCACGTTGTGGCAATCGCCAAGATAGCTTCTCAGAAACTTGGTGTACTCTTCCGAACCAGAAAGTTGTACACACCTCAACAACTTTTGACACTATACAAAGCCCAGATTCGACCATCACTAGAGTACTGCTCTCATGTCTGGAGCTCTGCACCCAAACATACTCTTCGGCTACTAGATTCCATCGAAAAGAGAGCCATTCGTTTGATAAGAGACCACGAGCTGATAAACAGCCTCGACAGCCTAGAACATCGAAGACAGGTTGGGGATTTGACTCTCTTTTACAGATATTTCTATGGATAGTGCTCGGCAGACCTTGTCCTCTTAATTAATAAGTTAAGCTTAGTACTCCTCGAACTTTATTATTTAACAATTATTTCATCTGGAAATGGAATATGGAACGCTCTTCCTGAAGTCGTACTACCTACGAATGTAACCTCCAACGATTCAAAAGCAACGTGAATCGCCTTATTCGCACAAGCACACACAAAAACAAGTTTTTTATTATCAAACAATTAATTATAAATCGATTATCTGGTATTTTAAAAAGTTAAGATTTTTTCAAAAATGGCCTCCCGATAGATCTGTATAAAACATGGCGTATCGGATCAAGAACATCGTCGAGAACGAAACGTTTAGTCCTCCGTCCGTCCGTAAGATAACATAGAACGCTTACGAATCGGTTACTGTCTGGAAATTTTTTTAGAGTCACTCTGTAATAGTGGGTACCTTTAAAATTACTCTGTATTCGCGTCTACTTACACGTTATATGTCTGTCGTAACGGTGATGTTTTCTTTTTACTTTAAAGTTTTGGTGTTATATAAGTAGCTAAATGTTGACGCGTTGTAGTTCCAGTATTCTTGATACTGACCATAAAGTAATGACACCATAACGTCACTAGACCGAGTAAGTACTACGTAAATTCTACTAATAATTTTAACTTAGTAGTTGTTAGTTTAAACTTTATAGTATATAATTTCGTGCCAATTACCACGTTCCTACCAAGTCATAGTAGCAGTATCAATTAGTCACAGTTTCTGTAACTTTGATGCTAGTTGGGAAATGATGCTAAACAACTATTCCCCGGGCTAGAGGCCCCGTTGAGCACTGAATTAGAAGCAAAACTGGTAGTAATTCAGACTGAATGGTACTATCAAGAAAAAGAAGCACTTTCTATTGGTAGGATGTCGCCACCTGCATACCGGTTTCTTTCTTGATACTATCATTCAATCTGAATTAGTATATCTAAATGCGTAATTCCACCTAGGGAACAGTGGACGACATGTAGCATGCTACAAGTTGTCTCCTAGCTCTTGCCAGTTCCCTGATATGCGACCTTCCCGCAAACGTTAATGCTGTCGCTTTATGTTCCTTCGGTTAAACGACTTTGCGTGATCCATGTTGCCTAAATGTTAGTCTTAGGCAAAATACGACATCTATTCCGTTATCATTATTTATACATATTATCTGTTTGTAATTTTCAATAAGGAAACCGATCGAATTAAGGTCCTACCAGGGTGTCTATTTTATTGTTATAGTTTCCTCCATTTTCGAAACTTTTCGATATTCCTTCGAGGATAAAACTCAAAGCAATCAAAATTGAATCTAACTTCTGTGAACATTTATTACTTTGGGACTTTTCTATTGGTTTAAGGATATTGATATGTATGAGTTTAATTTTAGATCAAGCAAATAAAAAACTTTTGTGATTTTTATAGCGTCTTGTCCTACAAGGTGTTTCTTCCTATACTGGCTCTACTTATAGATAAAAGTCAGAGATTTAGAAGTAGCGTAGTGTATATTGCAATAATTAAATTAGTGTCTCTGATGGGCTGGACAGTAAGACGGGAAAAAATAAGCATTTATTATTGGGTTGGTCACAGCAATCAACTGGTGCAAGACTTTATTCACGTACTGTATACAATTCCACAGAGACATTATTTTAGGTCTAAAGTATATTTCAAACTACAGAGTGTTATGGAAATGACTTATTATATTTAAACCGGCAATTCCTGAGATGAAAACAAATTGAAGAAAAATATCCAAATAGGGCGGTTTAATTTAATATGCTCTGTACATGACCTGTTATCAAACGAAAAATATGCACAAGGTGACACTGTGAGAATAAATAAACAAACTACAGATGCTCAAAAACGTCAGTGAATTTTGAGTAGTGTTGTCACATTTTCAGGCAAAGCTCTTTAGAAAGTCAATAACCGGTTAACAGATTGGAAGCTGTTTATTTTTCAGGGTACATTATTATAAACTTTTGAGTTCAGGTCAAAACAATCTCTGATTTATAAACTTGAACAGGCTCGAACGAACCGCCGTGGAATTTATAAATGGTCAGGTATGTTCTCATTTGTTCAATTTGGAAGCCCCCCTAACGAATAACAACAATTTAATAGCCACACACAAAAAAATGCAATTTTATTTACCTTTTCTGCAGTATTTAAAACCAACTTAATTTATAAAAAAAAACACCAAGTAATTAACCCGAACAAAAACCGACACAATAACCGCACAAAACAGCAAAACAAATCCACATAAATTCACATTAGTTTTCGCGTAGGTATGCATCTCATGAACACATCTAAGTTTTTAGTATTTTAAAGTGCTACTGTCTAGACAAAAATACACCCTTATTGTTCTGGGAAATAATATAAATTTCCATACATTGCTATTTGACAGTTAAAAATTTTGAAAGGAACTAAACACGTTTGACATATTCGGGTTTACTAGGTCGATCGATATTTAGCTATTTGGGCGGAAAATACAGCGTTGCCACTTTCGATGATTTATAATTTCCTTCTGTAATACTTTCCTGTATAATGATAGTCTTGGAAATGGCAACTGCGCTAGTTGGACTAGACAATTTATTTTAAAGGGGTTGTCCTGTCTATCAACATAATTATGTCATCATTCTTCTTCAGTATAAAGGATCAATAAATTTGATTAGCCCATTAGAAATAAGCGTTTTTATTATTTCTAAATTTCCATTGCGAAATAATTTGTATCTAATAGAGCTGTTGTTCTATGTGTACGGTAGGCTATTGTAAAGTGTAATTATGCGTTAGTATTTAGTGATTTTGTGTAGTCTAATAATAGGTGCATATCTTCAAAAAAACATTTGAAACTCGTGGGTGTCTGTGTGTTTCTATAAGTGATTTAGTGTAATTTGTATGTTTCACTATGTGTTTTTTTCTCTCGACGATATGCCGGTGAGAGGTGTTCTGAGATTGGAAAGAAGAGGCCGAATGGGGTTTAGTGGATATAAGCTTATTATGCAGTCTCACACTATCATCAGGGCACGTGATGAGCATAAAGCTTTTCCCATAGAAAAAAGAACTGAAGGTGTCTGCGCCCTGGATTCCTTACAGCGTCCTGGATTTACTTTCTAAGTAAGCTAAATATTTATGTTTATAGGAAACTAAAGTTTTACATTTTTACACAGTTTGACAACATTGCGCGTAACAGGTGTTTGGTATACACTGCCACAGGGTGCAATGATTCATTACCGCGGAGTCACCTGTGGGGGGTTTGTTACCCCACTTTTAAAACGGTCGATTTGAAAAAAAATATATGTAGCGTATCTCGAGGGCACCCAAGGAGTCACCCATTTAAATATAATACGTCATTTCCATAACACCCTGTATATCATACCTATACTACTCAAGTAGCTATATAATTTAGGTAGTTATCTATTACAATTGTACATTTTTTCATATTTTTATTGAAAGGTGCCATTTAATTATTAAATATTAAATCTAATCAAAAAAAAAACATATATTTTTGACTAAAGCGGCAGCGTTTTACTTTTGTTGAATGACCCCCACAAAACGAAGTTCTGAATCCGCGATTGGTTACATCACACACGATCTTAGGATTAGGTATTTTCAAGCGCTGAGAGTCCGAAGTTTAACTCAATTTCGGGGTTTGGCCGTCTCCAAATAGGCAATAGGCTGGTGTAATTATGAAACGACCAAAGCTAGAGAGACATTTTTATACATAAAAATTAGATCTTCTCTAACATTATAAAAATCTACAAAGGAAAGTTGGCACCACATGATACTTAAATTTGTAATATTTATATTATAGTTTATCCAAAATCACTTTATAGAAATATTTAAACATTAATATTGAGGACGGACAGTTTTCGAGATTAGGTTAACTGCGAATAAACAAATAGTTAGGCACCTGAATATTTACCCGATAAGATAATAGTATATTAACAGTAGATATCGCAGTAAAAAAGATACAAAACACTGCGAGATCTAAACTTAACAACAGACAGACAAACAGAACGGACTACTGAGCGGGAACCATAGGCTTACCGTATTGATATGGAATCTGAAAAATGAGTGATTTTTAAAATACAGATGTAGGAAAACCATAAAAGGCGAATAAATTATTGCTCCTGAAAAAAAATTGGATACTAGCCACACCCTTCCTAGTGAGATTTTCTGGCTGCGTCACTGCTTTAGATATTTTAGCACTTTCTTTAAATCAAATAACTAAAATAAAAACATTTTAGAAGTTATAAGAAGCCGCATTTCGTTCGCATAATGCTATATAAAACCCATCCACATTTTCGTTAAAATCCCGAAATTCGCAAAGAAGCGACCGTGCGGTTAGATAAGGGTTGTCGAATGTTTAAAAGCTCTTTGCACGGGAAGAATAAAGTATTTTAAAAGGTTATCTCAAGGGAGTACTAAGTAGACTGAAGAGTTAAAATAAAACGCTTCGGTTTGGCATTTTAGGAGTCATAATAGAATCAATTGACACTCGGTGTTTTACATTTACCCCCACCCCCTCCTGATTTTATTTGGTTGGTGAACAATTTGAAATATCAAGCGGAAAGGTATTTATTTATTATATAGGGTGTTGAGAAAAGGTCGGTACCCCGGAATAACTCCGGTGCATCGCATTGCAGCGCAAAATGTCTAGGGAAAAGTTGTTTGGTTTTGAAGGAGGAATAGTTTGCAATTTAAACCACCCCTCACCCCCTCAACCCCCGGGCGCGGGTGGGGGTAAATTAAGATTTTCAAATGGAACCCCATATTTTTTATCGGCGTATCGTGTTCTCCGACCAAAAGTAAACATCTTTTTTCCGAAAAAATTTTTTATTCGGGCCCATCCTTCACCAATAATGACCATGAGAAACATGGAAAAAGTTGTTTGTATTCCACGGGCATTTTTTAGTACAAGACAGAGAAAAAGAGTATTTCCGGGATAAAAGTTGATTTTCGCACGGTTCGGATTTTGTCTTTCTCATGGTGATTATTGGTGAAGGACGGAAAAAAAATTTTCAGACAAAATATGTTTATTTTTGGTCGGAGAACACGATCCGCCAATAAAAAATATGGGGTTCCATTTGAAAATCTTAAGTTACCCCCACCTGCGCCCGGGGTTGAGGGGGGTGGGGGGTTTAAATTGCAAACTATTCCTCCTTCAAAACCAAACAACTTTTTCCCTAGACATTTTCCGCTGCAATGCGATGCACCGGAGTTATTCCGGGGTACCGACCTTTTTTCAACACCGTACATATATATAATATTTATAGTCAACAACTACCTAAGTAAGCAGAAAACTGTTATATTATTTGATCTATTGATGGCATAGTTACTAATATTTTAATAAAACTACAGGAACCGATGAATTGGGCGTGGTTATTATTAGGGAATATCCATATTAAGATCGTTATGAATATCCCATAATGAATTACTTTAAAACATAGGAAAATACAATGGTTGGATTTTTCTATACGCGATTTCTCCTTACGATTCCCTGAAAAGAGATCTTAACTTAACTGAAACCAAAGAAAACAAGAAAATGTCATTAATGAAAGAAATTGTTTAAGATACCAAGATAGAGATCCCTTTTGAGACTTTCCAAGGAAAAACAATTAAAGGAAAAACACTATACTGGAAAGAAATAATATTCCCAGGCAAGTGTTAAGACCGAGACATTTAATAACCAATGGACCACTAAATTGTTCTTATAAATCAAAATAAATGGTGCTATTGCGTAGACAAAAATACGCCCTTATTGTACAAGGTTATCAACGGGTGATTGGGAAATAATTTTTCTATACATTGGTATTTGTTCTTATCGATTTCCCTCGTAAATTGGCACCCCCCGAACAAGGTTCTGACCAATCAGCTACGAGAAATTGTAAGGCCTGACAAAGGCCGAACAAACCCTATTCGTTCATACCGTACCAGAGTACAGGGTTGATCGAAAGTATCGAAGTAAGGTAAGGTATAAAGTAGTAGGTTCAAAACGTAATAGAATAGTAAAAAACGGAGAATAAGAAGAGTAGGGGAGATCGAGGAGATTTGTGACAGAGTAGAGTTGTGCAAAGACGATTTCTCGGAATCTATGGCCGTTAGCGAGCTGCAACAGCGCACGATTGTTTGTTTATAGACGCGCTACTTGCCGCAGTACGCGCCAATGGCCCCCGACAAGCGGTTGCGTGATTACGACGTCTGCATGAATAAACAACCCAAAAGTAAATTTTTTATAAAATTTTTGATTGTATTTATATCATTATATATTACATTTGCAATTACATGGTTATGCTATTTTTTCTTATATTGTGTGAGTTTTAAGTTTCAAAGCGTGGGCATTGTCTTGCTGTGTTTGCATCTTGTTTCGAAATTACGAATTATTATTCTGACCAGATCGCGATTTTTGGAACCTGTTGTGACAGCGTGTCACAACTCTCCTATTAAAGGTTATTTTCTGGTTAGCTTATTTTACACGCTTTTTACAATGTTTTTTCTGTTTATTTCTATTCCTGTTCGTTTGCTTTGGTCAATTCTTACAACCTAAGTCTGATATAATGAGTCAATAGTTACTTATAAAAGATTTACTGTTATGTTAATGTTTCATGTTATTGTAGTTCCTACAATTATGACTAATGATAATTAAAGTAATTTTATGCAAAAAAAAACGTGTGTTTTGTTTATAATTCATATAAAAGTAATTTTATCTATTAAAATTAGTCTAGATACACAGCTGTCACAACTTACCTTGATACCTGTCACAATTTACCTCGGTGTTAGGAGAGTTGTGACAAAGGGAGTAGTTTCAGTTTTCGTAAATTATCTCAGAAACTTTATAACTTTTATCGGCTTTGATGACTGTTTTTAAAAGAGCAAGGATTGAGCCACATTGCGGCATACAATTCATAATGGTGTTATGTTTGTTTATTGAGATATGTTCTTTTAAGTAAAAATTGTCACAACCCTCCTCGCTCTCCCCTACAAAAAATTCTTTAACTTCTTATGATATTGGGCCAACTCCAGATTAAACACAAATTTTATATTTTGAGCCCCCACGATTGAACATCTAAAAAAAAAGATAGGTTAGTTGTCACTATAGCGCTCTATATAGTGTAATTACTGAAATGTGAAAATAATAATAGATTTGGTGAGTAAGGTAATAGGGTAATAGAATTTTTAAAATGGTAATAGATCTATTACAATTGTAATAGACTGGTAACGCTGCACACATGCGAATTTCGACTGAATCGTGGCCAAAAAGATTATCTCGGTAACATGAGACAAAAAATGTTTTTAATTGTAAGAAACCGTTATAAATATGGTAACATTGCATTTGTTTTTAATATCTTACATCTTTGCCCCATCCACACCTCTTTTTATGGTTATTAAATTAGAGAAATTGGAATAAACAAAGGTGGTTTATTTTTACGATATTATCATTGGAAAAACATTTATTTTATGTTTTTTTTAATCTCCCCCAGCACCCTCGAGCCCCCCCCCCCCCCCCCCCCGTTGAACAATAAGGTATGTTTCACTAGAGATAAAAAAAATTGGAATGTAAAGAAATGTGCATAAATTTCATATAAATAAGTGTTTGAAACCCGAAACTCCAACTCCCCCTCCAATTATACAATTTCATTTCAACGATAACCAAAATACAAATCAGATTTTTTCAAAAATAACTATTTCTTGATAAATAGAAATTTTGATTTACTCGAGTTCTGGGTCATCAGATGGCATGTAAGAGACTTTTTTTCCCAAATATTCATGTTGTTCTTTAGCGCTTTTGGATGGACAGTCTCTTAACCATTCCACGAGCTGAATCTTTGTGAAAGATACTGATTTTGCTGTGGATCCTGCAAGAACAACAAAAAATTGACAAACCGTATGATTTTTTGTAAAAATTTATATACTCAGAAAAAAAATGGCCACCATTTTGAAAAATATCGGAAATTTTTTTTCGCTTGTTTAAAAGTATGCTTCATTCTCCATGAAACTATGTACGTTTTATCGGAGTCGGTTCAATACTAATAAAGTTATTCAAAATTGGTTCGATGTCTTAAGCACATATTTGGAAAAATGTACCAAACAATTTTTTTTTTAAATTCAATTTTCGGAAAGATCGCAAATTGTCGCAGCAACTCTCAGTTGGACCTTATTCAGGACCCTTCAAACAATAGTAAACAAATAGTTTGGTCGCATTCCAACGCGCCCTTTTTTACATTGGGCCTGATACAAAATTAAAAAAAAAAATTGTTTAATTTATTTTAACTTATGTTAACAAAATGTATGAAAACAAAAGTACTAGTGTAAATATTTTTAATTTGAAAAATTTATAGGACTGTGCTTACCACCAGCACTAGGCTCTATGATGGTTTTTTAAAATTTTTACAAAAACTTAGCGGAATAACAGAACTAAATACACTGATTTTTTCAACCACTCTAATTTAATTGACACACCACCCTAGAAAAATAAACTTTGAACTGAAATAATTTTAAGGTTGGCCATAATATAAAATAATAGGGGTAATTTATGACACCTTGATTGTTTCTTAATTAAGTGCTAATGATTTTACGACATAATTATAACTTTGGTTTTATGTATTTTGACCAGCTTTTACTTGAAATTCGCTTGTGTGCGCTGGTTCGAATCTCCTTAGTAGAAAACCTTCGTGGAATCTATCATTCAGGGCACTTATCTTGTCCCTTTTTTTTTTATTTTTGTGTATTAAATATATAGCGTGTTCCTTAATGTGTGACTCCGTAGGTCATTTATAAAGAAAAGTTCATATGAACATATGTCCGCAACGGCTTAAATTTTTTGCTACAGGGTGTTGAATTTTAATATCTCCGAAAGTACTTTAGATATTATTTTCAATTATTTTCAATGTTTGTGTTAATAGGATATGGAACCACAAATTTTAGTTAGTAAAGTTATTCAATTGTTCCATCAATGGCGTCCCTGCAAACATGTCCTCTGATATTTAAAAAAAAAGGTGCCAATGGTACACCACTACACGACATTTTTCCATGTGGATATTTTTTTTAATTAGCCTGGTCAATTCTGCATGGAAACGGTCTCTTGAATTTTCGTCAGACCCACCCGTTCTTGATTAAACCACTAAATTCATATTGAACCTCATTATTATTAACATTGATAAAATAATTAATGATAAATTTTGTTTTATAAAATTGTTGGAAATGGCCATCTTCACTTAAAAGGCATGCTTCCGCCCATCGTCGCATCGAGTTGCCCACTCCAACATTTGTTATGGAACAGAATTTATCATTAATTATTTTATCAATGTTAATAACGAGTGTCAATATGAATTTAGTGGTTTTAATCAAGAACGGTGCGTCTGACGAGAAAAACTCAAGAGACCGTTTTCATGTAGAATTGACCAGGCAAATCAGAAAAAATCCACAAAGAAAAATGTCAGTGGCGTACCATCTTTTTTGTAAAAAATATCAGAGGACATGTTTGCAGGGACGCCACTGATGGAACAATTGAATAACTTTTCCAACTAAAATTTGTGGTTCTATATCCTATTAACACATACCAGAATTCAAAATAATATCTAAAGTACTTTCGGAGATATTAAAAAATAACCATTTACAAAATGAAAATTCAACACCCTGTAGCAAAATATTTAAGCCGTTGCGGATATATGTCCATGTGAACTTTTCTTTATAAAATGACCTAAGGAACCACACCCTGAAATTTTAGCACGTCATTAAGGAACACCCTGTATATGATAATATACAATCTGTTTAGATAAGGTGACGTGTGAACCTATAATATGAAAATAAATGCTGAATCTGAAAATCTGATCTGATAATCTCAATAAAATACACCTAATTTTAAGTTTATTACCATTTACAACTCAGATTAGCCATAGCATAAATGTTGTAAAATCTCCTTTTAAATTAGTCGTTGTACCCCTTTGAAAATGACCTGAAAAAGGACGAAAAACGTGTCAGGAAACTGAATAATAATTGTGAAATATTAGAAATTTCCTACATAATGGAAATGTTGCTTCTACAAGAAAGTCTTCTTCTTCTAATGCCGTCTTCTCATTGAAGGTTGGCGACCACATTTCTGAATGCGTCTCTGTCTCGTGACACATGAAACAATTCTTCAACATTCATTCCTGTCCACTCCCTTATATTGCGGAGCCAGGATTTTTTCTTCCTTCCTATTCCCTTCTTGCCCTCTATTCTTCCCTGCATGATGTTTTGCAGCAGTATATATTTGTCGTTGCGCAGAATATGACCTATGTATGCTGTTTTACTTATCTTGATAATTTTCAATAGCTTCCTTTCATGTCCGATGCGCCTTAGTACTTCTTCGTTCGTAATTCTATGTGTCCAAGGTATCCACATCTCGAACGCTTCAAGCTTTTTGATAGTTTGGGCTTTCATGGTCCAGGTTTCCACCCCGTACAGTAACACCGACCACAGATAACACTCCACGAACCCCAGTCTAATCCGCAGGCACAGATTTCTATTTATGAACATTGAAGAGTATACAATAAATGTCTTTCGAGCCATTTCTATCCTGATCTTGATTTCTTCATCTGGATCTAGTAGGTCATTAATTATATTTCCGAGATATTTGTATTTTTGAACCCGCTCTACTTGTTTTTCATTTACTGTGATAACAGGGTGAATATTCGGGTTTTTACTTATTACCATGAATTTCGTTTTTTCGATGTTAATGGTAAGTCCTACTTCTTCGCACGCTTGGTTAATTCTCTCTAATAGTGTTTGTAGCTCTTCTGCACTTTCCGACATTATTGCAGTATCGTCCGCGAATCTAAGATTATTAATTAGTGTCCCTCCAATATTCACCCCTTCTCCTCTCTCTTCCAGCGCCTTTCGAAACACAAACTGGGAGTACAAATTGAACAGTTGCGGGGACAGGACGCAGCCTTGTCGGACGCCTTTCTGGATTTTGATTTCGTTCGTCCCCATATCTTCAACCCGCACTACTGCTGTTTGGTTAAAATATAACTTCTTTATTAACCGTATATCGCTTTGATCCAGGTTAATACTTTTTAGGTTCTCGATAAGTTTGTCGTGTTGAACTCGATCAAAGGCCTTTTGGAAGTCGATGAAGCAGACGAATATATTTTTATTGTACTCTCTGCACTTCTGCAGCATTACTTTCAAAGCGAACAGAGCCTCTCTAGTTCCTAATCCCTCTCTAAAAACAAGAAAGTAGTCTAACTATAATTAATTTATCGTCTATCCTAGGCCCTTTAAACGTGTTTTCTACATTTTTTGTAATTAAATATTTTCTCATAAAACTTAATATCATTTAATCCGCCCCTTCAAATCTCCAAAGTGCACCAAAATGACCGTACCTACTTGGGGTAGGTTTTTTATTAACAACGTGGGACAGATTACAACGGCGAACATGTTTTCGGATTCTTTGAATTATTTATTATATCATAGTAAAATGAGTTTCAGTTTTAAATTGGTTACAGCTGTATCATATTTACTTAGAAGAATAACAATATATATACCTACAAGATATTATAAAAATAATATGACCCTGTACATTCACGGTGAGTGGCCTATTAAAGGATTTCGAAAATTAAAATAGATATTTGTTTTAAATATTGGTACTCGCTACAAAAGATCTTTCCAATGAAGATATTTTGACGTATACAGGGTGTCCGGGAACATGTGGGAAATCTCCCGGATATGAAGAAAACACGTGAAAAGAATACTATAGGACTTTGGATAATGTTTTTTACATACCTTTAACTATTGGCTAAAAATTAAGTACTCTTCATTCATGTCGCTAATCCTAACCGTTTACGAAAAAACGGCATTTCATATACATCATGTATTTGGCGTATTTCAGTAAAAGATACATATTTGTTCCGATCAAATGTTCAACCTTCAAAATTCCGCTTTTTCATATTTAACCCGTGAGAATTTAGGGGGCTGGTGTAAATAAAATGACGTTTTTTCCGAAAACGGTTAGGATTAGCGACATGAATGAAGAGTACTTAATTTTTAGCCAATAGTTAAAGGTATGTAGAAAACATTGTCCAAAGTTCTCATCATACAGGGCGTAAAAAAAATGGGCCCATGAGTGTTACAGCTAGTCCGTCCCTGCAGCAGTGAGTAATTCACAACAGTTTCTTGGGTAGTAATTTGACGGGTCTTACCTGGTATACATCATATTAAAAAATAATTGAAATATACCAGGTGGTTCAATAATTATGTGTAAAAAACTTGATTCCATTGGTGCTCTTTGGGAGCCCATATCTCCGAAGAGGAGGCCGATACGAAAGAAGTTTATATGAACCTATAGTATTCTTTTCACGTGTTTTCTTCATATCCGGGAGATTTCCCACATGTTCCCGGACACCCTGTATATCAATTCCGGTTATATCGGACTTTTTTTAACCGGAGATATCGATAAAAAATGAATTTACATAATTACTACTTATTAAGTAATTACATATATTTTAAAAATTAAGATGGCTTTGGAAACAAAAAAGACATATATTTAATAATAATATTGCGCAGAAACGTATCTCTTAAGCGAGCGAAAATATTTAAATTTTGATTTTACCATTTTAAATTTGGCCAAAAAAGAGCACATGACACATACATTACTTTTTTGATAGAACTAAGAATTACAGATATACCCTATAAAAGTGTCGAAAATGGGACACCCTGTACATTCGGTTTAAATCGGTGATAAAAATCTAGTAATATTTAAAACGTAAGGTTCCTACTCTGTATATACATGTTTCTAAAGATTTAAAAATTATATCGTCCTTCATATCAACATGTTATTTAAATAATTATTAAAATAAATTTTAGTGTATTTTTTTATATTTACACAATATGTTTCTCGTAGCTGATGAACTGATGTATAACACAACAAATCGTTTAATCAAACGCATCACCCTTATCGACACATAATTATCCTCTGTTTGTGCGAAATATCCAGTTAAATTTAAACCTGGTCGGAGAACAAATCATTCAATAAATTGATATCAATATTAAACATCTAGTTGAATTAAATATGTCAACCGGATTGAAATGAAAACGTTTACGAGTTTGATGGTTTGAAGAAAACTTGATTGAGTGGTTTTTCCTTTATACAGATGGAATAAATGAATGTTATTGATATTATGCCATTTTATCAGGCGAAATATAATTTGTGAAAAATAATTCATAGGTTAATAAATATCAAGAACTAAAGAATTGTATCGCTCTTATTATAAGTCAACAGATAACCCACTATCTATTCATATTAATCGGTGCTATATACACGCTCCCGCCATCTGACGGGAACCAATTGGAATGCAAAAGGACATACACTCGAAAAATGACAACATGTCACGGCTCACCGTCTAGTATAGTAGGTGGACGTCTCATTAGGGTGTGTGTACGAACGTTCCAAAATACGAACCAATACGAACGTTCCAAAATACAAAAAGTGGGAGATGACGCGGGCCTATTGAGTTTGCGCAGTAGAGTGGAAATTTGTTGTTATTCGTCGCCATCTTTGGTTCTGGATGCTTTTTCAAATTACTGAATAAAAAGTGGTTCATCCACATTGTTGTCGGTATATTAGTGCTTATAAACTTTCATTACCTAACAACAATTTTTGTAAAGGAGTTTTTAATTTGTGGTGATTCGATTCGCTGTTTGGTAGGTTAGTGACTTGTTTTGTTTAAGATAAAAGCACATAAGTGCATGGTGCTTTTTTGCAAAAGTTGTGAATCAATACCAGGTATTTCAGGTATGTACATATATACGAAAATATTTTGCTTATCACATTATCCGATCTTCGGAACTGAATTTCACTAAAAAGCTTGTAAAAAAAGAAGAGAGTGTCACTCGTATACAATATAATTGTATATGTGGTCAATACCTAACCTTAAAATTAATGTATTTTGAATTTGGTGCATTAGTAGCTGATAATAATTCCCAAAATAGTCAATATAGTCTTTCATTCTTAATTTTTGGTTTAGAAAAACGTGAGGTTAAGATACATACGACGTCGGATGAAAGTTAAAATAAAGCTTATCGTGTCGATTGTTACAAATATTCAGACGGAATTTGACATAAAAAGTATACACCAATCATGGCATCGTCTGATCATCATATCGTATGCATGGACCGCTGTCTTAAATCGAACTAATCGAAATTTTGATTGAAATATTGTTTTTAACTAACCAGTGAAATTTATATAAAAAAAAGTTGATATCCGGTCCTGTCGAATGTTTACTTTCACAAGGAAATTTCCGAACTGTGCAAACTCATAACGCCTCCTTCGATGCCCATAGCGGTTACATAATTGCAGATGGTATTAGCAATATACTGTCTAGCAATATTTATGTGGTCGTGCCCGAATTATTTCGACATGTGCCATTGGTTCGCCATCGCTGTCTAGTGATATGGTTTGTACCAAAGATCGTTTGTACCAAAGAGTTTGTACGATCTGACAACTGAAACCTGATGCTTGATATAAAGACAGCATTACAGTCGGCAAGTATTTCTGCAATTGCAATAAACTTGAAGGAAAGCATGCGCATTAAGGAGTCAGCTTTTTGCTTTGCATTATTCTTTCGACTTACAAGACTTACCAAAGAACGTGTCGTCTGTTCGATTTTTGTTACAGTTTCTGCTGCAAGTCTGGTAAAAACATAATGGTTTTTATATTACCAACCAAAGATAAATATTAACCTTAAAATACGTCGCGTGGGTTATTGTTGATCGTGTATTCCTGTTTATTTATATCCTTATTCAGCTTTTAGTTATGTTTTGCGGAGTTCAAGCGTCGCATTTTGATAATTCCACGCAGTGGCGGTTCTTCCACAAGAGCACATGCGCACGTACACCCCCAAAACGAATAAAAAAAAATATTAATTTATATTCATTTAATATTATTTATCATATCAAGTATGTGTAATATTTTATCGTACCGTCAAACCAAATTGTATATAGGCGGTGCGATCCGGCCGGCGCGCCATTCGTTAGATTGATGACGCGAAATGCTCGCATATGTTGTCAAATAGGTACATAATGCAGTTTCTCTTTAGTATAAGGTTTAGTTTAAGTTAAAATGAATAGTTTGACGGTGGACTATTTAAAGAATAACTTTAGCTCTTTGAGTTTATAGCAAATTGAATTGAAGAATGCGGGAAGACCTAAACCCGAAGTTAATTTAACGCAGACCACAAATGGTAAATCTAAGGATTTTATTAGAAAGTTTAAAAATGAAATATACGAAAAAATAACTGGATTTGTGGATGCTGCGCCACTAACCATTTGTTTTATTTTTCCTATTTCTTGTTTGGTCGCGGCGTTGCGGAGCCTACCTGGACAAAAAATGGAATAGAAAATAATCTTCAGAGCATATTTTCTGCCACCTTTACACTGTTACAAATAATTGTTACCATACCAATGACCACGGCCGAAGGTGGATGATGTTTTTCAGCATTAAAACGAAAAAAACATTTTTGCGAAGTTCTATGAATTTAGAAAGGCTAGCACTAGCAATGCTATCTATTAAAAAAAAATGTATAGAGGGTATTCCAAACTTTAATGAGGCTGTTATTGATAAATTTTCTATAGTTAAGAACCGAAGAATTGACTTTACGTTTAAGCACTATACACTAAAAACCCTTTCTTATTTTCCAAAAATTGTATTTCCTTGTGTACAATTAAAATAATTAATAAAAATATGTTTTACCTAACGCATTTCCTTATTGCTTCTTTTTTTCTTCCTTCGCCGAAGAATATAATTTTTGGTCGTTACAAAAAAATTAAATTTTTAAAATAATTTCATGATACTTGTGAACCCCCTCTCTCATAGGTCACGTGCCGTCACTGGTTTCACGGCACTTTTTTTGAGGTGTTGGGAACCCTCGTCGAATCGCAACAGCAATAGAATTGCCGACTGTAAAACGATTGGCATGACATATTGCTTGCAACTCTTATGCCAAAAATTAACTAGCAGCAACAGAATTGAAGTATTTCAAACTCTAAGGCATGACATGATAAAATGCAGTGAAGATTTCTACACCGTTGTGAATTATTTGTGAGGCTATGAAGTTTAAAAATATTCATTCCTTTTTTATTTTATGTAAATTATCCATTAATGCGTGTAGCAACAAACTTCCGAACAATGCTTTCCTTTTCGGATAGAGCCAGAGCCAGAAAGCGATCGGAAGCTTTTTACAGAGAACGAATAAATTAAATTAAAAGCTTAGCCGGCGGAATTATGTAGTGGCAGATTAATCTCTAAGGGAATTAGGTCCTGAGCCATTGCCTAAGCACTTTTGTTTTAAATTCAAGACCGTCGCGGACTGAAAGGAAGAGAACAAAAAAAATCATAATCGATAGTCTAGTTTTATTCCGTAGAAATGGAAGTTACGTGACGTGACATAATTTGTGGAAAACAAATAAATAGGATATGGAAATTACTTATTATATTTAAAAATGGGCGAGTCAGTGGGTGTTCTAGAGGAAGAATATACATACTTTTTTTTAAATCGAATAATATCCCACGTGCTGCCGCACATTAGATACCTGTTTTCAGTTAACAAGTGCATATAGGTCAGTAGACTAGTAGTGATGCCAAATCACACAACGTGCCTCGACCTTGCTTGCTTCAACCACGCGCGCTCTTTGAAACGCTCCTCTAATATGTTTTGATATTCGAAACGGATGTGTCGCAAGTGCCCATCTGGTGACTTATTACGATCTTGTAGATAAATTTTAAAGGTTAAGATATTTCGGGCTAAATTAATAAGTTATTAAATTTACCAGTTGTAGCATTACCGTTTTTTTTTTATTTATCATAATAAATGTAATGTAACGTAATTATTTGTATCTATATTCCTTTTATACATAGCACCAATGTCGCTTCTATAGTCTATTCATTTTCAAGATAGACCGACCACAACAAACGCACGTGACCGGTGAAACTAACAGTGAACAGGGCAGTACTTATAATATTATAATTATAAAAAATTATGATCGCAATATTGTTGAATACAATTTTGAAATATCGGAATGTAAATAAGTATTCATTGTAAAATATAAAATAAATTAATAAATACAGGTTTTCCGGAAAATACGTGTTGATGTACATTTTGTCAGAATTGTCAATTTTTTCGAAACGAAAGAATCCGTGATCCAAATTGTCATTAAAAAAATTCTATTTACTGATGAAGCGTGCCATACAAGATCCGAATTCACCAACCTGTATTGACCAACCTGTATATCTTATTGATCCTATTGTGATGAAATTTTTCGGATAAGTTTGAGGAGTTATCATCGTCGCTTTAGTCTACAGTAATACCTAATTAGTCGTTCAACTTGTATCTCGATAATATTATCGAGTTCCCACATTCTGGTTTCTACTTTTTGTTGCAGTAATACATTTTTGACTCTTCTCAGGTGTAATAGTTGCTAAGGCACGGTCAAAAAGGTCTTTCATATCGACAAACTTGTAGGTTGAATTATGTTTGGAAACAAAAATCTTTAAAATCACTTCTTTCATTTCAAAGCTAAAATGATTTTTCTTGTGACGTTTCTTAGATGGACTCAAATTAATATACACTTGGGCTTCGTCTGTAGTATCGGTGCTAGACATTCTTTTAACAAATATACTAATGTTAAGTAGCACTCACAACAACAACAAACAAAAAATGAAAGGACAAAAATAAAAATGGAATAATCACAACCAACGAACCAATACGAAACTTGGCCTCAATGACCAACAGACCGACTAATTTCCTGATTTCAACTCTGTAAAAATTATAAGCCCCGCCCCGACCCACGTTCGGGCCATATCGAACGCCAAATGAAAATACGCATGCGCGGAGGCTCCTCCTACTCACTTGATGATCATGCGCAAACAGTGTTTATACCTAGTCTATCTTGGAAATAAATAGACTTTAGAATGTTTACTATCCATTTCACTTATGGTTTGAGCAGTAAAAAGTTAAATTTTATGAGTGAAAAAAAGGGTTGGTGCGCACGGTTGACCGATCATATTTTTTAAGGTTGCTCGTCGCTCACAATGTTGTGGCCGTCATATAGGCAAGCCAGCCGGTTTGGTTGTCAACCAACGACGTTAACCAACGACGATCGTCCACAACCGAAATCAGTCGTACGAATGTAACGATAATCAAAATATATCGATACGTGGACAATAGATATCAAAATTTATTCTAAAAGTGGCTTTTCAGTGATGGCCACAAGGCCTTCTTTTATGTGAGAAAATAGATAGTTTATTGCCCAGTAAAGAAGGTTTTGATGTGCCAAAATATTGCTGTGTAATAATTTTTTGCTGTATAATCATTTTCATTAAGGGCGAAGTACGGTCCTGTTCGCCGTTTACCATTCGACCTTGCGCATGACCCATGACGATCAGCTTTGTTTACATGCGCGAGGCCATAAATTACCACTTTTGATTTTAGAGTTTGGCTATTCATAGATATAGGTCGGTGAAGAGCTTTAAGTGGATTCCGGAGTACAGTACGTTTTACGAAATTTGGATACGACTTAATGATTTCCTGGGTCGGTCCCATTGTGTCGACAGGAGCTTGGCAATAAACAAGTGAAGTATGAAGGGACGGACTAAGGAAAACAAGTAATGATATGATTATATTAAGGTAATCAAATGAAATAACATTTTTTTTAAATATTACTAGTCATATTTATTTACATTTATAATGTCATTCTATAGATAGTTCTGTTTCGCTATCGCTATCCTCATCAAAATTAATTATAATCGGATTAATTATACGTTCCAGACTAATATACGAATTTTCTACAGTTATTACGTGACGGATTGAATTTTTCCAACTACCACGGGGAATATCATTAAAGCATTTTCGTATTAATTCTACAACACTAGAACTTAAAGTCGGAGAAATAATTTGAGACCTAACCAGTGATTTTAACTCCACATATGCTCTATGCGGTTAAAAATGCAATAATAGGGTGGGAGCCGTAGCACTGTATGTCCAATTTCTTCTGCCAATATGTCACAAACATATACTTTTTTTATACAAAATGTCTTTAAAACTTCTAAAAGATCACTTTTTTTATAACTCTCTTCAAAATATATATCATCATATCAAGTTCTGAATCTCCAATTTTGTATTATTTGAGGTTGGAGCTTTATGTAATTGGCGACTGTGATAGCTCACATTGTCCATTACTATCACGTTATTCTGAGGAATGTTTGGTAAATTCTTGAACCATTCCTCAAAAACTAACAAATTTTACCACAAAAAGATATTTAAATATAAATTAAGAACCTAACCTACCTGATGTGCCTATATTTAATTATATTTATTACAATCCGGTCCTTTCCACATAATAATTATAAACGGTCATAAATAATGGGATGGGCCAGGTACTTTTACTGCATCCATTTTTCGTGAAACAATCTTTACCTCTAAACGAGTTTTGTCCCCAAGCGGTTATTTCTGTTTTAGCAAAAAAATGTTCAGGGAAAAAAAACTTAGTAATGCAACTAAAATTGGAGGAAATATTTTTTAGTTTCGGAAGATTTTTAGATTTAATTTTATTTACTGTTTCGTGTAGAAAGAAATTATGGACTCCTCCAATTATTAATAAAATTTAAAATCTTTTGTTCGTTATTACATCTTATTTTATTAAAAATCATTCCTATTTCCGATGTAGAAATTGATTATGCTTTTTCGATAACATTATTTATCGTGTGATATGATAATAATGCTGTTTCTATAGAATTTGTATCAGGTATTTCCCCTGTAAAGCATAAATCCGAAAAAAAATCACTTCATTATAAAAAATTATTTATTATTGTTTTCATTTGACATAGTTTGATACAAGAATAGTAAAAACATTATTATTATTATTAATGTCAAACTAGGACTCAACAGTATCGGCATTGGCATTGGGTGAACGCAAAATTTCGTTTCGTTAAGACTTCATTTAAATGGCATTTAAAAAAATTGACGAAATAAAAGTAAACCAATAATCGTCACAGAAATTGAAAGTCCATTATAGATATAAGTTCCTTTTCCTTTTCCAGTCGTAGTTGTTGGTTTATCAGTAGTAATGGGACTCGAAGTAGTAGATGTTGTGGTTGTAGCGGGAACTGTACTCCCATTATATACTAGAATGCTAGTAATTTCAGTACCCATCTTATCAATCCAATCAAAATTATATTCAGCCTTTTTAATTGCGTCTTCAATTGCCTTTGTTTGGGCGGGGTTGAGCGAATTTTGTGAGAGAAGATCTTGGAGCTATAAAAAAATTCAATAAAATGTATAGATTTCGTTGTTTTGTGTTAAACAATCACTAAAACATTTAATTAAAAGAATTCGTCGTCGCTGAAATATTCTTGTTTGGTAGACCGAATTAATTAATCCATTTTCTGCTTCTCGTTTCGTAAACCCACCATTATGATGACCCATACCATTGTAGGTAGGTAATTTCATAATACGTTCTAAGAAATTCACTGATTTGGACAGCCTCTTGACAAAATAAAAAGTTATTTATGTCGAAGTAAAATAATCAATAAATAAAAAATCAATTGTGGAAATTACATTTTCTTCCGGTCATTCAACGATTTTAACGGTGCCACCTAATCTTCTAATCATTTGTACTACAAGGAGACCCAATGCAGTAATTTTTTTGTAAACACTAACCTGAAAACCAAAATCTCAATGCAGGCAAGTTTAATTGTTTCTGCAACTTTGAAACGCGATTATTCGGAAACCGTTGGATAAAACGCAACAAAGTAGGACACCACTGAAACGAGAATTGAACGCCCTTTAAAACGATGTGCCACTTGACCCCCATTCCCATTTCAGATTCTAAGGGTGACATCTACCCCTCCTAGGGGCTTGAAACAACAAGGCTAAAAAATATTCATTTCAAGTGTCCCCCTTACAAATAAAATTGACGTGTCTTTCCGATTTTTCATATTTTTAACTGCAAGAAAGATATTAAGGGTGGGAAGTTTTCAAATTGACACCCGGTATAGTTACCCGATAGGCAGACCATGGTCAGTGTACCTATATTTTTTAGTTCCCGATATCTTTTAATAGGCCACTCACCGTGAACGATACTGTATACAGAAGAAAATAAAGTTTTACCATAAATACGATTAAGGGAATGGAACTTACCATTTTAATTTGCTCCGGCTTAACAATCTTGCTCGCGAGACCAAATAAAACGTCTCCAATTTTCATGACTCCGTTCCACCTGAAACCCGTTTAATTTGTAAAAGTAACTAAGTGATTAAGTTAAATTACCAAAACAAATTTGATTAAAAAGTTTTATTCTTCAAATTCGAAGGAAATATACGTAGTTAAATATATTAACTAAGTACTAACTTGACATTCTGCCTAATTTCCTACAGTTATTTTCCAACATCTGTAAGCTTGTTGTGCTGATGATGAATACAACTATATTCGAAATATGTATACTCGTGTAGTGTTTACTTATTTTCAATAAAAAATATCAAATTATATTTTTTTCCTTCAATGCATTAACTGTAGCAAATATGTGAATTCCCAATCACAACAGCTCCACTCAGAGTAAATAACTTTTTCTATATAATTAATTACTTACTTTGAAGTAATATCATCAATATGGTTTACAACGAAATAAAGTGCAGCGTCTAAACCTTCAGGACTCCTTGAATACATTGCTGTAAAAATACCTCTCCAGTATTGTTTGTCTATAGGCGGAAATGATGTCAAAGTTGAAGCCAAATAGCTAAAATAAAATGTTCGAATAATTATGCAATTAAATTTTTACGATTAATAAAATATTTTCAATTGATTTAAAATTATTTGGTAAAAGAGAACTATAAATATAATAGATGTGCAAGGAGAATCTGTGACTTCTAGGATATATTACCTTTTTAGTAAGTCACTTTGTGTCATACAGGTCATTCCAAGAGCGATATCATTTTTTTCTTGTGGTAAAATACTGCTGGAATAGAGTTTTGATAAAGTTTCATAGTCCTTGGCTTGATCGTCACTTGTCTTTAGACCATAACATACGATTACGTCTCGGTAATTGCTGGCAATGCTATAAAATAAATATTATATACACTACGCTAATTAATTATCGAATATAATAATAAACTGCACGCCTCAACAAGGACCTGGAAGAAATTTTGGCTTGGGGTGACAGTAACCAAGTCGAATTTAACGCTAAAAAACCCAGGCAGCAGTTTTCTCTAAAAAGGTTAACATTACAGAACCGGATATAGTCATGGACGGACACGCAATCCCCCTGGCTTCATCTATTAATTTCGCCAAGATAGCTTCTCAGAAACTTGGTGTACTCTTCCGAACCAGCAAGTTGTACACGCCTCAACAACTTTTGACACTATACAAAGCCCAGATTCCACCATCACTAGAGTACTGCTCTCATGTCTGGAGCTCTGCACCCAAACATACTCTTCGGGTATTGGATTCCATCGAAAGGAGGGCCATTCGTCTGATTGGAGACCACGAGCTGACGAAGAACCTCGACAGCTTAGAACATCAAAGACAGGTTGGGGATTTGACTCTCTTTTACAGCTATTTTCATGGAAAGTGCTCGACTGACATTGTCCTCTTAAATAGCAGAAATACACGACGAACCACTGCCGCTCATCCATATGTGGTTAAGCTTATTACTCCTCGAACTTCATTATTTAAGAATTCTTTTATCTGGAAGACTTCATCCTTATGGAACGACCTTATATAACCTCCAACGATACAAAACCAACGTGAATCGCTTTCAGAGTGCCCTAAAGGATTTTTCCTATAGTGCTCGTGTTTGATCATAAAAAAAAAATTTAACTTAGTTTGTACAAATTGCTGCTTGGCTTCTGATCAATTCATATTACCTAATACTTACCTAGTAATGTTTTCCAAAAAGTTAGGGTATTGATCTTTAACATAAGCAAGAGCGCCCTCATGTTCCAGTTTACATGCCCATTCTAAAAGTAGATTCCTTTTTAATGTTTCACTATGTGGTAACAAGGTTGTATTGCTTGGATCTGGAATTACTAGTTGAGCTTCTATTAAATCGAGAACATCTTCCTGAAAATATTAAATACAGTCTTTTAAAGTGCAAAAGAAATATGAAATTCCACGCAGGAATGTGAAGAAGGAGAATAACAAAGTAGTGTGATTTGATGCCAAATAATTTACAAAATGCGTAAAGTATGCGGGATATTTGTACTTTTTTAGTTTTACTATATTTTTTAAACACAAGGTAGGATTCATAACGTCATTCTCTAAAAATAAAATAGTATATTTTCTCACCTTAAGTTTATCCTTCGTAAGATCATCTTGGATTTCATTTAACAAATATTGAACTTCTTTTAGATAAGTGTACCATGGAATGTATTCCGTTTCATGTGTCAAATACTCAGTAACTGTAAACGCATTTTGGTATGGCCTACAATTAGATTAGAAAGTTTCAAAAGTTAAATATTTTCTTGAAGTAATTAGTGATCACACTGATAAGTTTCTAAAAGGCTTGGATACAGGTCAATAAAACAAACTTGGAAGATTAAATTTTGGATTTTGGCCTACGTTTGGACCTCTATGAGGTCATCCTTAGGGCTGTACAGACAAGATCCATGTATAACACGTTCTAACATTATTAATACTATACAGAACATGTAGATATAGTATAGTACATGAAGAGTAAAGTTATTTACAAATTTCTCAACGATGCGACGAATGACGAGCAAAGACGAACGATTATTTGGATCAAAGATTTCGCGAAGTGTGCAATAAGTGTTTATAAAAGAACGTATATTTTCATTGGATAAGTTTATGAAGCGCGTATTTAGCCGTTAGAGGTGGAGAACATAAATGGCAACTAGTGACAGATATTATAATTGTATTACCTTATCGTTTCAAGATCATATTTATTATTCTTATTAAAAATCCCTTTACTATGACCGTAAAGTTTCAGAGAAATAAGATTTGTGAAAAAATATTTGTGACTCGATGTTTGTACATTTCCTAATACCTGTCGTTGTATCCTTCACTAGTCACAGTATAAAATTTAGCAACATTAAATACATCATCTAAGATTTGAGCTCGATTTTCCTTTCCAATATTTTGATATGCATCTGGATCATTGAGTATATTTGTAATTCTCGACAAGGTTGTGGTGTCGTAGTCCACCCTGTAGAAGCCTAAAATTAAAATTATTAAAATATTAACTAAATTTTCAATCTGGATTCATAAATTCTTAAATTTTATTTTATAAATTTCCATAACATACAGGGTGTTATGGAATTGTATTATTATATTTAAAACCGCAAAACCTGAGGTGAAAACAAATTGCTGAACAATAACTGAAGCTTTGAGTTAATAAGTGATAAAAATCACCTTGTCATTGTTAAATTTTACTGATATTTTTCCCGTAAGCCCGAACAAACCCGAACTTTATTATTTTTACCCCAACAATAATTTTCACAATTTCCAAAAATATTACAACGAAAAATGTATTTTTTGCAAACGACATAAATAAAGCTAATTACACTAATTTTGAAACAAATAATTTCACAGTGCATTTTGCAATACCCACTCAATTCCACCAGCAATTAGACACCAGCTAGACGCGCATTGAAGCTCCGTCTTTGTTTCGATCGATTGAATCCAGTTTGTTTTGAATATTACTTTAAGCAAATACCACGAGAAACTTTCATAATTAAGGAAATTAATGATATGTAATTCCATCTATATAAATATTGAGGTTAGGTTATCAGTCTTATTATTTTCTTGGGACGATGTATTTATTAAAACTTAAGATTAGTTTAATTTTGTTTTTTCTTTTAGATATTAAGCTAATTAAAAAGACAGGAACTGTACAGTACCTACATAATAATTAGCGTAAACAGAAGGAGACAAGCCATTATTTTTATTTTGAACCAGGTAAATAAGTTCAAAGAATTGTGGTCATAGTAGGAAGAATTGTACATACTTATGTGAATGTTAGTTTCTCAAATTCGGCGTATTACCGCATTTGGCTGGCGCCTCTCTACCACTTTGAACACTCGTTATGTAATATACATGTTCATAGGAAACTTTATATGCCTAATGCCGCTTCCACACGAAACCAACAAAACAGCAACACAATTTTTTTCAACAATTTAGTAACAAATCGACAACATTTTAGCAACTTTTATGTTCTTAGCAATTTGTCTTCCTATCGCGGAGCGGTAAACATCAAAGGGTTTCTGTTTTGCTCTTATTTCTAGCAACACTGCAGGTGCGGTGTGTATAGTTGATCTCTGTCGTTCTCTCGTGAATTCCAACGGAATTAAAAATGCTCTCTTGAATTATTTATTTAATAAATATTATTTTTTGCGAGCAGATATAACGAAGCCGATGGCATCTCCTGATATAGTTGGACCGCTGCCGCCCTACCGGTGTCGGGCTTGAAACAAGAGAAAATTTTTATTTCGGTGGGAATTCGATCAAAGATTCAAATATCAACTATACGTACTGTAAAACATAAACAAAGAACGGCAAAATTATTATAAATGGTTTTTTAAGTAATAATTTGTATATTTTCCAGAAAAAATTTCTTTGCATTTTTTTAAAATAATTTGAAATTAAATTTTTTTTTAATACTTTAGGTAACGAATTATAAATATTTATTCCATCAAATAAAATTGATTTCATCCCTATGGTACTTTTAATTTGATTTTTTTTAAATGGTCAATATTTCTGGTATTATGATTGTGTATATTTGATTTACAAATTTTATACAAGATTTTCTATTTTGATTATTAATGGCATGAATTAGTATACTGATTTTTAATTTCTATAAACTATTCAGTTCTAGATCTCCTCTTGGTTTATATAAATTTGTTGTCGGTTCCAATAAATTTAGTTTATGAATACATTTTATAATTTTGTTTAGTAGTTTTTTTAAAGGGTTTAATATTGTGGCACATGCAGATTCCCAAACTGATATTAAATATTAAAATTTTGAATAAACCAATGAATAATAAATGTTTTTGAAATATATTAAAGGTATATAATCTCGAATTTTAAATAATATTCCAATGAGTTATACGCTTTTTCGAAGGTTTTCAACATGTTTTCAACATGTTTTCTCCAATTTAAATTTTCATCTATAAGTATATAAGCCTAAAAACTTTACGGATTTTACATACTTAATTTCGTTTCCATTACAAATTTTTGGTGAAATATTGCCCCCTATTGCACATTTAGAAATAAACGTGAAAGATGACTTTTGAAAGTTTATAGGATTGCAGCCATGAAAGTATAATTTTGAAATCAATAGTAATATCAGTTTGAATATTGGAAAAAGACTCGCCAAAATATAAAATTGTAATATCATCCGCAAACAATTTGACATTACCTTTTAGATTTAACTTAGAAATTAAATTGATATATATAAGGAATAAAGTAGGTCCTAAAATTCATCCTTGAGGAACACCGTAAGTAATATTTTGTTGCGAATTTCAGCAATCGTCAATATAAACGTACTGTTTTCTGTTATATAAATAATTTTTAAACCAATTGTAAATATTTCCTCTAATACCAATGTTGAAAAGACTTTGTAATAAAATTCACAGTATCAAATGCTTTTCGCAAGTCTAAAGATAATAAGCAACATTTTTTATTATTGTCTAAAGTTAATTGAATGTCAGTAATAATATCAATAGCAGATATTTCTGTATCTTTAGACTTACGAAATCCATATCGATAGTTAATCGATAGTGATCCATTATCAATATTTAATCGATAGTTATTAATTCATAAAACCCTCCAAAAAAGGTCATTGCTGTGTTGTTGTGTTTCTGTTTTGTTGGATGTTTTCGTTTTGTTGGTTTGGTGTAGACGCGGCATTACATGTAAAGAAATAACGGCACGCTTACCAGTTGCTCCTGCATTTACCACTCCCCACGCATTATCTTCATCGTTCTTTGGAAAAACCATGCCGAAAGTCCTTCCAGGGTTAATCCAAAAGTAAGAGGCATTGTTTGGATCTGGATTATTCCAGGTAATATAACTGATCGGTACCCACCAGATCGATTCATTCTGCTCACGTGTTTCGTTGAGAGATGGTGAGTATTTATACTAAACAATAATGATATACATCAGGTTTCTTAATGACGTATTAATTTTCCTAGTGTTTTTAGGTTATTTTATGAAGAAATTTTTTATGAACTATACAGGATGTCCCTGGATGACATTACCTATACCACAAATGGACAGATATTTCAAAGTCACCTTAAGGGACAGAATGACGTAAGTAATCCTTAACACAAGTTTGACAGTATGTTAAAGTTCTTTTTAATTGTCCCTCCTTAGGACGGATATTTGAATGTCACATTAAGTTAGACCTCAGCTAACGTAGCCTTAACGTTATGGTAAACCTTAAAAAACTATGTTTTAAATTAATTTGAGGGTCCATTGTCGCGTTAAGTGAAAGATTATCATGTCATTAAATATATATTCCTTTAGGTGACAGTTAAAAATAACTTTAATATACTGTGAGACTTGTGTTAATGATGACTTATATCATTCTGTACCTTAAGGTGACCTTGAGATATCGGCCCTAAGGACAGTATGGCAAGTATAGGGCAGAAAGTAAGTACAGTGGTACCTCGAGATACGAGTGCCCTTACATACGAGTTATTTGAGATACGAGCTGTCGAGCGAATGGTTTTGTTTTGAAATACGAGCGAGATTTGAGATACGAGGAAGGGTCAGCTGCGACGCTGCACACAAATTGCAACTGGTCGTGCATCCGAGCTATTTAATGACACTTGCCTAACTTATTTCCGCAGCATTCTTAACGGGAGGAAGCAACAAACCTCCTTGAACAGTTTTTTTTTTGAATCCGGCGAAAAAGGCAAAGACCAGTGAAGAGAATAGCAGTAACTAAAATTGAACATACATGCAGTAGCATTTAAGTTGTATGTAAGTTTCATTTAAGTGACCAAAATACAAATATGTATGTACACTTTATAAAACCGGATTTCTATTCTCTATTTCTCTTTTATTATGTTTTTATACAATATTTGTCATTTATAAATACATTTTTCTAATTCAAAAACACGTAATAACAACAAGGGGTAGCATTTCTAGGGCTGGAACGGATTAATGGCATTTCAATTAATTTCAATGGGGAAAATTGCTTTGAGATACGAGAAAATCGACTTACGAGAAAGGTTATGGAACGAATTAAACTTGTATCTCGAGGTATCACTGTATAATTTATTTTTAATTCTAAAAATGCTTCTATTATTCTATAGAATTGGTCTACATACTTACAATATCAATTGATATCAAATAGTTATTATCGTCGGCGTCACCCCACGATGTCTTCACAATTGGGTAATCGGGTTGGTGTATCCAGGAGTCCATGTAAGTTGGAAGATCAATATCGGTGTCATCAGGTAGAGCTGCTTGGAGATGCTCGATGACATCAGACGCCTTTGCATTATCTAGAGCCCTTAAGCACAAATTGTTGCCTTAGCATATTAGTTTTTACATTTAAACATTAGAAAACACGTGGCAAGATCGGATACTTAAGCTTTGAACGTAATTGAGAAATAGAATATAGCTACTGACATTTTTTTTAAAGCGTATCAGAGAATATGGAACCAAAGTATTCTGTACACATTGAAAAAATATAGTGCAAGAAAAAAATAAATTAAAATTTTCTCTTTTCCGGAATATGTGGCAAGATAGGGTAGGTATTCTAGATCAATGATAGGTATGGTCCGCTTTATACATATAACTAATAGGAGCGCTGTTAAAGTTAGGGTGATGTTGGAGCTGCGATAAACGAAAGAGCGTCGATACTTAAATGATCACTTGTAGAATAAGCGATAACATTAGTCAATGAAGAAAATATAAAGAAAAGAAATATTCTCTTTACAGTTATTACTTACTTACTATTTTATTCGTAACGAGCGCTTGAAGCCCATTACAATAAATATTTTAACAACGACACGTGCATGACGGCCTAGTGAAACAAGCGCTAAAGGTCGGCTTCCTTCTGAACAGGGAAATATTTAGATTTCCTCTTATTTAAAATCGTGGGACCACTAATGCGGTACCTGTGTATTTAAATTGTTTTAAATACTATATGTACCCTGATGTACTTATTTGCCCCCTAGCTTTAGGTAACGCCAATGAAGTATTCTATCCTGAACGATTTTAAATAAACTTACTTTGCTTTAAGGTATGATTGTAGTCCTTTTTGAAATATATCTTCTCCTAATGCATATTTTAACATCCTTATTACAGAACCGCCTAAAAGGTAGAAAATGCTTTTAAAACTTAGTCGGCATATAGATTAATATTGAACGTATCCACATTGGAAAAAACTTTCCAAAATTAAGACTCCATACAGTTACGTCACCTGTATACTAAAACAACATTATTTCATCAGAAAAAAAATATATTCCTGTTTGGCTCCCAAATAGACAGTTAAATTAATAGTGGATGTGTTGGACTTTGCTGGGTGCTTTGTGACCTCAAGCAGTGTCATGATGGAGAAGGACATTTTTGTGATGCAAACGAGGATAGCCGTACGTTATTCTATCAACCTAAGACCATACTTTTTGTAATATCGGTTGCGATATATTTAACAAGAAGTATAAAGCAGGCCGCGCATTATCGCGGAATGGAATGGAAGGGAATGGAACGCAACAGAAATTTTGAAAAGCATATAACTAAGTTATAGTTCGCATAGTACCGGAACAGCGCGGAATGGATCGGAATGGAAAGGAATCGCTTGGATTGTTCACTGAGAAAATTCTGCCGTGGATCGGCAGCCCCCTCCACTATTTAGTGCCAATGGTTAATGTTGCTTCTCTTCTAGAAGGTGTGTGAATAGATGATGACATTCTCCATACTCTTGTCCTTTCAGGTCATGATTCCATTTGTGCTTTTTTCTATTTTTTCTCTCAACTTCTTCTTCTAAAACTACAGACAACGCCACAAATTCTTTGTATGAAGTATATTGAAGTCTAAAGAACAATGCACACTAAACCTTTATCAAGCTAGTCTATACAAATAACTTTTTTAGCGGAATTCCGTGCTAATGTACTGAGATTCAGAATTTCAATTCCATTCCGTTTCCTTCTGTCCCCTTTCGGCCCTTTCCAATCCGCGATAATGTTAGGTCTGCTTAACTCTCTTAGTTTTTCAGCTAGGGATGACAATTGGTATCGGTAACTACATATATTTAATTACAATAAGATTTTTTTTTATTTATTGTAGGAAACAGTACTCTTTAGAGACGGTGGTCATGACCTATCAAGGATCACTATTGAAAGAGGTTAAAGGTAACAGGAATATTTTTTTATGTTGGAAAGTAGTTGCAGGAGAGGTATTATATTATCAACTTACCTTTCGCATATGAAATGGTACCAAAGGTTGCACTTATTTCAGTCACCGTATTAACATTCGAGTCGTTATTAGAAAGAGGTAGTGCATTGGGACCATCGGCTTGTAAAGCTGCTTGTAATTCATTGATCACAAACAACGTATCAAATTCATAATCATTACCATCAGTTGAGAGCTACAAAAAATTGTATGTAATACAACATTTTTATTATACAGGGTGAGTTTTTTAAAGTGTTACAAGGCGATATCTCGCAAACGGTTTAAAATATTTTCTTGAAATTTTAATGAGGTAATAGTGAGATGGGGGGACATATTTAAACATATTTTTGTTATCTACCCCCTTTCCCCATTTTGAGGGGTGGGGGGTAACTTTGAAATTTTAAATGGGAATATGTACTTTTGTTTATTAAATTCGGATCTACGTAAAAAACTACGTATTTGTAGAAAAAAAATTTTTGGTTAGCTCCACTGGTTTCCGAATTATAATTAATTTATTATTAAATTTCTATTGGATTTAAAAAATAACTAAATTTAAAATAAATCAAGTTCACTTATTTCAAAATTATTATTCGTTTACATGGAAATGCGTTGTTTTGACTTCAGTCAGTTGAGAATTTTTACATATCAACGATTATTTCTCAGCTTGGTCAATTATTGAACATGGAAGCGAATTTTAGTGTGCAAGTTGATATGTTGTTAATGTTGGGGGAGTGCAGAAGAAACTACAGACAAGCTTCACTAAGGTGGGCGGAAAGGTTTCCTAACAACCTGAAATCTCACATGGCATTTAAAAGGCTGGAAACTAGATGTCGCACTACTGGCAGCCTGAAGTCAAAACCACGATTTCGGAAGCGAACTAAAACAGATGCAGATAGGGCAGTTGGAGTTTTAGGAATGGTAGCTATTAACCCGCATGTAGGTTCCAGACGGCTTGCTGCAGATGCTGGAATAAGCCAAAAATCGGTTGTGACCATATTGCATATGTACAAATTTCATCCATACCACATTACACTCCACCAAGAGCTTTATGGGCAAGACTTTGAAAATCGCGTTACATTTTGCAATTGGGTAAAAGGGCAAATGCAAGGAAATAACAGGTTTCTAAAGAATGTTGTTTTTTCTGATGAAGCTAGTTTCCAGAATTGTGGCCAGGTAGGATTTTAAGTTATCCCTTGTCGGTAGAAATTAATTTTTTTTATTGTTTGTTTTCTTAAAGGTAAATAGACACAATATGCACTACTGGGCATCGGAAAATCCCCACTGGATGAGAACTGTGCCAAATCAACATCCTTGGTCAGTTAATGTCTGGTGTGGTATAATTGGAGATAGGGTTATTGGTCCGCATTTCTTTGAACGCCATTTAAATGGAGAAATGTATACAGATTTTTTTAAGGAACGAATTACCACTATTATTAAACCAAAACATAAATCCTGACATGTGGTTTCAACAGGATGGAGCTCCACCGCATTATGCAATACAGGCCCGTAATCATTTAAACGAATTGTTTGAAAACAGGTGGATTGGTCGAGCTGGTCCGGTCAATTGGCATGCTAGGTCTCCGGATTTGACCCCTCTTGACTTTTTCTTCTGGGGATTTATAAAAGACAAAGTGATGGCGACTGCACCTACAACTATAGACAATATGAAAGACCGAATCCGCTTTGCCTGCTTATTAGTGACACCTGAAATGTTAGAGCGGGTACGAAATTCGTTTAAAAAAAGAGTGAGAAAGTGTTTGGAAGTTGAAGGGAGACATTTCGAACTCACCCTGTATAGGGTGTTATGGAAATAGCTTATTATATTTAAACGGGTGACTCCTTGGGTGTCCTAGAGAAACATTACGTATTTTCCTTTATATTGGCAGTTCAAGAAAAAAAGGGATAACCACCCATAACACCGGACTAGATATTGCGTACCTCATAGATACACGTGCTCCATTGATAAATCATTCAATCTCAAAACATATGGTATCATACAGGCCAAACTTAAATTTAGACAGACTAGAAGTTAATGAACAATAAAATTGTTACCGGCATAATTACCCTAAATCACTTTAGAACACCAAATGTTGCATGTATACATGGGTTTCGCAAACACGCGAGTTGCTCTGTATCAATGTATCCGCTAAAGATAGATGATATCACTAGTTAAACGACCTATACAATTCTACTACCACAATTCTGCGCTTGGTACCATTGCTTGCTGTCTAGCAACTACCGTGGTGCGTGATGTAACATGCATATACCGCTACTAGATTTAATCCCTCGAAATAAACAAACACTGCTTCAACACGCACAAGCCAAGTGCACGTCACGTTGCGAATACTGGCGTTCGTTATTGGTACCATCGTTTGCAAAAAGACATTTCTATTTGGAAATAATTATTATAAATTATATCATAGGATATTTGTAGAGTTTGAACATACGGGAAAAATAAGGGGTAAACTCATAACATCGCTGAAGACTGACACCTCTTCACGTGATTTGGGTTTATTTGCCAATTTTCAGTAGTGCACGCGGCCTTCTATGTCATTTATGGTTATTTTTCTGCATTTATAACGAATAATATACATGACGTGGTCAATAATAGAACTAAATCTAGTTTCAACGGACAAACCCGAACACCCAAGTAATAATATTCATAGATTAAATAAAACAGACAAAATGGGAAACTAAAGCCGAAGCCTTCAACAATATGGTGAACATACTACACTATCGTTGAATTGCAGGAAGATAATCATCAATCAATAATAATTCACTAATCAGACATCAGACAACTTTTATTGGAACATTAATGACATTGACAGATATGATTGTCTCTTGTCTCACTGAGTTGCTCTATTTTAAAATGAAAAAATAGCTAACTGGGTATCTTCGAGCGTGCCAATGTCCTTTAAGTCATAATAAGGGTCCTTTGGTAATTTCACAACCTGATGTATGAGATTTAAATATGTTACTGGACTAAATTTTAATGCCTCTTTAGTGAATAAGACGATTAAATTACAATCCTTACCATATCGGCTAAATACCATTCAAAGTAGCTGGCAAAACCTTCATTTAACCAAGTCTCCGACCACCAATTGGTTGTAACGTAATCACCAAACCATTGATGAGAGATTTCGTGAGCCATTGTAGTTAATGAGTTAATTAGTGCTTTACTTGTAGTTCTGTCTGCCTCATCTATTAAATACCCCTCACTGAAATATTTGAAAAAATTTGTTAATTTAATTGGGATGAAAATGAAATAATATTAAGAGCACTTATCAGTGACCTCCATTAAAAAAGGTAGTAAAAAGGTGCGACAAACTACAAGAAAACTATTGGATAGAATTTGTTAAACTTTTAAATTTAGCTTTAGCTGGATTATATTCTCATGAATTTTTCGAAAAAGAATTCAATTTTTTTCAAAACGGTAAATAACGTTTAAATTGAAAAAATATGGTTATACAGTCATTTTTGTATTTCATGCACTATCAATAATGTCTTGGAATGGCGATGTTGTCTCATTGTTCAATAAGTTCGGACCACGCGGTCCACTGATAAATACTCTTAAGAAGAAGAAGCCAGCTACATAGTTTGCCCAGAAGGATAAATACCGAGACAAAAAAGATGGTGTAATTATTAGGAATATACCAATTTCCACTGTAGATTTCTAGGGAAGAACAATACCCAATGTTCCTACAGTTAAGTCCGAAATGACCGAGATCGTGTTCCGTCAGCGTCCCGTCAAACGAATCCTGAAAGGGCGTCAAGAAAGCTTCTGGTAGAAACGAAATTCCTGTTGTAGTTCTCAAGAGATGCGCCGATGAACTAACACCAGTATTTTGTAGACTTTTTAACTTATCCTATAAACAAGGAATATTTCCATAGTGCTGGAAGACGGCGCGAGTCCAGTCTATAACAAATAATGGTAAGAGAACCCTGCCTAGCAACTATCGACCAGTCGCATTGCTTTCAGTTATATCAAAAGTAATGGAGAAAGCTATTAACCAATATCTTCTAAAGTACCTGGAAGGCTTCAAGATTATCAGAGATCATCAATATGGTTTTCGGAAGTCCAGATCAACTGGAGATCTCCGAACCTATGTCACCCATCTTTGGAACAACGCAATCGAACATCATGGAGAATCTCGGGCTGTAGCACTGGATATTTCTAAAGCCTTTGATCGTGTTTGGCATGAGGGACTTCTAAGTAAGCTGCGATCCTATGGCATGCCCAGTCGATTCTGTGCATGGATGTCTAGCTTTCTTAAGGACCGCTCTCTGCAAGGGCAGACACCTTCACCATCAATGCCGGTGTTCCTTAACGGTCCATATTGTCTCCCACTCTCTTCTTACTCTACATTAACGACCTTCTAGTGAAAACGAAAAATCCAATATTTAGTTTTGCTGACGATAACACACTTATCTCATCTTTCTCTTTGAATGCACAAACATCGGCTGCCGACGCAAATCTTCGCAGACAGGCAGCAGTTTTCCCTAAAAAGGTTAACATTACAGAACCGGATATAGTCATGGACGGACACGCAATCCCACTGGCTTCATCTATTAATTTGATGGGCGTCAGTCTGGTAGGAAATATGTCTTGGCATAACAACGTTGCGGCAATCGCCAAGATAGCTTCTCAGAAACTTGGTGTACTCTTCCGAACCAGAAAGTTGTATACACCTCAACAACTTTTGACACTATACAAAGCCCAGATTCAACCATCACTGCTCTCATATCTGGAGCTCTGCACCCATGCTCTCCGGATACTAGATTCCATCGAAAGGAGGGCCATTCGTCTGATTGGAGACCACGAGCTGACGACGAACCTCGACAGCCTAGAACATCGAAGACAGGTTGGGGATTTGACTCCCTTTTACAGATATTTTCATGGAAAGTGCTCGGCTGACCTTGCCCTCTTAATTCCGCCCACAGCAGCGAATAGCAGAAATTAGTTCATCTGGAGGAGTTCATCCTTATGGAACGACCTCCACGAGATCGCTTTTCCTAACGAATATAACCTCCAACGATTCAAAACCAACATGAATCGCTTTTTGCGTACACGCACCACTCCCAGAGTGCCCCAAAGGATTTTTTCTATAGTGCTTGTGTTTAATCATAAAAAAAAAACAAAAAAAAATTACCCCAACTCTGAGGCTGTCTTGGTTTAATAAATAACGTGCAATGTATGGAGACTTCTTGGATTGACTGTATACGCATCATTCTATTCAAAAATATGCAGTAAAAATATGAATTTATGCAAAGTGCATTTTGCGGTTCGGAATGATAATTAAGCACAAAGGATTATTTAAAAAATCCATCGTGCCAATTTTGATTTTCGCAAACCCTATCACTTTTCTTAAATTTGTAATTAAGTCACCTGACTTAAAGACATGCTCTGCTTTCTAGTTTTAAAATTGTCTGAAAAAGTGCAATTCTTTATGTACGCCAATTGCTGGGCTGTTATTCTTTGATAGCATTCGATTCATCGTTATCGAACATGAAAACAATCTCTTTCCACATAATACAGGAAATAAAATAATGCGGCATCTAGCCACGTTCCCCACCGTGATTGGAGGTTTTTGGTGGACATGGAACATTTGTTAGTTTTTCTTTGTACAATTAATAATTGAGTCATTTAATAGGAGAAATTGGTTTATTTCTTAGGGCTAAAATTGACAAATTAGAACAAATGTCTATATACAAAATTGAATTTTTGTAGCAATTATGCATTTATTTAAAAAAATGTAGCGACTGGCAAAATATGCAACGATTGGAAAATTACTCAAAATATGCAAGAAAAAGTAATTTGCCTATAATTCCAGCTTTACTAATAAGGCATCTGCCGGACCCAAATTAATGACGGATGTAACATATAATATACTGGATATTATGAAATCTTATGCATTCAATGAAATTTGCTATATAAGTCCGGTAAGTAATTTAATTAGTAATTAAGAATTTTATTATTAATGCAGACTATTACGAACGCACTTATGGATTCTTTAAATGCAAGTTTCTCGGAAACCGCTTGCTCCAGAAACTGAACGTAATGAAAATGATTACACGGCAATAATTTAGCACATAAACAATCTATTTTCTCGCATAACTGAAAAGCCACTTTTAGAATAATTAATTTGATACCTATTATCCACGTATCGATAGATTTTTAATATCATTACAGTCCTACGACTGATTTCTTTTATGGACGGTCATCGTTGGTTCACGTTGATGGTTGGCAACCAAACTGGCACCAATACGGCGGGGTTGCCTATATCACGGCGACAAAATTGTGCGCGAAACAACCGACGAGCAACCTTCAAAAATATGACCGGTAAACCGTGAACACCAACCCATTTTCTCACTCATAAAATTTAACTTTTTATTGTGCTCGTATCCATAGTTATTGGTCGGTGGTATTTCCCCGAATAGAAACCATTAATTGACAAAATTGCGTTTGCGGTTTCGGAGATTTTACGTTTAAAGGTTTGAGGAGCGCATTTGCGAAAAGCTATTTTTTGACATTACGCAAAAGTTATTAATCCCCAGTTCTCCATGGCTCCGCCCATTCCTGGTAGTGCAGCAAAGGTCATTTTCTGAATTCCTAAATCTTTGTATGTAATACCAGTCCAATCTCCCATTTTTTCCAATAACGTTGGCGCATTTTCTAAAAATAATAAATAAATTATTCGTGTTGTGTATTTTAAAGGTTACCATATGTAGATATATACAGGGTTTTATGGAAATGACTTATTATATTTAATATCTGCGGGATAGGATTTGAGTAGCATATTTCTCAAACATAGTAATATCAGCCCCGTATTGCAAAAAAAATTAAGCTGCTGCTGATGTATTTTCGGTTCAATTCATAAAGTTATATTGAAATTTCAGGTCCGTATTTAAAAATTTTGACCTGATGATGATATCTGAAAACCGAAACGTCATTCTTTAAAATTAAAAGCTATCTTTAAATGCAGCGTAAAAAGTGCATGTAGAGGGTGCTTTCCGTTTTTCAATATGTTTATAAATAACGTCATAAAAAAACAAAAACCGAAATTGAAATTTTCGGTCTTTTTCAGAAATCTCAGAAGTAGTCGGAATTTTCTTAGTTTCTCACCGGCATTAACTTAAACTCCAACTAATGCAACTTTGCCAAAATTTAACTTTTCGTGTATCTCATATAGTTTCCGATATCCCAATGGTGAGCATCGAATTTGGGAGACCCTGTACAGTATAAAGAGGTTCTTTCTTTCCTGTACAAATTAATTTTTAGGTTCGTAAGCTGTTATCATTTCGTTCATTTAATAGCTGCAATATTTTATATTTATTATTTAAATTGGCTTCAATGTACAGGATGTCCCATTTTCGACACTTTTATAGTGTATTTCCGTAATTGTTAGTGCTATCAAAAAAGTAATGTAGGTGTCATGTACTCTTTTTGGGTCAAACTTAAAATGGTAAAATCAAAATTGAAAATTGACAATTTCTAAATTACCCTATAATTTCTTAGTTAAAAGGGATACAGATTGTTGAATAATCTTCCGTTTTCAGAATAATATTGGGTCAGGTAAAAAAAGTTATCGGACCTAACCTCATTTTTCAAATAAAGTTTAAATAAATCGCCTAGAAAAACAATATCATCCATGGTGTGTTATATATTTGTATATTTTAATCTAAAAAGATACTATTTTTAATTCTCAATATAACACACCATGGATGATATTGGTTTCCTAGGCGATTTATTATTTTATTTCTTTAAACCACACTAGACCATGAAACATGTTGACTATTAACATTTAACGTCAATTTCATTTTTACATATTCATTTGCGAAAATGGCCTATTCACATTTTGATATGATATCAGTTTATATTGAAAGTGGAAGAAACGAAGAAATGGCGCAAAATGTATATTTAGCTCGCTATCCGGAAAGACGGTAACCATTTAAGGACATATTCCGAACATTTGCGATGATTCCCGTTATTTTTTACCTTAATCTGATTCTTTTATTTCGTTGCCAAATAAAGTTTAAATAAATCGCCTAGAAAAACAATATCATCCATGGTGTGTTATATATTTGTAAGGAGAATCTAAAATAGTATCTTTTTATATTAAAATATACAGGGTGCTCCATTTAAAAAACTGACGTTAGGTCCGATAACTTTTTTACCTATATATATATATATAGGGGTTTTAAAATAGTATTTGCAAATAACATATTAGGTCTGTTGAATTTACAGGGGGATTAAAAAGTGTTTATTGTAAATGTGACATCCTGTATATTAACTGATTTTTCAATTCTACGTAAAATTCTGATCGTAATTTATGTAATATATCCTATACCCAAATTCAACCGTATTCGATGTGTTTACAATAATTGAAAACTGACAAGATAAAAATATTAAAAATATCTAAAAATGCAAGAATGAAAGAAAATCGAGATTGCATTGGAAAACAAAGAACCGATAACCCTTGTAACTTATTTGTTCTCCGTTGCAATCTTGATTTTGTTTTATTCCTGCTTTTTTTATATTGGATTTTGCTGTACTTAACTAATTTTACATAAAATTGAAAAATCAGTTAATATAGAGGATGAAAAAAAAATTTTGTTCCCCCCGTAGATCAACAGATCTAAAATTATATTTGTTCCCCTTGCAAATACTAGTTTGTACGTTTGAACACCCTGTACATATTTAAAGTAACTATAAAATTCATAATTTTTCTTCGGATAATACACTACAGATGTCGCTAATGATCGTGTGGGGAACGAGCGATTTTTTTTCAAAATTCGGAATGACTTTTGGAAAACCTACTTACGTGTTGTAATGGAAATATAATGGTCGTAAATCCTTTGCCTAAAGAGATAAAAATGGTCAGGGTCAATCAAAGTATGTTCCCAATAGCTAGAGTCTCCAGCAACTATCGCAACCAAGTACGATGACATTGAAGGTGTGTCGTTAAAAGTACTCGCAATATATCTGTAATCAAATTTGTCCCTTAAATATTTAGATAAAAAAAATAATATTAAATAGTTATACAGTATGTCTATACAGGGTGTTATGGAAATTACTTATTATATTTAAATGGGTGACTCCTTGGGTGTTCTAGAGTCTACATATATATTTTTTTAATCGAATATCTAAATACTAAGATAAGAACTAGTGTTGGAAAAATCGAGTACTTGATACTCGACCGATTTTAATAATTGAGTGAATCGCTTGAAATTCCAAGTCACCAAGCGATTACGTCACCGACTGCTCGACCGGCAGCCTAGCCGTTTACATGTGATCAGGTAGGGTATTTAACAGGCACGTAACTACGGGTTGGCACAGGTTTAGCTAAAAAATAGTAGCCACCAAAAAAATTCCAGAAATTTATTTATTTGTGAATAATGAATTTTTACCACGTGTCTCGATACTAAACAAAAAAACTGCAAACAATCACCCAAATATTTATTGTTCGGGTTTATTCTTGTGCTTTTTTAAAACAAAAAGTATTACCAAGAGGTATTTACCTTCAGATTTTTCTCAATCTACGGGCATAAAATAAGTAGATATTTAAAATGGCTTCTCAAATTCTTCCACTTTAAATTATCACGTGCCCACTGTGTGCTCTTGAAAATTTTAGGCTTAGTTACGCGACTGGCAAAATAAGAAAATAGGTGATTATTTTTTTAAATTCATGTTTATAGTTACCTAAAAGTTCCTGTTTAAATTTAAGAATGTTTACTTTTGGTTATAAAAAAATTTGTCGATACCTATGTTTTGTTAAGTATTTTGCTCGTTTTCTTATTTTCCATTAACATTTTCTATAATGTATTTTATTTTTAAGAAGTCTTCTTCAGTTTAGTAATAAAAAGTTCCTGTTTAGATTTAAAAATGTTTACTATAAGATTACTAACGAATTAATAAAAATTTTGAAATTATATACTTTAATTTTTTAATATTTACAATCGGAGACCTAAACTACGCCGCTGGCTAGCCAGAACAAAACTTTACAAAACCCATGTCGCGATGACTCCGCTAAGGGATTTGGCATACTTTTTTATATGCATTTTCTCGTTTATGTGCCTTTAAGAAAAACGTATGTCGTGTTACCTGCGCAGCGTCAAACTCGAACGTCGCCAATCGGTATATTTCGGGTCGCGAGGCGCGTAGAACGAAGGTCGAGTATCAAGTGACAGGCGATATTTTTCGGTTTTTCGCCTGAATTTATTAGAGTATTTCCTATCGAGCGAAAAACTGTTCGAATATACGAACAGTTTTTTAACTCAATCACACTACAGCGATACAATTCCGTCGGCGTCAAGCGAAGCTCGGGTATCGAGTGAAAGATAATAAGTGGCGAGCGACGGTTTTCGCCTGAATGGATAACTCGAGCGGTTTTTTTAATAATCGAGCGATGTCGGTTATTTCAATAATCGAGTAATCAAACGGTTTTTCGCTCGAGCGATCACAACACTAATGAAAACCCTTTCTGCCTATATGCCGTCGCGCCGCTCCATCTGGTTTCAGTTAGCAACAATGTAGGTCACTAGAGTAAACTACAGTGATGCCAGATCACACCACGTGTGATCGCCCTTGCTTGGATAACCGCCGCGCGCGTATTGATATGTTTAACATTCAGTATCGTTGCTTCAGTATGTTTCGATACTCGGTGTTGGAACGACGTTACCGAGGGTTCCACGTGCGTTTCAAATTTGTGTGATATTATCTACTGTGGTTCTATTGTAAAACATACTTTTTGTGTTTTTTTTTATGGAATTTAATTATAAAGCGGATTATTTAAAAATAAGATCAAAGGTAACAGAGCATGTACCTTAAAATTGTAGTGTTTTTTCTAAAAGGTTTGATAAAGAAGTTATAACGCGGGTCAAAGATGTCTGATTGTCAAAAATTGAACACGTGCGTTTACAAATCTGTGTTGCAATATGACAACACCGCCTACGATGCGCTGACCTCTTTTGAGACTTGAGACTGCCTCAATAAGATTGCTTGCGAATATCGTCAGTAGCGGCCACATAAATTTTTAGATTTATTATAAAGTGTATATTTCGCTTAATAATTCAAAGCGCCATTTATGGTTATTTTCCTTTAATTTATTTACGTTACGAACTACGAATTATTTTTGGATATATCTTCGAACAAAGTCACGAAAAAATAAAAACTGAAACGCAAAATTTGAGATTATTCCAAATATTTTGAAAGCCCCTGTCCCTGTCCATAATTACCGCAACTTTGCCTCAATTTAACCGACTCCGTATCTTTTACCGTTCCGAATATCCTAATAATGGAGGACGAATTTGTTACACCTTGTAAAATCCACCTTTTTTATTGTAGACTCATCATCTTACACCCAAGCCTCAGTTAAATACATAATTACATTTACTTCTGCATGGGCGAACTATACCACATAACATACTGCTCTATTGGAAGAAAAGACTTGAATGAATTTTTAACTGCTAAGTGAAATGTGAAATTCTTAAAACTGTGTAAAAGAAATGGCAACTAAAAAATAATTATTCCTATGAGAATGATCATTTAAATATTTAAGTTTCAGCCTATAATTTACAGTACTTACGCTTCATTTTCATCTTGCAATTCTCTTGTATTACTGACAACTGTCAAATTTTCAAAATGGTCCACAGTTAATCTGACAGGAGCTTTAACACAGGGTTCATCAAATGATGGGAACACTCTTCTAAATCGTGTCGGTTCGAACTGAGTAAAAATAACTGATTTTGTAGTGCCATTTATTTGGTAGTTATGTTTGTACAAGCCAACAGTATCGTCTGAGAATTTTGCTGTATAGTGCATCTCGAATTGAGCGAACTGGGTATTGTTGCCTTAAAAAAAGAATATACAGGGTGTTTCTTAATAAAATGCTAATATTTAAGGAGGTTATTCTTGGGTCCATATTCAGAATATACACATAGATTCAAAAGTTTTGCATCACTCTGATTTTGGCATGTTAAGATAATTTCAGGACTGATTTTTTTTCTAAATGTTTATTTATGTTTATCAATTAAACGATACCATTTTTTGTAGCAAAAAAAATATTATCAAGACATTTGTTTAAGATAACATTTTCAGTGTTGTATTTTGTTGGCGCTGGCCAGTTAAATTTTTCGGTTCAGCGTGTAAAAATGAGCCGCCGAGTCATATCTGAAATTGATCATGCAAGAATAGTAGCTTTAGTAGAGGATGGTCATTCCCAAAGATTTGTTGCGAATTTGTTGAAAGAATAGGGGTTTTTCAAAGTGATGTATCTCGCATCTGGAATCTCTATCTAGAGACCAATTATGTTCGAGACGCGTGTTACCAACGAAGAGCAGAACCGCTATATTACTTAAACAATTCGGAGAAATCGTACTATGCCAGTCCCACAACTTCAGAGAGATGTTACGCATACAATTGGAGTTTGCGTATCCGTCTCTACACTAAGAAGATTCATTCTCTCTTCCGGCTTAAGATTTCGGCGGCCAGTAAGAGTTCGCCAACCGCCACCACCGAGTTTGTCGACTGCAGTGGGCTGAAACGCACGTTCGCTTACCCGAAGAATTTGGGAATTCTGTCCTATTTTTCGACGAGACCAGGATTTGACTGGTAAACGATAGTCGCCGGATTCGTGTTTGGAGGGAACCAACAAGAGCCGCCCAACTTGCCCATGCTCGCCCCTTGCCTCCATTCGCGGGAGGAAGCGCCATGTTTTGGGCAGGTATTATGTCTGACAGGCATACTGAGTTAGTTCAAGTTCAAGGCACAATGACTGGCGACAGGTATATTAGGGATATTCTACATCCTTATGTTAGGACATGGAGAAGGGCTGTTGGTAACAATTTTGTGTTTATGGCTGACAATGCCCGGCCTCATCGTACTAGAGCTGTGGATGAATACCTAGAAAGTGAGGGAATCAATTGCTTGGAGTGGCCTGCTTTGTCCCCTGACATGAACCCGATAGAACATGCTTGGGATATGCTCTCTCGCGTTAGAAGAAATCCCTCTTGAACTCTCCAAGAGCTTGTCGTCGCTGCTACCGAGGAATGGCAGGCTATTCCACAGGAACGGATTGCTAACCGTACGCACACTACCGTGCGGCGTCGTCTTCAAGCTTGCATTGAGACCAGAGGAGGAAATACACTTTATTAGAAGCTATATTTTTTTAAATTTCATAAATTATACAATATAAATTAATTTTACTTCTGTTAAGTTTCTTTTGGAAGGTTTAAAATGTTGTGGTAAAATAAAAAAATTTCAAACTCATTGATTTTTATATTAAACTTATCAATTAACTAATATTTAGTCTATTTTCGCGATGACGTAATTACTTATTCGAGAATCAGAGTGAGGCAAAACTTTTGAATTTATGATATTTCAACTTACACTTTACCGAATTATCCTTCAATGTAAAGAATGGAACCCTGCACAAATCAGACCGCCCTAAGGAATTTATGGAGGCAAGCTAACAAGGCGGCGTACCGCTCTCTGACGACCCGAAATTCGACCCCCTTCTTTGAGACCGAAGGGGGGAAAATTTCACCTAAACAACGTCGGACCGCGCAGTGTTGCTTCGATTAAATCTCCGGATTCGACTAACAATTGCCGAAAAAAGTATCGCTTAAAATCTGGTCCCATTATTCGGTACTTCCTATTTTACTGATGCTGCTCAAACTGCGACTGGGATGACGAAGTATCGTGAAAGTCATAATTTCAACGGTTCTTTACAATATAATTTTTCTCTAAAATTAGTTTCGTGAAAAATTGAATGTAACGAGAATACTTACCATACATGTCATACATACAGGTAAGGACCATTATTCGAGTTTCGTAGCTGTAATCAACTGTATCACATATAAACCCCGCTGTATCCACTGTTATAGTAGAAGAATTTACATCGATGTAAACTGGGTCCACATTTAAAACTAGTTCGTAATGGTTTGGCTCTAAAATATTTAAAAGATTACATTATACCACCTATATGGATGTTGTAAACTTACATCAATAATCTTTTATTTTGTTAGACGAAATGATATTATGTTCTTTCTCAAATTTGGAATGTATTTTTAAAGTCTAAAATAAATTCGAAATTCGCAGCGGTGCATGATGGGATAGTGTCTTGATATTTCTCTTAAGCGAAACCAAACGAAGAAAAATTCTAATATAGTGGATCTGAAGCTGCTATATAAAGAAACTTAAAAAGAAATTTTAGGCACCGTTATTAATCAAATTAAAAGTAGATTTTTGGGGCAGTGAATTCAGTTCTTTCGATTTATTTACCAAAAATAATTTTTAATCCTATTCAAAATTGTTTCCGCAATTACTATTTGAGAGTTTATTGAAACAATATAAAATGTTTGATTCTGTTCAACTGAAAAATTAGCTTAAAAACAATGGCATTACAACTGTAGAATAATATTAAAATACATAGGCATACTAATCAATTTTTCTTAAAATAAATATTGTTTTTTTGGTTTTTTTCCCTCTGTCTATTTTGTGTATCGGTCGTAAAACCGGGATCATTTTAAAAGTATTGAAAAACCTTCAGAAAATGGGAAACTCTCCTGAAAAAAAAAATTACTTTTGTTCGTCTGTTGTGACTTAAGTAAACATGTCAGGCGTTTAAAAGTATAACGAGAATTCGTCAAAATTTCTGTCAAGTTATCTGAATTCACACTTTACCCCATCGGTCTCTGTGATATTTACTATAAATTATTATTGACCAAATTATGCAAGTTTTACGCATTAATGAGTTCTGCAACGTCATGTTTTGAAATTAAAAAAATTCCTATTATTTCCCAAGATATGTGGGCAAAACCGAATTTTTACGACTACGTTCTTTTTGTTTTCTGATTCTATTTGAAGAGATATATGAAAATCAATTTTACATTCTCATCGCCACTTTTCTCCTCTATAAGATGTTTTAATTAAATTTTCAATCCGAGGTTTCGTTTTTTCGCAACCATCATCAACTTCTTTAATAGTAACATTTTATTTTATGCTTTATGAACTCAACTTTATATTCTGAAATCAAGGAACATATATCACAAAATACTAATACTAAAAAATAATTGAACGTTATTACCAAGAAAAGGGGAACGCTCTCCATTGATAGAATGTCACCACGTGCAGACCGGTTTTGAACTTTTTGGTCTCGTCAGTACAGGGCAGATGTCCATACCTATCGTCAGAGAATACTCTACTACTTAAAGTACTGCAAGTGGTGACATTCTAGCAATAGAGAGGGCTCCCCTTTCTTGATAGTACCATTCAATTTGTAAACATAAGCCCTTATAGTATAACGTTCCTCGGGTGGTTAGGCAATAGTTTTCTCACACATGTACAGTGATGGGCTAAAATTTGGAACAAATTCATTTAAAAATCAGGTTTTATTTTTTTGTAAAAACGCTTGGACACGTCGATTATAACTTTTTCTTCCGGATTTTTTGCCTCAAAAAGAAATTATACTGGGTGCGTCAAAAAGTAGATGTTGTAAAATTTTTTTGTATTTTAAATAGAACCACCCTATTTTTACTTATCACATAAATTCTACGTCAAATTCTGAGCATAATTCATGTAGTATACTCTATCCTTATCTCTAACGGTTTTAGAGAAAAATTACATCTTAAAAAAGAAATTTCTTTAAAAAAGGTACATGTACCTACTTAGATGTAAACAGGTAAATTTAAATTAATTGTTACTACGATAGCAAGTCATGTGTCAATCAAAAAGAATTTTAAGTATAATTTTGAAAAAACGGTGATCATGGTGCATTTAAATGAAACTCAAAGAATCGAAATTTTAATTTTAATTGGATGTGGAGACAAAACAAGAAGTCAAGAAGAAGTTTGTAACTTGTTTAGCGCTAAGTATCCAGAACGACGGATTACAAGATCTACAGTGAGTAAAATTGAGAAAAAAATTCAGGGAAACAGGGAATGTAAAGGATCGTCTACGGCCAGGTCGTCCAAAAATGAGTGAAAACACAAAATTGAACATTTTGTTAGAAGTTGAAGATAATCCCCATAGTGCATCCAATGAAGTAGCCCTTAATAATGATGTTAGCCGACGATCTGTTTTGCGGGTATTGAAACAAGAAAAGTACCATCCGTATAAAATTAGGTTGCTGCACGAGCTAAACGAAGATGATCCCGACCGCCGACTACAGTTTTGTGAAACTATGATGGAAATTTGCAACTTAAATCTATTTTTCCATCGCAGCGTACTTTTTAGCGATGAAGCCACGTGTTGTTTGAATGGTTCGGTAAGCAGACAAAATTTTCGGTATTGGAGTACAAATAATCCCCGTTGGATGAGAGAACAGCATACGCAATACTCACAAAAAGTAAATGTTTGAATTATTGGACCTTTTTTCTTCGATGGAAATCTTACAGGAGACCGGTATTTACAATTTCTTCAAAATGAATTAATTCCCACACTAGAAGCGGATTTTTCAAATCCGAATCAGCCTAATCTACCAGAAGGGTCTATTTGGTTTCAGCAGGATGGTGCTCCGCCTCATTTTGCTCGACAAGTACGAGAGTATTTGAATACTATTTTTCCCGAACGATGGATAGGTAGAAGAGGACCCATAGAATGGCCTGCAAGATCTCCCGATCTTACACCAATGGATTTCTTTCTTTGGGGTTATTTGAAATCAAAAGCGTATAAGGATAAACCACAAAATTTGGAAGACTTAAAATTAGATATGAAATTAGGCAAATTAATGAAAATACTGTAAATAATGTTTTAGAAGGGTTTTTAAGTAGATTGGCATATTGTCAAGAAGCTAATGGTTTGCATTTTGCAATGGTCAACATTTTCACACAATTTTTCAAAATTACACCTACATCTACTTTTTGGCACACCCAGTATAATTTCTTTTTGAGGCAAAAAATCCGGAAGAAAAAATTTTAATCGACGTGTCCGAGCGTTTTTACAAAAAATTAATACTTGATTTTTAAATGAATTTGTTCCATATTTTAGCCCATCACTGTATATTAATACCACTTGAAATGAAAGAAATCTTGTTATTTTGATTGATTTTACATAAATAATAGTGAAATAATTATCTGTACTACATTAGTAAGACTGATGACGAAGATGAAAAGTACCTAGTGCTTCTGGATGTAGTCTAAGTATTAACATACCTGTCACATTAATATCAATCCATGTATATGCTCTATATGTATCAGCGTCTGGCCAGCGTAGATCCAAAGTAAGGTAATAATGATCGGGATAGGCCCAAGTGGGCAGTCGGTAGTTATTTAAATCAAACGACTCCACATTATCAGTTAAGATATATGCGGACAAGAATACAGTCAAAGCAAAAAGTTTGAAAACCATGTTTCAACACCTACGAAAGGAAAATATAAATTATTACGAAATCAAAGCCACATACATCTTTAATTGGTCTAGATTAAAAAATCAATTTTTATGTAAGATATGTCAAATTTTAATTTTAGGAAATTTTCATGCATTTAAATTTTATGCTCTCTACTCCATACTCATTTAAACTAATTTGCACTAAACTCTAGGATCTGTTTTCGATCGTGTAAAAATGTGTTTATTAAAATTGGTTCGTTATTAACGAAATAACATCTTATTCAGTTGGACGTGCATTTTGAAATTTTCAATAATTGAGGAGCTCGCGTCAAAACCGGGTATATTCAGTTTTGTAAAATGTTCAGGAAACGTTAAAAATGTGCCAATATAAAAATTTGAAAATGTTAAATTTTTTTGAAGAAGGGTTTTTATTTTATTTTTTTTTACTAATCAGCGTAATGTATATTTTTTCATAAAAAAAGTTAAATTCTCTGTGTAATTACGAAAAAAGGTAAATTTAGAGAAAACAAGCTTCTCACACTCACCGCTATTTATGTGCAAGAATGTGTGTTATTTTTTTGTAAGAATAGAGGGTTATTTAGGAGTAGTGAATCACAGGTAGCTTATCCAACAAGAACATTAAATTACACTTTTCCTCGACATAGGTCAACAATGTATGAGAAAGGAGCATACTACAATTGTATTCGATTCTATAACAGTTTGCCTACCCATATGCGATTGTTAAATAATATTCAAAAAATTAAAAAGATTCTATATAGGGCGCTTCTTGATATAGAACCATATAGCATAAATGAATACCTTGAAAAAATTGTAAATTATTAGATATTGTCTATACCTTCATATTGCCTTTGTTATTGACACTATTTCTTTTTATGTATTCTATGTAATTTTGAAATAAAGAGTATTTATTATTATTATTATAAAAAAAAAATGGATATATTCATTTTTGCACCCAAATAAGAATCATTTATAAAAATAAAAAGGCTTTTTTTTTATTTTTAAATAATAAACAAAATATATTTTTAAATGTGTACGGCAGTTTCCTCTTCTAAATAATCACAGGGCCTGTCTTCAACGTCCTGGTTATTATTTCCTTCTACATCTTCATTTTTTTCCTCACTGTTGACCTGCAGTAGGTTCCTATACCATAGAAGATCCTCCCTACTTTTCCATTCTTCCCCATAATGCTCCTTCTTTCTTCTTTTTTGTCTTGGATAGAGTTACCAAGTCGTCCCATATTTAGCCGAATGTTGTCAGTTTTTCCTTTTCTTAACAGAGATTGCTAAGTATTATGTGAAATAAATCGATAGTATTGAAGAGTTCTTATTTTAAATGTAACTCAATTTTTTTTGTTTATACATTTTTGCAATTCAATTATTTTGCAATTGGATATTCCTTAAACCTTTACACGTTCTTTTATGTTATACATCTGCCAATCTAAACTAAGCGACTTTACAGATCCCACTTCTTTCGGATTGTTTGTCCCAGTGGGCCAAGACACTGGTTTATAATACAATCATTTTGCCTCACTTTAATTACTGTTGTTCTTTATTAATATCTTGTACTCAGGAAAATATACACAGGCTGCAGGTTCAGCAAAATAAGGTTATGCGAATTATTCTTAAATGCAACAGGTATATCCCGGTAAGAACTATGTTACAGAGGTTGAATTGGCTGTCTGTGGAACAGAACATTAGAAAGGCGAACTTAGTTTTAATATATAAAATTGAACATGAGCAGCTACCAATATATTTTAATGCTTTTCTTAAAAAAAGATCAAATTTTCATAGTTATGACATTCGCTCTGGGCAACATTATAACATTGAGTCAGTTAAGACCACATCTCTACAAAAATCGCTATTTTTCGAGGGAGTTCGTCTTTTCAATGACCTCCCGGAGGGCATTAAGGAGGCAAATGGGTTAAATGTTTTTAAAAGAAGATTGTTTCTTTATTTGAAGGATATGTAGAGTAGAGTAGGATTTATCATTTTTGTAACTGACATATAAACACTTGTATTTTTTAGTAATAACTAGCCAAGTGCTAAATAAAGATTATTATTATTATTATTATTACTTCTGAATAAAGGTCCACATATTTTTGTTTGGTTGTCACCACTGGATTTTTCCTTAGAATTTTCTCCGCCCTTCCGAAAACTCTGTCGGCCGGTAGGAAGCTATGTCCTCGAACTGGAAATGTTACTATTTTGGTTACATGTACAGGGAACTTATTTTTTAGCCAAAACATCAAAGCATGAATAATATGAGAGTTTTTGTTCTGTCGTGCACATCCGTCGCAAAATAATCTGATTTCTTCGTAATTTAAACTCTCGAGATGGTGCAAAAGTATATATTCGATAAAGTGGTTATATACGCTTTTGCTACAAAGATTTGGTTATAACCGGTTGGGTTCACAGGAACTAACTTTTCCTAACCATTTTAACGAGTTATATCAGATTTTGCTCGCAAATAAATAGATCAGTCGATAGATCCCACGAAATTGATTCGAAAACATCGGAAAAGTGATTTTGTGTAAAAAGTGGATATATCCGGTTTTGCACGCGAGCTCCTCAATTGAGGGAGTAGTATATTTCAAAATATAATTATTTTTAAAAAATTCAAGTTGTAACAACAAGTTTTAGAATTTCACTAAACTTTTCCAATTTCCCTAAATCCCTTTATTTAAAATAACAATCGAGATTCTAACGGTGAGTATCGAATTTGGGAGACGCTGAGAGAGAAACTTTTTTTTATTTCATTTAATAAAATAAATTAGTTATATGTTTATCTGTAACTATTCACAATATGCTAAAACAATCAGAATTGATAATAAATTTACGATATTAATTTAGTAATGTCAAGTGATAATTTTGTAGTATTTTAAGAGGTTGTTAACCATAAAATTTCAAAAAAAAATAATAAAAAATTATGTAGCAAAATATGTTTTTCCTATACTAAAGTAAGCAGTCTGGGTCGATGTTTAAATGCTATCTTAAGTTACACCTCTAAGTAACTCTAAGGTTATACTAAACCTTATAAAACCATGTTTAAACGTTTACTATAATGTTAAGACTACCTTAGCTAAAGATTAACTTAAGATAACCTTCAAATATCGGCACTAAGTCTTATAATGTCTTATATTGGACAAATATACAGGGTGTAACAAATTCGTCTTTCACCGATATTTCGGAAATGGTACGAGACACGAAGTTGAATTAAGAGGAATCTATTTGTTTAAATTATGAAAGAAGAACTAAATCTACGTTCAGCGGTATACAACACTTGCTGGTTTTTCGACGATTTGTTTCTGAAATTGACCATCTTCATTAAAATACCCCTATACGTTCCTGTAATTTACTTTTTTACATTCGTTATAATTCGAAAATGTAAAATCAATGCCTTCTTTAAAAATTATTTTGTATTAATAAAACAAAATTACTTGTACTTACACTGAGTAGAAATTTGATAAAATTATTAGTTGAAATAAAAAAACAATATACAGTGAAACCTCCCGTAGCCGAACACCTACGAGACCGTCTAAATGTGTCCGCCTAATAGAGGTGTCCGCCCATGGGAAATTTGTTATTAGGTAATATGTAAATGCAAAACTATTACTATGCATATGTATGTACAAATAAACATAACATAACAAAAATACACTAGTTAGGATGTAGTACTAAAGAAATCTAATAACGTAGTTTGACGTGTTTGCGCTTTATATTTGCAATCTAGAAAATGTAATTCCAAGTCTGAACAATTCCAGCTGTAGAGTCACCTCTATTCTTTGCATACTCTTATAATTCCTTTACCATACTAATGGCTTGTTGATAATTGGTGACATTTGTTTGATTACTGCATTCAACTTCTTCATCAGAGTAGTCAGATGGTGATGTGGTTTCAGTTTGGACTACATAATCGATAGGAATGGGGTTCTAATAGCACATTGCTATCAACGTTAATGAACTCGCCCAAATCTCTCTGTTATCTAATGACCAACTTCCACAACATCAAATACCTTTAAAAAAATGTTCTCCGTTTAAAGGAGGGTTTTCGCACTCTTTGTATGAAAACAGCCTGTCCGCGTCTGCCCAAAGGAGAGTCCACCCAAGAGAGGTTGATTTTCATGGAATTTCATATACTTAGTTCCGGACTATGAAAAAATGTCCGCTTAATAGTAGAGATGTCCGCTTATTAGAGGTGTTCGTTATGAGAGGTTTCACTGTATATATGTCGGCATCAATTAGTGAAATCCGTCGTTCCCAGAAATGCCTAGTCATTTCACGTATTGGCGGCAAATCTACGGCGCCAACTCTACGTTTGGTACACCGTTTGCCTAAGAGTAGCAAGCATTTCCTGTAATGACGGAATTCTTTCAAACAAACGCTGTAATTAACTAAATGATTTAAGTTATCATCTTTGCCGTTTTTAGTCGAACGCTGTAATTGTTGTTAACATCTGTGTAGTGATTTGTTTTTTGAAAATGAAATATTGAAGCAATCAGAATTGTTTTATAAGAAGTTTGATGACTATTACTCCAATCAAAGAAACTTTTAATGTAAAATATCATATTTTTTTATACACTACTGGCAACACTGTCCTCATTACAATGTTTGTCTAAAACCGTCAAACAGGGTAACTTAAATCATTTAGTTGACTGAAAGAATTCCGTCATTACACTATTTGTCGGCAATACGTGAAATGACTAGGCATTTCTGGGAATGACGAATTTCACTAATTGACGCCGACATATATATTTATGTTTGACCTTTTTACGGTATGTTATTAGGCCCATAATTATGCAACTTTGCCCCGATTTAACCGGCTTAGTATCTCTTACCGTTTCCGAAATCCCAATCAGCAGCTCAAAATGTCACCCTGTATATAAGTGGAATTAAAAAATAATTATGTATCTACTTACACTATTTAAAAGACAAATTTAATAAAAATTATACATATTGTGTCGGCACTTTTATTTGCAGTACTAATTATTTATTCACTTCAATTGGTCTGGAGTGGATAAGGCTTCTTTTGTTCGGCCTTATCAGCAAAGCAAAATTTTTATTAATTATAAATTAATCGATGTTATCACGTAGGCAAGTTTTCTTAGAACATGATCGTGATTATTTAAAACTTAAAGTTAAAGTATTTAGTGACAAAACATATTTCACAAGCTCCTATAAAAATAATGTAAATTTATCAATTATCGATAAATATCAAAGAATATACTATACCAGTGGTATTTTACTAAATATGGTCAGTTCAAGGAACGAAACATCGGAATACCACTGAACGCAGATTTGGATCTTCTTTCTTAATTTAAACGAAAAGGTGTATTTAAAAAAAATTAATTTGATGATGGTGACTCAAAAACGAAACGTCATATAAAATATCTGATACTGCCATCTTGTGGAGAATAAAAATTAACACTGAGAAAGTGAAATTTATTTTTTCACATCTCTTCGAACAAAGTCAGGAAAAAATAAAAACCGTGTCTCTTACCGTTTCCGAAATCACAATGGCGAAGGTCGAATTTGTAACAACAAATAATAGAACAATATCAAACTGATATCAAGAATTGATTAAGAACTTTTTTTTTAGAACATATATTTCGTAATGATGAAACAAGTCTTTCAAGTTTCGTTTCAAACTAAAAGTAGAAAACGGAATTTATTCAGCTAACCAGCTTGATTTTTTTGCAATTTTTGTCGTATTTTTAAAGGGTATCATTTAACTGGTTAGCCAAATATTCTTATTTTTGCGAACAGAAAAATGTAATCGCAATAAAACGTGAAATAGTGACACACGCCCCCGCAACACCTTTTGTAGACGATTTCCTTCTGTATTCGGCAAAAGAAAACACAAGAAAGTTACATATTGACAGTGCCCTGGGAAAACAAGTGAAAACCCGTCCCCGCTACACCTTTTGGGCCTTGACTGCTACACCGAATGAAAATACACGCACGCAATTAGCTACTCGTATCACGCGACTGCTTTCGCTCCGCCCACAATAACGAACTTTGCCGATTATTCAAAACAAACGCAATCCAATGAATTTATATTTTTAACCATTCTTTAATATGCAAACCTCTGAAGTAAACTGCTTCTAGACATATTGATATTACAAGCGGACTGATATCGGTTAAATTGTTGACAGTGTGTAGCATTTTTTGCAGAACAAGTGTTGCAGCCCAATGTTCATTTATCGCAAGCCAAATCTTTTTATGCTGATCAAATGATTTAATGGCTATTTCTTGCTGCGAACCAACGGCAAACCATTTAATTACTTCTCTTTTTAAATATTTAATCATCATCAGCAGAGATTTTCCGATTGTTATTAAGGTCCGATTGCGTTTTGTTTTAACATCTTGAGTTTGGCAACATACATTAGAATTCGTGTTTATGTATAGTAGGGGATGTTGGAGCAAAGCGGAATAAAGTAGTATTTTACAATATTTCCTATATCGTAAGGACATTTATGGGCGTCTTCGCGTACATCATTTCCTTTGCGTATCTAGAGCTAAGTAGTCTAGGCAAAATAGTCACCATAATAAGGAGAAGTTAAAATATTTTAATAAATTTTACACAACATTTAAAATAAAAATTTATTGTTTCTATTAGGACTATTTTTGATCGAGAGTTTTCGGTGTATTTTTGTTATTTTTAGTTGGTAAAATTTGTTTCTACAGGTTTATAATGAAACAAATGTTTATGTCACTTTTTCACTAAGGAATTTTTCCTTATTTCAACCTCAACAACTTTTGACACTATACAAAGCCCACATTCGACCATCACTAGAGTACTGCTCTCATGTCTGGTGCCCTACAGCCAAACATACTCTTCGGCTACTGGATTCCATCGAAAGGGCCATTCGTCTGATTGGAGATCACGAGCTGACGAAGAACTTCGACAGCCTAGAACATCGAAGACAGGTTGGGGATTTGACTCTCTTTTACAGATATTTTCATGGAAAGTGCTCTGCTGACCTTGCCCTCTTAATTCCGCCCAGAGCGGCGAGTAGCAGAAATACACGACGAACCACTGCCGCCCATCCATATGTGGTTAAGCTTAGTACTCCCCGAACTTTATTATTTAAGAATTCTTTCATCTGGAGGACTTATTAATTAGCAAATTTTTAATTGGGATTTTGCAAGATACCTTGTCAATCTGGCTATGCTGCAATAATAGCCGAAAGAGGTGGGTGTTTGTTGACGGAATGTACCTCGACAAGCGATTGACGGTATATCCCATGTCTAATTTACACCCAATATCTGATTGTTCTTATTCTATAGGATGTTCTTAGAGGATTTAAATACAGGGTGTTATGGAAATGACGTTTATATTTAAACCGGCAAATCCCGAGATGAAAATAAATTGAAGAAAAATAACCTAAAATGGCGCTTTGAATTATTAAGCGAAATATAGACTTTATATGAAATCTCAAAATTTACGTGACCGCTCCTGAGGCCCTTCGCAATCAATATTTTATTGAGGCAGTTTCGAGGTTCCAAAGAGGTTAGCGCATTATAGGCGATATTGTCATATTGAAACACAGAATTCTAAATGCACGTGTTCAGATGTTTAATAACAAGACGTCTTTGACGCGCGTTATCACTTCTTTTTCAAACTTTTTAGGCAAGAAAAACTACAATTTTAAGGTACATACTCTCTTACCAACAGTAGATAATATCAAATAAATTTAAAATCACATCACAATATTTATTATTATGAATTATTTCACAACAAAAAAAAATCGGGCAATACAACTAATAAAACGTTTAAAATTCGTATACGTTAAGTACGTGGAACCCTCGACAACGTCGTTCCACAGCCGAGTCTCGAAACATACTGAAGTATGAAGTGGCGCGCGGCCGGTATTCAAGTAACGGCGAGACACGCGGTGTAATCTGACAACACTGTTACTATACTCTAGTGACCCACATTGTTGCTAAGTAACATATGAGAGAAAATAAGTAAAAAGCACTAACCTAATTAATTTCGTCAAAATTTGATAAGCGGTACTGGAGTTAAAGGGTAAAGAAAATACTGTAGAAACTATTATTGAAATACCTCAGAAGGTATTATTTCAACTCATCCTTGGTTTCTGACCTACGCAAAAAAAATTAATATACTTTTATAAAATATATTTCTATATTTGTTTAACAAAGGTTGATATAAGATGGGCGTTTAAATTAGGGCGGGCGCCAAAATGATGATTTTTTCTTACACTGGACAACTTTGGTTCTTCTTGTATTGTAAATTGGAATTGGAAATTATTTTATTTCATTTATATTTATACAGGGTGAGTTTTTTAAAGTGTTACAAGGCGATATCTCGCAAACGGTTTAAAATATTTTCTTGAAATTTTAATGAGGTAATAGTGAGATGGGGGGACATATTTAAACATATTTTTGTTATCTACCCCCTTTCCCCATTTTGAGGGGTGGGGGGTAACTTTGAAATTTTAAATGGGAATATGTACTTTTGTTTATTAAATTCGGATCTACGTAAAAAACTACGTATTTGTTCAAAAAAAATTTTTGGTTAGCTCCACTGGTTACCGAATTATAATTAATTTATTATTAAATTTCTATTGGATTTAAAAAATAACTAAATTTAAAATAAATCAAGTTCACTTATTTCAAAATTATTATTCGTTTACATGGAAATGCGTTGTTTCGACTTCAGTCAGTTGAGAATTTTTACATATCAATGATTTTGTCAGCTTGGTCAATTGAACATGGAAGCGAATTTTAGTGTGCAAGTTGATATGTTGTTAATGTTGGGGAAGTGCAGAAGAAACTACAGACAAGCTTCACTAAGGTGGGCGGAAAGGTTTCCTAACAACCTGAAATCTCACATGGCATTTAAAAGGCTGGAAACGAGATGTCGCACTACTGGCAGCCTGAAGTCAAAACCACGATTTCGGAAGCGAACTAAAACAGATGCAGATAGGGCAGTTGGAGTTTTAGGAATGGTAGCTATTAACCCGCATGTAGGTTCCAGACGGCTTGCTGCAGATGCTGGAATAAGCCAAAAATCGGTCGTGACCATATTGCATATGTACAAATTTCATCCATACCACATTACACTCCACCAAGAGCTTTATGGGCAAGACTCGCGTTACATTTTGCAATTGGGTAACAAGGCAAATGCAAATGCAAATTGGTCGAGCTGGTCCGGTCAATTGGCCTGCTAGGTCTCCGGATTTGACCCCTCTTGACTTTTTCTTCTGGGGATTTATAAAAGACAAAGTGATGGCGACTGCACCTACAACTATAGACAATATGAAAGACCGAATCCGCTTTGCCTGCTTATTAGTGACACCTGAAATGTTAGAGCGGGTACGAAATTCGTTTAAAAAAAGAATGAGAAAGTGTTTGGAAGGTGAAGGGAGACATTTCGAACATCTTCTGGAACATGACAGGCGATAAAGGGTAAATAATATTTTTTAAATTTTTATAACCTAATTAATTATAATTCGGTAACCAGTGGAGCTAACCAAAAATTTTTTTTGTACAAATACGTAGTTTTTTACGTAGATCCGAATTTAATAAACAAAAGTACATATTCCCATTTAAAATTTAAAAGTTACCCCCCACCCCTCAAAATGGGAAAAGGGGGTAGATAACAAAAATATGTTTAAATATGTCCCCCCATCTCACTATTACCTCATTAAAAATTTCAAGAAAATATTTTAAACCGTTTGCGAGATATCGCCTTGTAACACTTAAAACTCACCCTGTATATATAAGTATAGTAGTATAAGTCAATAATATTTTGGTCTGAAAAATACCTCTCAATTCTTTGTATTACATTAAAAAAATAGTTTGAATAGAAAAAATTATAATAACAGATATCGAAAGTTCACTTTAAATGTACTCCTGTACCTTTCCCTGTCGTAGCAGTTACTGTCTTAGTCGTGGTACTGGAAGGAGTAATGGAAGTAGGAACTGTCAACGCCATTGAATATCACCACCCCGTTTATCAATCCTATCAACGTTATATTCAGCAATTATAATTGCTTCTGTTACTGCTTTGATTTGCTCGGGGTTAAGAGAATCTTGGGAAAGAAGAAGATCTTGTAGCTAAAAAATGGTTGAAATCTAAGTTAAGTAAGATCAAGTTAAACTTCGCATTTTATGGACCCTTCTATTAGTTAGAGAGACGGTGACAATAGGGGGTCCGTGAAGTGGAATATCAGTAATTTGGTTTTTCGCGTAGTTTAGGTCCCCCTCTACAACTTTTATATCTGATGAAATGCCGTAGAGCGTTGCTGAGAGGCGCTCTACCGGTTTAGATAGGAAATTCTCAATAAATTCAAAATTATATCGAGCCATGTCTGAAAATGAATTTACAGCATCTACGTAACCCAAAAGTCACGGGAAACACATTTTCTGACAAGTCAACCCTTGCATATACTTTTCCGAGCGTGTCAAAAAAAATGGAAATTAAAAAAAAATTAAGAAAAAGCGAATTTGAAATTGAAACTTTCCAGAATGAAACATTATATGCTAAAAATGTTGTGAAAGAAATTCTTTCGTTCCAGGTCTCGCCATTTCATTACTGGAATTTATTTTAAATCTCCTCGTAGGAAATTCAGAGAACAATCGTGAGATGTCCGAAAATTGTCACACTACATTCCTTAACATCCGAATATTGTGGAAAAAAAATGTCAGAAGGATCAGAGATACCGGAAGGCAGGTGTCGTTCAGTTGTATGACGGGAAAAATGTTTCGCAATATTCTTTTTATCAGAAAATTGTTTACGAGTCATCTCCATGTGAATACAAATCGATTAAGCCCACTTGGACCCATGTCACTTGAGACTTTATAATTTTTTGATTAATTTCTTTTTAGCACGCTCCGAAAAGTATATGCAAGGGTTGACTTGTCAGAAAATGTGTTTCCCGTGACTTTTGAGTCACGGAGATGCTGTATATTCATTTTCAGACAAGGCTCGATATAATTTGGAATTTATTGAGAATTTCCTATCTAAAGCGGTACGGCGACTCTCAGCACCGCTCTGCGGCATTTCATCAGATATAAAAGTTGTAGAGGGGGACCTAAACTCCACGAAAAAAACAAATTACTGATATTCCAGTTCACGGACCCCCTATTGTCACCGTCTCTCTAACCATATGACTTCGTGCCAATTACCAAACTCACCATTTTAATTTGATCTGGTCTAACAATCTTCTTAGCTAGACTAGATAAGATGTCTTCAATTTTCATGACTCCTTTCCACCTACAACCCGATAAATTTAATTAGTATATTTAATATGCATGATGGATTTTAATTAATCAATGAAATACTAGATTAAGGGACTGGTTCATTCTTGTGTAGCTGCACTTTAACTGTTTGTTCAGTCTTAACGATTGGTCGAATAAATATGGAACGTAAGTTTTTTGTGACTTCATCCTATGAATGCCATGGTCGCGTGTCCAGAACCCATATTATTAGACATCCGTAACGAATTCATCAAAATTGTGCGCACAGTACAATGGGCCTCATGGTATAAATAACTAAGAGGTAGGATTCCCAGCCGATGGAGGCGCACCCTTAGATCGATCCTATGTAAAATTATAAACAAATTTAACTACTTTTTGAAATCGCCCATCTCTCAGTCAAGTGAAATTATGAAGAGGTAAAGAAACTCATAGTCTACTTCAGAAGTTAAATAAACAATATTTTAATTTTCATACATGTTTCGAAGGCATATACCCTCATCGGCTTCAGTGGAAAATACTTAAGAAGTAAATGTAAACAAAATAAATAAAACCGTATCAATTCTAATTCTTTGTTTTTATCGTTATACGGCAGTCCGTTACCAAAATGTCCTGTTATAGTCAATGACTAATCGCTAGATTAATAAAAAATAAGAAAGTTTTACTCGAGCGAAAAAGTTCGACAACACTCCCCTTACCCGTCAGAGTGATTTCAGTCCGTAAGAAAGCAGATCGTCTTTTTGTTACTACACCATGTCCGTTCTTGATGAAATCATATTAAAAATATAAAAAAAAAACGTGAATTCATCGACAACGGACGTTTTGAGTGTTGCAAAAATTCCATAGTTTAAATTAAAGATGTAAAGAAAAGGGGCATGAAAAAATTGCAGCGACCGGGTCAATTTTTTTGAATTGTTGATAGCACTCTAAAAAATAGTAAATCGAGTCGAACGGACATTTTACGTGTTGCGCAGCTGCAGGGAGGGCAGCGGAGTCGGATCTCGTATCTGTATAATTTATGATCGCGGTACACGGCGCGGGCATGGGACGGCTTGCTCTATAACAACTCAGCATCAGCTATGTCCCCGATTGTCCCCATATTGCATTATTATTGATACATGTGCTGTGTTGAGTGGAAACGGTTTTGCTAAAAAATGCGTGTGTAAAAATGTCAGTTCATATTTCTCCCCCATTTTCCGAGCCACACTACATGATTTCTGCTTGAAAACGGACGAGGCGCGATAACTCGAACAGCGTTAAAAAAATTACATACCTAAGATCCAACACTGCAGTTGCGCATCAATGAAAATGTCTGTTCTAATTTTTTTCCGGTCACGAATAACGAAAAATAACATCCGACAAGTAAAACGGACGAGGCGTGTAAACAAATTTCGATTTTTCTCAAACCAAAACTATTCCCCGCACGGAAGATGTCAATAGCTATTTTCATCTCCTCAAAAACATCACTCTGAGTCAGAAAATAAAAAGAACGGACGAGGCGCGATCTGAAATCCTGGTAACGGGCTGCCGTACTATTAGGAAAGCGGAAACACCTTTTATTTCATTCTTCTATCATATTTCTTTGCCTGGTTATCCATATCACAATATCTCATTTTATAAAATTCAGATATTTATTTTAATAAACACACAGGATAAATAAGAAAGAATTCTGGTGAACTTTAAAAATTTCCATGGAGATCCACTTCAAACTATCAAACGGTATAGGCTGATGGTTGGTGTCAGAGTAAGAAGAGTACGAAAAAAAAGTTCGTTACTTTCGTATGATATGTGGGCCACCTCCAGATTGAACATAAATTTAGTGGACGGTTTCTCGAAAACGGTTAGAATTAGCGACATGAATCAATAGTACCTAAATATTAGTCAATAGTTAAAGGTGTGTAGAAAACGTTGTCCAAAGTTCTTATCATAGTCCGTCCCTGCAGCTGTGAGTAATTCACAACATTTTTTTGGATAGTAATTTCACCTGGTATAACATATCTATTTAAAGGTAAAATTAACAGCAGGAGAGCACCTGGCCGAAGGAGAATATCTTGGTTGGCAAATCTTAGAACATGGTTTGACAAATCATCAGCAGAACTTTTCCGAATCGCCATCAACAAAGCCAACATTCGGAATGGATAGGCACTCGGAGAAGAAGAACACATCATATTAAAAAAAAAATGGTGATTCAATAATTAGGTGTAATAAACTTGATTCCATTGGAGCTCTTTGGGAGCCTATATATCCGAAGAGGAGGCCTATACGAAAAATGTTTATATGAACTTGTTACGAGCTGACGAGGAACCTCGACAGCCTGGAGTATCGAAGACCGGTTGGGGATTTGACTCTATTTTACAGATATATTCCGCCTAGAGCGACGAATGGCAGAAATACACGCCGAACCACTGCCGCCCATCCATATGTGGTTAAGCTTAGTACTCCTCGAACTTCATTATTTAAGAATTATTTTATCTGGAGGACTTCATCCTTGTGGAACGACCTTCCCGAGGTCGTTTTTCCCAACGAATATAACCTCTAACGATTCAATACCAACGTGAATCGCTTTTTGCGTACACGCACCACTTCCAGAGTGCCCTAAAGGATTTTTCCTGTAGTGCTTGTGTTTGATCATCAAAAAAAAAGTACTCTTTTCACTTGTTTTCCTCATATCAGGGAAATTTCCTTTCGCGGACACCCTGTATACAAGGTCAAAATTTATTTAAGTTGAGTGGTTAGGAGTTTTAAAATAAATAACTATTTTTTGTGTGTGTATTTTAAATATCAATTAAAGGTACTTACTTTTTAGTAACATCATCAAGATAGTTTACAATGAAATAAAGGGCTGCATCCAAACCTTCGGAACTTTTCAAATACGCTCTGAACATGCTTCTCCAGTATTGTTTGTCTATAGGTGGAGTTATTGTCAAAGTTGAAGCCAAACAACTAAAGAAATTGGCGATTAGTTATAAAATTAATAATGATTAAATCTTAATTTAAAATTATTTTTAAAGGAAAATGAATTTTTAAGAAAAATTACCTTTTTAGTAAGTCACTCTGTCCCATGCATGTCATTCCAAGGACGATATCAGATTGTTCTTGGGGTAAAATACTTTGGGAATAAAGTTTTGTTAAAGTTGCGTAGTCCTTCGTCTTATCATCACTTGTTGCTAGACCATAACATATGACTACATCTCGGTAGTTGCTGTCAACGCTGCCAACGAAACAAATACATTAGTAATTGTCAAAGATATTGCTAACTACAGATGTACATTTCTAGCCTACGCAATGACTGCAAACAGTCTTTCCCACCTCTTTCGGTCATTATTGCAGCATAGCCAAATTGACATTTTTATCGCAAAGGTATCTTGCAAAATCCTAATTAAAAATTTGTTAGAATATAAATGTTTAATTCTCTTCAACTGAAAAATGAACTTAAAACCCCATTAAGTCGGTCCCAGTCGAGATCGGAAACACCTTATATTTCTCTCAAATTTCTATGACTTGTTATCCATATCACAACCGAACACACAGCGCACCTCATTTTATAAAAATGCAGATATTTATTTTAATAAACACACACGACCAAATAAGAAAGCATGTTGGTGAGCTTCCAAAATTTGCAAGGAAAACTACGACAAACGGCACTACGTGGCGACCAGTGTTGCCAGAAATCTTTGATCAAAAGTAATAGGTCGACGGTTCGAAACCAAATAGAATAATAAAAACCGGTGTCAGAGTAAGAAGAGTACGAAAAAAAGGTGATTAAGTACTTTCCCATGATATGGGGGCCACCTCCAGATTGAACATAAATTTTATATGGGGAGCCCCACAACAAGAATGAACGTCTAAAAATTTGTTAAAATAGTAATGGATATATTACAATTGTAAAACACTGACAACGCTGGTTGCAACGAGGAGGGCTCGCCGAGCAGCTTCGGCTATCATCGATCAGTTCGAATGACGCGGCGGATGTTTTAAAAGTTTGTCGGAATCTTTCCTTATTTGACTGGTATTTTAGCTGTAATGTGTGTTATATTTCTATGAAATTAATATACGTAAATACTTGTCATATCTTATTCTTTCGTTTCACATACCATTAAATGAGTAAAATCTTTTATACTTTTAAAATAGAATTAAAAACGCTAATACCGTATAAATCTCCATAGGAAATTTAAAAATCACTCACCCTGTGACGTCACTGCGCGCGGCAGGCAAAATTGGAACGGTTAAATATCTTACCTTTAGTTATTCTATAAGTAAGCTTGTTCATACACTTTTATTGCTAAAATATATACTATTTTAGGCACTTTTCATAAGTCAAATTTCACTAAAATTACTAGAGCCGTGTGGGAAATAGCTTGAAAACAGCGAAAAAATGTTAAAACTTTCACATCCTGTATCTTCCAAAGCATATGCGTACCCATATTGATAGGAACTATTTATGTTATTTTTGGATAAGGATTCACCACACTAGTGATGGCATATGTTTTTTAAAACACCCTATATACAAATCAGATTTTTACTTAGTTTAAGAATTTTTGCTATTCGTGCTAGTATTCATATTTTTCGTGTAGAATATAATTAGAAAGGACAGATATTTTAATGAACCGAAATCGTCGTTCTTCTTTGACAGATAAATATTTTATGACACTGCTTACTTACCTTTTAGTATCTGCCAAAAATTTAGGATATTGTGTTTTAACATAAGCAAGAGCATCCTCATCGTTCAGCTTACATGCCCATTCTAAGAGTAAATTTCTCTTTAAGATTTCACTGTGCGGTAACTTGGTGGTGTTAGTCGGATCTGGAATGACTAGTTGAGCTTTTATTAAGTCTAGAACATCTTCCTGAAAAAATAAGCAATATTTCTCTGGGTTAAAACAGACTTTTATATGGTTTCTTAAATTAAAAATTAAAAAAGACCCCCAGCCTCCGATTTTTTAAACCAATAATGATAACATAGAACCGAAAAGAATGCCCTGCTTGTTCAATTATTGAAAAGATAATGTGTTTGAATTTGTTTAAAGAGTGCGCCTGTTTAATAAAGTTTCTTATTATGTTTATTTAGCTTTAAGCTAGAACATTGCGTACTTTTTACCAGGCGTATGTTTTATGTTGTAATGCCGGTCACAGGGTTAACTCAGACCTAGTAGTCTTAATTAAGGGAAAAATACTACACGAAGTCATTTTCTTGAGTACAGATAATCATTTCAGTCTAAAAAAGTTTAAGAAATAGGTTGTATTAGCTGTTATCCACGAATTTGTCCATTTTTGTATCGCCGGTCACAGTACCACCGGTTACGAATGAAAATATTACCGGAGATACATTGATGTGATTGGTGATACAACTTTTGTTATCCGAAACTATAAATAATATTTTTTAATTTATGTATCTTTACAGCACTACGAAGGCACGTAAATTCGTAAAAATGTCTAATTTCAACCAAATATCATCTGTTAAAAGCAAAAATTAAAATAAATAGGGAAGAAAAAGAGGCTGTACAACAAAAAGTAAATAGGTTGTAATATGAAAAATAATATAAAAGTAAGTTTGTTAATTATTTTTGCATTGAAACATTTTCAGTTCCAATAGTTTGATTTGTAAAGTTTAACTTCGACTATCCGTGGAACTATTTAATTATTGTAACACTGGTCACATTAAGTAACACCGATAACTCTTAATATATTTTTGTTGCTGGTAGCCACAGCGGCCATAGATTTATTTTTACTGTTTTAGGATATTGGCAACATATTTTTATTTGCAAACTTCGTTTACACCTTAGGTAAATTAAAAATATGAGTGATTTTCTTAGTATTTTAACATTCTATAAGGAACATTTCAAAACTGTAAGCCAACATAAGCCAGGGCTGTAATAAGAAAATGGTTTAGTGACTGATTAAAATAGCTCAGTTCCAAATATTGACGTTATATGATGGAGTATAGGAAAATTAGTTATGTGACCTGCGTTAAATTATTAAAAAATCGGTGCCAGTGATCTTTTGCGCGCACATATATAATTCCTATAATTAGAGACTTTAAGACACATATTAAAAAGTTAACAGTTGTTTTGAGAATATTTATTTTTAAATACCAATTTACTGAAAGTTGTATTTTAAAAATTTTTGACCCATTAAAAATTCACATATCTTCCATAAATTCTCTCAAATTTTTAAATCGTTAATTATTGTTGTCATGTTTTTTTATAAAAAAATTCTTTATTGAACGTTATCTCAAAAACGGTTGGAGATGGGTATAGGAAATTATTAACAAAAGTTACTAATAATACCTATACCCAACAAACCCAAAACATAAACTCGAAAAATGCCAAACAATACAGGACATGTTAAGCCTAAATTTAAGTATAACCGGAAGTGATAGACACGTCAACATATATTTATTAAAAAGATCGGTATCTTTTATAGCGAATGCGAATATTTATAACAAATTTATTTTTACAGTTATACATATACAGTGATCGGCAAAAAGTTGGACACATATGGGAATATTTTTTATTATTGAACAATTAAACAAACTTTTTAAGCCGATTTCATCTACATGTTTGGTACCTAAATTAATTTTTTTTTTACATTTGTCAAAATATATATTTTGTTATGGAAACATGATATTAGATGACGAGATATCGCAAAAAATTATTAAAAAAGCGTTTAGATTTAATCATTATGCTTTTTTGCAAAGTTTGTGGGCAAAATTGTAAATAAAATTCTTAAACTAGTTTTTAAGGATTTATACACCAAAAATTAAATTCTATATATTTTTACCTTAAGTGTAAGATCATCTTCGATTTCATCTAACAAGTATTGCACTTCTTTCAGATAAGTGTACCATGGAATGTATTTCGTTTCATGTTTCAAATACTCAGATACTGTAAAAGCCTTCTGATATGGTCTACAAATAAATTAATATTTACTTATAAACGGTGGGCCAAAGAAAGTGACCAAATTATTAATTTCTGAATAACTATATATCATGTATAATATTATTATATTATTGTTTAAAATTATTTTTAAATTAAATTTGCAAGAAATATTTGCCAAATTTTAATGAATTTATACCTAAGTAATAAGATGGAATTAGAATATCATAGAGGGTTAAATTAAAGTTACTTTGAACAAGTCGCAGAAATAATTTCTTTAAAATAGTTTTTTCCACTTCCACCAAGTACAAAGATCATATCAACGAACCAATAAAATCAGTTTTAATTTCTTATTATAATTTCTTTGACTTAAAAACAGCTTTTTGAGTTAAGAGCTCGTCAAACTGTAATAAACAAATGAATGCCAATTTTATTTTAAAGCCTTACATAGTTTTTACGCTTAACCACTACTAAAAACCGTTGACGCTGTGCTAGTATTCGCCGTAAATGTTAAGGGATGTAAACAGATGTTTCGATAACATATTTAGATAAAAAATAATATTTACTGCAATTTAGAATTATTAGTCTAGGCGCAAATGTTATTTGAACAACATCATATATGAAATTTGGAATTATCTACAAACGGTCGGAAATAACTTATATGCTATGATATAGGTGCATAGTTTTAAAAAACTTGTTTTCAATCATTTGACATTTAATTTATTCATTCGAGTTTATAAATTTGGCTTTTCTTAAAACTTTCCTGCAAAAGGCTAAAATTTGATTATTTTCTTAAATAAGCTGCTATCTATAAAGCAAAAACCGAAATATCAAATTAAAAACTTACGTCACACAAGAATTGTGAAAGAAAGATTTATCTCGAAGTCAATAAAATAATTTGCCTTGTCTTGTTTCTGAACCCTTAATAATAATTTGATGGTAATAATTATTAATTAATTAAAATAACCTTCACCTATTATTTTGTCCTTTACTTAGAACAGTGTAAGATTTAGCAACATTAAATAAATCATCTAAGAGTTGAGCTCGGTTCTCTGTAGAAATTTCTTCGTATGTATCAACATTATTAAGTACATTTAAAATTCTCGATAGGGTTTCATTGTCATAGTCCACCCTATAGAAACCTAAAACGAAACGTATTAAAAATAAATAAGCTGTTATTACAATTAAAATTATTTAATTATATTTAAAAATAATTTGTGCGAAATTTTTTTCCATTGGTTATAAAAATATGCGATATTTTTCTCATTTCTTTTGTAATTCGGATTATAAACAACAGAATTCATTTTAGCGTAGTCGATTTCTGCTAAGCATCTCTGCAACTCCAATTCGAATCGGTATTCTAGAGTGAGAATTGAATTTGGGATACACTGTTTATTTAATCATAGTAAGGTGTTTAAACTAACACGGCTCTACGCTCCCATTTATCCATTCAAATTCGTAACGGCACACTTCCGTAGCACAAACGTCCCGTTACCATGTATCGGCACACGAAGTGAAGACTATGCCATATGATTACAGGTTACAATTCATGACCGATACATGTCCGTATTACGGAAGACCAAAAGAATAAAGGAAATTGTTGATAATGTCAGAGGAAAGACGGCGAACAAGTCCATAAGATGACTTTCACAATCAGTGGGAAAATCCTTTGGAGCATGTAGGACTGTTCTTCGCAAAAGTTATTATATATTTCCATTTAACCATATCACGAAATACTACCTACTGATTTTGAACTCATTTTTTTGGTGAATCAGCAATACACCCGCAAGAAATTGGTATCTGGCTGGCTGTCTCCCGACGAAGAATTATTGGACTAATTTTTTTCAACGACACGGTTACAGTACAGCGTAGTAGGGACAAATTTTTGAATGTATTTGTGGAGCAATTACACATTAACTCCGTTATGGATATTTCCAACAGGACGGTGCAACCGCCCATGCTACTACAGAATATATTAATTACTAAATCAATTTTTTGACAACAGATTGATCAGTATTCGAGTGAATATTGAATTCCCACACTCCACACATTACATTATTCAACGATTATGGATTACTTTATTTGTCTTTGAGTATTAATTCTAAAACATTATTTTGTGTCATTATTTTAACATAAATGTGGTTGGGGGATTCGTCTCTATAATGACGATCTAAACCAAGCTCTACTCTTTCCAATCTAAAGCACGATTATAATGATATTTGATCGCACGGTATAATCTCAAGATTTCCCACTACATGCATGTCAAGAAGGAAATTATAAGAAGAATCAAATAAAATATTAGAATAAAAGTATTGTTAAGACAATGATTCGTACCAGTTGCTCCTGCATTTATCACTCCCCATGAATTATCTTCATCGTTCTTTGGAATTTTAATTTCGAAAGTATCTCCAGGTTTAATCCAAAAGTAAGTGGCATTGTTCGGATCTTGATTATTCCACGTAGTATAGCTAATTGGTACCCACCAGATAGATTGATTATGCTCACCGGTTTCGTTAAGAGATGGTGAGTACTGATACTGAAACAATAATGATAGTTGGGAAGATATCTCATTGTATTGAACAAGTAGAAAATATGAAGAACATTATTTTCATAATACCAAAATCATTAGATGACTTTGGAATTATATTTATACTCATCTTAGCATAATTAGGATAAACTTTGACTAACTTAATATTTATAACAAATTTATCTTATTTTATTTATCTAGCAACTTACAATATCAAGGGTAATCAAGTAATTGTTATCGTCAGCATCGCTCCAAGACGTCTTCACAATTGGGTAATTCGGTTGGTGTATCCAAGAGTCCATGTAAGTTGGAAGATCAATATCAGTGGAACTGGGTAGAGCTGCTTGTAGATTTTCGAGAAAATCGGAAGCTTTAGCGTTCTCTAAAGCCCTTCAACATAAAATGTTCATTTTTACATTTGATTAATATCTATAAATATAGAGAGAATAAGGAAATTGATTGCTTCATTGACACGTCGAATATACAATTAATGATTAATAACTCTGTGTTGAAATTTATTGTTGGTTGGTTGGTTGGTTGGTTAGCTAAATACATTGTTGAATTAACAAGTTGTTACCAGTGTTACAATACGATAATTCATGCTGATGTACGATAGTGCATGTACGATAGTGGCGTTTGTACAATAATTTTGGATGTATGAAACTAACTACATAAACTAAGTGATTTTAATTGGGAATCTATATTTCCAGATTGATTTAAGTGCTCAATCTTAAAAAATTGTAATATCCACATAAGTTCTCGTTTACATTACCTTTTTTCTTATTACATGGGTTAATATTGTATTACCTTTTTTTTAGATATTTGCGCAGTAACCCCTAATAAAATAAATGACAACATCAATGGCAGAGCTAGTTACACGATAATATTTAAAGATTGAAACGATAATTCTGCTCGGCGTCTGGCAACGCTGGTTGTTACCATAAAAATATGTACATGTAAACATGTACGACAACCGTACTAACTTTGTTCAATTAGATGTTTATTATAGTTCAGATGTCTTTGGTTACATTACTATTCTATTTTAAAACATTTGGTCATTTATAAGTGCTTTACCATTTTTTAGTCAAACTTACTTTGCTTTAAGATAGTATTGGATTCCTTTTTGGAAGATTTCTTCTCCTAATGCATATTTTAGCATCCTTACTATAGAACCACCTAAATAAATAATAAAATTTTATGGAAGTAGTTCATCATCTCGCAGTGGCGGGACAGAGTATGAAGGGACGTAAGCAGTATGCTTCACTGGTTTAATAATACCTAAACTGTAGATGTTTTGGAGGCATCATCATCAGCACCTAGGCTACGTAACCCCATAACCAGGCTACGGCATGACACTTATGAAATTAAAACTTTTAAGCAACTCATGGGACAGAGAAAAGTAAATTGTAGGTTAAAAGCACTATTCAACATTATAAAAAATATATTGATTCTATCTTGAAGGAGTAGTTTCTTTTTACATTAACTAGAACATCTTGTAACAATTTTTGTTAAATTAATAACTAATAAATAATTAACAATAAAGTGCGTCCTCTTCCCAAAATTACCTACTAAAAATATATGTTTCCATATAGAATTATTTTGCTTTACTGTTCATAGTCTAGTAAATAAACTCTAGTTAATAGGCTTAAAATAGTTAATATTTCATATACTATCTTTACTACTACTTCACAACACAAGAAATGTTCTAGTTTTAATAAAAAATATATTAAGTTAATTGCAAACTAGCCAAGTTCATAAAAATTAACATACATAGTTGATGATTTCAGACTAATTTGATATTTTGTCCTTAGTATTATCAGTTATTATATTATGCAGTATAATAAACGTACTTCAAACACTCAATCGCTTAAAATGACAGCATACAATTGTTATTCGCTTCCTTATTTCCGTTTTTAACCTAAACTTTGTTATAATTTTCATTGAACTACCAAACTATCATAAAAAAATATATGTGATATACTAGAAATCCAAGCTTACCTTTTGAATATGAGATGTCATCAAACTTTGAACCTATCTCATCTACAGTATTAACGTTAGAGTCATTGTTTGATAAAGGTAGAGCATTTGGACCATCGGCTTGTAAAGCAACTTGTAATTCTTTTGTTATGAACAACGTGTCAAACTCATAGTCATTATCTACAGTAGAAAGCTATAAAAATATATCAGCTATAAAATACATTTCGTACATTGTCTATACTAATTTAATATTAAATTCAAAACAGGAGAAATAAAATTTAAAAAATATATAATTGCAAAATATGTTCCAAAATATTTTCCTAATTTTCTTGTCCTTGAGGAGCGCTGAATTATAAACAAAAAATTGTGTGCATCTTGTCAAATATAACTGGATATGAAAATTGAAAATACTAATTCAGTCTGAATGGTCCTACCAAGAAAAGAAAGTTTTTTCTATCGGTAGGATATCACCACCACCCAGAGGCTGGTTTCGAACTCTTTTATTCTTATCAGTACAGGGTAAGTGTTCATACCTTACCATCAGATAAAATTTTATACTCCAAGTTTTTCCTTTTCTTGGTAGGACCATTCAATCTAAATTAGTATATTGAAATCTAACTTTGTTACACAAAATACGATCAATTTTTGTGTATAATTCATCGCTTAGCGGGGCCTATAGCATGGATAATAGCTGTTTAGCATTATTTGTTTATTCCTTATTATATAAGGCATCTTCAGGTGGTTAGGATGCATTTTTTATTCATATTTGAAGACCATAATTTACAAAGGGTATAAATTCCAGAACTGAGTTTAGAGATAATAGAGAAAAACTGTTTTTTTAAGGAGTGATTCTATCAAACTTTTTTTATATTAATTATAAACCATTACCAGACTAATTCTCCAATATCCATTACTACCAAAAAGGGTTTACGGTCAAATTAATTTTAGCCATTTGCTAGTCTTGTTGTAAGAATCAGTTTTGATAGAAAGCCAAAAGTTGAAGGAGAATGTAATCTAACGTCTTAAATTTTTTTTAGTTCTTCTGCTGGTTTCCATAGGTCTCGTGAAGCCGCCAATCATTTCCAACTTCTATGAGCTCAAGAAAAGATGTGCTCCGTTGGTTATGGTTCGAAATTTTGTAAACATCATTAAACAAAAAATGTTGACTAGATAGACCCGTTACAAAGGTACCCAGCACCATTTATTAGCAAAAATAATAAATATTTTTGTCGTTCTTGGCACATATACCCTTAAGAGCTGAGTTTAATCACAGGTTACCAAGCGGGCACTATTTTACGCGAAGGTTTAGCCAAATATACTTAGTTTTTTTCTAATCTAAAACTGGATTCGTAAAGTTAAAGGATTAGAAAACGGTATGAGAAAATTGCGTTAAAAAATATAATGTTATAAGAATAATAATAACAATTTCAAATATGAACAATTTTCAAATTTTTGTTACAGATCTTCCTGAAACTTGTTGATACCCCAAGCGACAGTTCAGACAATCTAAATATCAATAAATTAACTAAAAAACTTTATTAGTAACGGCTGAAACGTCACGAAAAGAAATATTGATCAGCTGATGACTCTCGTCTCTTTCTAACCTGCCAAAAAGCGTCAAATTTTTTAATTAAATTGATGCAACATAGATGACTCTTATGGCTAAATTGGGCTTGTTGATGATCCTCGTCTTAATGACACTATCGGGGTTCACACATAGACCATTTTTATGAAATGAACTAGAAATCGATAAATGTGACACTTAGACCCTTTGTAAGTTATGGTCTTATATATTTTTATACATACAGATTATGAGATCTATACAGGGTATTACGATTTCGGTCTTTACCATTGGGATTCCGGAAACGGTAAAAATACGAAGTCGGTGAAAATGGCGCAAAGTTGCGTAATTATGGACTCAACAATATGTCGCAAAAAAATCTAAAATTAATACAGGGGCTTTCACAATATTTGGAAAAATCTATAAATTTGCGTTTTGGTTTTTATTTTTTCCTGACTTTGTTCGAAGAGACATCCAAAAATTTCTTATTGCTACTCTTTATTCTCCATAAGATGACATTATTATATCTTTCATGCGACGTTTCGTGTTTGAGTCATCATTACATGTTACAGAGCGATTTGGATCGTCTGGCAGAGCTCTACGACGAATACGGCCTTTTTCTTAACCTGTCAAAATGCGTTTCAGCTACGTTCACCCGAAATCAAAATCGAATAACAATCACTTATCATGTAAATAACACATCACTAAATATTGTTAGTAAAATAAAGGATTTGGACGATATTTTTGATTCTAAGCTACTCTTTGACGAACATGTCGAGTCTGTCGTCAATGCTGCTTCTAAAATATTGGATTATATCATACGTAAATGTAAACCTTTAATTGCTTATTCAATTCCTTTGTTTTAAGTAAACTAAATTTTGCTAGTCGTGTCTGGAGTCCCAAACAGAAACGCTATGTTGATAGGTTGGAGAATGTTTAAACTAAATTTATCAATTATCAAATACCTTTCGATGAAGCAAAATTGTAACATGCCTGACGGCGATGTTTCTTTGGCTCGAAGGCATTTTCGTATAGCTTCGTCTGATCGAAGAATATCTACTGATATACTATTTTTATATAAACTTGTTAATAACTTAGTACAAAGTCCTGATATCCTAACAAAAGTCTATATCAATGTCCCCCAGAGGTCTCTAAGGATGAACTATGAATTATCTTTCGTGCCATTTAAGCACACTTATGCAGCTCAAAACTCACCATTGTGTAGGATTATAAGAAATAGTAAGGCGTCTGTTAATATAGATTTCTTTTCAATGTCTTTACTTTAGTGAAGAGCATCTTAAAAAATATGTAAATAATATATTTTGAATATTTGTTCTAGTGTCTTACTTCACTCTGTCATGTGTACAATAATGGCATTGCTGAATATTCTAAGAATGTATTTGTTGCTTTTGTCTTCATATTTTGTTTGTTTTGCTGTATATTTAGGATTTCTAACGTATTTCAATTTTGTTTAGATAATATGTATGAACATCGTGTGGATACTCTTTTGGGTATTTTCTTTTACCTGATTGTATCCCTGTTGGCAAAAAATAAATAAATAAATAAATCATCATCAACGTAATTTTTTTAAATATGGGCCTGGATCTTTCTGTTGAAATTATGAAAGAGGACCGAAATCTACGTTCAGTAGTATACAGCACTTACTGGTTTTCAGACGGTTTGTTCCTTAAATTAGCCATCTTCATTAAAATACTAGTATATTCTTGTAATTTCGTAAAAACGTGGAGAATAAAAAGTACAATGAGAAATTTATTTGTGGACATCTTTTCGAGCAAAGTCAGGAAAATATAGAAATCGAAACGCAAAATTTTAGATTTTTTCAAATATTTTGGTAGTTACTGTATTTTTTTTGATTTTTTCGCGGCATATTATTTTGCATATAATTACGCAACTTCACCCCAATATAACGACTTCGTATCCGTTTACGAAATCCCAATAGTGAAGGCCCAATTTGTAACACCCTGTATATTTTGTGGACTAAATTTGTTGTGTGAATAAGTGTGAATTGTTTATGGGAGATAATTTCTACGTTGGATATTGTTACCTTATCTGCTAAATAAAATTCAAAATACGTGGCGAAACCTTCATTTAGCCATGTTTCCGACCACCAATCTAATGTGACGTAGTCACCAAACCATTGATGGGAAAGTTCATGTGCCATTACAGGTAATGACCTTATTAGTGATTTACTTGTAGTTCTGTCTCCTTCATCTATCAAATACCCTTCTCTAAAATGGAATAAATAAAGAATGTGTGTGAATTCTGGTTTGAGTTTTAATTTATATTTGTTGGAAGCCTGTTTATTGATTCGTTATCCAGAAATTTTCCTGAAAAAAATAATGTATGTACATATGATCTTTTGGAAATTTTGGGACTTAACAAATAAATAAGCAGACGTGGTCCATAATATTTGGCATTACCCAAAAGTTATTAATCCCCAGTTCTCCATGGCCCCAATCATGCCTGGTAATGCAGCAAATGTCATTTTTGGATTTCCTAAATCTTCATATTTAATACCAGTCCAATCTCCCATTTTTTCCAATAATGATGGCGCATTTTCTAAAAATAATTTCATAAGCTTTCGTTTTGATTTCTTACCATTATTTAATTTTAATCAATTCATTATTCAATAACTCCATTGTTTGACTTTACATTTCGGTTTGGTTCTAAAATAATTTCAGTAAGTCATGCAGAAGAGCTCGGGTGGATAAACAAAATAAATATGGTGAATCATTTCAAAACAATTCGATACGAGTATTTGAACAATAAAATTTAAAATGGAATCTGAATTTATCTCCCAAAAAAAAATTGTGTAGCATAGACAAGCAAAGTTGACAAACTAAACAACGTGGTTCTATTTGTGATGGTTAGGTGAATACTCAGTTAAATTTATTATGGTTTCATGTAAAATTTGTGGCTAGAGTTCTACGAGAACTAATAACTATACAGGGTGTTATAAATTCGGCCTTCACCATTGTTATTTGGAAAACGGTTGCATAATTCTGGGCCCAATAACATGCCCGAAAAAAATCGAAACTAAATACAGGGGCTTCCAAAATATTTGGAAAAATGCGTTGCGTTTCGGTTTTTATTTTTGCCAGACTCTGTTCGAAGATATGTACAAAAATACAGATGGCATTATCAGACCTTTCTTGCAACGCTTCGTCTTTGGTCACCATCATCAAATTATTTTTTTTTTAATATGGACCTGGATCTTTTTGTCTAAATTATGAAAGAGGATTGAAATCTACGTTCAGTGGTATAGAACACTTACTGATTTTCCGACGTTTTGTTCCTTAAATTCATTAAGATACCCATAGTACGCTATTGTAATTTACTTTCTTTTTAAATTTGATAATTCAAAAATGTAAAATCAATGCCTCTTTGAAAAGTCTTAAGAAAGTTCTGGCTTTAAGAGTCATATTTTATGTGTATTAATAAAATAAATTAATTTTAAATACTAAATATAAATTATGTTGATGATTGTGGCCTAAAGACGAAGCATCGCCTGAAAGATCTAATGATGTAATCTTGTGTAGAATAAAAAGTAGCAATGAGGAAGTGAAATTAATTTTTGGACTTCTCGTCGACCAAAGTCAGGAAAAAATAAAAACCGACACGCAAAATTTTAGATTTTTCATATTAATATCCAAACTAAACGTACGTCTTGTAATGGAAACATAATCTTCGTGTATTGGCTGCATGAAAAGATAAAAATTGTCACTGCCTGGTATCAAACTATGTTGCCAATCGATACTACTTCCTGCAACAACAGCTACCAAGTACGTTGACATTGGTGGTGTGACATTAAAACTACTCTCAATAAACCTGTAATAAAATTATTAAAAAACTTATTTATTTACAACTTCAGGATAGTTTTAATTCATTTTATTTTGGATTATTTGAGTTACGTAATAAGAATCCTTACCGCGCTAGCGATATAAATAGTACATTACGTATCAAGGGCCGAAAAGAGGCTTTTACGCACGAGTCCGGAAAAGCCTCCGACGCCGACGGCCCGAGATATGTACCGTATTTTTTTTTACAAGTGTTCCGAAGCTTTGATGCCAAATAAATAAAGAAATTCTTCAGACAGTTTTCCTGTCTAGATGACATGAAAACACTCGCGCATGGAGAATGTAAATATCTATTTATTATTTTTGACAAATATACTCGGTGGTCTAGTGATATAGCGTACGCCTTGTGATCTGAGAGTCGCGGGTTCAAATCCCGCACTCGACATCTCTGGTTTTATTTATTTTTTTACAAGTGCCCGAGTCTTTGAGGCCATATAAATAAAGAAATTCTTCAGAAATTTTTCTAAAACATCTTTGAAAAATTAACCGCCAATTTAATTTATATATAATCCGCTATTTATTATCGCTTGTAGTATGGCTCGGTGGGTAGAGTGTCCTCCTGGCAATCTGAGGGTCGCGGGTTCAAATCCCGCACCGACAATTCTGGTTTTATTTATTTATGAGCACATGGTGACTCGAAGCGGGCGGGAAAAATAATTCCCGCCCACTTCGATACTTTCCCGCCCGCTCTCTTGGAAAACGCCACTTTCGGTGAAGTGAACATACATGAAAAGAGGCACTTTCGGGGCACTTGTAAAAAAAAATTATTACATCATTAGTAATGTAATAAACCGATTACGTACTGAATGATAACTTCTCACTCAAAAAAATATATTTCACACCACTGCTCAAAATTATAAGTTCTTAAATTTAAAATCGAATTTAAATATTAGTCCTTATTTAAATAGTTATAATAGAAGAAGAAGGAGGTTTCTGCATCACCCTTTACCTGTGTAAATATCTCTAGCGTCTCTAATATTGGGATTACGTCAACAGTTTATGTGGGTCTGACTTAGGCCGGTATTGGACTATCAAATATATTTGACAAAGATCTTTTATAAAATAATTTCTAGCATTTCTTTGATAATATTTCTTTTATAAAAGTTTTTACTAGTATTACACTGTCAAAGATCTTTGACAATTTTTGAAGGAACTTGTCACGTTTTTACAATTAAAAATGAACGACAGACGTGCATTAGCTTATCTAGCGTTAAGTGCTGCCGTGATTAGAATGTGTTTAGTATTAAAAAACAAAAAAAAAAGAGCCAGGCGCCTTTGGGTAAGGCCCTGGGTGGCAAGATGTAATTTAAGGGGTGTCCACCACAATATCCTTCGGAAGTTACGAGTTGGAGGTATTAGGAGTTATAAAAACTATTTAAGAATTGACGAGGACACATTTAACTTTATTGTTATAAAGATATCACCATTGATATCCCGACAGAATACACATTTAAGGAATTGTATCAGCGTTGAGGAACGCCTTATGGCTACCCTTCGGTTTATGGTAACAGGAGAGAGTTATGCTAGTTTACAGTACAGCAGTCGTATACCTCAATGTACCCTTTCAGGTATAATCCCAGAAACTTGCAAGGCAAAAAATGAAAATAAATAAATAAATATATATATAGTCTTTTATTTCGGTTTTTGTAATCCGGGTGTTGATGGTTGTACAATATTTCGAACCTTTCATACTCCGAAATTAGCAATTTTGTTGTTGAAATGCACCAGACAAACTTATTTTCCGCCATGGTATTATATACCAATACCAGTCGCAGTCAATGTCAAATTTAGGCCTTATTATCAGAAAATGAGGTTACTACCGTTACCAATCAACAATAAAATCTTTTATCAAAGATAATCGTCTGTTGTTATCTTTTATAAAATATATTTTATAAAATAAATATTTTATAAAAGAACTGATATTACACTTCAAATATTTTATAAAATTTCTTTTATAAAATATCTTTGTCAAATATATTTGATAGTCTAATACCGGCCTAACATCAGTCTAAATATGATATGACAGTCACTTGTCATTTTCAATATTAAAAAAATTAAAACATCTAAAACAACACTGTTTTGTGGTTTTTGCTGTTATTGTGATTCTAGAAGTAATCCTATCTTAAATAGGAGAAACGATAAACACAAGACTCTTTAAGCTAGTTTAGATTAAGCCATTTAACTAAGATACTTAGAACCACAATAACAGCAGAAACACAAATACAGGGCCATTTAAAATGTTTCAGCCATAAGATACGTCTAGAACCACCATAATATCGAAAACCATAAAAACAAGGCTATTTAGGAAAATACCCCGGAAACGACAATGACAGCAAAAACAGATAGTACGGTAGCCCATTACCAGGATTTCAGACTGATCACGACCTAAAGTTTTTGAGTTTTTTGGTGATTTAATAAGGACTTGAGAAGGAAATTAACAAGAACGGGCGCTGTAACTTTTTGATACCCCTTTTCATTACATCTTTTATTTAAACTATGGAATTTTTGCAATACTCAAAACGTCCGTTGTCGATGAATTCACATGATTTCATCAAGAACGGACAAGGTGTAGTAACAAAAAGACGACGCCTTGCTTCCTTACGGACTGAAATCACTCTGACGGGTAAGCGCAGCGTTGCCGAACTTTTTCGCTCGAGTAAAACTTTCTTATCTTTTATTAATCTAGCGATTAGTCATTGACTAGAATAGATGAAGGGCTTGTTGGGGTTTGTTCGTGCTGTCCACTTCTTCTATCGACTGGTATGAACAGTTTTTTAAAAATCGAATATTTAAACGATTTATTGTAGATGAAAAACCTAGTAAAATTCAAATTTTAATATTATATTAACTTATTTTGTATTTCCTGAAATATCATCAAAAATCAGTTACTAGGTTTTTCCTTTCCACGGGATTTGTTATCGCTCTACTTAAAATGACTAATATAAATTAACATAACAGATATAACAAGTACCAACCTCTTTAAAAATGCATCATTCACCGTCAACGCATATTTGCTTATTTTACCAGTCGCGTAACTAACTCTAAATTTTTGAAGGGGCACTCAGTGGGCACCTGATAATTTAAAGTGGTAGAATTGGACTAACTACTTATTTTATGCCCGTAGATTGAGAAAGGTGTAGAAAAAATATTTTTTTACAGTTTTTTTGTTTGGTACAGACACGTGGTAAGAAAATTCACAAATAAATAAATTTCTGGAAATCTTTTGGTGTAAAATTATATCGCCACCAATTGGACGCCAATATTTTTGAATTGTGGGCATGCAAGGGTTTGGCTTGAAATCAAGTTTGAATTGAAATAATTGGTAAGGAGAATTTGAGATGAGGATGTGGTCTGGGAACTCTAGTTTTCATTTTTAAATCAGATAAAACTGGCGATATACTGATGTTTATAAATGTACCGTATTATGACCAAATTTAAACTTTAATATATTACGATGTAATTTTAAAAAATGAAACTAGAGTTCCCGGCAGGAATCTTCAAGATTTCTAATCATACCTGGTATCTTAATTTATTGCGCATGGTAATCTCACTATTGATCCCAAGCGGACGCGTGTTTTCAGGATAAAAAGTCAGTTTTAACGGGTGAGCTCTTAAAATATCATAATAAAATACGACCTGAAGTTACAGCCCGCCCTTAGGAAGCACCCTGTATAATGAAGTCATAATTCGTAATACACGTCTATTTACATATAACTTAATAAATATTTACAGTACTCACTGCCCATTGAAATCTTGCAATTCGATCGTATTGCTGGCAACTGTCAGATTTGCATAATGATCCACATGAAATCTGATCGGAGCTTTAAAACCGGGTTCGTCAAATGATGGAAATGCTGTTCTAAAGTAAGTTGGCTCGAAATCACTAAAAATTACTTCTTTTGATGTGCCATTCAGTTGGTATTTGTGCTTGTATAAGCCACTTGCATATTCCGAGAATTTGGCTGTATAGTACATTTCTAATTGGGCGAACTGGGAGTTGTTGCCTAAAAAAACAAGATACAGGTTGTTTCTTAATAACATAAGCTAATATTTAAGGAGGTTATTCTTGGGTCCATTGACTGCCGGACTGTTGAAATAAATGAAGTACCTAATGGTTTTTATTTATATTGAGCTAATTAGGTGTATGCAAATTAAATTAGTGCTTAGTCTCCTTAAAAATCTACTTACCCCACATGTCATACATACAAGTAAGGACCATTAGTTGAGTTTCGTAGCTGTAATCATATGTATCGCATATGAAATGTGCCGTGTCCACCGTTATGTCCGAGGAATTCACGTCAATGTAATTTGGATCTACATTGAAAACTAGTTCGTAGTGATTTTCCTCTAAAATGTTAGAAAATGCAAAGAATAAAAATACAGTGCGGTTCTTTAATGTGAATAAGAAGTGGGGCATTGCGATACATCATTTTAAAGGTCCTATCGAGTACTTTATGATCTAAGAATATTGTGTCCCTATTCGTACCCTAAGAATAGGGACACGATGCTCTCGGATCGTAAAGTACTCGATAGGACCTTTAAAATGATGTATCGCAAAACCCCACTTCCTAACTTCCTACTGAATTATTCTATTAAGATGGCGCCGATTCGCTATTTTGAATTTGAGCACAATGAAAGTTCTATCAAGTTCTATTTATTTTTCTAAGACGGCAAATCAAATAAAGGATAATAAAAAATAATAACCATGCAATATTTAAAACGCCGCCATTTTGTTTCAGGGGCGAATAGACAAGTAATGTTCTGGCATCGGAAAGTACTGGATTGATGAAACGAAGACCCCCTCTTCCTATTTAATTTTCTTTACCAAGATGGCGCCCATCCGCTATATTGAGAGTTAGACCTGTCATTCTTGCGTCAAAAGTTTCCTTTCCCTATAGCCCACACCCAAATTTTGTAATAGAAAAATTAGCGGATCAAAAGTTAGCAGGGTGACATTAAAGAACCGCACTGTATGGTGGTAAAGTATTGCACCTTAATTTCAGGACACAATGTATATCTAATTGGTTAGTTTTAAAACTGAATTAAATTCAATTTTTATCACTACCCCGTATAAGTAGACGTATGAGGAACGCTACTCTGATGTGAAATCTAGAATCTGTTTTTTATCAGTTAAACAAAAATAATAAAAATTATTATTAACGAAATAACAGCTTATTAATTTTGACGTGCTTTTTTTAATATTCGATAATTAATTGGGCTAGTGGACTTTTTAACGGTTGATTTCGGAACTATTCTCACGATGGTGGCATCACGACGATCACACTTTCGCCAGAACTTGAAACGGTTCACGGAAAGGTCTTTAGAACGAATAAATAAACTTCCATGCAGTTAATATTGCCAGGGGAGTAGTTGTTTCGGGTTTTTATATATCTGACCGAAAGATTGTTCTCTATTGCTTAAAAAAAATAGTTACAGCTGACCTGTTACATTGATATCAATCCATGTGTAGCCTCTATATGTATCAGCTTCTGGATGTCGTAGATCCAAAGTAAGGTAATATTTATCGGGAAAGGCCCAAGTGGGCAGTCTGTAGTTATTCAAATCGTAGGACGCTACATTGTCGGTGGAAATATATACTGACAAAAATAGAGTCAAGGCAAATAGTTTAAACATCATTTTTTACCTGTAAAAGCAATAAAAAGTTTGATAATAATTATGAAATAAAATATATTTTCTGAAAAATGTTGGACAGAAAGGACGTTCCCTAGACCGGATATACCGTGACCATTGTTTCGATCTTATTAGGACTAAACAGATAGCCATAACGTGAGCAATTCCAACAACAGCGGAATCCTAAATTTTATTTTTTACGGCTTTGAATATCGATTTAATACGCATCCTGGTTGCTCCTCTCGATAAGATTTATTTTCGTGCTGTAAATTACAGACAACTATGGTGAATGTCCTATATAGATGGTGTCCCAAATTCTATGCTCACCTTTGGGATCTCTGAAACTATAAAAGATACATGACGGGTTAAATTGTGGCAAAGTTATTATGGCAATTCGGAGCTTCAGTTACCACCGGTCAGAATAAGAAAATTCCGAACAGACCCGGAGATATCCAAAAATCGAGAATTTCTTTTTCCATTTCTGTTTTTGTGACGTTATTTATAAACATATTGAAGAATGGAAAGCACATTCTGCAGGCACTTCTTTACTCTTCATTTAAAGATAGTTTCTAATTTAAAATAGTACGTTTCAGTTTTCCGATATCAGGTCAAATTTTTTAAATACGGACTGAAACTTAAATATTACTTTTTGAATTATTTCGTTTCCAGAAAACATAAACCAATAACATTTTACTTAAATTTCACCGTTCCGTACCGGAGATATCTCATCAGCAGTTCATTTTTTTCCAATACGGTCCTGATTATCTTGTTTGAAAAATATGCTACTCTAACCAGAAAGAAAAATATTTGATAATAACCATTTTCGGTAACAAAGCAATTTTACAGTAAGTATTATAATGAAATTAAAGTTTTTAAAATATTAAGATCAGGGCTTTTCGCCGGCCATCGTACAACTAACTCCTTGGTTTCCAATCCACCTATTGGGAAACATATTGTTCAGCAAGTCATCATATTTCCTGTAATATAGCTACGGTTCTTCAGATAATGCTTCTATAGTCTATTCATTTTCCCAAATCAGAAGACCAAAACAAATACACTCGACGAGCACGTGAACAGCATACAGGGTCGCATTAAGAACAATATAACAGTACAATCTCGAACCACGGATAAATATAACTGAAATAATATTAGAAATGAATATCGCAAGTTTTATCGCCGATCGATATCGATGACCAATAGCAATAAGATGCATCGAGTATGTCTAACTTGTATCCTGAATTGGTAAAATGAATAGAATATAGAATTTCGTCTCTAAATATCTCGGAATTGAAATAGAATATTTTTCAAACGTAATAATTATCAATACCGTTTGCAAAAAAAATTAAGATGCTGATGTTGAATCTTCAAAATGATTCAAAACGGTGAATTTCACATGGAAAAATGTTACTGGTTTTTATTTTGGGGGAACGAAATAATTGAAACGGTAACATTTAAATTTCAGGTCCATATTAAAAAATTTTAATCTGATGGTGATATCAGAAAACGGAAAAGCCATTTATAAAATTAGACGCTATCCTTAAATGTATAGTAAAAATGTGCCTATAGAAAGTGATCTTCATTTTTTAATATGTTTATAAATAACGTCACAAGAAGACAAAAACGAGAATGAAATTTTCGGATATATCGGGAAATATTCGGAATTTTCTTAATTTCTTTTTTTTTACATAAACACTATAGCAAAAATTCACTCTGGGAGTGGTTATTGTGCGAGTGAGGTTATATTCGTTGAGGAAAACGACCTCGGGAAGGTCGTTCCATAAGGATGAAGTCCTTCAGCTGAACGAATTCTTCGAGGAGTACTAAGTAGAGTAATAAACCCGAAACCCGAACAAACCGCATATGGATGGGCGGCAGTGGCTCATCGTGTATTTTTGCCATTCGCCGCTCTGGGCGGAATTAAGAGGGCAAGGTCAGCCCGAGCACTTTCTATGGAAATATCTATAAAAGAAAGTCAAATCCCCAACCTGTCATGTCGATGTTCTAGGCTGTCGAGGCTCTTCGTCAACTCGTGATCTCCGATCAGACGAATGGCCCTTCTTGCGATGGAATCCAGTAGCTGAAGATTATGTTTGGGTGCAGCGCTACAGACATGATAGCAGTACTTTAGTGATGGTCGAATCTGGGCCTTGGTTCGGAAGAGTACACCAAGTTTCTGAGAAGCTATCTTGGCGATTGCCAGAACGTGGTTATGCCAAGACATATTTCCTCCCAGATTGACGCACAGCAAATTAATAGATGAAGCCAGTGGGATTGCGTGTCCTGCCATATTCGGTTCTGTAATGTTAACCTTTTTAGAGAAAACTGCTGCCTGGGTTTTCTTAGCGATAAATTCGACATGGTTACTGTCACCCCAAGCCAAAACTTCTTCCAGGCCTTTGTTGAGGCGTACTACTTCGTGCTGTAATGCGAAGATGTGCGTCGGCAGCCGATGTTTGTGCATTCAAAGAGAAAGATGATACAAGTGTGCAATCGTCAGCAAAGCTAAATACCGGGTTTTAATTTGCACTAGAAGGTCGTTAAGGTAGAGTAAGAAGAGGGTGGGGACAATATGGACCCTTGAGGAACTCCGGCATTGATGGTGAAGGTGTCTGAGAGATATCCGTCAATCGCCACTTGCAGAAAGCGGTCCTTAAGAAAGCTAGACAGCCATGCACAGAATCGAATGGGCATACCATACGATTGAGTTTACTTAGAAGCCGCTCATGCCGCATGCATTAACTTAAGCTCCAAACCTTCCGTGTATCTTTTATAGTTTCCGAGATCCCAATGGTGAACATCGAATTTGATTCACCCTGTACAGTGAACTCTTTGGAGAAAATGAAAAACATGAATTTAAAATATTTAAACATGTATACATGGTGATTCACGTCTATGGTAGACGTACATATATGAAAAATAAATAATATGATCGTTTCGAAAATTTGTCGTTATGATATAAACGCACCTATTGCATCGATCTGAAATATTTTCAGCGTTGCGGCGTTGCTGCTTCGACCAAAAAATTGTAACAACTTTGATATTGTAAATATAACGTCGGTATATTGTTAAGTATTTCGTAAGTAAGTATCGAGTATAATCTAGTATTGTAATCTTTTAGTTCTAATAATATTTCCTTAACTTTCTTAAGTATACCTATCTCTTCCGAGATAAAAAAAATTATATCTCTCTATATTGCGTAAACTTATGTATTATGTAAACACTTGTAAATTTGTGGTCTGAATTCATGGAAAGTTGAAATTTTTGTTATATTTTAAGAAAACACAATATATTCAATCCCCGTAGGCGAGGGTCGGTTTAAAGGCCTGAACTTCTATCACTTCAGCTAACCGGATTATTGTGTACCCCGATCTTATTAGAAGATGTTTGTTCCTTCTATGAGGCAGTAACCTTCTACCAAGCTTGTCATGTGGAAAGTTATCACCACGTTGTATGTTCCCGAAGATATTTTTTCTTCCACGAGACAGCGCTACGCAGAGGTATATTATGTGTGAGGCGGTTTCATCCTCTTCGCCGCAGAATCTGCATTCAATGGATCCCGTGTTTATACCCATCCGTTGAAGGCGTTTTCGCAGGTGGCAGTGGCCTGTTAGCAGACCCATCACCTTTTTTAGCTGGGGCCGCGTCAGGGTTAGCATCCCATTCGATACTATTTTCGATGGTTTTCCAATTACGGCCCATGCGTGTATTTGATCAGGTAACCCTTGCCATCGAGATAGGTGTTGTTTTTCCGACCATCTATCTAATGTTGATTTTGTTGCCTGTTTTGATATCCCAAATCCGGTTCGGGGCCCCTGAGATTTTGAGCAGATCCGGTTCTCGCTAGTTCATCCGCTCTCTCATTACCTAATGTCTCACAGTGAATGATATATCATATATCTAACCCTCAACCTGTAGGTTTCCTCAAAGATAAACTTATTGGTATTTCAGTATTATGTTTAAAAAATTTGACGCACAACTCTCGGAATAAGTAAGAGATAGGTATAGGAAAGTTATAAGGAAATATTATTAGAACTAAAAGATGATTCTAAAAACTTAATAATATACGGATGTTCTATTTAAAATAACAAAAGTTGCTACAATTTTTCGGTAGGAGCGGCAACGCCACAACGCTGAAAGTATTTTAGATCGATGGAGCAGGCCAAATTTTTGAAACGATCCTACTACAAGTTTTCTATATACGTCTAACCTACCATAAGCCTTGGTTTTCTATATACGTCTAACCTACCATAGTCCTTGAATCACCCCGTAATAATGTATGTTTTTGGAGAACGCTATTGAAACAATACACAAATTTTTTCTCTAAAAAATATGGGTATTAGTATTTTTTAGTTAACTTTCATTAATTGTAGAGGTCTACTGCATAAAATTACAAACACTTATATTTTAATTTGTGTATTAAATTTTATATTTGGATTAATTTTGTATTTCTGGCAAATTTTTCGAAATATATTTTTTTATATTTTTAAAATTATAGCCATATGATTTAAAAATATGTAAACATTTTTTATTAAAAATAAAGTTTCCTGAGAAATCAAAATCCATTCCATTTATTGCAAACTTCTATGAGGAAACGACCCTGTTTATAAAAGAATAAATATATTACTTATACTTACTCTAATTTAGAGGAAAATTTTTAACAAAAATTACACATATCGTAGCGCGACGGTTTATTTGCAGAACTAATTATTAGTTAACAACAACTTTGAGGAGGATAAAGTTTTTTTGTTCGGTCTTATCAGTAAAGAATAATTTACACTCAGCACAATACAATCGATGTTTTTCCGTCGATAAATATTTCAAAAATTTATAAAGATAACTTTAACGGTTTGAGAACTTCAATCTATATGAATACTCGAGAAGTCAACGTATTTAGAAAAAAGACATTCGCAAATTGTATGCGCGATAATAATGAAGAAATATAATTTTTCGAAATAAGTCAGTTGCGAATTGTTCGATTGTCTGAGCACTAAAAGTATATAATTCTTATAAAACACCTTAATTAATTATCGAATATTTAAAAACACGATCAACTTGATAAGATGCTATTTCGTTAATAATTTACTAATTTTAACAATTTATATGTTAACTAACCGAAAACAGATTCTAGAGTTTAATTCCGAATAGTTTACGTTCTGATACATCTAATTATATGGGGTAGCGCATAAAATCTAGAGGCATGTAAATTTCCTAAAATCAAAATTTAACATATTTTACATAAAAATTGATTCAATGTTTTTTTTTTTTAAACTAAATAAATTAGAGATATTTCTGATTAGAAACTGCTGGCACAATAGTATCGCCTTTCCACAACAAAAAATTACGGTTTCTCTTATATATTAATATTGTCGAAAATACGTATCATAAACAATTTTGCAACAACCATAAACTTAATGGTGACGTTAGATTTGTACAATATAACAAATATTTTTCTTTTTTTGTTTTCTTTTGTTTTTTCTTCTATTATTTGAAATTTTCTTTTCGTTTGTAATCTTTTATACAGTATGTCCACGGATGGGGTTTACAAGAGGACAAATCGACTAATGGACTTTTTTTTTGAGGTCCAAAACCGAACCAGTCGTCTTGAACTTTTTTATTAACTTGCAGATTGCCATCCTAGTTATTGGGATTCCTACAAATTTCTCGGTAAATTGTTCCATGACTTAGCGGTATGAAACTTGACCTTCCCCATAACATTGTATTATAAAAACTCTTTGTTCAGTTGATAGCATTTCTACTTAAATAATAACTTCATTAAATAAAGACATTGACAACAAGTACCTATCACCTTAAGTGTCATTATTATTTTAACTAGGTTCACCAGTCAGAGGTGTGCCAGAGAATACTTTTTGGGAAATAATTTTTACATTTCTATATATATCTATACATTTTTATAAAATTTTACAGCATTAAACAGAGACAAAAGTATAATTTGTGAATGATTTGGACACGCCTCCGCTGATATATATATGCCAGATACATGGCACTGCCATGCGCCAGACAAGATGTGATTTTTGACCGGCGGCAGCGAGCGGTGGAGGTTACGCGTATCATATAATAATTATTAATAAGAAATAATGGATTTAATTTGCCGCAAAAACGAAAATTGGACAAGGTTTCAATGTATTCTGGTATTCGCGTGATTAAAAAAATTCACAAGGAAGATGAGTACCGGAAAGCAACTAATCATGAAAAGTTGTTATCGTCTCCCGGCAAGAAAAGGCCTCGTTTATCAGTTATAGAAAAATTAAAATTTTACTTTAGTGTAATAAGACGCATTATCGAAAAGTTTTATCTAGAGTTAAACCTGTAAATTTAATTAATAATATATTAAAATACCTTGTTACTGCTTGCAAGAAATAACATTTATGATTACGATTATCAAATTAAATGCATAATTAAGAAGAAAACATTACTTTACTAAGGCCTTTCGTCAAATATATATACAGTGTGTCCGTGTGAAGTACCCAAGAGGGGAAAAATCGTTATTATTGATTTTACGACCAAAATTCGTTCAATAAAATGTTCAGCTTGTTTAGACTTTATGTTAGTTTATAAACAACTTTGTTTAATAGATTTAAGTATTTTTATATTTAATTTTAATATAATAGTACCACGCCCATGGATTGCCCATGTAATTTGTTGGCTTCCTTCCCTCTTACGGATACCGCATAGCCAAAAAGCTATATGTGGCCTGTTCCCTTCCTCCCTCGTATTAAACCAAAATTTTCTAAATTTTCTGAACATATGAAAACATTGTCATCTCCCTTGTATGTTAGTTTATTGATATCAGATATCTACAATGTACTTAAGTATGTACTCTTCAGTCTACAGTTTTGAAAAATGAATTTATTAACAATTAAATTGGTACAAATAAAAATAAGAAAATATATTATAATGATTAAATAATCACAAGCACTTGAACATCGTGTTTATCATATCGTTAATATCATAATTAAATATCATCGGCCTAATATCAACATTGCACAAGTCCGAAACGAACAACAGGAACAATTAATGACTTAAAATTAAAATATAATAAAATAGAAATTAATTAGTAGGTTTTATCAGAAGTATCAGTAGCGTAAAAATATTTTTTGAAAATTGTATTGAGCCGTAGTTGTACCTACGTCACTGGCATGAGAAAAAAATGGCGTAAAAATATGTAATCATAATAATCAATAACAAGGTTTAGTGTAATATATCAAACAATTTCCGAAATTTTTGATAAAAAGCAAACCCGAACACCATGCATATCGAAAACAAAGCCATTTAGGGCATATGTGTTTATGAAATTTTTTGACTTAAAATTGGTCCCCAATGACCCATTAAAATAAGTACATATCGTTGTCATAGAGAAGATTATCTTCTTTTAATAGCCATACATTTTGTATTTAAAATTTTGGACTTACTTTTAAACATTGTACCCCATTGTACCCATGGGCGTCGTTTGGAAGAGGCGAGATGGGTCTCTTGCCCCTCCCCCCCTGGAAGATCAACTTTATATAAATGAATAATCTTTTATTTCGTTAGCGGAAAAGATAATATGTTTTTTCTATTTTTTTTCTCAAATTTGGTATGTATTTTTAAAGTCTAAAATAAATTCGCCTTTCGTGCCGCATATAGCGGATCCGAAGCTGCTATATAAACAAATTTATAAAGAGATTTTAGACACTGCTGTAATTAAATTAAAACTAGACTTTCGGACATGAGTGAATTAAATTTTTTCGATTTATTGATCAAAAATAATTTTTAATTCTATTCAAAATTGTTTCCACAAGAACTATTTGTTTATTGAAGCAATATGAAATCTTTGATTCTGTTGAACTGAAAAATGAACTTGAAACCTCAGTACTTCCGTCTCAGCCGAGAGAAGCTTTTTTGGTTTAAAATGAATCAAAACTTATGCTGAATATACAAAATACAACTGGCCAGGACGCTCAGGAGATCTCGTAGTATTAAAAAACAATAAACTTTTTACGGTGAAATTATTGCATATTTGACATTACTACCGTAGAATACCATTAAAATACAAATAAGCATATGGAGTTGTTTTTTGATTTCTTTTCCGCTGTCTCTTTTTGTATATAGGTCGTAAAACCGGGATCGTGTTAAAAGTCCTGAAACATTTTCAGAAAATGGATAACTCTCCTCGAAAAAAAATTACTTTTGTTCGTTTGTTGTGAAGTAAAATTATCGCGCTTTTTAACTTAAGTATAACGAGAATTAGTCAAAATTACTGCCAAATTATCCAAATTCAGTCCTTACCGAATCGGGTTTTCTAGTATTTAGGCACTATAATTTATTGTCCAAATTGAGGTGTGTATTTTGGGTTTGTTAGTGGAGTGTGGTCCATAAAAAAAATTTCTTTCGGACTTTCTCCCCTTTTTGCTACCACTGATGTCCTGGATTTTAAGTTTATAAAATTACTCATTTTATCATAGCCACCCCACCCCCTACAAGACTTTCTATCGACGCCCATGATTGTACCTCGATAAACATTAATTTTAGTTCCACGTAAACTCCTATTTAATAATGTCCATAAAAAAAATTTCTTTCGGACTTTCTCCCCTTTTTGCTACCACTGATGTCCTGGATTTTAAGTTTATAAAATTACTCATTTTATCATAGCCACCCCACCCCCTACAAGACTTTCTATCGACGCCCATGATTGTACCTCGATAAACATTAATTTTAGTTCCACGTAAACTCCTATTTAATAATGTCCATAAAAAAAATTTCTTTCGGACTTTCTCCCCTTTTTGCTACCACTGATGTCCTGGATTTTAAGTTTATAAAATTACTCATTTTATCATAGCCACCCCACCCCCTACAAGACTTTCTATCGACGCCCATGATTGTACCTCGATAAACATTAATTTTAGTTCCACGTAAACTCCTATTTAATAATGTCCATAAAAAAAATTTCTTTCGGACTTTCTCCCCTTTTTGCTACCACTGATGTCCTGGATTTTAAGTTTATAAAATTACTCATTTTATCATAGCCACCCCACCCCCTACAAGACTTTCTATCGACGCCCATGATTGTACCTCGATAAACATTAATTTTAGTTCCACGTAAACTCCTATTTAATAATGTCCATAAAAAAAATTTCTTTCGGACTTTCTCCCCTTTTTGCTACCACTGATGTCCTGGATTTTAAGTTTATAAAATTACTCATTTTATCATAGCCACCCCACCCCCTACAAGACTTTCTATCGACGCCCATGATTGTACCTCGATAAACATTAATTTTAGTTCCACGTAAACTCCTATTTAATAATGTCCATAAAAAAAATTTCTTTCGGACTTTCTCCCCTTTTTGATACCACTGATGTCCTGGATTTTAAGTTTATAAAATTACTCATTTTATCATAGCCACCCCACCCCCTACAAGACTTTCTATCGACGCCCATGATTGTACCTCGATAAACATTAATTTTAGTTCCACGTAAACTCCTATTTAATAATGTCCATAAAAAAAATTTCTTTCGGACTTTCTCCCCTTTTTGCTACCACTGATGTCCTGGATTTTAAGTTTATAAAATTACTCATTTTATCATAGCCACCCCACCCCCTACAAGACTTTCTATCGACGCCCATGATTGTACCTCGATAAACATTAATTTTAGTTCCACGTAAACTCCTATTTAATAATGTCCATAAAAAAAATTTCTTTCGGACTTTCTCCCCTTTTTGCTACCACTGATGTCCTGGATTTTAAGTTTATAAAATTACTCATTTTATCATAGCCACCCCACCCCCTACAAGACTTTCTATCGACGCCCATGATTGTACCTCGATAAACATTAATTTTAGTTCCACGTAAACTCCTATTTAATAATGTGCAAGGCAATTAAGTCTCGCCCGCAATGTTCTCGTTACAAAAGGCGAGCATACAAAATGGCCCCTTTATTACCTTTTAATAGGATTTGGGTTTAACCCCCATAAATCATGTAATTTCACGGGATGTTTTATTAACAAACAACCTTTTTACGCGGTTTGGTTTTGTTTACGTCGAATCGAATGGAAAAGGCGGGCAATTTTTCATTAACTCTGTGGTTTGTCGGAAATTTTTTTTTAATGTAAAATGAAAAAATACTAAATATACCTTTTTTACATCGCAGCTGATGTCACGAGACTTTGAGGGAGATTGCAGAAATATTGCCTGAATATACAGGGTGTTATGGAAATGACGTGTTATATTTAAACCGGCAATTCCTGAGATGAAAACAAATTGAAGAAAAATATCCAAAAATGGCGCATTTATTTAATATACCCTGTACATGACCTGACGTCAAACCAAAATTAAGCACGTGGTGACACTGGGAGAAAAATAAACAAAACAACATATGGCGGAAAACGTCAGTGAATTTTGAGCAGTGTCGTCACTCTTTAGAAAGTCAATACCCGTTTGACAGATTGGAAGTTGTTTATTTTTCAAGGTACATTATTATAAACTTTTACGTTCAGTTCAGTTCGCTGAGAAACAATCTCTGATTTATAAACATGAACTGACTGGAACCAACCGTCGCGGCATTTATAAATGGTCAGGTATGTTCTCATTTATTCAATTCGAACGACACACGTCGGAACTGAACAACTTAAATGCCACTTTACCTTTTAAAAAAAAACTGCAATTTTATTTACCTTGTCGGCATTATTTGAAACCAACTTAATTTATAAAAAAACACCAAGTAGGTAATCCAAACAAAAACCGGCACAATAACCTCACAAAACACAAAAACAAAAGCAAAAATTCACATTAGTTTTCGCGTAAATTTGTATGCATCTCATGAACACACCTAAGTACCATTCAATCTGAATTAGTATTTTAAAGTGCTACTGTGTAGACAAAAATACGCCCTTATTGTATAAAATTTCATCCGGTGGTCTGGAAATAATACAATTTTTTTAATTTCTAGTAACTACACGTTTCAGTCTGTTTCGGGTTTATTCGGTCGATCGATATTGCGTTATTTGGAAATATCTAAAAATACAGCGTTGCCACTTTCGATGTTTTATAAGGTTATATTCATAAATTACGGAATTTCCTTCTGTAATATTACTTTCCTGTATAATTATTGTCTGCGCTATTTTTCCGAATATGTACGAAGCACTCGACTCTTGGTTGGACTCGTCTATGTTAAGACTGAAGGAGAAGTCCTATTGTAGTACAACATCATTATTTCATCATTCTTCATTAAAGGATTCAAAATTGTTTTAGGCCCATTAGAAATTAGGATTTTTATTATTTCTGACTTTCTATTGCGAAATAATTTGTATCCTATCTTCTGTGTGTGTTGTTGTTGTTCTATGTGTACGATAGTGTAATTATGCGTTAGTGTTTAGTGCTTTTGTGTAATTTGATAATAGGTGCATATCTTCAAAAACACTAATTTGAAACTCGTGGGTGTCTGTGTGCTTCTTAAGTGATTTAGTGTAATTTGTTCTGTTTCACTATGTATTATGATTAAGATATGCCGGTTATGTTCCGAGATTGGAAATAAGAGGCCGAATGGGGTTTAGTGTGTATAAGCTTATTATGCAGTCCCACACTATCATCAGGGCACGTGATGAGCATAAATCTCTTCCCATAGAAACAATAACTGAAGGTGTCTGTGCCCTGGATTCCTTACTCGTGTCGGCGGCCTGGATTTAATTTCTAAGTAAGCTAAATATTTATTTTTATAAGACTCTAAAGTTTTACACTTTTCCACAGTTTGGCAACATTGCGCTAGAACATGTGTTCATTACACAGCTGGGCAGTGTAATATGATTGTGCCGCGGAGTGACCTGTGGGTTTATGGGCGAATTACCCCACATTTTAAACATTCGATTTAAAAAAAAATATGTCTCTAGGACACCCCAGGAGTCACCCATTTAAATATAATACGTCATTTCCATAACACCCTGTATTTAGAAGCAGCTGTAAATAGGATAAAATTACATTATTTTCGGAATGTCGGAAAAAATTTTACATACATGTCATTCTAGTTAAGAGTAAGTAGACAGACAGACATACAACAGGGTGTCATAAATTCGGCCTTGACCATTGGGACTTCGGATACGGTAAGAGATACGAAGTCGGTGAAATTGGGGCGTAATTATGGGCCCAATAATATGCCGCAAAAAAATCAAAAATAAATGCAGGGATTTTCAAAATATTTGGAAAAATCTAAAATACTGCGTTACGGTTTTTAGTTTTTCATTGCTAATTTTTATTCTCCACAAGATAGCATCATCAGATCTTTCATGCGACGTTAGGTCACCATCATCAACTTAGTTTTTTTAAATACGTGCCTGGATTTTTATGTTTAAACTATGAAAGATGACCGAAGTCTACGTTCAGTGGTATACAACACTTACAGGTTTTCCGACGTTTTGTTCCTTAAATCCATCTTGAAATACCCCTATTACGTTCGTCTAAGTTACTTTTGTTTCGAAGAAACTAAAGATTTTTAAATTATTATTGCTATTTCTGTCTTTAATTGTTATTGTTATTATGTACTACCACTGTGAGCAATGAGGAAGTGATACTTATTTTTAAACATCTCTTCGAACACAATGAAAAAATAAGAATCGAAACGCAAAATTTTAGATTTTTATAAATATTTTGAAAGCCCCCTGTAAGGGTTTTAGATTTTTTTGCGGCATATTATTGGGCCCATAATTACGCGACTTGTGTTAGTTGTATCATCAGGCAGTTTCCATCATGGTATACCTCAGATATTATAAAAAACATCAAACTAAAGGCAAGAATGCACGGTAAATATAGGACGACAAATATTGATCTCTACCTCTTAGAATTTAGACGTTTGAGATCGTTAATAAAGGAGCAAACTAAGGCTGCTTACAATGAGTATATCACCGATATACAAACCTCAATTGTGGATGACTCCACAAGGTTCTGGAGTTTTGTTAATTCAAAAAATAGGACCTCAAGAATACCGGGTGAGATGCACCTCGGAGATCAGCGCCTCTGCAAACCACAGAATATTATAAATTCTTTTGGCGAGTTTTTTAGTAGTGTTTATATCCAGAGTATTCCTACCGACCATCATCAATCGGTTAATAATGTTATTAATGAATATATTCCAATTCTGCAACCTATAACAGGGCAGGACATTATGGATGCCTCTAAGAGACTTAAAAACAAGATGACATCGGGTCCGGATCATGTCCCTTCTTTTATTGTGAAAGATTGCATAGGAGCTTTTTTAAAACCATTGTTAATTATTTTTAACCTATGCACGACGATGTCAACGGTGTCTAAATTATGGAAACGGGCAAAAGTGTAATTATAGGTCAACTATCACCAATTTGTCATGTTTAACTCAGCAAGTGTCTCGTGTGCTAGACAATCAAGGGCAGGTAGACGTCGTCTATACGGATTTTTCAAAGGCTTTTGATAGGATCGATCATGTTGTTTTGTTGCGTAAGCTGAGGGGTTATGGCTTTGACGCATCAGCTCTGGCATTTTTTGAGTCATACCTAACCGATAGGAGACAGTTTGTCTGCTATAATGGTTATATGTCCTGTGAATATGTTTCAACATCAGGAATACCACAAGGTTCCAATTTGGGGCCATTATTGTTTCTACTTTTTATTAACGATCTCAACGAAATTATACAGTGCGGAAGGTTGCTTTTTGCTGATGATTTGAAAATATTCTTACAAATTAAATCTCTACTTGATTGTATTCGGTTACAACAACAACTAGACTTGGTGCAGGGCTGGTGTGAAAGTAACAGGCTTAACCTTAACGCAACTAAGTGTAGAGTTATGTCATATAATCGCAAGCAGCGTCCAATACTGTATCCTTATTCTGTTGTGGGGGAAGAATTGGAGCGGCCTGGTTCGTTGAAGGATTTAGGGGTCATCTTTGATCCTATGTTAACATATTAATAAAGTAGTATTGGAGGCGGGTAGGATACTTGGTTTTGTTGTGCGCAACTGCAGAAATTTTGATGATTCGAGAGTTTTTAAAACACTATTTTTTTCCTATGTTCGATCGAAGCTTGAATATGCTTCGCTGATTTGGAATTCTTACTACGCATGTCATGTGAATAATATTGAAAGGATTCAAAAAAGATTTTTAAAATATTTAACGTTTAAATTAGATGGAGTACCTATATCCTGAACGGGGAATCGAATATAATGTTTTATTAAACAGATACAATTTCACTACTTTAGAAAGAAGAAGAATAATTACATCTTTAATTTTTTTATTTAAGTTGCTGCGCGGTGGAATTGATTGTCCTGACCTGCTAAATCAAATAAATTTTTTTGTTCCTAGATTAAATACCAGGCAGCATTTAACTTTTTTATGTGAAAGGGCAAGAACAAATGTAATGGTAAAGTCCCCTTTAAACTTTATGTGTTCTAATTTTAACGTAATGTGTGGAAACTGTGATATATTCTTTTGCAGTTTGGGTGAACTAAGGAGAATTGTGGAGCAAAGTATTATTTTTCTTATATATATATTTATTTATTCTTAACTTTCCTACTGTCATATAACTTATGTTATTTTTTTTTTATTTATTTATTTATATGTTGCTCTGTAAATGGGTTCTTCTTGTTGGGCAATAAAAGCTATTATTATCATGGGTGTTCACCTAAATGACTGGGCTCCCGCTGTTTTATTCCTCGCAAAAGACAATTAATTTTTTAAGAAAATATTTATTTCTATTTAAATTCGAGAACAAAAATCCAACATTGTCAAACACGTTTACAGTTTGTCGCTAAAAACCAGAGCCCTTCGGTCAACTCTCGTAAGGGTCCTATTTTGCAAATCCAGGGTCGTCCAGCAACCTAGGTATATGTCATTATAAATGAAATATTTTCTTACATGGACATGAAATCCCAATTAACGTCCGAAGCAGAGAAGCATGGCTTTGCTCGGCGAATACATGTCCTTTGGCGACGCGCGTCGCGGCGCAGTCTGATACCGGCGCTTCGACAGAGAGCAGCGTCGCTCAAGCTAGAGTCAAAACATCTACGATTACGATTACGCGGGAAAAACGATTTTAGAGTTATAGTGGATAGGAACTTTTACATTTGAAAGTTATAATTGGTTAAAGATAAATAGGACTGTTTTAAAGACAGAATTTAATATTCAATTATTGTCGGAGTAATAATTGTAAGTACCGTTATTTTTTATTTATAAATTAGTCGATTTTCATTGATAATGTTAATGATATCTTTAAAAAAGGCAAGGCTTTAGAGCAGAGCGGAAGTTTATTCATTTTCTCGCATGAAGGAAAGTATTGCACCAACTTATGCATTTTTTCGAAATATTATCAGTTCTTGACGTTTCAAGATCCCTCCATCATAAATAGTATGTTTATAAAATCCGTCTCTATGTTGACTAGAAAGTTCAAAAACTACTGAATGGGGAAGAACGAAATTTTGTATGTTGATTAGGCATTAAACCTCCTCGCAACTCTAAACAAACCGGATATAGCGCAGGTTCGATTCACATGGTGTCCGGAAAATAGAAATCAATCTGTTAGGCATAGATTCGTTGAACAAAAATAATAGATATAATAATAAATAATAATAATAATAATAAATGCCTTTTATTAGAACAAAAAGAAATTAACATACAAAAACTACAAATACATAAAACTAGCAACTAAATATTGATAAATCCGCATGCAATTACTGATATACCGAAGATATAACAAAGTCATAAAATAATAATAATTATTATATAAATCAATTAAGAATTTTGGAGATTAAGTATATATTTTGGAGATTAAGTATATATTTCTTCTGCAGTATTTTAATAGTTAAGTAAAAGAAACTCATTCGGTAAGTTGTTTTATAAGTGAATGTTCTCTGAAACATGGCACTCTGGTAATGAGGAAGAATCATTTTATTTGACAATCTTATATTATGTCAATGTACAATTATCGCGAAATTGGAACTTATTTGTTATAGACAAAGGTAAAGCAGGGTTGCTCAAAATCCCATGAAAGAAATTTCCCAAATGGAGAGATCGGCGATTGTGCATTTTGAGCCATCCAAAATGATTAAATGTATGCGAAACATGATCAAATTTTCTTAGACCAATAATAAGACGTGAAAATGTATTCTGAACGTTCTGTATTCTATTCCTATCCAAAATGACTGCCATTTTAATTTAAACCCCCTACTTTGATATACAGGGCGTCAAAGTTTGAAATTTAAATTTTGATAGGAACCAAACAAAAATTAAATTATAGACTTTCATATTTAATTTAATTTTAGAAATTAAAAAATTGGTTATCTCAAAAATGGTTGATTTTCTTGAAACTGGCTCGAAGAATCCCGAACGCTGTTATACAGGGTGTCCGGGAGAATGTGGGAAATCTCCCAGATATGAAAAAAACAAGTGAAAAGGGTACTAGAACTTCATATAAACTTTGTTCGTATAGGCCTCCTTTTCAGAGATATAGGCTCCCGATGATCTCCAATTAATCAAGTATTTTACACATAATTATTGAACCACCAGGTATATTCAATTTATTTTTTTAATATGATGTATACCAAGTAAGAACTTTCAAATTAGTATGCAAGAAAGTGTTTTGAATTAATCACACAGCTGCAGGGACGGACTAGCTGTGACACTCATAACCCCTAATTCTAACGCCGCAGGTGATAAGAATTTTGGACAATGGTTTTTACATACCTAGTGACTCAGTGTAAATAAAATTACGTTTTCTCGAAAACGGTTAGGATTAGCGACCTGAATGAAGAGTCCTTAATTTTTAGTCAATAGTTAAAGGTAAAACCGATGTCCAAACGTTTTATCATACAGAGCGTTAGAAGAAAGGGGTCTTGAATGTCACAGCTAGTCCGTAACTGCAGCTGTGAGTAATTCACAACACTTTCTTTGATAGTAATTTGAAGGGTCTTACCTGGTATATATCATATTAAAAAACAAATTAAATATACTGGGTGGTTCAATAAGTATGTGTAAAATTGGAGCTCTTTGGGAGTCCATATCTCCAAAGAGGAGTCCTATAATATATACTATTTTCATATGTTCTTCATATCCAGGAGATTTCCCACATTTTCCCGGTACATTAGTTATTCTAAGTTCTCAATAAATTTAAAATAGTTTTTCTATAACATACCATATGTCTAAGTTCAATTGTTTCGGAAATATTGACAAATAAGTGAAGAAGCCAGTAGATTTTATTTTAAAAAATAAGTGAACTTTTTACATAAACGATAATTTAAAAAAAATTATTTAACTAAATGTTCAAAATGTCGTCCTTCGCTTCGCTATATTTTATAAATTTTGCTATAACTTGAAAGCAAATGGAAAGGAAGAAAATATGAAGGTTTTTACATTATTTTTACCTATACAATACGCTCCTAGGGTTTAGTTCATTTATCTCGAACAAACCCGAACCAAAAGTGTATAGTGGTCAAAATTTCTAAAATGTGGTAATCGTAGGGGTAAAATCTTTATTTGGGCTGTGATGACTTCTGCATTATCCTCCTGAAGGCATTTTCTTATTTACTCCAAACATCCAACAATATTATACATATGCCATAACAAATTGCCCTTTACCTTAGCTATTCATCACAATAATATACAAGGTGTTGAAAAAAAGGTCGGTACCCCGGAATAACTCCGGTGCATCGCATTGCAGCGAAAAATGTCTGGGGAAGAGTTGTTTGGTTTTAAAGGAGGCATAGTTTACAATATAAACCACCCCCCAACCCCCTCAACCCCCGGGCGCTGGTGGTGGTAAGTTAAGATTTTCAAATGGAACTAAAAAATGCCCGTGGAGTACAAACAACTTTTTCCACCGGCATTTTTTAGTACAAGACAGAGAAAATTAGTATTTCCGGGATAAAACTTGATTTTGTCTTTCTCATGGTGATTATTGGTGAAGGATGGGCCCGAATAAAAAAAATTTTCGGACAAAAGATGTTTATTTTTGGTCGGAAAACACGATACACCAATAAAAAATATGGGGTTCCATTTGAAAATCTTAACTTACCCCACCCGCGCCCAGTGTTGGGGGTTGGGGGGGGATTAAATTACAAACTATTCCTCCTTGAAAACCAAACAACATTTTCCGCTGCAGTGCGATGCACTGGAGTTATTCCGGGGTATCGACACCCTATATATAATACGTCAGATGATGATAAAATTATGTTTATTTGTTTCGGCGCCTGGCAATGTATGGCTTCCAACTATAACACTTTGTGTAAGTTTTACTGGATATTCTGGGCAATATAATTTAAACATACATCAATCTTTCTAACGAGTTTTCTTTTTCTGTTTTACGACTGTGCGAAAATGTGGATTATTTTCGTTATTATTTTTATATTTATTTTTCAATGTAAACGTTTTATATTTAGAACTTTTTTAATACTACTGAAAAGTCATGCAACTGGATGTTCATAATGTTAAAAATATTTTAATCAAATAAAGATGTTTCAAAATAGGGTCATCAAGAGTATTGTCTAAATTTAAGGACCATTATTAATATAATATAATATATCCAAACGGACGAAGGCGTCACAACAATATAATATAACCTATAAAAGTTAGAATGTCTGTGCAGAGTTGCATTAAGGGTCGACTGGAACTTTATTAAATTATTTAAAATGTGTAAACTGCATAATTGTTGAATATATACTTTTATGCACTTCTAAAAAGAAGATTTGAGTAACGAGTAAGAAAACAAACTACTTTTATTTACAACTATACATTTAATAATGACATTTCATCTATCTTTGAAAGGTGGAAAGTTTCCACCCGGGTGAAAAGTAAATTATTTTTTTGTAATTTTAAAAAAAATCGATATCTCAAAATAATATACGAACACACCAACATACAACTCATTACACAAATTTAACGACAATGATTTTTCTTTTGAATGTTAAAAATAAACCTGATGACATTTATAAAAAATAAAAAATAACATAGTTTTTGTTATTGACATTAAATATTACATTGGCATTATTGTAGGCAGTCACTGATATGTTAAGGCATTGAATATTGTGATCAAATCGTTGATATCTTCTTTGTCTTGGCATTTTCACTGAAATAAGCTAGTAGGGCCGACTCAGAACCAGGATTTTGAACTTTGTTTCCCGTACACCATTCGTTGAAACAGTTCATATGCCTTAATTGTCATATCTCGGGCGGCTTTTAGTTCGCAGAAGATCTTTTTCTACTATTTTTGCTACTTGTCGATATCTGGTGGAGTAGCAGCAAAATCAAATTCCTCGTCTGATTTTTCTGTTGTTAAAATAATATATTGTTTAGTGACATGGAAACCATATTCAAAAAATTATATTTACCATCTTGATGTGTATTATTATCTACGTTATTTTACCACCTGCGGTTATTTGAAATTTCTGTCTAATTCTTTAATGGGAAAGTAAAAATAATGACATTTATCTTCTATTAATAATTTTAATTCAAAATAATAAGAAGTGGATGTTAGATGTGGTTGTAAATAAAATAGTATACAAACCTCGATGAAAAGTTTCATTACTGTCTCGAGATTTAGTAACCTCGCCGTTTCGCGCCTCGGTTAACTACCGAGTCCCTCGACTGGAGTGAAACACTTTCCACCAACGAAGCAGGCATGAACAAACGAACAAACCCGGCATCCATTAAGTATGGCATCAGCTGACAAACGCACATGCTTTTCAAATGTTAGTTTTGCCAAAAATTTGTATTACTGTCAATATTTTAAAGTGACATTTAACCAACAGAAAACATTCAATTCATAGTTTTATTAAAAAATAGGAAGCAAATCATAATTTACATAAAATATTTTACCATCTTCAACTGGGGTCTAAGGTCCTAGCAAATATTTCAGGCTTCAAGTCCGAGCATATTTTTGGGCCCCGTTTGATTTATGAAAAGAAATTATTATTGATGCTTACTATCAGTAAAGATGACTTAATGAATATTTCAATTACAAATTACTCACTTGCACCAAAAGGAAACGACGTTTCTCGTGAAAAGATTAGAAAATTAAAAATTATTTTAGAATTTAAGGACGCTTTGCTTTCGCCATTTTCATTCACTTTACATATCATTCATATGTTGCTTGATTATATTCCATGCCAGACGAAGAAAATTGACATGTAAAATTATTTAACAACTCGGCCTATTCGCATTTTATGTCTCTGTCTGCATCAACCTTTCCCGATTCGGTAAAGTGAGACAAATATGGCCAAGATCAAATCGCCTTCATTAAACACGCCCACTTTATAGCTTCCAGATATAACTACGTAAGTCTGATATTGACACTTAATGCATACTAATATATAAATATTAACGTAGTTTACTTGTGTGCGTATGGAGCAGAGTATGCTTAGCATCACTTCCATGGCCTTCTTACGTGTTTCGATCCTCCCCATAAGCAGTCTCACCGGGCTACTGTCCACCTCGGTACGTAATATACTATTACGTGCGTCGGTAGCATTAAACCCTGTCTAAATGCCGCTCCTGTACTGTAGAGAAGAGCATTCTGTGCATTCTGTGCATGATGAGGAATTATCTTACGGCCCGTGTTAAACATTATATTAGCCAGAAGAATGTATAAGTGTCTGTGACGTTGTCTCGTGAAAATCGGCAATATCTAAGCATAAATGAAGCCCACGGCGTTAAATTGCAGTGAACATTATAATTTGCAAAATATATGTTACTTCCTGCATTAGAAAGCAATTTTAAAAGATTTTTTTAGATTATAGTTGCATTATTCTAATTTGAATATAAAAATGTAACGCCGGTCGCGTGTCCCCAGTCAATAATTTCTTACTTCACCCTTTTATATTTCACGTCATTTTACTAAAGTTACTGTTATTTATAAATAATTTACACTCCTAGTACAATTTGTATTCAAAAAATAATATTTAAAGATCAACAGTTTAGTTTCTCTAACGCAATTATTAACCAGAAGTTCCGTCCCCGCAGCTGCATGTATCGCCGGTCACGGCAAAAATTGCTTTTAAATAACGCCACTAAAGGCCGGCTTATTAGTTTTACAAATATGACGATATGTGTTTGAATTTGTGTAAAGCATGCTCCTGTTTAGGGAAGTTCCTTATTATGTTTATTTGGGTATAAGCTAGAACATTACCTACTTTTTACCAGGCGCATGTTTTTATGTTGTAATGGCGGTCACAGGGTTAACTCAATCCAGTATTTTTTTTTAATTAAGGGGAAAATATTACACGAAGACATTCTCTTGGTTACAGATAATCATTTCAGTCTAAAAATGATTAAGAAATAGCTTGTATTAGCTGTTATCCACGAATTTGTGCATTTTTATTGCGCCGGTCACAGTAACACCGGTCACGCATGAAAATGTTACCGGAGATACATTGATTTGGCGAGCGATACAAATTTTGTAATCCGAAGCTATTAACAATATTTTTTTATTTATTTATGAATATTTGTAGATTTGTATGTCATGTGATCGGCGTTAAATTATTTACAAAATCGATACTATACAAAAATAGACCGAGATCTTTGTGACGATGATCTTTTGCGCGGACATATATAATTCCTCTAATTAGATACTATAAGAGACCTATTAAAAAATTGAATTATTCATTTTTAAATTCCGATTTACTGAAAGTTGCCTGTAAAAAATGTTTGATCCTTTAGAGAAAACAGAAAGGAAATATATTTCAACAAAATTTCTTTACTTTTAAGTGTTTATCCGATATTCACAATATCCTACTGCTACATGTATACGTAAACTTCTGACACATAATTTTCAAGTTTCCCGAAACTAAATTTCATAATTATGTAAACACACTAACAATAGATACGTTTAAGAGCACCTGTCAATCCGATTTGGCATAAATAAAGGGCAAAGCATTAAGCTTTGAAATTTTGACATTCAAACCTAATTGAATAGGCACCGAATCCATTCCTCTTTTCATCAAGAAGAAAGGAGTAGTACGAATTCTCAAAAGTGTATTAGCCCAAAATACCTTAATTAATGATTGACTTGCGTAAGTGTACTAAAGGTAATTAACTTTGTTAAGAGGAAATAATTTAATTAGTGGAACAGTCACGAGAATAGTATGAAAACTAAAGTGTACATTTTAAAACTTTATACCCTTAACATCTCACTTCCATTGAATTATATTAAAAATAGGAAATACGATTTTAAGAAATATTTGCAGCCTTCGCGCCCCGATTGATCTGTCATCATTATAATGCTTTTAGTGTTAAAAAAGGTGGCAAGACGTAATTTTAGAAGTGTTCACAACAATCTCCTTCGAAAGTTAGAATCTACAGATGTTAGGAGTTATAAAAACTATTTAGTAATGGACGAGGAAACATTTAAGTTTATTGTTTTAAAGATATCACAACTTATATCCCGACAGAATACACATTTGAGGAATTCTAGCAGCGTTGAAGAACACCTTATGGTTACCCTGCGATTTCTGACAACAGGAGAGAGTTATGCCAGTATAACCTCTACCAAGCACCTACTTCTGAATTCCGTTATAACTTCTAAAAGTTTTGTTTATAATATATCTAGTCTTTTATTTCGGTTTTGATAATCTTGATATTAGTTATTATAATGTTTCGCAATTTTCATACTCCGAAATTAACAATTTTGTTGCTGAAATGCAGCAGACAAACTTGTTGTCCGCCATAGTATTTTATTACCAGTTGCAGTCAACGTCAAACATAGGCCTTATTGTCAGTATATTATAAGGTTACCATCAGTCAACTATAAAATTTTTTATCAAATATATTCGTCTCTTGTTACCTTTTAGAAAATATCTTTTATAAAGTATCTTTGTCAAATGTCTTTTACAGTCTAATACCGGCCTAAGTAGCTACAGCTATACAGCCCATTTTTGTCAATAAAACTTTTTCATACAGGGTGTGTCATGTAACAGAGGCCAATACCAACTTTCTTATTTTAAATACAACACCCTGTATATTATTCAATTTTTGGATCCCTCAGAAAATTTTAGACATATTTAATGTACAATATCCGATACCTATCTTCAACTGTTTCGGAAATATTAAGCGTTTTCAGATTTATTGAATTTCAGCGTTTCCTTTTATTGATATGAAAAAAAAAAGGTAAAAATAGTTTTAGTCACTTATGTTCAAAACGCGTGACCTTAGCAAATTGTTGTGTTTCTGCATGACAGTAGTTATAGTCGTTTGAAATTCGTTAATTGCATATCATAAAAATGGTTTATTTTACAGAAATGCACAAAATAACAATTCTACTGATGATTGGTTATGGAGTTCAAACACTCACACAAATGGAATTTGCTCGCTTATTTCATGAAAAATTTCGAAATTTGTCCATAATTCGATGTTAGCCATTCATCGATTATTCGAACATTACAAGAAAATAAAATATATTCCTATAAAATGATAACCTACTCATAAGCTCATGGAAGACAAATTTGATAGGAGAATGTATTTTTGTGAACAAATGATGGCAAGGTTAGATAACAATGTGATCCAATTAGAACGTGGTTTGTTTCCTGATGAGTGCAGTGCGCCTTTACACTTCACGGTCATGCTAATCGTCAGAATTGCCGATATTGGTCTTGGGAAAATCCTCACTGGATTGGAGAAGAACATACGCAATATCCTGAAAGGTTAATATTTTGGCAGGAATTGTTGAAAATCATATCATAGGTCCCTTTTTCATTAACAGCAAACCCACAACTTCCAGCGAATATGATATGGTTTCAGCAAGATAGAGCACCGCCCCATTACCAAATCAATGTCCTGCACTACCTAAACCGAGTATTTCCAAATCGGTGGATAGGGAGGCGCGGATCGATGGAATTGCCAGCACTATATCCTGATCTGATGCCATTAGACTTCTTCTTAGGGGGTTATGTCAAAAATATGGTTTACAAAACTAAACCTCTGGATTTGGTTGGCTTAACAAGACGAATAATGCTTGCAATTAGATAGATCACGCCTGAGATGTTCAGTAACGTTAGAAATAATTTCTATTTAAGATTAGGACGTTGCCAAGACGTTCGCGGTGAGCAGTTTCAACAAATCCTACATTATTTTTTGTTTTTTACGTTATCTAGAGATAAACAATATTACTTATTAGTTTTTGAGTGTGTTGTTAATTTTTGCAATAAATCTGAAAACAGTTGAAGATAGGTATAGGATATTGTACATTAAATATGTCAAAAATTTTCTGAAGAATCCCAAAATTAAAATAATATAGGGTGTTGCATTTAAAATAAGAAAGTTGTTATTGGCCACTGTTACATGACACACACTGTATGAAAAGTTTTTATTGAAAAAATGCGCAACTAGAAATACCAATCGACATATCCGAGTGGTTTTTCGCACCCGCCCCCATTTATTTATTATATGACACAATATGCTTGTCTATCATTTCTTTAGAATTATATGTTATCATGTTGTTATTCACAAGAAAATTACAGTTTATGGCACTGCATTACCTGTGGACCTCCTACGTTACTGCAATTTTATATTTGTTCTTGTTTCTAAAAACACGCCTCTAGATATTTATTTTTCAACAATTTTTTAAAGAGAACAATGTGATAATTGAAATTTCATTCTAAAAGTTTCTATTAGAATTTAATAAGTTAGTTACACCATTAGAGTTTTAGAAGTTTTCGAGTCGTGATAGAAAGAACCTGTAATGAAATAAAATAAAGTAAAGAAAAGGAATCCCAAAAGAAGTGCTGTGTCCGTTAACGAATTTGAGAAGCGGTGGACCGTAAGATTTTTTTTATTTGTTTAATTTAGGCAGTTACTTTCCGTAAACCTCCAAAAGAAGTTCCATCATGGCCGGTGTCGCCAACAAAAAATGTCGCTTTAATTAATGAAATTATTGATCGATCTAAAGGGTTTTTGTAACATGTCCAAATATGGAAAATCGGATGTAATTTTCACAAATCAAAGTATTTACTAACTTTCCCGGTAGGCTTCAACCGTTATTTCCCTCGTAAGAGAAATGAAATTTTCATCAAATTATAATTAAATTAAAATTCAGTATTTTACATAGTATATCTATAGTTTTTAGATTCTTCAGGAAATATGCTACAGAAAACTATTTTTGTCGTGTTCTCGTTGCTCTTAGAAATTGATCAATTTTATTGCAATAATGATGCACCCGAAGAAGGCGTGAAAACATGCACATTTCGGAATATAATGAACATTATTCTAACAAATATAACCATCTAGGCTGGTAGGGGATATCTGGGTAAGAGGATGATACACACAAAAACTTAATTAAATTTATTATAAAAATAATAAAACTACGGCCCTATATGTGACTGGAATAACTTTTGTTAAGAAATGCCATATAATTTTAGCAAACTTTTAACCTAAATTACAAAAACATTTAGTAAACCATTTATATCCAAAATTTTTCTAAAATTTACTAATATCGTTTGTAAAATTTACTAAAATCTTCTGTAAATTTACTAAAATCTTTTGTAAAATTTACTAAAATCTTTTGTAAATTTACTAAAATCTTTTGTCAAAATTTTGAGACACGCAGTCTCCCAGGCGGTTACCCTCAGGGCCGCCCAGGTCTTAAAGGTGCCTACGGTTGCCTGTGGCAAGGCAATATACAGGGTATTATGAAAATTACGTATTATATTTAAATGGGTGACTTCTTGGGTGTCCTAGAGAAAGTCTAAATACTTTTTTTTTAATCGAATATCTAAATACTAAGGTAAAAACCCTTTTTACCCACATACTGTCGCGCCGTTCCATCTGGACTCACTTAGCAATAATCTGGGTTACTAGAGTATACTAACCGTGTTGTCAGATCACACCGCGTGTCTCGCCCTTGCTTGGATACCGGCCGCGCGCCGCTATCGTTGCTTCAGTATGTTTCGAGACTGGGGTATGGAGTGACGCTGTCGAGGGTTCTACGTGCTTGACGTATACGAATTTTAAACGTTTTGTTAGTTGTAGCAGTACCAGATTTTTTCTTGTTGTGAAATAATTCGTAATAATAAATGTTGTGATGTGATTCAAATTTGTGTGATATTATCTACTGTTGAGCTGTTGAAAAACATACTTATGTGTTTTATTTTTTTATAGAATTTAATTATAATACGGATTATTTTAAAATAAGATCGAAGGTACCTTAAAATTGTAGTTTTTTTTTTAAGTTTGAAAAGAAGTGATAACGCGTGTCAAAGACGTATTGTTGTCAAAATCTGAACACGTGTTCTGTGTTGCAATATGACAATACTGCTTATAATGCGCTAACCTCTTTGGAACCTCGAGACTGCCTCAATAAACTATTGATTGCGAAAGTCCTCAGGAGCGGCCAAGTAAATTTTGATATTTCATATAAAGTGTATATTTCGCTTAATAATTCAAAGCGGCATTTATGGATATTTTTCTTCATTTATTTTCATCTCGCCGGTTTAAATATAATAAGTTATTTCCATAATACCCTGTATATAAGATAAGGGCGCCTATCAGTATTTCGCACGACGGCGCCGAAGATTCTTGGCGCGTCCCTGGTGATCCATGGTAAGTGCTAACCACCTATACTATATTTTATAGGGAATCGTACAATATAATCTTTATTATATTAATTTTATATAGTCTTTCTTCCCTGTACTCAGGCAAACTAAGTTCACGTTAAAAACATTTATTATAAATCTCAAACGACACCAAACGACGCATATTCTAAATAAAAAAATCAATTACACTTGTTTACGAAAATAAAGATGGGAAAAATACATTTTAGTAATCTTATAATCAGCATTTGAAAAATCGCCCTCTGGTTCTGATTTCATCCAGTCTAAATAGCTCCATGTGTAGAAGACTTAACTACAACAAAAGTTTAATTTGTATGCCACAGCCGTTCTGGTTTTATCGTTTTGTATCCAGGAAGGAGACTCTAAGAAGGCAATTTGTTGTTTATTTAAGTTAGTTAAAACCTAGAGCTTAGAGCCAATTAAAGATACACTATTAATTATGTTTTATGTTCCCTAAGCACCTTTTAATTTTGAAGTGCCTTTTTAAAATACCTGTGTCTTTACTTTACATATAACAAATTTTAAAATGAAGGGAAGTTGTTTTTATTCTTACACCACATTTAAAAAGAAACAAAAATTTTTTCTTAAAATAATTATTTTTATTAGTGTTGGGAAAAGCCGGTGATTTTAATAATCGAGTACTTTATACTCGAGCGATTTTAATAATCGAGTGAATCGCTCGAGCGATTAATCATTTGAAATTTTTAAGGCTAAGAAGAATGTGTTGATAAAGCACCAGGGGTTGTTTTTGTAAGTTTTAGGAGTTTAGTCTAGAGTTTTTATTAAGGAAGAACAGTGGAATTTGATTTTTTAAAAAAATTATATGCTTTATTTCTTTAAAAATTTACAATCGCCGCTGGCTAGCCAGCCAAAATAAAACCCATGTCGCGATGAATCCACTAAGGGATTTGGCATACTTTTTGTATGCACCTTCTCGTTTATGTGCCGTATGTCGTATCAGTCTTCTGAACGTCAAACTCGAACGTCGTCAATCGGCACATTTCAGGTGACGCGTAGATCGAAGGTCGGGTATCAAGTGAAAGGCCATGATTTTCAGTTTTTCGTTTGAATTTATAACTAGAGTATTTCCTATCGAGCGAGAAACTGTTCGAATATACGAGCAATTTTTTACCTCGAGCGATCACACCACCAAGCAGCACATTTCGGTCCGCGTCAAGCGAAGTTCGGGTATCTAGTGAAAGGTAACAAGTAACAAGCGTCGATTTTCGCTTGAATTTCGGGTTTCGCGGTTTTTTTAATAATCGATCGATGTCCGTTATTTCAATAATCGAGTACTCAAGCGGTTTTTCGCTCGAGCGATCACAACAATAATTTTTATTTACGTATTTTTTGCGACGAGTAATACATGAAGGGACAAAAAAGTGCCCAAATTATTCTTTCCTGAATAACTTAAAATCATTTTTAAATCAAATTTGCAAGAAATATTTTCAAAAAAAAGTATAAGTTCTCGGAAAATTAATTTAGAAGTAATAATAAGATCGAAATACACGGCATGTTAAAATAAGAAGTTACGTCGCAACAATAATTACTTTCTGTTTTTCTAATAATTGGGACTTACAACTTATATGTTGCCAGTTAAAGTTCTTAACAAAAAATATTAATAATAGTATATAATTTCTTGATATTTCATTTGGTTAAGCATTTATGACTAATTTTCGGTAAATGTTTGTAACCGCTTACAAATAACTAAATATCACTGTTTTTAGTCAGTTGGCTGGCCGTGGAAACAATTTTATAAAATGAAACAGAATTTCTATTTGGATGAAAGAAATCTATTTCATCGTTAATTTGTTAAAAAAATATGTGAAAAACATCATTTACATCAAAAGAATAGCATACTAGTAATAATAATCTACCAAAAAAAAATTAGCTCAAAAATTGTTCAGTATAGCTTTCCATGTGTTCAATGCATTTCTTAACGTCTCGTCCATTGATTAAGTTTCAAAAGTTAGCCAGTTCACGGCAACCCCTAAAGTTTTAAACAACGAAGTTGGTCCAATGAAACATGATGTTAGAACTCTTTAAAATCTCATAGCGACTATACTTTTTTATTGAAAAATGACGTTCTGTAAATGCTGGAATGATCCATTACCGTACCAAATGCAATACATTTTGATATTGCAATTTTTCGATTATTATTAAGCCACCCTTCAAAATAATGTATATAATTGTAAAGCGGAAGACTTCACACTGAAACCCATACTTGACGAAATAATTTGTTGCTTGATCTTCTTGTTATTTAAATTAGTTCGGGTTATCCCCTGTCCATAGTGTTAAAGGAAACCAATTAAAAATAAGCGGAAAGCGTCCCCCTCAATAATAAAAGTAACATATTCTCGCGGTTCTTAAGAGATAACTTTCATTGCCAAAATGAATGCTTTCATTTACAGCTGACTAACTTGTATAAAATATACATATATTTTGGAATGGCATTATAACCATCACACAATCCAGCTTTGACATTGGTAATATTTTTATGTCAATTCCAAGTCTCATAATAATTCCATTGGTGTAGGGTCACCTCTATTCTTTGCATACTCTTATAATTCCTTCACAATACTAATGGCTTGTTGATAATTGGTGACATTTGTTTCATTACTGCATTCAACTTCTTCTTCAGAGTCGTCAGATACTGATGTGGTTTCAGTTTGGACTATACAGGGTGTAACTAAATAAGTGTAAAACATTTAAGGGGGTGATTCCTCTTCGAAAAAAAGATAGGATCTTTCATATAAAGAAACTTCATTGGAGCATCCCTTGTTAAGATACAGCCCCTTAGAGGGAGTACATAAAATTTATAAATAAACGAAACTAATTTATTAATAACAAAACATACAACATCTAGAAATCATAGTAAATGTTCAATATTTCTACCTTCAGGCATTACGCATGCGTCTAGACGTCGGCGCATTGAGCAACGTATTCGCGCGTTTTATGGCGATATGTATCTTGTTCGTAAAATAATTTTTTGCTGCGAACTGGTTTATTTTGGGCAAAAAATTCAAGAGACATTTTTTGTTTAGAATGAAACAGGCTATCGGAAATAAATTTTTAGATGGTAAACAAATAATAAGACAAAACTTACATTGGAAATAAATTTTAGGGGTTGCGTTTTCCACCCTTACAACCATGGTGTAAACCAAATAAATTACTTGCTAAGTGTCTTTTTGGTGGTAGAAAATGTCAGGTTAATTTCAATATTGTAACTTTTTTAGTGCTTGTGAAAAAAATTGTTAAACATATTTTATGTACCCCCTTTAAGGGGCTGCTCCAATGAAGTTTCTTTATATGAAAGATCCTATCTTTTTTTCGATGAGGAATCACCCTCCTTAACTGTTTTACACTTATTTAGTTACACCCTGTATAATCGGTAGGAATGGGGTCACTACCATCTTCTAATAGCACATTGCTATCAATGTTAATGAACTCGCCCAAATCATTGTTATCAAATTACAAACTTCCACAACATCAATATTCTCTTTCAGACTTAAAACGCGACATTTTTGTGCCATTATTTACGATTTTAACCTTACAACTCACAAATAAACGGCGGACTGCTGACGGGGAATCACACATACTTTCATTCGGCGAAGTACTTTTGCACTACCACGCATACGCGATTGGTTGCCTGTCTTTAGAGAGTTTTTGTACCGTACTTATTCGTCTCCCAAATACTTAAAAAAAAACTTTTACCCGTTTAAAGGAGGGTTTACGCACTCTTTGTATGAAAACAGCCTGTCCGCGTCCGCCCAAAGGAGAGTCCGCCTAAGAGAGGTTGATTTTCATAGAATTTCATATACATACCTAGTTCCGGACTATGAAAAAATATCCGCTTGATAGAGATGTCCGCTTATTAGAGTTGTCCGTTATGAGAGGTTTCACTGTATATTATATATGATCCATGAAGTGAGAGGTTATAAATCTCCTTGCCCCGAAATGAAACAACAATTGGGTCTCTGTTGCCAATCTAAAATTAAGACATAAAGGATAGTTTATAAGTAATCCATCCTTATATCCCACTTTAACTCTATTTACTTAGTAACAAGCTCAGACAAACAACTTTGTCGACCAAAAGACGATAGTTAACCGAAAGACAAGCCGAAGCAGCCAAACTTGAGCTAGAAAAGATAAACAGAAATCAAAGGAATTCTGTTCGTAGTTTAAATCTAACAAACGAAACGGTTTGTTTAGTACATAAAGCGAAGTTTCCAATCTCTAATGTCTGTATACAACGTCATTGGGCCAACTAACAATTAAATTCAAACAATTGTAAAGGGACGTCTCCAGTTTCACATAAAATACTATATACCAGGAGACCAACGACGCATGAAGGAGGAAGGAGAAAGTGAAATTAAAGTCCCTTCGATGTTAAACTTTTAAACAATATGAATCGCGTTGTATTTGTTATTTTTAATTTTTTGTAATGTAACAAGTAGATACAGGGTATCATGGAAATTTATTTTATTCATAAAAATTACATCCAAAATATTATGCCTCGGTCCGCACATGGACACAAATGGGAAATTTCAATAATATTAGGCTTATCCCAAACCCGAACAAACTGAAATTTTACTGACCCAATAAAAATATATTCCGTTCATTCCGAGATTACCTTTTTCTCGCAGAGTAATAGAGTTTTTCGTACACCCTTAATTGCTAGACTGGTCGACAACAAGTCCACGAGGTTAAATTCTAAATTCAAGCCAATATGAACCTAAATGACTGATCTCGCGGGCAACTGCGAGCAGTTCTATTTCTAGGACTTTTGTCTGCCAGTTTGCAAGTAGGATTAAAATCGTATAAGATAAATAGGATTTTATGACTATGAAATCTGAACAGCTATTTCTTATCTTCAGAAAACTAATCTATTGTTTCACAATGCGTTTCGGCTTAGAGAACCAACAAGATCTCAGCTAAATTTTTATTTATTTATATTTATAAAAATTTAGTTGAGATCTTGGTGGTTCTCCAATTTCGGTCGATTAAAAGAAACCTAGTGTTTCTCTAGGATACATAATAGTACGGCAGCCCGTTACCACGCCTTCATCTAGTCAATGACTACTCGAGCGAAAAAGTTTGGCAACGCTGCGCTTACCCGTCATAGTGATTTCAGTCCCTTTAGAAAGCAGGTCGTCTTTTTGTTACTACACCTTGTCCGTTCTTGATGAAATCATATTAAAAATATAAAAAAAACGTGAATTCATCGACAACGGACGTTTTGAGTGTTGCAAAAATTCCATAGTTTAAATAAAATATGTAAAGGAAAGGGGTTTTTTAATTGTTGGTAACACTCTAAAAAATAGTAAATCGAGTCGAATGGACATTTTCCGTGTTGCGCAGCTACAGGAAGGGCAGCGGAGTCGGATCTCGTATCTGCATAATTCATGATCGCGGTACACGGCGCGTGCATGGGACGGCTTGCTGTGTGGCTTGGTTGTCTATAAGAACTCAGCATCAGCTATGTCCCAATATTGCATTATTATTGATACACGTGCGGTGTTGACTGAAAACGGTTTTGCTAAAAAATGCGTGTGTAAAAATATCAGTTTATATTTTTGCACTATTTTCCTAGCCACAATACACGATTTCTGCTTGAAAATGGACGAGGCGCGATTACTCGAACAGCGTTAAAAAAGTGACATACCTAAGATCGAACACTGCGGTTTCGCGTCGATGTAAATGTCCGTTCTTATTTTTTCCGGTCACGAATAACGAAAAATGACATCCGACAAGTAAAACGGACGAGGCGTGATAAATTGAATTCAACATCACTCTGAACGGACGAGGCGCGATAACTATTACGACCACTTTCTTTACATACGTAAAGATTATTCTCAATGATTTCGCAACGTTGCCAATGTCCGTTCTTGTTAATTTCCTTCTCAAGTCCTTATTAAATTACCAAAAAACTCAAAAAACTTTAGGTCGTGATCAGTCTGAAATCCTGGTAACGGGCTGATATACTATAAGGAGTCACTCATTTAAATATAACAAGCCAATTTCATTTCTTCCTGTTTACTCTTCATTGAGATATAAAAACTAAATCAGATATTTAAAATTTGGACCAAGCCCAAACACACTGTAGTTTTAGCTTATAAATATGGATTAGACTGGTTGAATATGCATGGAAATTTACAGACAAATATAGTGTATCCGACATCGTCCGTTATCAAGAATTTCCTCATTGCTGAGGAGTTCTGTATGCCTACCAATTACTGATTATCCTGAATTAGAAAATCATCATTAATCACAGTTAGTGCTTGTTTAGTGTTTTCTGTCCCAAATTATTTCTCTAGTTTAATGTTTACTATTTGTTAGCAGTCAAATTCAGTGACAATAACTGCAGAGGGCAGTGACGGTTTAAGGTTTAATCGGGCCCTAGGCGGCCGAGAGTATAAAGACTGCCGCAGGCGTAATCGCCTGGACCACGAAATAACATTACTTTAAGTTTAGTCAATAATTTAGCATAGTAAATACTGGATAAACCGATGAGGTAAGATGTAATTCAGATAACTTTACAGACAGAATATAAATTCGGGTTTATTATTAATACCCGAAATATACATATAGATTCAAAAGTTTTGCATCACTCTGATTCTCGAATAAGTAATTACGTCATCGCGAAAATAGACTAAATATTAGTTCACTGATAAGTTTAAAATAAAAATCAATGAGTTTTAAAATTTTTTATTTTACCACAACATTTTAAACCTTCCAAAGCAAAAAACAAAAGGAAAATTTATTTATATTGTATAATTTGCAATATTTAAAAAAATATAGCTTCTAATAAAGTGCATTTCCTCCCCTGGCCTCAATGCAAGCTTGAAGACGACGCCGAAACGCAATCCAATGATTTATATTGATAACCATTATTTTAATATGCAAACCTCTGACGTAAACTGCTTCTAGATATGTTTTTTTCTACCGACCAATTGTAAAATCTTGCTTACCAAGTAATCATTTCGCAGCTCGATTGTTAATTAAACGAACACATGATATTGCTAGCGGACTGATATCGGTTAAATTATTGACAGTTTGTAGCATTTTTTGGAGCCCGATTTTTATTGATTGCAAGGAAAATCTTTTTATGCTGATCAAATGATTTAATGGCTATTTTTTGCTGTGAACCAATTTTAATAACGACAAACCATTTAATTACTTCTCATAAAAAAATAATAACTATGCATTTTTAAAACGCCGCCATATTGTTTTCGTTGCGACTACACAAGTCATATTTGGGTATCGTATAGTACTCGATAGTACCTTCAAAATGATGTATCGCAAGACTCGTCTTCCCTATTTAATTTCCTTTACCAAGACGCCATTTTGACAAGGAGCAATGTCATTCTTACGTCAAAAAGTAGTTTATCTTCCCCTATAAGCCACATTCCAATTTAAAAAAAAAACTATAGCGGGTCAAAAGTTATTAAGCCGTTTACAGACTATATACACACACTGTGTATCAGTAGGTATGCTAATACAGTAAATTAAAGTACTATCCGGCTACTGGTTCCATCGAAAGCAGAGCCATTCATCTGATAGAAGACATGAGCTGACAAAGAATCTCGACAGCCTTGAACATCGAAGGCAGGTTGGTGATCCTTGTGGAACGACCTTCCTGAGGTTTCATGTTTCCCAACGAATATATCCTCCAAAGTGAATCGCTTTAATCACACACGCTCCACATCCAGAGTGCATTAAATGATTTTTCTTATAGTGTTGATGTTTGATCATTAAAAAAAAATATCCCAGTTCAAATCAAATGCAATGCCCACTTTTAAGGTCACCGATATCACAGTTTCAACAAGCTCTTGATGTCCGAAATACAGACCTGGGAACAATCCAGCGCAAAGTAATCCATCTTATTTTTAAATATATTTTATTTTACTTTACATAAACCCGACCAAGCCTCAAATCTCCGTTTTTAAATGACAGATCAACAGTTATTAATTGCTCTATATCTCTGTGATGTTATATCATTTAATTGTTTTTTTCATTATTTCTTTGTCAACATTCCCAAATTTCCCTTTTCTTTTATCTGGGCTCCATAAGCGGCAGTTTGTTGCTGTCAATACCTATCATCAGAAAAGACTCTATACTTCACGCTGTATTATCAACGGTAGTCGAGAAAATATAACGCGTAGTGCCATCTCTTAGCAGTCTCACACAATCTAAACAGACGAATAAATCTAAAATAAAAAGTCTATTTACTTTTCAGGTGCCCTTATTGTATAATGTATCATCGGGTGGTCTGGGAAATAATTGTTTTTCCATACATTGGTATTTGATATTAATACCACCTGAAAAGTAAATATACTTTTTGTTTTTAAATTTATGTTAATATTTCCAGTTAAAAATTATTATTGGATATACACGGGTTTTCCAAAAACATGTACCATCGTTTGTGTGATGATTCTTTACCCAAAAATAAGATAAATAGTTCCTATTAAGATGTGTCCGCAGATGCTTTGTTTGAAAGATACACACAAAAGTGGTCAAGAAAAATGGCTGGAAATAATTTTTAAGTTTACCAGTTGGCCGCTAGAGGGCGTAATGCCAATACCCAACTGGGAAATCGGGGTTTCCTCTTTAATACGCCCACTTATGCCTTATTAAAAATATATGTATAGTAATCTCGGGGGAAGTATGAGCAACTTCGGTTTTATACTTATTGCTTTAACTTATCAAATAAAGTGGTGGGACAAGGACAAGCATTTATTTGCAAAAAACTAAGAAACTCCGGTTAAGGTAAACGAAATTTATCAAACATAGTCCCGTTAGAAAGAATTTTATTGCTTTATCAAATGCATTATAAATTACGCCCTTTTAGTTTTAGCGGTAACCGCTAGAGAGCGCTTTTGGGAATGTCAACGAAATTTGCTGTTTTTCTTCAAAATTGTAAATGGAAGCATATGTTGGTTTTCACATAGTTAAAAGGAGAACTAAATTTTCAAGAACTAAGTGAGAACTACTAGTTGCTATGTCTTCTCGAACTAAAGATATCAACAAAACATTGTGAAAAAAACTATTCAGACTACTATCATGTCTGATAAAAATAATGGGTAGGCTTTGAATATTCTAAAACTAGTAGGCTTTGAAGCAAAAATTGCATTGTAAAATTTTAAAATTGTTTTACTAATGCCTCCCTAGATGTTCAAATTGTTTTCCATCATTTTCAGTGCAGGATTTAAGTCTATCCCGAGTTGAAAATACGGCCGTCTCTACTTCTGCCATGGAAAGTCCTCGAATCGCACTTCTAATTCTAGTAATCATGGCTTCTCGTGTAGTTGGTCTACTTTGAAAAACAATGTCTTTTAATCTTCCCCATAAATAAAAAATCTAAACATGTGAGATCAGGTGATCTGGCTGGCCACGGAAATAAACTTCCCCGTCCGATCCATCTATCTAGGGAATATTAAATCTAGCCTAACAACAATAAAATCAAAGTTAGATTAACGGCTTTAAATTTTACGAAATTCAACTCACTACATGGCATATCTGCCCAAGCTAAAAGCATGAAACACCAATAAAATAATTAATAAATTAAAACACAAAATTATAGATTAAACCGTCAATGGAAGATTGTTTTACCAGAATATGAGCATTGACTATACAGGGTGTCCCATAACTAATGGTACACAGGAAAACTGCAGATTCCTTTGGTAAAAATACTGCGATTTGGCCATACTTAGTTTAGTTCAATAGCTGGTAATAACCGAGATACAGGGTGTCCAAGTAAAAATGGAATTTTCAATTTTCCTAAATAACTTATTTCTGAATCAATATTTTCGAACAAAATTTTGTGACTATTGTTTTTTTGGGGAAAAGAATTTGAATTTGTTAATAATTTTGATTTAGGTTATAGGGGGCGCTCTCTGCGGTACTCTATAGATACATAAAAATAAATGTAACTTTTTTGTGCTTTAGTATAATCATATTTGTATTAAATATATCAGTTTTTTCGTCATTTCTAAGCAATAACGGTATACTTTGTAGACGTCGCTCCGACTAACCGTTTTCGAGATATTTTAAATTGCAATTTCTAATGCGCCCGTTTAAATTTTGATTTGTAAATGTGAAATTTGTCACAGTAGGCTTTGGTAAAAACAAATACAATGGAAGCACTTTGAAAGCTCATTTCTGTCAAAGTTTATTATCATTTGTCAGCATTGTGGGTGTTTTTAAGGAGTTTTTGAAGATACTGTTATCAAAAATTAAACTAAAAATGCAGCGACATAACTGTTTTCTAACGGAGAAATGCGAGACATGGTATGTTTATACGCACAAGAAAATTTTAAGAGACGCGGGGCACATCGGCGGTATTTAGAAATGTATCCAAATAGAAGGCAGCCAGATTTTAAAATTTTTAGAAGCCTATACGACAGACTGGGAGAAACAGGATCCTCCACTATTACGTTTTGGACGCAACATCTTCAAAAACTCCTTAAAAACACCCACAATGCTGACAAATGAAAATAAACTTTGACAGAAATGAGGTTTCAAAGTGCTTCCATTGTATTTGTTCTTACCAAAGCCTACTGTGACAAATTTCACATTTACAAATCAAAATTTAAAGGGGCGCATTAAAAATTGTAATTGAAAATATCTCGAAAACGGTTAGTCGGAGCGACATTTACAAAGTATACCGTTATTGCTTAGAAATGACGAAAAAACTGATATTTTTAATACAAATATGATTATACTAAGGCACAAAAAAGTTACATTTCTTTTCATGTATCCAGAGTACCGCAGAGAGCGCCCCCTATAAGCTACAACAAAATTATTAACAAATTCAAATTTCTTTCCCCAAAAAAACCCTAGTCACCAAATTTTGTGCAAAAATATTGATTCAGAAATACGTTATTTAGGAAAATTGAAAATAAAATTTTTGCTTGGACACCCTGTATCTCGGTTATTACCAGCTATTGAACTAAACTAAGTATGGCCAAATCGCAGTATTTTTACCCAAGGAATCTGCAGTTTTCCTGTGTACCATTAGTTATGGGACACCCTGTATATGTGATATAATTATTATTATTAATAATAATAATAAACTTCTTTATTTCAAATCACGATCTTTTTTAAATAGATCACAAAAATAAATGACGTCAAACATTATTTACTTACCTTTGCTCCTTTAAAATATTTATAACGGTAGTCCTTGCTATTCCCAATACTTTGGAGATTACTCTAGTGCTGACACGAGGATTGGATTCAATATAACCTAATACATTGATCACATTTTCTTCCGAGCGGCCCTTACCTCGTCTTCGATATACAGGACGGTGAATATTTCCTGTAGTGCCCAATCGTTGCGCCAAATTAATGAAAGCCTTTGGCTTATATCGATGTCTTCTCGGGTATCAAAAGCTTCTTCGTTGGAAATCGACATTTTAAGAAGCAATCTAATTAAAAGTGACACATGTTTTGCGTAATTTTTGCTTCAAAGCCTACTAGTTTTAGAATATTTTTGTTCTAAAGCCTACTAGTTTTAGAATATTTTTGTATCAAAGCCTACCCATTATTTTTATCCCACATGATAGAGTCTGAATAATTTTTTTTCACAATGTTTTGTTGATATCTTTAGTTCGAGAAGACATAGCTGCTAGCGGCTTTCACTGAGTTCTTGAAAATTTAGTTCTCCTTTTAACTATGTGAAAACCAACATATGCTTCCATTTACAATTTTGAAGAAAAACAACAAATTTCGTTGACATTCCCAAAAGCGCTCTCTAGCGGTTACCGCTAAAACTAAAAGGACGTAATTTATAATGCATTTGATAAAGCAATAAAATCTCTTTCTAAAGAGACTATGTTTGATAAATTTCGTTTACCTTAACCGGAGTTTTTTGCAAACAAATGTTTGTCGTTCCCCCACCACTTTATTTGATGAGTTGAAGCAATAAGTATAAAACCGAAGTTGCTCATACTTCCCCCGGGATTAATACACATATCTATTTTTAATAAGGCATAAGTGGGCGTATTAAAGAGAAAACCTCGATTTCCCAGTTGGGTATTGGTATTACGCCCTCTAGCGGCCAACGGGTAAACTTAAAAATTATTTCCAGCGATTTCTCTTGACCACTTTTCCTATAAAAAACTTTTTTGAAAGCTGTACGATTGATGGTTACCGAGATATAGCCGGCTTCCTCGCTTATATGACCACCCCGTACAATTGTTATAAAGTTCGTTTACAAGATAAATGCAATTTTTTCGAAGTTAAATATCAAGCTAAAAGAAATAAGTCAGTAAATATACTATACTATTCACACAGTTTTATTCCTAAAATATAGGCTATTTTAGGTACCTTTCCCAAATTCCACAAAATGTCGTTTGGTACATAAAATATCTTAAACGCACGGAAAGGATTTTAAAATTACTTTTTTTCAAAAAAATCATCTACGCACCCATGTTGATAGGAATTATTGTTTTTCAAAAAACCTGCTGTATTTAATGAATTAAGAACTAGCACTTCTTTTACACATTGTTAACAATAATAATTGTAATATAACAATCCGTAAAAAAATAGGAAGGAAAAATGTAGCCTCCCAAATTTTTAGATCACGTTTTAAAAATTAAAGAAAATATAAATTTAAATATTATTTCTTTGAAAATGAATTCCTTCGGACCTATTAGTCATCACAGTTTGCATTGTAGAACGACGCACTGAAAGTTTGGGAGCAGCAAAACTTAGCAAAGTTTTCCTATAAGAATAAATCTGGTAATTATTACAATGAGAGATTTCTGATGATCTCGTCATAGTAAAGTTGTTCGTTTCATTTAACAAATGTTTTAAATAAGTAGTATTGGAATGCTTCGAGTGCTTGCAATATTTCCCAAATGGTCAAATAAATTTCTGACCATTACCTTGTCATATTCCCCGACAGGTTCATATATTTTTCCCCACAAATACCCAAATTCGCAAATACACGAGCATATCTAATTAATTGTCGACTCATTTTTATCTCTGTAATCATATTGATTTTTCCTATTAGTTTTTCTTATCCAAGTTTCCAATTTTCTAGTGTTTGGTGCCCGCGCCTCACAAGCTCTGAACATATCGGAACAATTGGTTCGTGTAAAATGTTTACTTCGTTTTATTTTAGTCCGCTACACTATTTTTTTATCTTGTCGCTAATACTATGAATAGAATAATCTTTTTACGTTAGCTTGATCAGATTGACAAATTTATCAGCAGCATAGAAAAAAATTTGGTCCATAACTGTAATATTGAGGTTGGGATATACATGAAGAACAATCCCGAACATGCAGCGTAATATACAGGGTGTGTCAGTAAGGTGTCTGGCTTCGAAAGCGCCTAAACTATTAAAGGTTGAAAAAGGAGTTCTATATAATAACCTAAAAATATTCCCAAAAAGGGGGCAATAAATAAAAATTATTTTTTTTAAATGGGACACCCGGTATATATTTCCACCATTTGACTTAGTATACCAAGTGCTTTACAATCGTATTTAATTTTTTGAACTAAAATGCAGGATTGTCAAGTAATTAATTTTTTTCTGAAATTTTAGTAATTTTTAAGAGTAGTTATGATTTAAAAATCATAGCAGCCTCTTTTCTTTATTTATTTATTTTTTGGGACAGCCGATGAGAATCTGCACACAAACACCTTACAGACGCGGTGTGTCAGGTTTGTGCAACTTGTGGGGATTTGTTCGGGTTTGAACAAACCATCAATATCTTTTTTTCTGAGGGAAAAGAACCGCCTCTGAAGGAGGACGGGCCGACCGACTAAACTCACCGTGTGAGTCAGGCTAGAAACCTTGGACTTCTTTTTACTAGTGTGTTATTTTTGCAATCGAACTTAATCGAATGAGCAAAATTTAAGAGCTCCTGGCGTATAGGATAGAGAGTAGGCGTAGGTTGTCTTATTGGTTTGTTGCATGTTATTTTAGTTATGCTAGACAAGGTATTAGTGTTTTTGGGTCAGAATTGTTTTAGGATCAATCACGAATGCGATTGCGATGCGTCTTTAGGTAGTGTGTATGTTGTGTTTGGCAATGCGTGTATGTGAGATAAAATAATCTTACTGTTGTTTGCTATGTTAGCCTTAGTGTCGTATTTAGCGATAGGTTTGTCGAGAAACTCCGAAATTGTTTCAATTTCGAGATCTCTGTGTACTATGTCATTTCTAGTGTATCGTGGAGTATCTACTATGATTTTTAGTACCTTGTTTTGCATCACTTGGACCCGCTTCAGGTCCCACTTGCTCATAGTGCACCATGATGATGCTGGTGCTCCATATGTCATCGCTGATCTGATGAAGGGTTTGTATAGGGTGACCTTTGTCCTTAGGTTTAGTTTGCTGCGCTTGTTAAGCAAACTGTAGATTGCGCCGAGTTGTTGATTGGCTTTCTTTAGTATGTTGGCTGTATTCACTTTCCATTTGAGGCTTCTGCCAAGTGTAGACCTAGGTATTTGACACTTTGTCTCCAGTCTATTTCTTTGTTTCCAACTCTGATTTTCCGTTACGGGAATTTACGGCACGATTTTGAAAAGAAAATTGCCTGGGTCTTGCCAGGGTTAATTTTGATCATCCATTGCTCTTGTTACAACAAATAAAATTTACATTGTGACTGCCCTAAGGTACGTAATATCGATCTATGCTACTATTTTTTAAATCTTTTATACAAAGCGCTCGTTAGAACTTGGACAACTCACCTTTTTTTAAAGATGATAAAACTTAATTTTTTTTTAAATGGGACATCCTATATATTTTTAGACATACGGATTTATCTGCCAAATACCTTCCTTTTTTGTTAACTATGTCCTATATATTCTCCTTATATTCTGAACGCAGGTAAAAATGGGAACATAATTTAGTCAAGATTACTTTGTAACAAAAAATACATAATTTTCTTTAACGCAGCTGGCATTATTAAATTAGTATTCGCTTGAGCCCAAAACAGAGATCATTAACCAGTCTCTTTTGAAGAATTCATATTTTTCTATCTCGATAAAGTTAATTAAATGAATTCAACTCTAAGCAGTAATTAAGCACAAAACTTTAGAAAACTAATTTAATAATAATAACTGCGTTAATGAAACTTATTTATTTTTGTTCCAAACCAATCTTGACTAAATTATGTATTCAGAACTTTCACTTAATTCAGTGCCACTTGTTGGGGCCACCGTGTAGGTTCTAAAATATTCTTGGGTTATGCATCTTAGTAAATCCTTTAACTATTGAATGGGAGTTTTTCCTATCTTTAATAATTTAGGCGCTATGAGAGACACCTTAATAACATACCCTGTATAGAGGAAAAATCCTTTAAGGCACTTTGAGAGTGGTGCTTGTACGAATAAAGCGATTCACGCTGGACACAGGTTATATTCGTTGGTAATCGCGACCTCTGAAAGGTCGTTACACAAGAATGACGTCCTCCAATTGAAAGAATTTTTAATCAATGAATTTCGAAAAGTGCTATCGACTATGGCTTACGTCTTACGGCTTACGTTACGGCAACTGTGAATCCAGCTTTATGGCTTTTATATTTATGTTTCCGCAGTGGTGGTTTAACTTGGTAAATAAGGAAATCCCCGAACCTTTTGTGCATATTTATATTGTAAATATTGGCGGATATAGAGAAGGGAAAACCCCCGCCAAAAAACAAACAAGCAATCCGAGAATATAATCCAGCAACTGTTCCACAATTTCACGGGTTAGTATAAATCAATGTTCTAAATTTCACTTCTACAAACTGACGAAAACTCTATAGGCTTTCTTTTCCAGTATTAGTCATAATAATATACAGGGTGTCCCAATAGTATACAGACAAATTGAAGTAGGTGATCAAAAATAATGAAAAAGTTCTTATACTGGACTACTAAGAGATGGCGCTGCGCGCTGTGTTTTCTCGACTACCTATGATAATACAGCGTTAAGTTAAAGTCCTCTCTGATGATAGGTATGTACACCTACCCTGTACTGACGAGAACGGTCTGCAGGTGGTTGCATCCTATCAATGGAGAGGGCTTCCTTTTCTTGGTAGTACCATTCAATCTGAAATAGTATTTTACAGTGCTACTGTGTAGACAAAAATAGGCCCTTATTGTATAAGGATCATCGGGTGGTTTGGGAAATAATGATTTTCCGTATTGGTATTTGATAAGAATTATTTCATCAAATAAAGTCTATAATACAGAGTGTTAAGCCGGGTCCAGACTATGTAACAAAATATGTTAAATAACATGGAAAGGAGAGGAAAAATTTTATATATCAAACATTTTTATTGTTATATTGCAAGTTTTATATTATACATGTTGTCGGTAAATATCAAAGAAACTTATAAAACATTGTTATATAACACGCTCCCAGACTACACTTGAAAAGACGTGATTGAAACATTTACTTCGGCACCGTTGCGGTTGGCGTTTATTTTACTATTTCGAGTGAGTGATTTTACTATTTTCTGTTCACGTCGAGCTTTTAACGTGATGGAATGGTCGAAAGAACTCACCACTCATTTAATTGACGTATTTCGTGTATTATGGGTTTTAAAAATCGGAATCATAGAAACACGACACATTGACTACCATCACATTTAATGTTTCCTGTCAATGGGCCAATGGCATCTCTTGCTAGAGCTGTTTCTCGAGCTTTTAATGATGGCCATACCCAAAATCATTGTTTCAACTTAACGGGTCGCCTAGACAAAATTACACGAGCTTCTGCTGCCATATTGCATCCTTTATGTTCGACGCCAAAATTATGTAGTATATTTTGATTAGTTATACAACATACAGTGGTGGTTCTTCCACAGGAGCACATGCGCACGTGCACCCCCAAAACGAATAAAAAAATATTAATTTATATTCATTGAATATTATTTATCGTATAAAGACCTACTCTCCCTAATATTTTATCGTACCGTCAATTATCATATACAGTCCGACCCTGCCTAATATTTTATCGTACCGTCAACCAAACCTGTATATTATAGGCTCTCGATCCGGCAACCGTGCCTCGGTCGAGGTTAATGACGATTATGACGAGACTTGCTCGCATGTGCGATCAAGTAGGCGGGGCATAATGCAGTTTCTCTGTACTAACAGGTGGCGGGAGATAGCGGGGGATAGCGGGGCTATGGCGATTTAACATGGGAAGGGCGTACAATTTTAGTGTGCGCCGCGCCGTTGTCTGTTCGTGCACCTAATTAGAAATTCGAGCGTGTATGTTTTAATATTTTAATATTATATATTTATTAAGTTAAAATGAATAGTTTGAAGGTGGACTATTTAAAAAATAACTTTAGCTCTTTGAGTTTGGAGCAAAAAAGTGAAGAATGCGGGAAGACCTAAAGCCAAAATTAATTTAACGCAGACCATAAAGGGTAAATCTAGGGACTTTATTAGAAAGTTTAAAAATCAAATATATGAAAAAAAGTGTATAGAGGGTATTCCAAGCTTTAGTGAGGCTGTTAATGATCAATTTTCTACAATTAAGAACCGAAGAACGAACTTTACGTGACACACTAAGAAAACCTTTCTTATTTTCCAAAAGTTGTATTTCCTTGTGTAAAATTAAAAAATAAATAAAAATATGGTTTAACTAACTAACTTTGTTTTAAATTAATTCCACTAAAAATAAAATTAACATTTTATTTTTGCATAAATTATGTGAAGGTAAAACTATTATTCGGCTCATGTTTACTATAAGCATTAAATTACAACAGTTTTAATTAAATCCAAATTTCGGCCTCTTTTAATCTTCGAATAATAGAACGTTGCGGTTGACAAGCTAAATAGTTTACGAAATTACTTTTAGAAGCTGTTTGGCGCCTTCCTTCCTGAAATTCTCTATAATTAATTTTTAAGCCAAAACCCTTAAGGGTGTCTTATAACGTGCCATCGGGTACATGTAAATTGATTCCCGACATAAGCTGGGTCGAAAATACTGGATAAATTGGTTCATGTACATTTTAGGTACAAGAGATGCGATAATTGATTCCCAGGGTTGAGACTTTTATAGGGTATCTCCGTAATTGTTAGTGTTATCAAAAAAGTAATGTAGGTGCTCTTTTTGGGTCAAACTTAAAATGGTAAAATCAGAATTAGAAAATTTTCGCGGGGAAAATCAAGAAATTGACAATTTCAAAATTAACCTATATTTTCTTAATTAAAAGGGATACAGAAAAATGTTTGATACAGAAGTGTCTTTATATTGATTGTTCAATAATCTGCCGTTTTCAGAATAAGTATACGGGGTCAGGTAAAAAAGTTATCGGTCCTAACCTCATTTTTTTAAATGGAACACTCTCTATATTTTAATCTAAAAAGATAGCATCCTAAATTCTCTTTTCAAATATATAACACACCATGGATGATATTGGTTTCCTAGGCGATTTATTTAAACTTCATTATTTTAAACCACATGAAACAGAAGCTAATATCGTAGAAACAACTATGTTGACAGTTGTTATTAACATTTAACGACAATTTAATTTTTACACATTCATTTGTAAAAATGATTTATCAACATTGTAAAAAATTTGATATGACATCAGTTTATGTTGAAAGTGGAAAAAACGAAGAAGTGGCCCAAAATGTATATTTTGTTCGCTATCCGGAAAGACGGTAACCATTTAAGGACATATTCCGAACATTTGCGATGATTCCCGTTATCTTTTTACCTTAATTTGAATCAGAGAATATACCGGGTAGTGCGTCTGGTCAGGATACATAGGATACCCTATGTAAATTTTAAGATGATCAAATATGAGCTCCCCTATTTATTTTTGCCCAAAATTTTACCTAAACTTTCTAAAAACTACAATAAGAACAATGTCATTGTTCAATTTAAAGTGTATTCTGCTAATAATTTAAAAGTTATTTAACAAAATGTATTTTTTAAATGGAACTAGGAACTACGGACCTGACCCAAACCCGAACAAACCTGCAAGTAAATTGTAAAAAACTTGTCAAAGTCATTTTATGTCAATGTTAATATTATTTTATGTTATAAATACTATTTCCGGCGTAGTGCCATTTAATCATTATAACTTTTTCTTCAACTGAATAGCTTATGGCGCAGGCAGTGTAAACCTCATTATAAATATTCATTTAAACCTGAATTAAAGTTAAATAGCACCGTACTACAGATTTTACCTAGTTTGAAGAGAGAATTTTCTAAATATTTTAAAAACGGTATGTATAAAAAAGTTCAAATTGGGATGACTTTTTATTGTCATTATTCTCTTTAAAAAGGTTTAATAAAAGTTTTTTAAAATCAACGCGGAAGCAAATATTCGACCCTCTCGAAATTTAAGCAACAGAACACATGGGAAATCCCATGTATATTATAATTTAGTTAACATCTCATCTATTGCATAAATAATGTACAAGTTAAGTTATTACATTAGGCTTTAAATTACACTAGTTTCAAAAGGTCGCGGTTGACGAGTTAAATAGTTTACTATATTAGTTCTAGCAGCTGCTTAGCGAGTTCATTTCTTGAAATCCTATAATTATCTTGAAGCTGTAGGCGATTAATTAAACTTACTGCATCCTTCTATCTTTACTAATAACGGAGATACCCCGTAAAACCATCGAAAAATGAACACCTTTTATACAGGGTGTTATGGAAATGACGTATTATATTTAAACCGGCAAATCCTGAGATGAAAACAAATTGAAAAAAAATTACCATAAATGGCGCTTTGAATTATTAAGCGAAAATATACACTTTATATACTGACGACGGTCGGTATTGTCATATCTACACGGCAAACTCTTTAGAATACAAATTATAATTTTAATAATTTTTTATTCGTTTCATTTATGAACAAATATAATTCCAGAAAACCGACGGCGAAAGATGTAGAGGAAAGTAAATATGTCAAACGTCATTGATCATTCTATTATTTTTCAAACTCTTTAAAAAAATACAATTTTATTTAAGACAAATGCTCTCTTACCTTTACTTATTTAAATATAATTATTAGTTTCATAATTTCACAGAAACCACACAGAATCTAAGTTTTAGGAAAAATCCTCTCACATAACCTCACAAATAGCAGCTATTCACATGGAAAAAATACACGGAAAAAGTATTTTAATTTAGGTCATTTTTTTCTCGCTTAGATTTATTTATTTAACTAATTTAAAAAAACACACACTTTAAATACAATAATTCTTTCAATTCAAGAATGACATTTTATCTACGAACGGACAATATTTGACAGTTTGATATTTCACGGTCACGGTAATTGAATCCTAATAATAGGCGATACGGGACGGACTAAGATCGCTTAAATGTATTTCTTATGATGATAAACGAGATTCTTCCCTGAATTGAATAAAATGATAGTAGTGATATATCCATCAATTAAGGTAAGGGATAATACTGCGACTCCAAATGACAAGACCGACGAAGATTTAATTTTCTTTCTCACACGGCCATCTCTCCATCGCTTTCACACAATCCACTGGGCGCCGGGGCAACGTAAGTCTAGGCGTACAAGCGTGCGTCTTGCAACTGTCAGTATTAGAAGATACGCGTTAGAATATGGTCGGTTCTGTTGCTTACCATTTACACTCTCGGCTATCCGCTTTGTTTTCAGAAGGCACGCGTATAATAATTGTTTTGTAATGAATCTCGGGCTACGCGTCCAAACTTTGTATATTATTTGACATTGTTTTTATGGACGAGCCTAAAACGAGTAGTTTGTTTTGGACGTTTGACTTGATGGAATGTTTCGAGAATAAAGTGTTTCCAGTAGTGTTCTCATGAAATAGAAAAAAAACTGATTGTGTTTAATAATATCGACTCTAATAGACTTGCACGGTTAAACGTATTTAAATTCACTTAACATCTCACCGATTGTATAAATTATGTAAAGGTTAAATTACAGTTCAGCTCATGTTTATTAGGCTTTAAATTACACTGGTTTTAATTAAATCCAAATTTCGAACTGTTTTAATCTTCGATTAATAAAAGGTTGTTCGGGTTTGTTCGGCTTACGAGATAAATAGTTTACGGAATTAGTTCTAAAAGGTGCTTGACCACTTATTTCCTGAAATTAGATAATATAATTAGTTTATAATTATTTTTTAAGATAAAATGTATGAAAACTAATTCCCCAATCACCTGAAGATACCTAATACAATGAGGAACAAACAAATATTTCTAGATAGCTAATTTCCGGGCTATATGCTCCGCCGATGAAATAAAATTCCATACACGGATAAAACACTATAGTCAAATTATTATTATACTTTTCTTGAAATACTGTTTGTATTTTCGGTTACGCAATTAACGAACAAACCCAATATTAATAAATCATGTTAACTACCATTAAAACATTACCTTAATGATGTTGCATTATTTTCATTATTCGGCTCATCTTATTAATACATGAAATTCTAAAAACTGTATCAGAATGTCGTACTTGAATTTTCTATAATTTAATAATCAATTAATAAACATTTATTTTTAAGTTTTTAATTGGATAATTGTTGGAAATACAGTTTTTGTAGGTTTAAATTTAAAAAACCTGTTCTCCCCAGCACTTGGTAAGAGTTCGATTCAACAGTAAGCAAATACTAAGATTATTATAATCAACGATATTTCTTTACTAATGTTTAGTCAAGTATGATGGCTATTCCTATTTTAACATAAAATATTAAAAATTGTACTAAGCAGCTCATATTTATTTTATCATGTTTAATAAGACAATGTATTAAAGAAATGAAAAAATTTTACAATAAAGTTAAAAAGGTCTAAACACTGGTACGCAAAGGTAAAATTGAATAATTGCAAAGGATATAAAGAATTACTAATTTTCAAAGAATCTTTGAAATTTTTAATAGTATATTTCAAGGTATTTTGGCGTAACTAACAAGTTTTAGCTATGTACTTTTATTAGAACAGTGTGAAACAAGGGGCTGAAAATTTAACATGGAAAATCCTAAGAAAAATGCAGTATATTTGACAATATTAGAGATATGATATATGATTATTAACATAATTTTTAGAGGTATGATAAATTTCTCTAACTATATTTATATAATATGTAATAATATGATAAGCATCTTGTAATTTGTTATATAAGTTTTGGAGATCAACAACTCTGATTTTATTTCTAAAATACTTAAAGATATGAATACAGGTTTATTCTCATCTTATTTTTACATCACATTTATATACAGGGTGTTATGGAAATTACGTATTATATTTAAACGGGTGACGCCTTGGGTGTCCTAGAGAAGCGCTACATATTTTATTTTTTTTAAATCGACCGTTTTAAAAGTGGGATAACAAGCACTCTTACTCACAGGTCAGTCCGCGCTACTGTACAACATTTCACTCAAACCCAATGGCAATGTTGCCAAACTTAATGTAAAACTGAAATTCCATATAAAATTATAAAAATAAATTATTTTCTACCTACTTGTATTTATACTTAAAGAGCGAGGAAGTAAGTTTTTTTTCTTTTTCATGGGAACACTCCTGGAAACACTTTATGTACACACAGTGATAATGAAACACAATCGATAGTTAGCTTTTGAAAATACAATAATACAGATTATTAGATTTTATTACACGCGACAAGATTTGACGTCCAGAAGAAATGCGTCAATAAAAGCAATATTCAAAGATTATTTGTGGACGGGCAAGATACACGCGTAAACCGAAATAACAGAGCGGATTGCTGAGAGTGTGTTGGTGATCGACGAGACACAACGTATCCGGCCGCTGGTTGGTGTTCAACTAACAGCCCGCAAGCGTGCGGCGCTATATGACAGCCGATGTAAGGCGTCAAGAGGTCATTGACATTTGACCTAGCGACGTACGTGCCTCTTTCAAACATATTTAATACTATTCCATATGTTTTTTCGGGATGTTTAAAACATAGTCCGTCGTAAATGTTCTTCAATTAATTGCACAAAAAGGTATTACAGAATGGAAAAGTGTTTAAATTATTTTATTTTGTCTAAAGAGTTTAAGGTGTACATATGACAACACCGGCCAGAATTCCTTGATTGCTTACATGTATCGCAGTGCCACACAGGTGTTTTTCTGGTTTGGCGTCAGGTCACTTTTACCGCTGAATGAAGCGCCATTTATGGTTAATTTTCTTCAATTTGTCTTTATCTCAGGAATTGCCGGTTTAAATATAATACGTCATTTCCATAACACCCTGTATGAGTGTAACTCATGTTCTATTTAAACGTAGCGTGTAGTTTTATAGGAAATATTATTTTGTAAGCTTTTCAATTATCCGTTGCGGTACATTGATTTGCTCGACTATCTGCTAAGTAAATCTCAATTAATTTAATTTACCCCTTGTCTAATTTGATACTGTTCCACGCCAGTAAATAGGGAATACCAGAATTTAAACACAACAGAACAGATGAAACAAGTACGTCCCATTATGTTAAGTAACAACACAATCAAGAATTTTGATAAAAGTTATTTATCGCGGGATACTGCTTTTCTAACGGCAAGCATTTTATATTACGTATATTAATTTCATAAAAATATAACACACATTACAGCTAAAAAAACACTAAAATAAGAAAAGATTCCAACAAACCTAGCCGAAGCTGGTCGGCGACCCCTCTTCGTTGCCATCGGCGTTGTCAGCCTTTTAAAATAATTATTGTAATATATCCATTACTATTTTAACAATTTTTTAGATGTTCATTCTTGTTGTGGGGCTCCCCATATAAAATTGATGTTCAATTTGGAGGTGGCCCCCATATCATAGGAAAATAACGACCATTTTTTTCGTACTCTTCTTACACTGACGCCGTATTTTATTATTCTATTAGGTTTCGAACCGTCAACCTATTAGTTTTGATCAAAGATATCTGGCAACACTGGTCACCACATAGTGCCGTTTGCCGTATTTTTCGATGGAAATTTTGAAAATTCACCAGAATTTTTTCTTGTGTGTATTTATTAAAATAAATATCCGAATTTTCATAAAATGAGGTGCGCTGTGTTCGGTTGTGATATGGATAACCAGGCAAAGAAATTTGAACGAAATATAAGTTGTTTCCGCTTTCCTAAGGATGAAAACAAAAAATTAGAATGGATACGGTTATATTTATTTTGTTAAAATTAACTTTTTAAATATTTTCCACTGAAGTTGATTAGTGTATATGCCTTCGAAACATGAATGAAAATTAAAATATTGTTTATTTAACTACTGAAGCAGACTATGAGTTTCTTTACATCTTCATAATTTCACTCCGTTGAGAGATGGACTATCTTCATCGGCGTGGAATCTTACCTGTTTAGTTATTTATTGCATGGGTCAAATTACTATGTTTTTCTATAAAAAAATTATTTTAATGAATGTTATCTCAGAAACGGTAGGAGTTGGGTATAGGAAATTGTTAATAAAGTTTACTTAGATTTTTACATTTAATCGAAAAATGCCAAAATATAGAGGACGTTATATTTAAGATAACAATATTAAACCTAAGTTCCGGTAAAACCGGAAGTGCTGTACGTCAAAATATCTTCATTTTAAAGACCGTAATCTTTTATAGCTTGGACCAATATTTCAAACAAATGTATTTTTTTGCTCCCGTAACAGGTCACTCACCATGAATGACCATGTATATAAATTTTCACATTAAACTACGATTGCTTTCATGTTTAATTAAGTCATTAGCTAAATCGTTAAAACGTCAAAATTCTCACCTATCTTAAATAGCAATAACGTATTTCCGTTGTAACGAATAATAATTCTGAAACAAGGGTAGATACTTAATCAATAAGAAAAATGTATTTATTTATAAAATTCAATCAGTATTTACTTAGTTAACTATAATTCTTTAATCGAAAGACCAATCAAAAATTGGTTTGTTTGATGCATTCCTCAATGCCAACGTCACCAAAATTTTGCTTATCACATTATCCGATGTTCCGAACCGAATTTCACTAAAAAGCTTGTAGAAAAGAAGAGAGTGTCACTCGTATACAATATAATATATATGTGGCTACTACCTAACCTTAAAATTAATGCATTTTTAATTTGGTGCATTAATAGTTGATAATAATTCCCAAAATAGTCAATATAGTCATTCATTTTTAATTTTTGGTTTAGAAAAAAGTGAGGTTACTAAACATACGACGTCGGATGAAAGTTAAAATAAAGCTCACCGTGTCGATTGTTACAAATAATCGCGGAATTTGGCACCAAAAGTTTACACCAATCAGAGCACCGTCGGATCGTCATATCGTTCAGAAATCGTATGAATGGAACGCTGTCTTAAATCGAGCTAATCGAAATTTTGATTGCAAGATTTTTCCTAACTAACCAGTGAAATTTACATTAAAAATGTTGAAATCCGGTCCTATCCAATGGTTCCTTTCACAAGGAAATTTCCGAACTACGCAAACTCACTATTACCCCTTCGATGCCCATAGCGGGGACATAATTGCAGATGGTATTAGCAATATAATGGTTATATATATGTGGTTAATACTCATATCACTATAAGGAGACTATGCTTCCGAGTAAAAAATTAATAAATTTGAACCATAAATAGTCCTTATTGATTGTAAATTCTTTATCCTAAATCTAATCTTTTTTTATAAATCAAACACAAGCACTATAGGAACAATCCTTTAGGGCACTCTGAGAGTGGTACGTGTACGAATAAAGCGATTCACGTTGGTTTTGAATCGTCGGAGGTTATATTCATTGCATAAGGATGAAGTCCTCCAGATAAAAGAATTCTTAAATAATGAAATTCGAGGAGTACTAAGCTTAACCACATATGGATGGGCAGCAGTGGTTCGTCGTGTATTTCTGCTATTCGCCGCGCTTGGCGGAATTAAGAGGGCAAGTTCAGCCCGAACACTTTCCATGAAAATATTTGTAAATGAGAGTCAAATCCCCAACCTGTCTTCGATGTTCTAGGCTGTCGAGGTTCTTCGTCAGCTCGTGGTCTCCGATGAGACGAAAAAATTCCAGAGTATTAATTTACTATGCCTTGTGGAAAGTTGAGAACAAACCCGAACAAACCCGGCTAGAGGCCTAGGTTGAAGTCCCGGTGATGGCACCCTAGAACTTTTTGATTTAAACAAACTCTAACTGCCGCTAATGACATTTAAGCTATTTATAAATAAATTACGGGTTTTCCGACGATGGCATATGAAATTGAATATACTATTTACGTCGATATAATTTTATCATAGTTAGTGATACAAGATTACATGTAGATAATTTAAATCAAATACTAATATTTATCGTAATAACACATAGACCTATTTTGCCTGGAATTATATCGAACAAGATACAGAATGTCTCACTTAGCAGCAGGACACCCTATATATTTTTAGGCATATGCATGTAACTTTCGAATACCTTCCTTTTTTGTTAAATACCTAAATGTTGTAATTTCTGAAATATTTCAGGTAAAAATGGGACGTTCTGATTACATAGTTTAGTCAAGATTGCTTTGGAACAAAGAATAAATAATTTTCTTTAATGCAGCTGTCATTATTATATTCACTCATTATCGGTTTCATAAAATATATCATTAAATGTGTTTTATCAAATTTGATATCATACACTAAAAAAACAAGAACCTAATTACTTTAATTTTATTTCTTATGTAACTCCGCTCTTCGTAGCGCCGTTAGATCGCACAGAAATTTGTCTCCACAGTGGCGTGAAACGCGGAGAGGAAATTTTGTGTTTGTTTATTATACCGGCGTTGGCATTTTGCTAATTTTTTCAGTCAGTGAAGCGGATCAGAAAATAATTATTAGAAATAAACATTTGTAGCAAGCAAAATGATATTTATGGAAAGAAGAAGAGACTAATAACACTAGACAACAAATTTTAGGTTATTGGTTGTATATTGTATCAAAATGCATTTTTCTTGTTAATTTTTTGACGCTGAATACAAAAATCATAATGAAATTAAAAACTTAGTTGCCGTTTTCAAAAAGAGTTTCTTTATTTTATTTTTAACAAAATAATAAGAACTAGATAATTTTACACTTTTAGAGTCACTAAATGCGCTGTCGTTTGGCTATTATTTTGTGAATTGTTTCTGGAGCATCTCTAACAAGTCCAACAGTAGTTGGCAAGCATGGAAGCATTCTAGTTTCCCTGGTACCTGTTCTCCATTTTTGATATATCCTGATGGAAGCGTTCGCCGTGCTCATCACTTACAGATCCGCAGTTGTCAGGAAAAATGTCCAGGTGAAAGTGTAGGAAATGGATCTTTAGAGACATATTGCAACCCATTTTTGATAGAAGGACAGCATATTTTAAACAAGAGTAACGTAATGGTAAGCTTTTTTATTTCCCAAGAAATTAGTGGTGACGAGGTCGTTTCAAGCGTTTTTTTCAATATCTGTTAGAGTGCTGTCAAAGTGTTCGTCTTACAGAATATTTCGAATCTATGGCCCAATAAAAATGCCTTGTCTCTCTCCTATTCTGCAACCGAAATAAAGCTGATATGCCTTTTTATCAATGAAGTCATAGATTGCTTCTGAGACGCAAAAGTCCCCTCACCACAAACATAACAGAAGTGATCTGGATTGTTTACACACTTTCGAGGCATCTCGAATCTGAATCTTAACTATTCGACTTGAATCACTAACTTCGACTAACTAACCTCTCCGCTTTGTACCTCTTTATATCACCAAATATGAATTCTAGATTTTTAGAGAATATTTCATTGTTATTATAGTCTATTTACAATTTTAAGGAAGCAACATAATGAGTTTTATTTATTAATTTATTATTACCTAAATGGAGATAGAGGACACAGTGCCGATTGAGCACTGGTTTATTGGCCTTTATTATAGTACCGTCCTCAGGTAAACAATAAAAATGGTGATAAACAAGGGTTCTTTTATCCGTTTAGTTCTTTATTTATTTAAAATATGTTAGTAGAGCACTATTTATTTGCAGCTTACTTAAATAATTCAAAAATAATTCTTGGTAGTACCATTCAATCTGAAATAGTATTTTAAAGTGCTACTGTGTAGACTAAATACGCCCTTATTGTATAAGGTATCATAGGGTGGTCTGGGAAATAATACTTTTTCCATACATTGGTATTAAATATTTCAATATTATCGCTTTTTTAGGGCGGTCTCGAAGTAGTCGCTATTGTGTCAATATCCCTATTTAGGTAAATTTAATTAAAACTCATTACGTCGCTCTCTTATATTTGTGAACTTGTGTGTTCTTGCGGTTACAGTGTTAATATATTAGAGGCACATGACGTCACGTATCTCTTAAACGTGAACTAATATTAAAAAAAGTTTATTTTCGGTTTTAGCACACCTAAAATAAGTAAGATTTAGTTGATTTTATTGTATATACATTTTCGTTGTTGTCCAGTGTAATTAAAAAATAATCAACCGTCAGAAGGACATTTTGCAGGAAAAACTATAGTTTTCCGGAAGAATCCAACTGCGGAATCAACAAAGTGTATTTATTTATTTTCCGCTTAATAAATTATTGTTTGAGTATGTCTATGTAAGGCTCTCCCAAGCATGGTTTTATACAGTTATACAGTTTTCTCTCTTCGCATCTCGCTCTTCATACGGAAACGTTCAAATACCACTGGGCAAACAATAACGTACCAATCCGACCAATATAATAATAATTGTTGCCATAAGATGCCCGGACAAACCCGACCAAACCCGAACAAACCGATTGTCGTTATCGTTTATAATAAATTTAACGCAAACGATATATCGGGTACTTTATACGTTTGAGGATTCGGTTCGTTTTAAGGCCGGTGTAAAGACAGCTGAGTGGATTTTGGTTGCGGATGTAAACATTTAATAGTAAGCAGATAAAATAGTGTCACGAACCAGGCGCGGAACTATTCTAAAGCAAGAGGATATAACGCGAGGGCGTCCAAGACTCCAGGGGGCCCAAGGCCATGATATAGTACAATATCACCAGGTATGATTCCACGCGGGGAGGCATGGCTTATCACTGTCACCAAGACTTCACAGATATAATTGTTTCAGTCACAGCCCGTAAGTAATAAGCCACCACTCACGGCCACTAACTACCAGTTTATAATTAATATTTTAATTAGATATTCGAAATGGCGAGTACTGTTAAAATAAAGTTGTGAATCATATCTTTCGGAATCGTGAGTACCTTTCAAATAATCATATCTTTATCTTCTACTGTGATATATTTTTAAAATTTCCAAACAGTACTTGCAGTTACTTGAAGCTGGAGTGTGCCCTTTCCGCTAGTAGTCGACGAATCTTCATCTATCTGTCTAAGTATAGCTTCTCAAACCCAGACGTTGTTCCTGTTACAGATCAGCCAGAAACTGTCGTACTACGTTTGAACCTCCCAGAATCGCTCAATCTGGACCTTTAGCATAGAACTTTACTTTTAAAATAGACTATAACAAACTTCCAGGTCGACAAGTTTATCTGTAGCTACGAAAGGAATGCGGACAAGAAAATTTCTTGGGTTAACAATGTTGTCACATATATTAAATTTTAATTTAATAAATGTTACAAGGTAACCCCAAAAATTAGATTTACCCATTTAAAATATATTGTCATTTAAGTATATAAGAAACTAATAGTCTATTATAGTTTAAATGTTCTTAAAACTTTCTTTCCATACTATTTATTTTAACATTTAAATGCAATATAAAATATTTTCTATATTAAAGTATTTCTAATCTAAAAATAAGGTAACATAGTGCAATATCAACGGTAACCATGGGTAACAAGTGGCTAGGTTATATCCCAGACAGAGGATGACGACATGCGTCTGGTGACACGCCCATCGTGCCGGCGTGGTTGTTCGGCGATGTCCGATATGCTTCATCCAGTTGCGTAGTGATAGGAAGAGCAAGAGTTATTATATTGTGTTAAATGGTATGAGAGTTATTATATTGTGTTACATTGTATGTTTTAAAAAGTGCTGGTTGTTTTAAAACTGCGATAATGAATGAATATACTCGTTTAAAAACACTTCATAGTCAAACCCGTGAAGTGATTGCCAATGTGTACACGATATGTGAAGAGAAATCACAATATATACAGGTTGGGGACTGATACTGATGATAGTGACAGTGAAGGTGAAGACGGTGAAGATGTGATATGTACTGATTTTTCTTATGATGATTTGTCGCAAAACTATATTTCATGTGTCTTTGACATTAATACGACCAAAACTGAAAAATCATCTTCAATCGATTAACCATGTAGCTGTTTTTTTCCATGCCAAAGGAATGGCATCTTGTAAAACGTAGTTAATTATTTAAACTTTTATAAAAATAATTACCTACCTTCAAACATAAAATACATTTATGGAAGAAATTCCTATTTTTATTACATTATTAAAATAATAATAGCACGCCCATGACTCGGTCATGTATTAAAATATGCTGCTTTCCCCTTACCGATACGTCGTAGACATAGACTAACTTGTTGATCTGTGCACCATCGCGGACGGCCATCAGCGCGTGTATGGGGTATGACGTCACGAATCGGCGAGGCGCTTTGTACTGAACCCCAATTTTTAACATTGAATATCTGAGGATTGGATAAACCTATCCAGCTGAAATTTTAAAAGCTTATTATTTAGATCATGGGTGGGCAACGTCCGGCCCGCGAGACATTTTGAAAAATCTTAAAAATTAAAAAATAAAATTAAAAATATTACACGACTTACTCATACTCACGGAAGCAAGTGAACGAGCAAGCCGAGGGGCGGCGATCATCAAAGAGTGAGGCGGCAAACAGACATCAAAGCCTTTGATGTTTGCCGCCTCACTGGCGGCGCAACAAAAGAGTGTTCTACACTAGACAATTCTAGATCATTCCTACATTTTGTCTATATAAGCGGGTGGATGGCCCGAACTTTAGTTCAGTTCTATTTGAGCTACCGAGGTGATAACTTCGACAAGCGATATCCTAACGAACTGCTAGTGACGTCAATTTGCTTTGTGACTGTGTGCATCTTGAGTGCTTACTAATTATATTTTGTTTTTAAGTTTATCGAACGAAAAGTAAACGAAAATGATGTCTGGTGGAAAGAAACGAAAAGTAGATGCAGAGGGTCGCCGGTTTCAAGAAAAATGGACTGAAGAATTCTTTTTTATCTTGCACAATGGTAAGCCTATTTGTTTGCTGTGTAATGAATCCATTTCAGTGATGAAAGAATGCAATATAAAGAGGCATTACTCAACTAAGCATCCTATGGTGCACTCACTGACAGGACAAATAAGAAATTACAAAATCCAGAAGCTTACCGCAAATTCATCAAAACCATTTGCCTAAGGAGAATTTATCAAGGAGTGTATGTTAGAAGTTTGCAGTGTTTTGTGTCCTGGAAAGAAAAATGAATTTGAAAAAATTAGTTTGTCAAGACGAACTGTTGTCCGACGTATAGAATTGATATAAAAACAACATTGACTGACCGTATGGCTGGTTTTGAATCATTTTCCATAGCATTAAACGAGAGCACCGATTTGTCTGACATAGCTCAACTGGCTATATTTCTTCGAGGTGATTGAAGATTGATTTGTGCCTTTGGCAGTACTTACAAATGCGAACAGTTCTTTTCAATGATGAAAGTTAATAAGTCAAAACATCGTACAAGGCTGACTGACGATAATTTGGAAAATTCCTTACGTCTTTGTGGAATTAATCCAAACATCGATGGATTAGTTTCCCAAATTCAAGCTCAAGTGTCTCATTGATTTCGATGTCGCTATTTAACATTATATATTTTTTTATAATATATTTATGTTTCTTTTATATTTATCTATTTATTTTAATAAATAAAATTAAATATTTTTGTATCGCAATTTTTTCACTCATCTCGGGGTTTTTTTAATTTATTTATTTACGGGACTAGCCCATTTTCGTAATAACAATATGTTTTTCAGAAAGTTTGCTGGATGAAACCTCTTTTTCGGAGAAAATATTTTATTTTTATCTTTTATATGAAATATACCTGATTTAGATGATCGAATTCTATTGAATACGAATTACGGAACAAAATTATCGGTAACCCATTAGCGCATTCCACTTTAAGCTGCAGGTCCCCCTCGGGAATGGGCATCAGGCGAACAAAGCGGAAATAATTGAGTTAAAAAATAAAGGAGGTAATATTGGTGACAGTGTCAAATTGTATCAAGAGGAAATTTAGTAATATTTCCTTCTTTCCCTTCTTTAATTAAAGATCAAGTAGCTGAAATGTGATATATTGCAATGTCAGCTCGGAACAATTCCTTTCCTGGCTTTTTAAATTAAAAAGCTGTAAAATAATAATTACTTTTTAAGGCTCATAATTGCTTTTTCCCCAACACCTTTTTTGACAATATGAAATTACTGTGAAAGTTGAGCAGTAACGACGTTGTAGGGTAGGCGTCAAATTATACAAAATGACTCCCTAAGAAACAGGTTTACTGACTCAAGGGGATTTATAGGGAGTAGCCGACGAAATTATAATTATTTCGGGTGTGAAATCTGCCCGATTAGGTATTCATATTTGTTTGTTGTTCGTGTTATTTCAAGATGCCAATTCATTTTTAATTCGAAGATCAGATATGTAGAGTTGAACTGGGGAAAGGATGAACGTGCACCATCACCTATAACAGTATAATTCAAATCGAGATTGTATAGATCAAAATATAAGACAAAACCACGTCAGCAGCTAATTACGTACAGTTGTATTCATTGAAATGGGGACACTTGTTATGATGTAAATCGGTCTTCATTGAATTTGACTTCTTCAAAAGTTTATGGTTGACAATACTGTCACTGTCAGAATTCTCAAAATGCCTCCCCATTTAACAGAACTTGAAAAAGTTCAAATAGTAGCCAGAATTGAAGATGGGTGGTCAATACGGACACTAGCAAATTTATACGGAAAAGGCAAGAACACAATTTTAACAGTTAAGTAACTTTGGGAGCAAGAGGGGTCTTTAAAAAGAAAAAAACTGGTACTGATCAGGCAAGCATTTCCGACTCAAAAGACTCGGAGCTAAACAACTGGGTAGCTGCGTAAAAAAATAATGCTAATAGATGAACGTAGACAGTCTCGGATAGTTTTCAACTTAAATTATATATTCCGCGACTGTCAGTTATGTTACGTTGAGTAAAAAATATATATTATTACATAAATATTTTTAACTTTAACTCATTTATCACATTTAATTAGATTATTTTATTTTGTTTAGTGACACCAATGCTTATTGCTTATAACCTTAAAAACGATAAATCAATCACAGAAGCCTGATTTAAGCAAATATGTCAAAACTAGTCATAGGACTTGTCCCCCTTTTCAATGAATACAACTGTATGTCCCATAAGTTTTGGCACAAATTTCAGATGCCATAAAATTGGTAATAAGAAGAAAATATCAAGTTGCCCTGGTAACAAAAACTTGTTTGACACCTTCACTTAACATTGACAGTTCACTTTTTAAATTGATTAAGTCCATATGGCTTACAATATGGCTTGTAATTTAGTTGGACGGGTCCCTAAATCCGAAATAATACGCATTTTTGAAAATCATAATATATCGCGTAGAACTATATATGGGACAATTGCTCAATGTGAGCAAGGTATTCCTTGTATGAACCTTCCAAAAAGTAAAAGTGGAAGGCCTAGAATTTTTACCAGAGTAAGATCAGAAATACTGGTAAGAAGGGCGAAAAACACACTCCCAACAAGAAAACTAGCACGGCAATATCGAACATCTAAGAACACCATAGCGCGGGAACTATCGCGGAATGGCCAGAAATACCGAAAAAGAAGAAAGGCTCCGAAATATACAACCAACCAACTAGCTTTGCTAACAACCGGGTGATAATGATGGATAACGAAAAGTATTTCACACTAAGCACGGAAATGATGGGAAATGATGGTTTTTATACTGATAATATTGCAGATGTCCCTAATAATGTCAAATTTAAACAAAAGGCCAAATTCGTTGATAAGGTGTTAGTATAGTGAGTTATTTCCCACCAGGGGTGCATCCAGGCCTTATGTGGGTCGAGTAAGAGCTGAAGCCCTGGATAGTCAAAGGTATATCGATAACTGTCTTACGAAACTGGTTAATTTTATTGAAGAAGAACACGCTGGAGACGGTATTATGTTCTGGCCAAGACAAACTGTCACTATGCAAGACAACCCAAAATTGGTTACCAGACCAAAATGTACCATTTGTTCAGCGAAACGACAACCCTCCTAACCTTCCCCAGGCTCGGAAGATTTTTGGGCCCTTTTATCTCGAAAAGTTTACGATGGAAGATGGGAATCACAAAATGAGGAAGAACTTCGACGAAGGATATATAGAAAAATCCGGGAAATTGATATAAATGCCGTCCAAAACCTAAAGCTAGGTATCCGCAGAAAGTTGCGTCTAGTGGAAGACCATGGTCCTCTATATTTAATTTAAGTTCATAATTTTGTTGCTTATGAAACAATTAATTACTATGTATTACAAAACTGTACGTAAATATATTTTATTATAAAAAAACAATTGGTTGAAATTTGTGCCAAAACTTATGGGACATACGTTAGACGTGATTAATATTATCAAGGTCGAAGATATAAAAAAGTTGTTTATTTAAAATGGTAGTTGATATATTATGTATATTATAAATTTTATTTAATTAATTGAAATTTGATTTAGGTATTATTTATAATATAATAATATTTCTTCATAAAAGTACTTGTGTTAAAATTCATAAGATATTTATGTACATTTAAAAAAATAATGTTAACATATTTTACTACATCGGTTATTTAAATTTAAAAAAATAGCATTTATCTAATACTATACTAATATTATTCAATATTTTGACATAAAATAAACATTCCAATTATATTTCATACGGTTATAGATTTCTCAGGTCTACAATTTAAAGATTACAGGAAATTGGCCTGTTGTTGAGATACTTAATGACTTGCTCATCAACGTTATTTTATATTCATATGCATGTTCTTTAATTTAGTTTCATAGTATTCAAAGTAGGTTTGTTCAGTTTGTTGGCAGATGGGTGAGATGAAAATTTTTAAAAGTATATCACTAAAATTAGAAAATTTATTTTGAACACCCTGTTTAGAGATAAATTGGATTCAATAATTTATTTGACTTAAGTCCATGTAATCTCCATACCAAATATGAATCTATAATTTGCTAAGGTAGTGTAGGTATTCACGATTAAATCCAACTTTGAAAACTGGGATTTTGCTGAAAAATCGTCACGTGTTTGTGGGCCACCCTGTATACTTCAATACAATTTTGGAATGTGCACCTTAATGATCTCTACAACTTTTGTATTTCGAATTTTTAAATAATTCTTAATGTAAAGAAGAAAATTAACTTTACTCTATCGTTGACTCCCCCTATCGATGCATAGTTCAGGCGGCCGATAAATTAGCTGCTAAAGTCAGCGCGGAAGAGCGATTCGGCAACTAAATACAGTGAAACCTCTCATAACGGAAACCTCTAGAGGACATTTCTTCATAGTCCGGAACTAGGTATATGAAATTCCATGACAATCAACCTCTCTTGGGCGGATTCTCCTTTGGGCGGAAGCGGACAGGCTGTTTTCATACAAAGAGTGCGAAAACCCTCCTTTAAACGAACAAAAAAATTTTAAAAGTTTTTGGAAGACGAATAAGTACTATACAAAAACTGAGAACAGACCGGCAACCAATCGCGTATGTGTGGCAGAGCAAAAGGACTTCGCCGAATGAAAGTATGTCTGATTCCCCGACAGCAGTCCGGGCGGTTTATTTCTGAGTTGTAAGGTTAAAATCGTCAACAGTGGCACAAAAATGTCGCGTTTTGAGTCTGAAAGAGAATATTGACGTTGTGGAAGTTTGTCATTTGATAACAATGATTTGCTTGAGTTGATTAACATTGATAGCAATGTGCAATTAGAAGATGATAGTGACCCCATTCCTACCGATGATGTAGTACAAACTGAAACCACATCACCAGCTGACGACTCTGATGAAGAAGTTGAATGCAGTAATCAAACGAATGTCACCAATTATCAACAAGCCATTAGTATGTATGGTAAAGGTATTATAAGAGTATGCAAAGAATAGAGGTGACTCTACAGGAATTATTATCAGACTTGGAACAACATTTTCTAGATTGCAACTTTTAAAACGCAAACACGTCAAACTACATTATTAGATTTTTTAGTACTACATCCTAACTAAAACTAGTGTATTTTTGTTATGTTATGTTTATTTGTACATACATATACATAGTAATAATTTTGCATTTACATATTACCTAATAACAAATTTCCCATGGGCGGACACGTCTATTAGGCGGACACATTTAGACCGTAGGTCCCCGCCTAATAGAGATTTTACTATAATCGCCTGATTAAAAATTGCATGTCGGCGACAGGCCATTTACAATCCGCATGTAAAAAATGCATAAATCATAAATACTGTAGAGTTGAAGGCATCCGTAGATTACATCTGTAATTGATTGTGATTTAGAGAAAAATGGAAATTTGTCAGAAATAAAACAACGAATACAATCGATATCGTTTATTTTAATACGGATTCAACGTTTTCCATAATACATCGTGATTTCCTTTAGAAGTCCTACGGCCATCCAGCTGTTTCTGAGAACGTATTTTCTTATTACAGCGCCAGAAATTACAGCTAAATTGCCATTTAGGTTTAAATTGGATTTATTTAAATTAGTTAATAGAAGAGTCGCTTCGGTATTGAAATTTTCCAGCAACCAGACGTTTGAAAATACCCGTATTTTGAATTGTTTGTGAAACTCGGTGTTTACCAGCCGTGGTTAATATTTTCTCTTAATATACTTCATTTCTGTCTAACTTAATAATAAGTTAATTACACAAGTCGACAAATTAAAATTTTTGTAAAGTAACATTGATGAAAATATGTTTGTCTGAAGTATTTTAGAGTCCTAAATCCGAAAATGATAAGCTAATTACTGTAACACGTACAGTTTTTTTGTTAAAAGGGGGTGGGTGGTGGAGAAAAAAGAGGAGACGACATATTTTTACAATCTAATATATTTATTTAATATAAACATATAAAACATGTGGCATCTATGCAAAAACATTACTGAGGATTGGTTGTTATGTTAATAAAAAATATATTGCACAAGATATGATACAGCGACAAACACGTTCACTTTTTCCTTTTGTGTTCTGTAGCATCATCCCTTTTTAAAACCAAACAGTAGTCGCCCAACATAGATAGGTTCCAGCGTCCATGGTATCTTATTTCCATCGTCCTGATGTCCTGGTAAAACCTCTCTCCTTGTTCATCGCTTAGTGCACCCAAATTTTCCGGGAAAAAGTTAAAATGGGAGTGCATAAAATGTATTTTTAGAGACATGCGACACCCTAGAATTCATATGTTTTCAACAGTTCATCTATGAGTATTTTATAGTCTTCATCTTTCTTGTTGCCCAGAAATTCTTTCACTACACGTACAAAACACGTCAAGCTGCCAATTCCTATTCATTTAATTGTTCTTGAAAACGGAGATTATCTAGGAGCTTCCTTATCTGAGGTCCAATAAATATGCCTTCTTTTAATTTTGCGTCACAGGAAATATTTCTCTTAGGTACTGGAAACCACTACCTTCTTTGTCCATGGCTTTGACAAGTTTAACATTAGTCCATGCTTAATATGGAGAAGCGGTAGCATCACTTTTTTGGGGTTAACAAGGGGGGCATATTTAATGTTTGAAGTACCAGGATCAAACGAAGTTCTATGAGGCCAATCATTTTTACTGTGGTGTTCTTTTTTACCCTACTGTCTCACAGACACAAAAAACAGCAATACTTTACTTACCCCTTGAAGTCCTACCAATATACCTATCACTTGTAAATCTCCACAGATATCCCACTGATACTTCATATTTAATACGATTTAATATGGTTGCTAAGTTGTTATATATTTCTATCATTCACTTAATGGGCTAAAGGAATGGATGGTTTTTTGTTTCCATTATGAAGCAGGACTGCTTTTAGGCTGTATTTCGACGAATCTATGAATAAACGCCACTCGCTAGGATCATGTTCCATATTAAGCTCATTCATTAAACCATCAATATCACAACGGACGCATAGCGACCCTTCCATTTAAAAAAAAAGGGGTGATAATGTTACATTCCGTTTTCGGTAAAGTGAAACACTTGCTTTTTTATCTAATAAGTTCCACTGTTGAAGTCTGGAACCAAGAAGTTCATTTTTGTGTTGACAATCCTAGGTCACGTACCAAGTCATTTAATTCATTAGTTATTACGTGAGGTTCACTGGTAGTTGGTAAAAATGTTGGGTCACAACTGGTGTTCTCTTATGGTATTATGGTATTTTTCAAAATACACCGGCTAACTTTCATTGACATCTATTAAGACTTGACTACGACTATTATTGTGTACATCTCTCGCAATGCCTTCCAAGTAGTTTTTCGGGTTTGGCATAAGGTGACTTTTCTCGCTTGTTAAGAGGATGCCGGAGTCGAAATCTCCGATTTGACCCCTGTTCGTTTCACGATTCGAAGGCACGAGGCGATTTGGATTTTCCCTTGCAGTTAGAAGAATACATCCAGCGTCCGCCCTTAATCGGTATGGTGACAGAAACAACGGTAAACGGAAGAAAGAGACTGCACGTGATCGGGGTATATACTTCAATTTTCTACGCTGAAAAACGGAGTTTCCGCTTCGGTACATCTAAAAAAAAAATTTTATCGAACGATATATAAATTTTGTTAACAAAAAAAAAATTAAATCTAAAAACTTCCGAAACAAAAAAATATAGACTTTTCGCGAGTTCTAGTTCTATTACAAATTTTTTTTTCTAAAACAGGAATAAACGCTTGGGAAGAAAACTCGTTTACAGGCACTCCGGAATCCTGTTAATTCAAAGTGATATTTATGGTTATCTTTCTTCAATTTATTTTCATCTCAGGATTTGCGGGTTTATACATAATAAGTCATCTCCGCAACTCTCTGTATAATGTAGATTTTATTTCTCTTATCACATATCGTGATTATCGAGTGGAGTGTATCCAAAATGGTCTATTCGGTGTAAAATCAATCACCATTGTCATCAAGAGCAGTGTCTCAAGCAGACAAATTACATTTTCGTGCAGAACAATATATAAATAAATAGTTGCAGATGAACAAACCTTTCATTTATGACATGCAATTTAATTTGATTTATTTCTATTGTTACTCCCCCGTCCTGGTATTGTCGAATTAATGGAAATAAAAATCTTTATTATACATATACTTTTATACTTACCATTCCACGTTTTTGACGCCAAGACATAATTTTGCTTTCATCGTGAAAGGAAAACTCAATAATAAAACCAGAACAGGAATAAAAACTCCAATTCTCCTCATTTTATTGTTTACTGTTTCGCTTCAAATCCTAGTATGTGCGGACGGGGAATGCAAAAACTTTTCAGGAGAAAAAAATACTACATTCGTAGTAAATAATTGTCCTGTTTTACATTGAAAAGAGTTTTTGGGGTCAATATTGGAATAATAATAAAATGAAATGTTACGGAATCAAAGATCATCCAAATTCTCATTAGAACCAAAGACTTTTATATTGTCATAAAACGGGCCACATACGTATTACCAATAATTAATAATGGGTATCATTTAACTGGTTAGCAAAATATTCTTATTTTTGCGAACAGAAAAATGTAATCGGTCAGCCAAAATGGCTAGTTGGTCAGCAACTGATGGGCAGCAAATATTTCTGAATCGGCCAGTAATTAATGTCATACTAGAGTGCTCTAAATTATTTTGGTACGCAAATTAAATATATAAGCTGCTATCAGCGATCCACTTTTAATCAGATATTGGTAAACATACAGCGGGTAAGCGAAATATTTAATATTGGTCATCAAAAAAAAAGCAATAAAACGTGAAATAGTGAGAGTGCCCTGGGAAAACAAGTGAAAACCCGCCCCCGCTACACCTTTTATAACCGCTTTCCTTCTATATTTGGCAAAAGAAAACACAAGAAATTTACATAAATTGACAGTGCCCTGGGAAAACAAGTGAAAACCCGCCCCCGCTACCTTTTGGGCCTTGATTGCTACACCGAATGAAAACACATGCACGCAATTATCTACTCGTATCACGCGACTGCTTTCGCTCCGCCCACAATAACGAACTTTGCCGATTATTCAAAACAAACGCAATCCACTGATTTATATTGGTAACCATTCTTTTAATATGCAAACCTCTGAAGTCAACTGTTTCTAGACATGTTTTTTTCTAGTGACCAATTGTAAAATCTTGCTGACCAAGTAAATCATTTCTCAGATCGACTATTGTTAATTAAGCGAACACGTGATATTACAAGCGGACTGATATCGGTTAAATTGTTGACAGTTTGTAGCATTTTTTGCAGAACAAGTGTTGCAGCCCGATTTTTATTTATTGCAAGCAAAATCTTTTTATGCTGATCAAATGATTTAATGGCTATTTTTTGCTGCGAACCAATTTTAATAACTGCAAATTTGTCATTAATAATATTCTTACTACATAGATCTATTGAATTGCTTTATTGTATTTGAAATCCCAAATCCTCAGATGAAAACCAGTTGTAGACAACTAACCATAAATGGCGCTTTGCATTATTAAGCTAGAAAAAGCACCTTTACCATTAAAACCCTGCATATCACTGACTTTCTTTGTTTCTGGTTTGCCTGTTATATCCATGGTTGTCTATTTTTGTAAAAAATAGATTATTTTTTATATTACGTATTTTATTAATATAAATACTGACATTATAACAGATTTTCAATTTATTTTACAAAATTCTGTTGAATTTGTTTAAGGTGTTTAGCTTTCTTACAGGTATTAGCCGTGGCTAAAGCCTAGAACCATTCTTTACATAGTTTTGGTTGGTAACAGAAACCCCTAACAGAAAGAAGAAAAAACAGCTTATATGGATGTAATATATTTTCATATAACATACCGCCAAAGCCGGTAATTACAACGTGGGAAACATGGTTAGAATCTGAATTTTTTAATTTCAAATATTTTGAAAATATTAATAAATCATGTTCATGTTTGACGACGAGACTTTAAAGGGGGCCACCTAATAAATTAATATTTATAAAATTAATAGATACAGTTAAATTTTGAAATAAATAAAAATAACAATACCAAAGTTTGAAATTCATTATAATTTTATAACATTACCTCCTTGTTTATTTTCGTCAATGTTATCTTTTTATTGGTAACACATTCTGAAGTAAGTGTTCTCAACAAATTAAATTGAGAAGAGCTGAACTAAACTGCTGGCCATTTGCTTCCGAGCAAGAAAAAATTCGCCTAAATTTAAAAATTAATATTCTCTGAACCAGATATGACATCGATCTCCGGTTTTTAATGGTTTATAGATTTGTCCGTTAGGAAACAATTGCCAAAGTTGGATTGTCTTAAACTGTCAGAAAATTTTATATACAGGGTGTTAAAGAGGACGATGATTTTTGCTCCAATTTCAATAGCATGTAACTTTCACAATAATATTTTTAAATTTTATCACTGTACGTCAATTGAATGACTGGTTCATAGCAAAGAACGTAATTTGTCAAATTTTTGGTATCTGTTATATTTTAAGAGATAGCGATTTTTTTGAAAAACTTTGCTTTTTTTCAACTTGTTGTTAGCTAGATCCCACTGTGCGTTGTATCGTGCAAACTTTGCAAGTGATTATTATACCTTATGAAAAGCTTGTTTATGTTCAGTAACAACAATTGTACCTAAATGTTGTGATGTGCAGTGGCGTACTTATAATCACTTATATGTCTATGCTTTATGAGTATCTCACAATTTTTTTGTATTGGAAAGTACTCGCCCCTAGATTAGGCAGGTTTTTCCTTATTTTTTAGTTTTTCATATCGCGCTATAGGTATATTATACAGTGTCTACAAAATTTAAAAAAGATAAATTTTTTTATTTAATTGTTTGAAAAAATTTATTTATTAATTTCTAACTTTCTAACTATTCCTAACATTAAACTAAATAAATTTTTTCAAACAATTAAATAAGAAAATTATCTATTTTAAAATTTTGTAGACACTGTATAATATACTTGTAGCGCGATATGAAAAACGAAAAAATAAGGAAAAACTTGCCTAATCTAGGGGCGAGTACTTTCCAATACAAAAAAAATGTGAGATACTCGTAAAGCATAGACATATAAGTGATTATAAGTACGCCACTGCACATCACAACATTTAGGTACAATTGTTGTTACTGAACATAAACAAGCTTTTCATAAGGTATAATAATCACTTGCAAAGTTTGCACGATACAACGCACAGTGGGTTCTAGCTAGCAAAAAGTTGAAAAAAGCAAAGTTTTTCAAAAAATCTCTTAAAATATAGCAGATATCAAAAATTTGACAAATTACGTTCGTTGCTATGAACCAGTGATTCAATTGACGTATAGTGATAAAATTTAAAAATATTATTGTGAAAGTTACATGCTATTGAAATTGGAGCAAAAATCATCGTCCTCTTTAACACCCTGTATATAAAATTTTCTGACAGTTTAAGACAATACAACTTTGGCAATTGTTTCCTAACGGACAAATCTATCAATCATTAAAAACCGGAAATCGATGTCACATCTGGTTCAGAAAATATTAACTTTTAAATTTAGGCGAAATTTTTCTTGCTCGAAAGCAAATGGCCAGCAGTTTAGTTCTTTAAATTTCTTGTACAATTTAATTAATTTCTTCAAATAACTATTCTAATCTTAACTAAGTTAATTAAGCGCCATTGCATCGTGTGCCCAATATAAATCATAGTTGATGTTGACTTACACTTATCGTTATTAACTTAGGAAAGTATCTAAATCATAGTTGATGTATACTTACACTTATCATTATTAACTTAGGAAAGTATAAATTTTAAAGCCCGTTATTGACTGCGACTGTATGTTTTTTTTCTTACAAAAATCTCGCCAAGAGAGTAAATTTATATCCCGAGGGCGTAGAGGTGATAAAACCTAAAGGTCAACGAATATTGTATGAAAATCCTTGCAATAATATGAAACGTGTTAGTATTCCAAAAAAATGTTATTAGCTACAGGTTTCACGATTGACCTCACTTTTTATCACCGTTTTCATTAATATTTTTATGCTTATAGAGTCATGAAATGGCTACGAAGGAGTAGCACAAATAATTGAATAAAAAAATTGTTGCATCGTTCCCGAAGAAATATATTCATATTATTTTTGTTAACCCCAAATATTTCGTCTGGAAATATACTAATTTCCACTACTAACCATTTAATTACGTATTATTAACCAATTTTCATCTTGAGAAATCTGTTTTTTTTAAATCGATAAGAAATATTGATTTTTTGATCATATTTTTGAAAGAAATAAGCAATATTTTCTTACACTTAGGCGCTGCTAGTCAACGGAATATATCTGTAAGGAATTGTTATTTTTGTACTGCATGGAAATCTTATTTTTCTACAACCATCAAAAATGACAATGTTTGTGCATTAACGTCAGTGTCAAAAATAAGATATTTTTCAATACATTATTTTTTTTGCGTTTCCATGATCCCGTACGCAAAATATTAAACACGTTTTCCTTCACATTAAGAGTTAACTTCAACATTGAATATATTGACCATAACATGGACTACTTAACTACTTTCGATCTTTCTTCAAGATACACGAACAAAGCGAAACAAACCAGGAAAATATTATCGGATACATTTTTCATGTTTTTTCTCTAACACCATGTTTTAAATTGTTCATACTGCCGTCTGGATTTTTCCGGTAGAACATTCAGTTGATTGTTGGAAATGGCCATCTTTACTTAAAAGGCATGCTTCCGCCCGTCTTTGCATCGAATTGCCCACTCCAACAATGTTTATAAAACAAAATTTGTCATTAATTATTTTATCAATGTTAATAATAATGCGTTTCAATATGAATTTAGTGCTTTTAATCAAGAACGGTGCATCTGACGATAAAAACTCAAGAGACCGTTTTCATGTAAAATTAACCAGGCTAATCAGAAAAAATATCCACATGGAAAAATGTCAGTGGAGTGCCATCTTCTTTGTAAAAAAATACCAGAGGACATGTTTGCAGGGACGCCACTGGTGGAACAATTCAATAACTTTTCTAACTAAAATTTGTGGTTCTATATCCTATTAACACATACCAAAATTGAAAATAATATCTAAAGTACTTTCGGAGATATTAAAAAATAACCATTTAAAAAATAAAAATTCAACACCCTGTAGCAAAAAATTTATTCCGATGCGGACATATGTTCATATGAACTTTTCTTTATAAAATGACCTAAGGAATCACATTGTTATCTTTTCAAAGTAACTTCAGAAAATAAATACAGTATTAGATTAAGAGATAGATAAGTTGTATACCTATGGATTACATCTATATAGCTTAGAATGTGTATGGAAATATAGGGAACCAAAGTCATTAGGTAGTTTAATTAAACTTAATATTACACAAACTTCCTGTTCTTCCTTCTATTTGGAAAGTAAATCCACGAGTTTCAAATATTCCCCTAGCAACAAGCAAAAGTTTGCAAAGTCAGTTATGCATAAAATATTTTAAATTTCCGCAAAGTGCCTTAATAAACTTATTGAAAGCAATTTAAATATATTTGCGTATTTATACATCTTACAGTTCAATTTCGTCAAAACGGAAACTCTCTTCTCGTCGGCATATTTTCCTAAGAATTTAGAATATCCCAAGAACTAGTATATCCGTGGCTAATAAAACAATAAATGATCTCGTTACGGGTGAATATTGCTTCATTCGTAAAGAGTATGCACGCAATAACACGATGATTGTGATTTATCCACCGACAAAATTAGAACCATTTACAAGAACGCTACGCGAAATGAAAAATTTTGTTAAATTTACTGTAAAGATAATAAAACTAACGATAATTTATGGCTTTATATGTGACTGGAATAAATTTTATTAAGAAATACCATTAAATTATAACAAAACTTTAACCTAAATCTTTAGTCATAATAACAAAAATATTTAGTGAACCATTTATATGCAAAGTTTTTGTAAAATTTACTAAATCTATTGGAAAATTTACTAAAATCTTTTGTAAACATTTTTACACACGTCATCCCAAGCGGTCACCCATCCAAATGGAAACCTCGCTTGACTTCATCGATCGATGGTATATTTGCTGCATGAGTTCTCCACCTACCATTTGCTACAAAGATTGAAATTCCAGAAATCCATTGCTGATTTAAGCCTATTATTCGTGTGAAAATGCATTTTACAACATTTCATTTAAACTTGTTTTTTTTATATAAGAAAGAAATATTTAAAGTACAGTAATTTATTTATTTATTTATTTATATATACTTTATTTAGCACTTGGCTAGTAAAAAGAACAAAATAAATTCATATTTACATACATTGTTTACAAATACAAAATGCTAACATAAGCTCTGTCCTCGCAAATACACAAAAAGTTTTCTACAAAATACAGTCAAACTAGGTGAGCTCCTTATCACATCGGGAAGCGCATTAAAACGGCGAAGTGCCATACACTTTAAAATATTTAACTACTGGAGATATAAGTAAATTATTTTCACTTACATTCGTCTTAAAATTTAAAATATACTTTAGTACTTACTTGATTATACTAAATTTGTTAGAAATACTAATTATACTTTTTATAAATTATTAGTATCTAAAATATTACGTAGGTATGGATTATTAATGAAAAATATAATTAATAATATATTTTTCCGAAAATCGTTCGGAAATATTGACATTTTTGAAAGAAAAAGTCACTATTTCCCTACACTTAGTCGTTGCTAGGCAACGGAAAATAACTGTTAGGAAATATCAATTTCCTTACTATAAGGAATAGTACATTACGTATCAAGGGCCGAAAAGAGGCTTTTACGGACGAGTCCGGAAAAGCCTCCGACGGCCCAAACTATGTACCGTATTTTTTTTACAAGTGCTCCGAAGCTTTGATGTCAAATAAATAAAGAAATTCTTCAGACAGTTTCCCTATCTACATGACATGAAAACACTTGCGCATGGCGAATGTAAATATCTACTTATTATTTTTGACAAATAGGGTCGGTGGCCTAGTGGTATAGCGTTCGCCGTGTGATCTGAGAGTCGCGGGTTCAAATCCCGCACTCGGCATCTCTGATTTTATTTATTTTTTTACAAGTGCCCGAGTCTTTGAGGCCATATAAATAAAGAAATTCTTCAGACATTTTTCTAAAACATCTTTGAAAATTAACTGCCAATTTAATTTATATATAATCCGCTATTTATTATCGCTGGTCGTATGGCTCGGTGGGTAGAGTGTCCGCCTGGCGAACTGAGGGTCGCGGGTTCAAATCCCGCACCGACAATTCTGGTTTTGTTTATTTATGAGCACATGGTGACTTGAAGCGGGCGGGAAAAATCTTTCACGCCCGTTTCGATACCCGCCCGCTCTCTTGGATAACGCCACTTTCGGTGAAGAGAACATGCATGAAAAGAGGCACTTTCGGGGCAAATGTAAAAAAAATATATTTCCTTACAGTTTTGTTAATGTTCTACATAAATGATTGAAAACAATTTTGTCAAGTTTGACAATTCAACATTAATACGTTTCCATAGTATTATTACGAATTTCAAAGGACCATTTATTTGTGAATAAAATTATTCGCGATTTTTTCAAAATTAGTCAATATCTGTCGATTTTTAAACGATTTTCCGAAAAATAGTATGTTTATTTCGTAGAAAAAGCCATATTCCTGGACTGTGAGTTGCTAAGTCTCGTCTTTCCTCCAGGAATGTTAGGCATTTCTTACTCAGTAAACAATGTACTATTATAGGAAATCGTATAATAAAATCTTTACTATAATACTTTTATTATAGTATTTGTTCCATGCATTTAAATTCGTTGTAAAATTTAAAATATATAAGTGTTTTTCCATGTAGATAATTATTTTTTAATTATGCATATATTTATTTTTTTATTATTACAAACTGTTATTGCAATTTCAAATGAAAAACAGATGAAGACGAGGAAGTTTCTTGCATTATACAATATGCTCACGGAATTTGGTCTGTCTTTTCCCGCTCACCCTGTATTCCATGTTTTCACACATCATAATTTCTGCTTAATTTTTAAAAATAGTTGAACAATGATGTTGCTTTTTATAATTATTACTAAATTATCTACTAAAATGAACTAATTACCATTGATTGATTGATGAAAAGTGTTAACTTCATGCAATTTTTTAAAATACTCAATGGATTATGATTTATTGAGCGCTAAGGGTAACAAACTGGACCCTGCACTGTTCTGAGATGCGTTGTGGGCTGTTCTGAGATCAAGATCTACAACGCCGTTTCTGAGATAATAACATAAAAAAAGACTTTGAACATCAATGGTGATGATACCGCGATGTATTTAAAATAAAAATCATTTTTTTACAGTAATTTTGAGCGAGAAAAAATTTATATATTATTTTTTCTTAGCTCTTCACCGCGTCAGATATTATTTTCAGATATCAGTTATCAAAGCCTAAATATTAATATTAATCCAACCTAACACTACACAAAAAGGTTTGTGATGACACTTCAATAATTATCCTTAAATGGTGAAGCCCCTCAGGGGTTTTGGAGAAACCCTAATACAAAAGGGTCAAAGTTAAATACTGCATAAATATCGTTTAGCAGGAAATATTTCTTCTCCTGATTAAAACGAACATAAATGAAGCATGCGAAATAATTTTAGTTTGTAAATTGATACGGATTAACCCTTATACAGGGTGATTGATGGTGGATGGTCTATTAGGCGTTTATGAAGTACTTGTCAATGAATTACGTTGAAAGTTTGGCAGCTGATAGCTGACATACTCTCCATTTTAAAAATATTTTCAGCCATTCAGCGCTGCCCTGGTTCTACTGAAAAGTATTTGCAACTTTAAGAATTTAAATGGAACACCCTATGTATTATTACTTTTTTTGAAATAATTTCCATTAAATTTTTCTATGGCTATCTGTTCTCTAGATAATAATTAATTTAACATTTATTTTGGAAAACATGTCATTCAAAAAGAGGTAATATTTTTGAACTCTGAAATTTGGTGGTAGTACCCAGAAGCCTTCCATTCTGTTCCAAAATATAGTACGGTATTGTATTCAAAATATAAATATTTTGATTGTTTTCAAAAATTATAGAGAGTGTCTTGTTTTTAAATGAAACACCCTTTATTTCATCTTTTGTCCTAAAAACATAGCCACGTACATTACTAGGTCAAATGCCAATGACCTCTTGACGCCTTACATCGGCTGAGCGAAGTAGTTTCATATAGCGCCGCACGCTTGCGGTCTGTTAGTTGAAGACCAACCCCAACCAGCGGCCGGATACTTTGTGTCTCGTCGATCACCAACACACTCTCAGCAATCCGCTGTGTTTTTTCGGTTTACGCGTGTATCTTGTCCCTCCATAAATAATCTTTGAATGTGGTTTTTATTGACGCGTTTCTTCTGGACTTCAAATTTCGTCGCGTGTAATAAAATCTAATAATCTGTAGTATAATCTGTATTATTGTATTTTCAAAAGCTAACTATCGGTTCGGTTTCACTATTACTGTGTGTACATAAAGTGTTTCCAGGAGTATTCCCATGAAAAAGAAAAAAAACTGATTGTATTTGTGTCTGGATTTCCTCGCTCTTTAGGTATAAAGATAAATTCAAGTAGGTAGAAAATAATTTATTTTTATAATTTTATATGGAATTTCAGTTTTACATTAAGTTTTGCAACGTTGTCATTGGCTCTGGGTGAAATGTTGTACAGTAGCGCGGACTGACCTGTGAGTATTTTAAAACAGTCGATTTAAAAAAAATAAAATATGTAGCGCTTCTCTAGGACACCCAAGGAGTCACCCATTTAAATATAATACGTCATTTCCAAAACACCATGTATATTTCTATATATAATATTGCGATCTCGAATAGTTTTTGGCTTTAAATTGTAAAATGCAAAGAAACCTTAATTGTGTTTCATAATATTCAAAATTTTTCAAAAATTATAAATTTGTTTGGCACACTGCCTCATAAAATTAAAATGGGTCAAATTTAAATAATAAATCGACGTACTTTAATCAAAATTGAACATATTATAGATGATAATTTATTGCCGAGCACAACGCATGTTTGGTATATTTTTCCGAGTTTGAACTACCAGTAAATCATTTTATTTCGAATCTTCTAAAGTTCAAATAGCGTTTTTTATAACGATACAACAACGGATATATTTTATGAGAACTAAAATCAGAGAACTTAACCAACCCTAAACCCTTATATTTCATAATAAAAGTGGCGAGAAATCTACTATCCTATATAACATTTTTATTTGAACAAAACTGAAATAACGACCAGATAAAGATCCAATAAAAACATGTAGAGTCAGGCAATAAAAAGAAAATAAAACCGCTCTTATCATAAAACTTGCTGGGGGAAGAATTTTTAAAATTCTAAATTATTTCACGTTGCAAAGTTTTATTAGAGCAACGCGCCAGAAGATACCGAGACCAGTTTTTATACACTGGTTAAATGGAGGAGTGGGATCGAATCGAATTCGCGGTAAGCAAAACACAAACCTCGTCGCCGAATTCTTAACTCTTGTATGCTGCATATTACGACTAACAAATATATTATTGAAAGAAGAAATTTGTACACACGATGCGTTCTGGTATTGCAACATTATATAACAAAATAGACAATATATATTTAAAAAATATTTAATATAAACAACAACAGCTAATTTTCCAATTATTGCGCGAATATCTTTAAATCTTTAAATTAGTTATTAATTATATTTAAATATATTATGCCACATGGATAAAGTCAAAATATGCTCTAAATGTTATATAATTTTATTTTTTAATTTCAATTAATAAATGACAATCATGTCTTCGTATATTGTAACCACAACAAAGATATGCGAATCATAATATGATAAGGTGATGACGTTAAATATTAACTTGTTGTTATCGCCTGCATTTCTTAATACGCCATATATTTAATTATCATCATATCATTATCATGGAAAAGACAAGAATATAATTAAGCAACTTTGGAGGCAACACGGATCTTTAAAAAGAAAAACGTACTGGCCAGGCCCGTATTTCCGACACAATAGAATCGAAGCTAAAAAACTGGGTAGCTGCGTAAAAAAATCATGTTCACAGATGAACGTAGACAATCTCGGATAATTTTCACTTTAAATTATATATTCCGCGACTGTCAGTTATGGAGGGAGGCAATGTTTACTGATTAAAAGGTTTTTCAATCTAAATATTGGTAATAAATTCGGGTATACCGTTATTAGATATGTTAAGTTAAGTTAAGTGACTAAAAATATGTGTTATTACAGAAATATTTTTATACATTTATCACATTTAATTAGATTACCTTATTTTGTTTAGCGACGCCAATGCTTATAACCTTAAAAACAATAAATCAATCAGAAAAGCCTGAGTTACACAAATATGGCAAAACGACTCATAAGACTTGTTCCTCTTTTCAATGAATACAACTGTACATATTCAATAATGTAAATATTTTTATAAATAATAATAGGACATCATAAGAATAAAAATAATGTGTATTTGATGGATGAATCATTAACAGTGTTATTTTACTTATAAATATTTATATTGTTTTAAGATCTGCTAGAGGTGTATTCTCCTCGTTTTTATGATTTATCTAAAATGTTGAACTATTTGTGATTAGGTGCCGATTTTCTAGCATGTGTAGAACGCATGAAGTACAGTCAGGGCTATGCTTACGCCAATTTGATTAGGTTAGGTTGGCTTCCATGTATGAACCATTGTTGCCAGATCGGCATAGTTCTTACGCGCCTAATTTATATATGTGGCTGAGAGAGTAAAAAGGGATCTATATGTAAAGGTAAAACCATGTGCCTCAATTTAAAAAAAATTTTTATAATTTTTGTTTTTGAAGTAAAAATGAAATTCCTCATTAAGGTTTTAAAAATTTAATCCTGCATCAAGACTTTTAGATTACAATTTAAAAACCATTATTGTATTGACTCCTCTTTTAGTAGAGTGATTACGGGATTGTTCGGGTTTGTTCAAATGCCTTTCCACTTCCAATTCTTTACCAGGGGCAAAGTCAGTTTTTTGGAAACTACTACTTAAAAAATAATAGACTGTGGTACTATTGGAAAGAAATCTGCCATTTGACCCGATCCCTACCAATTTAAGATTTAAAGGGAACATCTACCCCTCTCAGGGGGTTAAACCACGAAGTCTGCAAATTTTCTTTAAAAACGCCCCCCCTATATTTATGGGAGCTGGAATAAAAGAAAACCCATTCTTATCCTTCACATAATAATAAAAGTTTATTTTATTCTTTAACATTTTTATATGAACAAAGTTTATAAAGTATTACATAAAAGGACCAAATAAAACCATCTATAACGAAGTAATGATAAGGAAAATAAAGTCATTGTTTCAATAAAACTTTGCTTGGAACAGCAGTTTTTAAATTCTTTTACACATGCCTTTATTAGATAATTTTAATTCGTGAGTTACTTTTATCATATATAGAAGAGTATTAGTCTCTAGTTCTAGTTTCGTTTTTGTTATACAATACAGGGTTATAATGAAGATACTTTTATATATAGGGTGTTGAAAAAAGGTCGGTACCCCAGAATAACTCCGGTGCATCGCATTGCAGCAGAAAATGTCTGTGGAAAAAGTTGTTTGGTTTTGAAGGAGGAATAGTTTGCAATTTAAACCACCCCCCACCCCCTCAACCCCCGGGCGCAGGTGGGCGTAAGTTAAGATTTTCAAATGGAATCCCAAAATTTTTATTGGCGTATCGTGTTCTCCGACCAGAAATAAACATCTTTTGTCCGAAAAAAATTTTTATTCGGGCCCATCCTTCACCAATAATCACCATGAGGAAGACAAAATCAGAACCGTGCGTAAAATCAAGTTTTACGTGGAATACAAACAACTTTTTCCACAGACATTTTTTAGTACAAGACAGAGAAAAACAGTATTTTCGAGATAAAGCTTGATTTTCGCTTCGATTGTCTTTCTCATGGTGCTTATTGGTGAGGATGGGCCCGAATAAAAAAATTTTTCGGACAAAAGATATTTATTTTTGGTCGAAGAACACGATACGCCAATAAAAAATATGGGGTTCCATTTGAAAATCTTAACTTAGCCCCACCCGCGCCCGGGGGTTGAGGGGGTGGGGGTGGTTTAAATTGTAAACTATTGCTCCTTCGAAACCAAACAACTTTTTCCCCAAACATTTTCTGCTGCAATGTGCACCGGAGTTATTCCGGGGTACCGACCTTCTTTCAATACCGTGTATATTATTATATACAATTTTTGGAACAAACAACTTTTGAAAAAATGAATTTAAAAAAAAAATTAAATCTGCGATCTCAGATAAATTAAGCGGTATTCTAATTCTATTGGCTATTATGGAAATGGATTATTAAATTTAAATGGGTGAATCCTTGAGTATCCTAGAGAGAGCCTTTGTTTTATTTTTAATCGACCGTCTATTAACTTCCGTAATGCCCTTCGAATTATGCCACATGCGATGTCGCCCTACCATGATATGACACGATCGAACTTCCTCCTCACATCTTTTCCCTCCCGATATGGTTGAATCCAGCTGCGAGGCTGCAGTTCTGTTCGAGAAGTGAAGACAGCTGTAAGTCGACGATTCCGTTAAATTCGCTAGCGTATTTGCTTTAAAGGGGTAATTTGCTCGTTCTTAATAAGATGCAAATTTTAATAGTTGTGATTAGCTTAACAATGGGGATACTAAATCTTACCGCTATTTTTGATGGATATTTTAGATGAAAACATAAAAATAAGCAGCTAGTAAAGCTACCTGTGAGTGCTTGCCGAAATTACGAAATTGCTTATGAAAAATTTCTACAGTGGTGCGATTTGAAATACAATGCAAATACATTTATCGGATACTTCAAAGAGAGATCTGCAACGAATTAAAAGAATTTTTTCATTTACGAACTTTCTACTTGAAAACGGTTTGTTGGTTTTGAATATTATCTATTAACCAAGTATTTATTTAAATCTAAATGAATAACAATAATTTTCTAAGAGTTTGGTTAGACCCATAGCACCGTAGCTCTATCCCAGTGGCCGCCACTGCTTTGATTGCGAGATATTCATTTCTGCTAATGCCATTTATGGCACAGTCGAAGTTGTCGAAGTTAATTATTGATTAAAATCCTTCTGCAACCCGATATACATGTTTAATAATAAACAGTATTTCCTGTTATCGCAAAGTTTATGCCATAATATACTCTGGATCTAGAAGCAATACATAACAGATAACTTTCATCGGTTAGCAGAATATCGGGAACATTAAATTATTAACTTAAAATTTACCTGCTAATTTAAATCAGAGAACCAATTTTAAATCTGATAATTCATTATCTTTAGCGAAGAGAAGGAGCGAACTAAAATAATTTCCATCAATTAATTTAAATATGCAATAGCATTAATGGAATGTAAATTGCATTAAACGGATCCCAATAATGCTGAAAATAAAGAGACAATGAAAGTTCAAAATTAGTATCTTCTGTCACTTGCCGTTTTTTTTGTAAATAATTTATAATAATAAGTATAGTAATGCGATTTCAAATTGGTGTGCTACTATTGGTTGGTTGGTTAGTTGGTTGGTTAAAGGCGGAGGTCGGTTTAAAGGCGCAAACTTCTATCACTGCAGCCTTTCGGCTTATTGTGTACCCCGATCTCGTTAGAAGATGTTTGTTCCTTCTATGAGGTCCAGTAACCTTCTACCAAGCTTGTCATGTGGGAGGTAGTCGCCACGTTGTATGTTCCCGAAGATAGTTTGTCTTCTATGAGACAGTGCTACGTAGCGGTCTATTATGTGTGAGGCGGTTTCATCGTCTTCGCCGGAGAGTCTGCATTCAATGGATCCGTTTTTTATACCGATCCGTTGAAGGAGTTCTCGCAAGTGGCAGTGGCCTGTTAGCAGACCCATCACTTGTTTCAACTGAGGCCGCGTCAGGGTTAGCATCCCATTCGAAAGTAGTTTCGATGGTTTTCCAATTACGGCCCATGCGTGTATTGGACCAGGTAACCCTTGCCATCGAGATAGGTGTTGTTTTCTCGACTATCTATCCAACATTGTTTTTGTTGCCTGTTTTAATATTCCAAAGGCAGGTTCATGGCCCCTGAGACTTTGAGTGGATCCGTCTCTCGCTAGTTCATCCGCTTTTTCATTTCCTAATATCCCAGAGTGACCAGGGATCGACAAGAGCTCTACCTTGTTCCCCCTGGCCGCCAGTGCTTTTAGGTTGGTATGGCACTCCAGTGTAAGTTTTGAAGTGAGCCGATTGGAGTTCAGAGCCTTAAGAGCAGCTTGGTTGCAAAACATACATCTTTCGCAATCATTTCCAATTGTGGAAAGACTTGTTCAAATGGGTATAACACAATGAAAAAGTGTTAAAATTATGATATCTTTTTCTGAAGTGTTGGACGTATAAATATGACAACACCCACCAATATTCACCGATTTTTAGACTTGACCTAGGACAATTGATTGTATACGTCTCTCGCCAGTGGTTTTTCGGAATTTCGGGATATCTACCTAAAAAACCTAAACCCGAAATTAATTTAACGCAGACCACAAAGGGTAAATCTAGGGACTTTATTAGAAAGTTTAAAAATGAAATATATGAAAAAAAAATTATAGAGGATATTCCAAACTTAATGAGGCTGTTATTGCTCAATTTTCTACAATTAAGAACCGAATAATGGACTTTTCGATAAATGATACTCGATATGATTTTAAACCATTTTATTTAAGGATTTAAACTAAAAAAACACTGAAAATATGAAGAATGCCAACTTGTCAGTCTCGTGGCCCGATTCATTCTCGTCATAAAACAGTTAACTATTGTTCTCGTCTTGGTTGCGCCTAATGACGTAGCCGTAGATGGCGTAGTGGTATTAGACATCATTCGGTTTTCTTGATAACTCGTAGATGGCGGTGGTAGTATTGGCATCATTCGGTTTTCTTGATAGCTCGTAGATGGCTTTAGTAGTATTAGTAGTGGACTGTATAAATATTGTTACGAGAGTTGCATGCGACGACGTTAAGATCCGACAGCTATACACATTAAGAAAACCTTTCCTATTTTCCAAAAGTTGTATTTGCTTGTGTAAAATTAAAAAATAAATAAAAATATGTTTTAGCTAACGAATTTTCTTATTACTTTTTTTCTTTCTACATTTAAAACGCCTAGAAAGAAATTGTATATTATATTATAATTATATTTATTAATTTATATTGTATTATAATTATATTTTTATCTGTCATTTCATTAGAGCCTACTCTGTTTACAGTTCTTGCAATATTATTAGGACTGGTGTTGGTAATAATTTATTGCAGTTAAGAGCTCAACGAAAGAGTGTGAAACGGCCTCATTGCATTAATTAGTAAAATAAAACTATTACATTCAATTAGTAATGTTCGAGCTTCTAGTTATTGTTATTTTTCATTGGCGGGTTCATAGGCCAGGTCACTATTATGCTAGAAGCACTTTCCAAATGCCAATCTGTCATTGTAACTGAACAGAAAGTTTTTTTAATGCTTCAAAATCTCTAAACATAAACCAGCGGTTTTGCAAACCCAAACAAAAAGAAACTATAAAAATGGCACAACTATAAGTATAAACGAACCGCCTCATTATTTCGCAGCGTTCGTGTAAAATATCCTCGGAGAAAATATCGACCGCAGAAAATACTTCTAGAAGCTATTTCTCTTTTCTCATCAAAGTTAACTTGTTTAATAACAATAACACAAAGACTTCCTTTGCTTTTGTCAGACAATACGTAACTTTTATAAGACGTGGCTTAGTAAATTGCTCGTGAAAGGGATCTCTAAAAATAAAAATGTCCGGAAGCCAACATTTAAATGCCCTTTTATATTCTGTACTCTTGGAGTAATGGATGCAGGGCCGTGCCGCAGGTGGAGAGGTGATTTGTTTCCCCCGAGGGTGTGATCCCCTGGAAACTTCTAAAGCAAACATTTTTTAAAAATATGTATCATTAATGCATTTCACCAGCGGTATTAAGGGGCTGCCCCCTCCGTAAAGGAAACTAGAAAATTAGTACTTTCATTTTATAACAATGATTAATTTTCCATACTGCAAATAATATTATCTTATACCAATATGGAAAAAAAAAGAAAATTATTATTTTCCAGACCACCCGATGATCCTTATATAGTCTTTGCAGCGAGCCCTCAAGCTTTTTCGACAGTTGACATCAGCAATATGTTATCGATCAGCTGTTTGGGGACTTAATCAAATACCCCAGTTTTATACGAACCGCATTAAACGCTGAATGATATTTTTCCAGTTTTATTGGTGCTAATAAGTTTTAAAAGTGTATTTCCGTCGTTTTAGTATAGCTTATTTTGTTTTGAAAACTTTAATTAACTACATATTGAGTTGTTTGTGTATCTGGTAAACTACAGTAAGTACGACTCACGTAACGAAAAAGTTATAGGTTAATATTTTATTTATCTGTTTTTAGGCGAGAATAATAATTATGGAGCATAATTATTGGCCTTCTACCTCAGCTGATGCTACCGTTAGAGAAACTAAGGTGAATTTTAATATTAATAAAAAAAATTCTAGATGTTTTACTTCTTTCCGAGTGAGTTGAGATTTATTTCTGTTAAATATTAGGTAATACTTTTGTGTGGCAACTTGAATGTAGACAGTTTGGTTAGCTGGGAAAGTAGGAAATATCTGCATGATAATTTTAATAGTTTTGGTATACATGGCGAATGAACAACTTGGCGCCGAAAAAAATTGTCCCAATTTAACCGACTTCGTATCTCTTTACTCTTACCTTTCCCGAAATCCCAATGGGGAAGGCCGAACTACCCATTTCATTAGGTTTTTGGCATATATGACTTACGTAACCTACGTATTTACAGTATACGTAACCTACGTATACAGAAGAAGGGTGCATATAGAATTTGCTTGTTATGATACTATACACTTATAAGTTACTATTGAACATTAAAGTTAAAACAGAGGTAAAAGGAGTGAACAACCTTTAAGCAAATCGTATATTTAGTTTTTTAATACAATAACATTTCCTTAGAAGAGGTCCATAGCTATTTTCAGAAATGTTCTTTTGTGCATCCGGTACAAAAACATGGAAATTTTTCCAAGTGATTTGTATTTATATAATAGGGAAAAGAAATGATCAAGGATGACTTTTTCGAAAAATTGAAGATACAATTTTTTACAGGTATAGTTAAGTCCATGTGTAGATACACTGTATAAAGTAGATAAAGATGGACATCCATGTAGATACGTACTTCCTATCTTTTTGTGAAAATAGAGGTACCTACTAGACATGTAAGTGTAGGTAATGACTTTATTTTATATATTTGAATAAATAAATAACAAAAAAATACAATGTGTATGTGTGTTTTATTCCCTATAATAAATGATAAAAAATGTTTTTAAAAATATAAATAGACTCGTTTCATTTTTAAAATAAACGTACGTACTATTGTAGTACGGTCCTGGAAGGGCCTGGAATGTCATACAAACCTAGGCAAAATAAATAACCAGAAATAAGCAGGCAAGTCATTAATGTCACGTGACACTTGACATATCTGGCGCGAGGGTTCGCTGCAACGACTATACATATAAGGGCGTATTTTTGTCTATACAGTAGCACTGTAATATACTATTCCAGATTGAATGGTACTACCAAGAAAAGGAAGTCCTCTCCATTGATAGGATGTAACCACCTGCAGACCGGTTGCGAACTCATCTGTTCTCGTCAGTACAGGGCAGGTGTACATACCTATCATCGAGAAAATACAGGGTGCAGCACCATCTCTTAGTAGTCCCACACAATATGAACAGACGTTATTTGATTAAATCAAATTTTAAAAATCTGTTTAAGAAATAAAAAGTCTGTTCTTTTCAGGTGGTATTAATATCAAATACCAATATGGAAAATTATTATTTCCCAGACCAGCCGATGATCCTTATAATAATAATGTTTATTCCCAACGAGCTATTGTAGTCCATTACAGGGAATATTATAACATAGAACATAAATAAGTAATTAATCAATATAAAAATTCAAAATAAAAATTATTATAAATGGGTTTTTTTTAAGTAATTTGTATGTTTTCCAGAAAAAATTTCTTTGCATTTTTTTTTTTTAATTTTAAATTAAAATTTGTTGTTAATACTTTAGGTAATGTATTATAAATATTTATTCCATCAAATAAAATAGATTTCATCCCTATTCTACTTTTAATTTGATTTTTTTATAAATGGTCAATATTTCTGGTATTATGATTGTCTATATCAGTTAATTTTACAAATTTTATACAAGATTTTTTATTTTTATTATTAATTCCATGAATTAGTGTACTGATTTTTAATTTATATAAACTATTCAGATCTAGATATCCTCTTGGTTTATATAAATTTGCTGTCGGTTCCAAAAAATTCAGTTTATGAATACATTTCATAATTTTGTTCTGTAGTCTTTTTAAAGGGTTTAATATTGTGGCATATGCAGATCCCCAAACTGATATTAAATATTGAAATTTTGAATAAACTAATGAATAATAAATATTTTTTAAATGTATTAAAGGTATATAATCTCTAATATTAAATAATATTCCAATGAGTGGTGATACGCTTTTTCGAAGATTTTCAACATGTTTTCTCCAATTTAAATTTTCGTCTATATATAAGCCTAAAAACTTTTACATACTTAATTTCGTTTCCATTGAAAATTATTGTTAAAATATTATTCCCAATTGCACCTTTAGAAATAAACGTGAAAGATGATTTTTCAAAGTTTAAAGAAAGTTTATAGGATTGCAGCCATGAAAGTATAATTTTCAAATCATTAGTGATATCAGTTTGAATATTGGCAAAAGACTCGCGAAAATATAAAATTGTAGTATCATCCGCAAACAATTTGATTTTACCTTTTAGATTTAACTTAGAAATGGAATTTATATATATAAGGAATAAAGTTGGTCCTAAAATTGATCCTTGAGGAACACCGTAAGTAATATTTTGTTGAGAACTTGAGCAATATAAACGTACTGTTTTCTGTTATATAAATAATTTTTAAACCGATTGTAAATATTTCCTCTAATACCAATATTGAAAAGACTTTGTAACAAAATTTCGTGATTCACAGTATCAAATGCCTTTCGCAAGTCTAAAGATAATAAGCAACATTTTTTGTTATTCTCTAAACTTAATTGAATGTCAGTAACAATATCAATAGCAGATATTTCTGTATCCTTAGACTTACGAAATCCATATTGACCACTAAATAGCATGTTTTGATTATCTAAAAAATTTGTTAATTTCTTATTCATTATTTTTTCCAAAATTTTAGATAAAACAGGTAAAACAGAAATTGGCCTATAATTATTAGGATCACTTTTTTGACCATTTTTAAAAATTGGAGATATCTTTGCCAATTTCATTTTTTCTGGAAAAATACTTGTAATAAATGATAATTTAATGAGAGCTTGCAAGATTGGAACGATTTCTTTTTTGACCATTTTAATAGTTTTTATCGATACATCATCAAAACCGCTGGCCTTTCTTGGGTTAAGATTTGTAATAATGTCATCAATATCTTCTTTAAAAACTTCCTCTGTATCTAGAAACATTGAATTTTGACTGAAATTTTCTCAAATCTTTTTACAAATGGAATCTTCCTTGATAAATTTTCTCCTACATCGATAAAATGTTTATTAATTTTTTCACATATCTCCTTCTTTTCCTCAATTTTGTTATTGTCCCATAAAAGATAGTCAATGGTTGACTTATTGGTTCTTGATTTATTGGTTAATAATAAATTTATATTGTCCCATATTGTTTTCTGATTAGTATTATGAAACGTTTCTTTGAAAAAATGTTGTTTTGAATTTCTTTTTTTTTTTTTAAATCTTTTATTATAACTGTTGTACAGTTCAGTATTTTTTTTGTCATTTGGATAATTTTTCTTTTTTTCATAATATTTATCTCTTATTTTCATCATTTTTCCCAAATTTGAATTAAACCACGGCTTTGAGTTTGTTTTAATTCTTACTGAGGTAGTGTAACTAAATTTTTTTAAAATTTTCAAAATTTCTTCATAAAATTTGTTCGGATCTTTAAATGAGGCGATTTTTTTCTCCAAAACTAAAAGGGAAATTTTTAGTTTCTCACACAAAAATTTTTTTAAAGATAATTCTTGATATTTTGATGTTTTCACTTGATTATTTATTAATTTTTTTTTTGTATTTTTGTCTATTCTTGGTAGTACCATTCAATCTAAAATAGTATTTTAAAGTACTACTGTGTAGACAAAAATACGCCCTTATTGTATAAGGATCATCGGGTGGTCTGGGAAATAATAATTTTCCATATTGGTATTTGATATTAATACCACCTGAAAAGCATAGACTTTTTATTTCTTAAATAGATTTTTAATATTATCTTCTTAGTTTATTACTGTTTTTACTTACATTTTCTTTGCATATACAGTGTATCTCAGATAGGAATGCACTCTACAGGTATCTCGTTAATTATAGGACCTACATAATTTATCAAATCAGTTAAAAGTTGGACATTCGTAAGTTCTGCAACGTCATGTTGTCAAAATTAAAAAATTGTGAATATTTTGGACAAAACCGACTTTTTACGATTCCGTTCTTCCTATTTTCTGATTTGAAGAAGCATGTAAAAATAATTTTTACATTCTCATTGCCACTTTTTCGTCTATTTAAGATAATTTTATTAGATTTTCAATCCGACGTTTCGTTTTTCCGCAACCATCATCAACTCTTTTTAAATAGTAGTTTTTTAAATAGTAGCAATTCAAAATCAACCTCTCTTGGGCGGACTCTCCTTTGGGCGGACAGGCTGTTTTCATACAGAGTGCGAAAACCCTCCTTTAAACGGACAAAAACATTTTTAAAGTATTTGGGAGACGAATAAGTACGGTGCAAAAACTCTCTGAAGATAGACCGGCAACCAATCGCGTATGCGTGGCAGAGCGAAAGGACTTCGACGAATGAAAGTATATGTGATTCCCCCACAGCAGTCAGCCGTTTATTTGTGAGTTGTAAGGGTAAAATCGTAAACAATGGCGCAAAAATGTCGCGTTTTGACTCTGATAGAGAATATTGATGTTGTGGAAGTTTGTAATGTGATAAAAATTATTTAGGCGAGTTCATTAACATTAATAGCAATGTGCTATTAGAAGATGATAGTGACCCCATTCCTACCGATTATGTAGTCCAAACTGAAACCACATCGCTATCTGACGACTCTGATGGAGAAGTTGAATGCAGTAATCAAACAAATGTCACCAATTAGTATCAACAAGCCGTTAGTATGGTAAAGGAATTATAAGAGTATGCAAAGAAGAGAGGTGACTCTACAGCAATGGAATTGTTATCAGACTTGGAATTACATTTTCTAGATTGCAAGTATAAAACGCAAACAGGTCAAACTACGTTATTAGATTTTTTTAGTACTATATCCTAACTAAAACTAGTATATTTTTGTTATGTTATGTTTATTTGTACATACATATACATAGTAATAATTTTGCATTTACATATTATCTAATAACAAATTTCCCATGGGCGGACGCCTCTATTAGGCGGACACATTTAGACGGTCCCGTAGGTGTCCGCCTAAGAGAGGTTTCACTGTATATTGAACTATGACACACTCTTTCGAGGTACGACACTCGCTTCACTCGTACCGTCAGTTTCGAAATCGTGTGTAATAGGCTTTTTACCACTCTTGGTATGTAATATACTAATCCATTTTCATAAACGCATCATTTTCGAATATACAATAATAATAAATAGGTTTATCTTATTTTATTCTGTTCCACTTGTATACGAATTTTGACTAAAATCGAGAAAGGGAAGCACTTCTGTCGATCTCCCTGTAAAGAAATTATAAAACTAATGAAATGAGGATATTTGCATAAGCTTACTTTCCTACTTAGTACAAAGAATTTTCATCATAAAAAAATCATAAAAACAAAATTTCTGTAGAGATACATTTGAGTAATTTTAATTTTTTACTTTCAAGAAAATAATACCATAATGTATTTTTAAGTACTTTCTTAAATGAAAAGAATAAACTCATTGCCATATTTTATATTCTTACTCTTCCAGAATATTTAGTTTCCTGAATTTATATTTTGCCTTCTACGTTTCTGAAAAGGTAAGACAGATAATCAAGTTTAATTTACCTTTGAAAACGTGCCTTAATTTGAATAAAAATGTTCCTTTCGCTTTTTTTATAACTTTTGTAGGTATAATCCCATTTTGCCGTTGCTTGAGCATTGAGATTATCTCATTAAAAAGTCTTATCTTTGCGATAAAATCAAAGAACTGAAAACAGGGAGGTACATACAACATTTTTCACATCAGTCCGCTTAGCATCAACCATAACAAATTAACATATGGTATGAAAAATGAGGACCCTGAAGTGTAATTTCAGGGAAATTTTAGTTTTTTTAAATTTAAAAATTTAATTTGGTCATAAAAAGGTATATTTTGAACATCCGTCTTTCGTTATAAATTAAAAAAAAATAAAAAAATTAGAGTTAATTGTAAACATCTTTAAATTTTGGAATTATCATTACAATTTGTTTTTTAATTAAAACTTGTCCTCTAGTTCTTGAAAACAATATCAATGTCGGGAACATGTCAATTTTTAAAAAATTTTTGCGGTTTATTAGTGTCACCAGCCGTATCGACGAGACATTTTTAGTTGAAATCCACTACTATATTTAATATACTATACAGGGTGTTACAAATTCGGCCTTCACCATTAGGATTTCGGAAACAGTAAGAGATACTAAGTCGGTAAAATTGGGGCAAAGTTGCGTAATTATATAATTATATCAAAACTAAATACATAGGTTCTCAAAATATTTGGAAAAATATAAAATTTTGCGTTTCGGTTTTTATCTTTTCCTAACTTTACTCGAAGAGGTGAGAATAAATTTTACTTTCTCATTGCTGTTTTTTATTCTCCATAAGATGACGTTATCAGATCTTTAATGCGACGTTTCGTCCTTAGGAATAGGATCGAAATTTACGTTCAGTGGTAGACAAAACTCACTGGTTTTCCGACGTTTTGTTCCCTAAATTAACGATTTTCACTAAAATAGCCCTAGTAGGTTCCTGTAATTTACTTTTCTTTTAAATTCGATATCATTCGAAGTCTTTAAAAGTGAAATTATATTTGTATTAATAAAATAAATTAATTGTACTTATGCTAAGTACAAATTTGATGCAACTATTAGTTTCAAATAAAAAAGAAACAATAGTAGTTCGTAATAGAAATAAGAATTATAGACAGAAATAGCATTAATAAATTAAAAACGTGAAAAAAATTAATAAAAAAAAATTAAATAAAAATTAAATAAATTAAAAAAGTGAAAAATGAAGAACCCTAACATTTTAAACAGTCAGTCGCGTTTAAAGCGTGGAAGTGATCGTACATTCGCACATCGATGAGGGGTTCACTTGAATTCACAAGTATTGTAGCACTATAATTTTGTTGTTTTCATCATCATATCACCATGTAGATAGGAGTAGGACAAGATCATGTTTAAAAAATTTTTCCTTCCTTTAAATTGTGTTTGGACAGTGAAATAAGACAACTTTACAGGATTGAATAACTTGACAGTGTCAAATAGACAAACATATAATATTTGTAACCAGTAACATGAATTAGGTAGAAAGGCAATCACAAAGCATTTATACAACAGACAGTCAAACACATACAGCGATTATATCTACTTTTTGACACACCCAGTATAATTTCATTTTGAGGCAAAAAATCCAGAAGAAAAAATTATAATCGACGTGTCCGAGCGTTTTTACAAAAAATTAATACCTGACTTTTAAATGAATTTGTTCCATATTTTAGCCCATCACTGTATATTAAACCGTTGACCTTTACTGCAATAAATCAACTACCGATTAAAGCCTTATTGATTTATTTTTATTTTGAATTACCCACTTAAAATGGTGTCATAATCAGGGAAGCAGATAAATTAAAACTTCGGCTCTGCCAGAAAAGATGTAAATTTGGGGCGTTTTATGGTAAAAGGCGATAATTAGGCTTTTATGACGGTCAAAAGATCAACGGTATAATGAAACTTTACTATACCACGAAGGTTTAAGCTAGTTTGTACCAAACTTATGTCAACTTTTGTAAAATCTTTTTGTCTTTAAATAATCCTTCTATGTCTAAAACAATATATATTGATGTCATAAAGCTTTTCCCCGAAGATGGCAGTGGGCCAAAAATTATTCATGAACAAATGACTGAAGTGTATGGAGATGACGAGCCTTCATATGTCCAAGTTAAATTCTGGGCCAATTATTTCATGTCCGGATGATCAATTGAGGCAGTAGGAGGAGTATAAAAGAAAGTGAATTATTCTTTATCTTAGGTTTAGTGCGTTGAATTTTTGTTTAAAACCTAAGAAAGGACCATAAGTTCTTTTCAAATAAAGATCTGAAAGTGGTGTGGACGACATGCAAAAATATGTTTTTCTGAAGAAAGAAACAACTAGAAAATAACTGCACTAAGTGTATAACCGTAGAATCGATCCAAAACACAAATTATTTCCTTTGAAAGTCAGGTAGATTGCGTAGAAATCCTCCCTAATTTAATAAAACTTATTTAATTTCATTAATATTATTTTGCTTTACTTTACTTTCATACCCATTAAATGTTTTCTAATGCTTTTAAAGTTCCTCGATTACTTTTCCCCTAGGACCGGTTGTACTGCCAATCAGGCAACTAACATTAACAAAAAGTTTCCGTAATCAACAAGCAGAAAAATAAAAAGTTAACGGGACGTTTAGAATTAAAAACTCTCGAGCTTTTATTTTCATTAAAACATTTAACTACTTTTAAAAATTTTACTCTTGTTACTAGGAAATAATTTTAATTTTTTAATTTTACTTCCCATGTATTACTGTTTACTGTATGGGAGTACTTACTTTCCACATGGAACAACTACTCCAATCAGTATAAAAAATTAAATTTGCCCACTTGAGTTGCATATATTAGATTTGAGCGACGCAACCCTCTAACAAGTATTATAATTAACTTAGAACAAGGATTACTGGAGTAGTGTATAGGATTGTGCGATACGATATTTTTATCCATATTTTTCTGTGTATCGATCAAATGTGCACTGGATATTTCTAAAGCCTTTGATCGTGTTTGGCATGAGGGACTTCTAAGTAAACTGCGGTATGCCCAGTCGATTCTGTGCATGATTGTCTAGCTTTCTTAGGACCGCTCTCTGCAAGTGGCGATTGACGGATTTCTCTCAGATACCTTCACCTTCAATGCCGGTGTTCCTCAAGGATCCATATTGTCTCCTACTCTCTTCTTACTCTACATTAACTACCTTCTAGTGAAAATGAAAAATCCGATATTTAGTTTTGCTCATGTACACTTATCTCATCTTTCTGTTTGAATGCACAAACATCGGCTGCCGACGCACATCTTCGCAGACAGCATGAAGTATCACGCCTCAACAAAGACCTGGAAGAAATTTTGGCTTGGGAACTGGGGTGACAGTAACCAAGTCGAATTTAACGCTAAAAAAACCCAGGCAGCATTTTTATCTAAAAAGGTTAACATTACAGAACCGGATATAGTCATGGACGGACACGCAATCCCACTGGCTTCATCTATTAATTTGCTGGGCGTCAATCTGGGAGGAAATATGTCTTGGCATAACCACGTTGTATCAATCGCGAAGATAGCTTCTCAGAAACTTGGTGTACTCTACAGATATTTTCATGGAAAATGTTCGGCTGACCTTGCCCTCTTAATTCCGCCCCGTGCGGCGAATATCAGAAATACACTACGAACAACTGCCGACCATCCATATATGGTTGAGTTTAGTACTCCTCGAACTGCATTATTTAAGAATTCTTTCATCTGGAGAACTTCATACTTATGGAACGACCTTCCCGAGGTCGTTTTTCCCAACGAATATAACATCCAACGATTCAAAACCAACGTGTATCGCTTTTTGCGCACACGCGCCACGCCCAGAGTGCCCTAAAGGATTTTTCCTATAGTGCTTGTGTTTAATCATAAAAAAAAAGTTCTTAATATCTTGGCTCCCATTGAAACAGTTTCAAAATAGCATTTCAAAAAAAAATTAGAGAAATTTGTACCATTAACTGCAGAAGCGTTAGAATTAAAAACAACAATAATAAATGACCTTTAAAAGCAATTTGGGCACACCGAACAAATTAAGCTGTTTCGACGATATTTAGATCTTAGCAAGCGCGGATCCAGGGGGGTCGTGACCCCATAAGATATATACTGTTTTGACTAACGCGGCGGCGTATTACTTTTCCTTGTATACCTCCTCTCCCCCCCCCCCCCTCAACGAAGTTTGAGCCCCCCACGAGGTTTAATCCACCAAATGCGAAGTTCTGGATCCGCCCTTCTGGATTCTTGGTTTAACAGGCTATATTTCAATGGCCCAATTTTTTAGTGCGATTACTGTTAAATTTCTTTATCAATAAAAAAATAATGATAATAATGTAGGGACCTTTAACTACTATGCCTGGGTCCCAGAGACCCAAGAGCATTTTGTGTTCTAGAAACGCTGCATTCCAGATTTATGACGTTCTATCTAATCTCTAGTGGGCCCAGACACTTGCACGTAGATTGCACATAATTACAATGCATAGTCAAACAAATTATCGAGTTCTGAGGTGTTCCTGGTCCCTGAGACCCACGTATGATGCAAGAATCAATCAAAAGTATTAGAAACCAGATGCTACTTACTACTTTACCGTTTTACAATGAGGCCAAAGTTGGAGTAGATGCGCTGGATCAAAAAATGTTTACATTTTCCGACGCCCCGAAGAACAAGAGGTTTGGTACTATTTTTCCAATTACTAAACATCGCTGGGGTAAATTATCCAGTACTGTACCAAAGTTCACCTAATAGAATGGAGATTACAAGGTGCAGATTCCTACAGGAACTAAGCATGGCGCTTTTTAGAGTTTCATAGAACTCCGAATGAACATATATACAATATAACAATATATACCTACGTAAATCCATAGCGAACAAACTTGGAACTACTATACTTTGCCAATTAATGCAACCTGTAGAGAAAAACTGAATAAGTCTAGACTAAAAAATAAAAAGTCTATACTTTTCAGGTGGTATTAATGTCAAATACCAATGTATGGAAAAAAATTATTATTTTCCAGACCACCCGATGATACCTTATACAATAAGGGCGTATTTTGTCTACACAGTAGCACTTTAAATAGTATTTCAGATTGAATGGTACCCTACCAAGAAAAGGAAGCCTTTTCCATTGATAGGATGTAACCACCTGCAGACCGGTTTCGAACTCTTTTGTTCTCGTCAGTACTGGGTAGATACCATGGGGTAGATGTATATACCTATCATCAGAAACGACTTTGTACTTCACGATGTATTATCGACGGTACTCGAGAAAATACAATGCGCAGTGCCATCTCTTAGCAGTCCCACACAATCTGACCAGACGTTATTTGAATAAATCAAAAATAAAAAGTCTATACTTTTCAGGTGGTATTAATATCAAATACCACTGTATGGAAAAAAATATTATTTTCCAGACCACCCGATGATACCTTATACAATAAGGGCGTATGTTGTCTACACAGTAGCACATTAAAATACTATTTCAGGTTGAATGGTACTACCAAGAAAAGGAAGCCTATTCCATTGATAGGATGTAACCACTTGCAGACCGGTTTCGAACTCTTTTGTTCCCATCAGTACAGGGTAGGTGCACATACCTATTTCTTTTTGTAAAGTAAAATCAATACCAGTAAAACACAGATTAAATGAACTTCAAACGAGCAACTAATCATTTTATTGAACCTTAGTAACCACCCCCTATAAATTACAGTCTAAACTACATGGCCAACCATTAAATAAGTTGGTCGCCCCTTTTTTTAGTAGTCTAGAATTATTCAGTTTTTCTCTACAGGTTGCTTTAACTGACAAAGTAGTTCCAAGTTTGCTCGCTATGGATTCACGTAGGTATATATTTATTGTTCATTCGGAGTTCTATGAAACTCTACAAAGCGCCATGCTTAGTTCCTGTAGAACTCTTGGAATTTGTAGGCATAGACGATCTACTTATACTAGACCAGTTACCGAACGGCCACGCCAGGGGTGACACGATTGGACGAGTACCCAACCCAAATTGTTCTAGTCCAACATGTTAAATTGGGTAATATGTAACTAATTATGCACAAATCTGTACCTATACCAGAAATAATACTCACCCTCAAAAATTTTCAGCCGAACGTCGTCCAATTGAAAGGAAATCATTGGCGACTCAAATGTTATTACCTCAATGTGTCAAAAATGAAACGATAATTTTTTTTTTCATTTGAAATTTTATTTAGGTACACTATTTAATTTAATGATGATCTCTTATACATTGAAGTATTATTTACTTATTAACATAAAACCTAAAACCATATTTCAAATATAATTATGTAAATGAAATAATATTTCATAAAAGGGTCCTCTAAAAGCGTCACCTGCTAATACAATTGATGTCACTTGGTAGCTGTCACTTAATCAATAAATAAATGTTCGGTTGAAAGAGGTCTTTCAAATTACTTTGTATTATTCCATTTTCTTTTATAGATGGGTTTTATAGCCATTGCTTTTTAGCATTTCAAGTTTTATGACATCCATGATTCTTTGATTTTTTTTTCCGGTTGTCATACAGTTTTGAGGAACACCAATTTCCCATACTAATGAAGATACCGGGTGTTATGGAATTGGCTTATTATATTTAAATTGGTGACTCCTTGGGCGTCCTCTGGAGCAGTGGCATCGAATCTTTTATTCCGACGGACCTGTACTAATTAAACCCGAAACGACTCACTATAATTTTAAGTACTTTCTTTCACATCATATCTTTTGATCAGCTTATTGGATTTTGATAAGCTTCTCGTTGGAGCGTAACCCCGCTATTTAGCTACACATGGACGATAAAATAAAAAATAATATTTTTACTAAAATTTAAACTGCGACGGTGCGGTTTTCAGATACAGGGTGTTATGGAAATGACGTATTATATTTAAACCGACAAATCCCGAGATGAAAATAAATTGAAGAAAAATAACCATAAATGGCTCTTTGAATTATTAAGCGAAATATACACTTTATATGAAATCTCAAAATTTACGTGGCCGCTCCTGAGGCCCTTCGCAATCAATATTTTATTGAGGCAGTCTCAAATTTCAAAAAAGGTCAGCGCATTGTAGGCGGTGTTGTCATTCTAATTCTAAACGCACGTGTTCAGTTTTTGACAACAAGACGTCTTGGCACGCGTTATCACTTTTTTTTCAAACTTTTTAGACAAAGAAAACTACAATTTTAAGGTACATACTTTCTTACCTTCGATCTTATTTTAAAATAATCCGTTTTATAATTAAATTCCATAAAAAAATAAACACAAAAGTATGCTTTTCAACAGAACTAACAGTAGATAATATCACACAAATTTGAAATCACAGTTCTTATTATGAATTATTTCACAACAAAAAAAAATCGGGCAATACAACTAACAAAACGTTTAAAATTCGTATACGTCAAGCACGTGGAACGCTCGACACTCGACGTCGTTCCACTCCAGAGTCGCGAAGTCTACTGAAGCATGAAGGGCGCGCCGCCAATATTCACGAGCGAGACACGCGGTGTGATCTGACAACACTGTTAGTATACTCTAGTGACCCACAATGTTGCTAAGTGAATCCAGATGTAACGGCGCGACAGTAAGTGGGTAAAAAGGGTTTTTACCTTAGTATTTAGATATTCGATTTAAAAAAAAAAAGTATGTATACTTTCTCTAGGACTCCCTAGGGGTCACCCATTTAAATATAATAAGTCATTTCCATAACACCCTGTATATCTAAGTACTCACGAGAGTAAAGGTTAGTATTTTCTCTATCTCTCTATATATAGTATATTCTCTATCTTTAACAGTTTTAAAGTTATATCGCTTTTTCCAGAACATTACATTTTATTTTTATTTTAGTCATACATATATACAGGGTGTTATTGAAATGACGTATTATATTTAAACCGGCAATTCCTGAGATAAAGTACAAATTGAAGAAAAATAGCTATAAATGGCGCTTTCAATTCATTCAGCAGTAAAAATGACCTGACGTCAAACCAGAAAAACACCTGTGTGGCACTGTGATACATGTAAGCAATCAAGGAATTCTGGCCGGTGTTGTCATATGTACACCTTAAACTCTTTAGACAAAATAAAATAATTTAAACACTTTTCCATACTGTAATACCTTTCTGTACAATTAATTGAAGAACATTTACGACGGACTATGTTTTAAACAACCCGAAAAAACACATGGAATAGTAATAGCCACGTACGTCACTAGGTCAAATGCCAATGACCTCTTGACGCCTTACATCGGCTGAGCGAAGTAGTTTCATATAGCCGCACGCTTGCGTCTGTTAGTTGAAGACCAACCAGCGGCCGGATACGTTATGTCTCGTCGATCATCAATACACTCTCAGCAATCCGCTCTCTTTTTTCGGTTTACGTGTGTATCTTAACCGTCTATAAATAATCTTTGAATATTGTTTTTAGTGACGCGTTTGTTCTGGACGTTCTGACGTATTATTGTATTTTCAAAAGCTAACTATCGGTTCTGTTCCACTATTACTGTGTGTACATAAAGTGGATTTCCTCGCTCTTTAGGTATAAGGATAAATACAAGTAGGTAGAAAATAATTTATTTTTATAATTTTATATGGAATTTCAGTTTTACATTAAGTTTGACAACATTGCCATTGGCTCTGGGTGAAATGTTGTACAGTAGCGCGGACTGACCTGTGAGTGAGAGTGTTTATTACACCACTTTTAAAACGGTCGATTTAAAAAAAAAATATGTAGCGCTTCGCTAGGACACCCAAGGAGTCACCCATTTAAATATAATACGTCATTTCCATAACACCCTGTATACATGATGCGACAACCCACATTTCTGTCGTGTCAAAGACCATAGAAGGTTTAGTAATAAAGATAGGATTTAGGAACATTTCAAACAATATAATCTATAAGCTAACCACAAAAGTACATATTAAATTAAACAATACAAAAGTTAATAAAGGCAAAAATGGAATAAATAAATAATCATGAACCATTCAATAGTGTGATGATCACCCTCTTGATTTTAAAACGACCGCACATCGCCTGTCCATTGTTGAGATGCAGTTGTAAATGTAACTTGTCGCATCATGTATGAGTAGGTAGGTACATAAAATGTAATGTTCTGGTAAAAGCGGTATAACTTTAAAACTGTTAAAGATAAGAAGGCAAATTAAGAAGGAAAATGTAGAAAATAAACTAACATTTACTTTCGTGAGTACATAAGGACGGAAAAATCAAAGTGCTACATCAATGTGTAGCTACCCGCCAGTGAAAATTTTATCAACATCCATTAAGCGGATCGAAAGATATAATGTCACAAAAAGTATTTAAAATTATAGTGAGTCGTTTCGTATGTCCATCAGTTTTAAAGAAAACATATTTTAGTTAGTCTCTCAAAACATATGATACCATAACACCAAGCAAACAGTGTTGCTAAACTTAAATTTCAGACTTATTTATTTATTTTAGATTAGAAGTTATCAAATAAATTGGTTACCTGAGTAATTTACTTCAAAACACCACTCAACTCATCTTGTATCAAAAGAAATTGAAACTGTGATCTCAACAGTTAAACTAAATACCTTTCCCCAAAAAACTTTCAGCCGTCCGCGTTTGACACCATGGCTTGCCGTCTGCCAAAGGCCGCAATGCCCCTACACCGCTATTTAATCGATCGAATCTATAGTATGAAATCGCTCGTCAAGCCGATACGTCGCGGATTCCGGTAACTCTTTTGACGGCTATTTATTTGTTTCCATGTGTATATTTGTGAAAATTGTATTAAAAATTAGTGGAATGTACATTTTTCGTTATAATTTCTATGGAAAATTGAGGAAAAAATTATTGTTAAGGTAAAAATTATAGTATAGGATATTTTCCAGAGCCTGAACTTACTGGAAAAATAACCTGTAAAATTGAAAACCTGGCCAACGATTGACGTCTCTTTATTAGTCAGTAGTGCACGAGGCTTTTTATGACAATGAGATAAAGTGAATTTCCTCGATTATTAACGAAAAGCGTCATTTATGGTAATTTTTCTGCAAATTGTTTCTCACGATTTGCGGATTTAAATATACTAATAAGTCATTTTCATAACACCCTGTATACCTTTTCCACCCTAACAATGGAAACATTCAACATAATCTCTTGAGTTGAGTAATAAAATTACCAAAAAAATTGTTTTGATTTCTCCATTGAGGAGAGTGCTTTTCTAACAGATAAATTAATATAATTTCCGAGCAGTTAGCAGGCATCTCGGTTAAATGTGTCGGGAATTTTAAAATAACAAATCGATCAAATTTTAATTTGCTGTTATTTTATGCTGTTTTAAGTGTTATAAAAATAACAATGGGAAAGCTCCTGATTGGTGGTCATTTCCAACTAATGGGGTGCGTTAATGTTACAGGTGCGATAAACTATGAGAGCAGCGATACTAGCGGAATGTGCGTTTATATCACATATATATATAAACAGTATATTGCCAATACGAACGTTCCAAAATACAAAAGTGTCCCCCGCTATGGAAGATGGCGCGGGTCTATTGAGTTTGCGCAGTAGGGTGGAAATTTTATCGATCACGTCAGAGCCGGTCCGACATTATTTGTTTGTTGTTATTCGTCGTCATCTTCGGTTCTGGATGCTTTTTCAAATTACAGAATAAAAAGTGGTTCATCCACATTGTTGTCGGTATATTAGTGCTTATAAACTTTCATTACCTAACAACAATTTTTGTGAAGGAGTTTTTAATTTGTGGTGATTCGATTCGCTGTTTGGTAGGTTAGTGGCTTGTTGTGTTTAAGATGAAAGGACACAAGTGCATGGTGGTTTTTTGCAAAAGTCGTGGATCAATACCAGGTATAACGTATTTCAAGTTGTATTTTTATTTGGTACATTAGTAGCTGATAATAATTCCCAAAATAGTCAATATAGTCATTCATTCTTAATTTTTGGTTTAGAAAAAAGTGAGGTAAAGAAACATACGACGTCGGATGAAAGTTACAATAAAGCTCATCGTGTCGATTGTTACAAATATTCGGATGAAATTTGGCACCAAAAGTTTACACCAATCAGGGCACCGTCTGATCATCATATCATCAGAAATCGTATGCATGGAACGCTGTCTTAAATCGAACTCATCGACATTTGGATTGCAATATTTTTCCTAACTAACCAGTGAAATTTGCATTAAAAAAGTTGAAATCCGGTCCTGTCGAATGTTTACTTTCACAAGGAAATTTCCGAACTGCGCAAACTCACAACGCCCCCTTCTATGCCCATAGCTGGGACATAATTGCAGATGGTATTAGCAATATACTGTTTATATGTGGTTTATATGTGAACTGCGATAAAAGATAAGAGTGGCGATACCAGCGAAACAGAGCGAATTATTTCATTATTTGGATGGTTTTAACGCGTGGATAAAACCGTTGAAACCGCAACTGCAATAGAATTGCTAACTGTAAAACGATTTACGTGAAATATTTCTTGCAACTCTCATGCCAAAAATTAACTCGCAGTAGCAAAATTTGCAAATGTATTGCAAGGCTGTAATGTGGCCTTAATATTGGCAGAAATAATTTTCTCATAATCGTAGTAGCCCTGTTATATAATTATTGATTTACTACCAAGAGAACTTCAAATGTGAGAATAATTTCGCCCAATGTCATTACTGTTACAAGTTGTCGAAAATAAATCGCCACTTATCCCATTTCTACTTTACCCAAGCAGTCATTATGTTTAATGGGTTGCCTAACAATTCTGATACTAATTTTTTTTTATATTTATCATAAAAAAACAAAAGAAGATAAATCTATACATTTTTTTTTAATGTGCAATATTGCTCTAGTGTCGTTTACCCCACCAAGCACCTGAGATCACTCCACGGGTCCCGAAAGTGTTATTCTTTAAATAAACAGTTTTAATGTCAAATTGGCATCATCTGGCATGCTGCTTTTTGTTATTTTCATATGGTCGTAAGAAAAAAATATTTCTACATCCCAATCATAATGTATCTATCTACAAATTGTACCCACTTAATTTAGCCGATGAATAAATTTTGTTCGAATGTTCGAAAAATGTTGATTTAAAGAGATTTCAGCAACGTCAGGTATTTTTAAATCTGTAACAATATTTAGGATGCTGGATATGCGATGGAGCATTATTCCTCAAAATTACCATAGTATTTTTCCACTTTTTTGATGTTTTTAAGTATCACAGTGTTTATTATTGCCAGTTTTTTGTTCCAGACAATCTTCTGTCATTATGCTCCGTCTCGTCATTTATCACTGCCTACACAAGATGCTCGAATTTAACCATCGCTAAATAAAACCTCATTACACACTTAAAGAGGATAAACCGACATCATCAAGAGGCATTCCGTGAAATTTAAAGATAGGAAAGCAATTTTTATAAACTAATTCATCTAAGAACAATTCAATTAAAAGTTCTGTAGCCGCAGTTTTGTCTATATAAGTAGGGGAGCGTTGGATAAAACGTGATACCACGTTTTATTTTAAAACGAGTAGCACCATCTATCGGGTAGTAGCGGAACTTAAAAAAGTCTACCTATGCTCAAAAATTGATATATCTACCTTATTGTCACTCCAGATGGTATAACACGTGAAATTGTCAAAACAGTAGTTGGAAGTAAAAATATTTGGCGTGCTTTTAAAAGTCGATTCTTTAGTTTACAGATAAAATTATATTAAGGTGAGTAGATTTTCAAAATACTATATTGGTTTACAATAGGCTTTAGGAATTTGTTTTGTTTAGTTACTAAAATATGGTCAGGTAAGTCGCGATCAAGAGGCTAAAACCGGACACTAAGTGGTTGGGTAAAATAGGAGGTATCCCGTTTTACCCAACTATATTTAATGTATTTTTTAAGCGAAGGGATGGGAAAATATAAAAGGAAAACGCAAACATAATAGCAAAGAACTAAAAGTAAAAAGACAGTAGCAGTACAGAAAAAGAGAACAAACGAGAAATAATACAAAAACATATCAAGGAGCAATAAAATAATAAAGGAAGGAAATCAAGAGATAGTGATACTTTCAGTTGAGATGAAGATGAAAGCGAACAAGCTACTTGCATATTTTGTACCGAACTTTATTCCAATTCTAAGCCAGAAGATGATTGGATAAGGTGCCAACATTGCGAAAAAGGAAGGGTAAATTTTTACATCAGTAACAATAACATGTTTCCCACACCTTAGCGAATGTCATCATCAGCAGTGCAATGATAACATAAAGGTTCAGGGCATCAACAATATGACGTAATAACCGGTATCAAGAGTAGCCTTTAAAGTGATAAAATATGATCACATTAAAAGTTTTTTTTATTGTGTTTTATGTTGGTGTTTTTTTTTATAAGAAAAGGGCTTTGTTACTTTTCCTTCATATTTTTAGCAACATATTTTTTAGCATTGTTCCTGAAAAATAAACGTTAAGGAAGAAGCATCCCGTTTTATCCGACTAGGTGACTAAAACGGGGTACTTGCCACAATTAAAAGTCAATTTATCAATGGAACGGTATATAAAAAATAATCCTTTGCATTATTTTAGCCAGAAAGTTGTAAAGCCTAAACCACTCTAAGTATCCCGTTTTATACAACTCTCCCAACGTTTTATATTTTCAAAAAAAAGTTAGTCTGAAAAATCTGCCTCCTTACATGTACCATATACTGGCGTAACTACACTGACAAAAATGCATTTACCAATGTCGTGGGTTACAAAATTGGAGCTACCTCAACCCACCTCTCTATGTTGTTCTAACTGAGTCTACGAATTATCACAAATTATTTAAAAACGCTACAATAATTCAGGTTATTTTGGTTCTCCTCAACCCAGAAAGAGATTTTTTATCAACATTTTAAACATATTTGGGATAACCACAATTCCTCATCTTGTAACTATTTTATGAGTTACCTGAACTCAGTTTCTGGGTTGGGAACACTTACTAATTGATTATAAAGTTCCGTTTTAACCCGGACGTGCATTATTATAACTCATTACCATGTGTAAATTATTTTGAGTTGGAATAATTCAGAAAACGTGCTCCAAAACCCCATATCGAGGATAAAACGCAAGATCGTAAGGTGACGGAAAGTTCCGAATTCGTGCTCGTGCAGGTTTGGCGCGATTAATTCCTTTGTTATTCGTCAATTCTCCTTCGATCGCGCGTATAGACACCTGTTGGCCGTTTGCGGGATTTTTCATCTTTGTTCTCTGTGCGTGAAAATTTGTGTTTTGCATTTGGCGTAAAATGAAGGGACATGAGATGCATACAACTTGTTATTATTGGAATGGAGCCTTATTATTTATAAGCAATAGTCATCACTTCGTCCGCATAGTTTCTTAGCCGTAGTATACTCTCCTGTCTATAATTCATTTAATTTTTTTTTAAATATACAACAAAAATGTAATATCTTGAAAAAACAAAAGGCAATTGAAGTCCCCAATATGCAGGCGTTAAATCAAAGAAATATTTTGAGTTCCGATAGTCCACAATTTAAGTACTGGTAGTCCAAAGAGTGAGTATTCCAGCCACCATCGTAAGCTAGAACAACTTAAATGTCAGGTTTTGATAGCTCGAATCATGAATTAATCTAGACCGACTAGTATCGCAACACAATTCACATACTGGTAGCTACGGAAGCCTATCAATAATTTAAGACGGTGGGGCGTAAGCTATTTCAACGCATAAAATAACCCATCTTCTGTGCTATTACGACTTATAAAAATAGTAAGTTGTTGCAATTTCTTCGATTTGGTTGCCGTAATTCAGAGGTCTAGGCTGTCCCCTATTAGCAACACGCTTCGGTCTAGGACATCTCATATTTCAGTTATATCAACTCGAGATTTCGCACAGTGTATACTTCATTCAACCGATTGTTGACGTTTATAAATTGAGCTTTTGTGAATGAATTGTTTTGCACAGAAGAATATTATATGATCTCCGTCCATCAATAGCCGTGCTCGGCGGATCGTGAGCGTAATCAAGTTCTCCAATAGCGTTTTTCGAAGAAAACCATAAGATCTCACCAAGCAGCTGTTAGTTACATCACTAGTTATGATTTTTTTTATATGTATAATCAACACGAATAAGAAAATTAATATTCCCTTATAACAATATATGATTATTATTTATGAAATTTGGTATGTTCATTATTTATTTTAGATTGAATATTAAACTATCAATTTTTACAAAAAAGAAGAAATTGAATATTCAATATCAATTAAAATACAAAGCGTGGAGCTGTCAAATAATTATTAGATTTCATAAATCAATTATCAATAATTTTATAGATGATACTCTTTCAATTGTCCATAGTTAATTAACTTAAGTTTATAATTTATAACATGGATGAGAATTGATGAAAACCTGCCATTTTTCAAAATTTCCTTTATTACACGGTTTATTTTTACAATTTTTTGCACCAGACAACCTCTCTCGTATAATTATTCGCATCATTTATCATTTCCAGACACAAAAGGTACTATTAATATACTTTCACCAAAAATGAAGTGTGTTCAACACGTGGCAGTTTATCCAACTTAAAAATAAATATACCATGAAGACCATAATTTCTGTTTCGTATACTTATTTCTTGGAATATGGTATTTCTAGATACAAGTTGTTATGGAAATGATTTATTATACTTAAGCCCACCAATCCAAATGGCGTTTTGCGTTAATAACTAAGACGCTTCACAATTTGTATTTTTCATTGAAAGTCGTGCACTCCACTGCTGAATTAGTACACAAACACACATTGTAAACACTTGTCAAGTAAATAAGTGGTTGCCAGTGACGTGCGGCTCATGTTAGGGGTATTTACCCATTTTTTAGAGGACCCCCTTTTTTAAATATATAGTAGGTACACAATGTGTCACCAATCTAACTATACAGTTTGTTATGGAAATGGCTTAGAGAAAGCTTACATAATTTTTTTAATCCAATGTTTACCCCTTACATTACCCGACGTGCTGCCACATACAAAGAAATATACATCTGTTTTCATTTAACAAATGTATGTAGGTCAGTAGACTACCAGTGATGCCAGTTCACGACGCCTGCCTCGACCTGATTTGATGGAAATCGTTGCTCAAACGCCTCTCGCGTTTGAATTTGAAACGCACCTTTTAGTATGTTTTGATATAGCTGGACATGGAAGTGGCGCCCGGCTGTTTCTTTAATTCTCACGTATTTGAATACGAATATTAAACGTTAATGTATGACTTCGGGTCCAGAATGAAAACGTGACGTGTAAATATGACAACACCGGCCAAGATTCACAGACATCTTTTGAGGCTGACCTGTACCAATTGATTGTGTACATCTTTCGCAGTGCCTTCCACTGGTTTTTCAGGATTGACATAAGAGGGCTTATCTCGCGTATTAATTCAAAGCGCCATTTATTGTTATTTATTTTCATAACGCCCTGTTTTTAATGAACATTTAATACAGTCCCTGTATACAATCTTGGTTAGCGGCGATAACATTCTGTACTTTTATTTAACCCAGTGTACAGGGTGTCTTAAATATGGTGGACCACATCCGAAACGGTAAGAGTTACGAGGTAGTTTAAATTAGAGGAAAGTTGCCTTTTTAATGATCATTTATAATGTGCTTACAGTATTGCCAAATAGTTTATAGTGTTAGTGTCTTTTCTCACCAAAGCAACTGGCAACCGCAACGCAACATCAATGCGATAAAGCACTAATGTTTAAATACGCGTTTTCCCACTGACTTAAGGTAACTCAATTGCAACGCAACTAGTTGCTTATGAGTTGCCCGGCATACCGCGTCGCCGTCGTCAGTTGCTTCCAATCGCGGTGTCATGGCGGACGAGACAGCAAAATATTTAACTTTTGTGGCATATTTGGTAAAACCTATGCAATTTAACCAGATCATTATTTAATTCCTGTGCCAATATATACGAACTATGTCTCAAATTTATGGTATAAAAAGGGCTAACCCAAAATTGTCGCTCAATTTTTTTTTAAGCTTTTTAACGAGCAAGTATGTTGCTGCTATATCTTTATCTGACGAGGACGACATTTTGCTCATGTCGAAAGAGACTTCAAACCAGTTGATTCCAGTGGAAACGCAAGAGCAACTCAACTGAAGTTGCGGTCGCGTTGCAGTTGCATTGCGGTTGCTTTGATTCCAGTGGGAACGCATGAGCAACTCAACTGAAGTTGCGGCCGCGTTGCAGTTGCATTGCGGTTGTCAGTTGCTTTGGTGAGAACCAGGGCCGGCCCTAGACATTTTGGCGCTCCGGGCAAAACCTTAATTTTGCGCCCCCCCCCCCCTTTTTTTTGAAGTAAATCTCATGCGACAATATCAGAAAGTCAAGAAAACATTGAAAAAAAAATAAAAAAAAAACGTTTTATTAAAAAGTCAATCATCAGATAACAAGATAAGCAATTTACCACTTAAGGCAAAATAACAAAAATTAAAATGTAGTAATGCTAACTAAACTAATATCCCATATTATAAATAAATTCTAACCAACCAAAGTAATTAAAATGCCCTTTTTCTAACTTTTCTTTCGGCAAACTCACGAACCAGTGATTTCAAGTCTAATTTGTTACTAATTTGGTGTTCTATAGCTATCATTGCCAATCCATTGAGACAATTTTGCGTCTGCATCGTTCTGAGATAATTTTTTATTATTTTTAGTTTTGAAAAGCTTCTTTCCCCTGAAGCCACAGTGACTGGCAATGTAAGTAGGATTCTTAATGCTATGCTGAGGTTTGGTGCGAATTTAAGTGTAGCGATAAACTTGAGAACTTCAACAGGGGTTTCCTTTTTTGTTAATAATGACGAAACAATGCTTATTTCATCGGCTAGTTCCAGGGCGTTAAGATCGCTTGAATTTCCATCAGTTAAAACTACTTCCAAATCTTTGCAATGAGCCAGTAGCTCATTTCTGGGCATGTCTTTTAGACCAAAAATATTATACAAAAAGCTGAAATAATTACTGTGAGTATTTAGCAAATTATATCTGGTTTCCAAGGCATTTATTGCTTGATCTATAGTGTGAAAAAAAAAATCTATTTTATATTTTTGTTTGAGGTCGGAACGGGTTCATCTGGGCCCTCATACAAAAACGTTCTTGTTTTGCTTCTGACACGATGACGTGGCGTGGTGGTTTCGAAATTAGCTTCCACGTCAATCTCTGAAGCAAGCTCGGTTGCTTCTAAAATGATGCTTTCAAAAGCGTCATCTGATCTCAGGTTTTCAAAGAAGAGTTTGCAGTTGCTAAGCATATCAATAGCTTGTGACATATTAAAATTTACAGTTTGCTGATGGGGTTAATATGACTCAAAATTTTGTGCCAGATCACAACAGAGCATATAAATTTGAACTGCTTCAAATTATTTAATAATCCGCTAGCCTCGTCTCTGATCATATTATCGATTTCTGAATCTTCATATATGCTATGACAATGCAATATTATGAAAAATAATTTATTGATATGATATCGGAATGATAAAAAATATTCTTTAATTTTCATTTTCCATGATTTTGCGCTCCTAGATCATTGCGCTCCGGGCGGCCGCCCGGATCGCCCTACCCTGGGGCCGGCCCTGTGAGAACAGGCAACAGATATTAAAGAAATTGTGAAAATTTATCAATATCTTTTCTCGAAATATCTCGAAAATCATTGATTTGAGCATTGAATAATCATAAAATATAGTTGTGTGATATACCGTTGAATTGCAACTTGGATCCTCGTAAGAGATATGGAAATAAATGCCAGGTCCTTATTGCAAATATCTTAGTTGGCAGCATTAACTTAAATGTCAAGCCTCATTTTAAGGAAACGTTAAGTTGGTTTGGTAGATAATGTAAAACCATAACTTTATTGTATGAAACACTTTTTGATAAAATCAATTGTTTTCGAGGTATTTGGAAAAAGAATTTTGATGAATTTTCACATTTCCTTTAATGTTTCTAAAACTATTTGGCAACACTATAAGCACATTATAAATGATCACTAAAAAAGGCAACTTTTCTCTAATTTAAATTACCTCGTAACTCTTACGGATTCGGATATAGCAATAGTGGTCCACCGTATTTGAGACAACCTGGATATATAGTTTTACTTGGCACAAACTTCCTAGTATCTGTAAAATAGTTTATAGAGCAAGTATGTTCACTAACTTCACTTAAGTCTGCAGCAAAGCTTTCCTCGCAGGAAAGCACTCAACCCAATTTGGTACATGAGAAGCAACTTTACAAATTGTTTAGTCGCGTCTATATAATACGAGCTTACTCCACAGCATAGCTTTTATTGACGTATTTTCCAATCGTGTGAATCAAACTTTGATAATTGTTTCCTATAAATATTTTAGAATTTAAGAGCCCTCGATAAGGGTTCTCATTCACAATGGGCCAAATGACCTGCATTGAATTAGTTCTATGAGAAAAAATGTCTATCGTTAGCTGGAACATCGTCTTCTGGGACTTACCATGAGTAATTCTTCTTCAATACTTGCCAAAGAGTACTACAATAAAAGAAATTAAAGTATGTTTCATGCTCTTTCGTTGTCTTTTGACAAAATAGTAATTACCTCGATAAATGTAAATATTACAAAATTCTTAAAAGCCGCTAGAGTCGGTTCGGTTTAAATTCGAACTAAATTTAGGAAACTAAAATCTTGTTAAATTACAGATGATTAAAAATTTGTTTATTGATTTATGTCATTGAATTTATTTATAGCATAAAAAATTGTTATCTAAATTTAGACTTTCACCTAAGTAATTTACACAATTTTTCCTACGGCCACAACTACAATTCCCAATTATTTGAACATTTTACTTACTTACCTGGTTGTAACAAGGGCGGATTCAGAACTTCTGTTTGGGGGGGGGGGGGGGGGATCATGCATGGAAAAATTACGAAAAGTATTAACCTGCCGCGTTAGTCAAACCATTATATATGGTATTTTTCGTGTTATATTGATGGTTTGGGGGGGGGGGGGGGGGGTCATGATAAATAAAAATAATAGCATTGCTCATATTTGCTTACGCTAAATATTGTGTACAAGGTGTCCCATTTTCGACACTTTCATGGGGTATCTCCGTAATTGTTAGTGCTATCAAAAAAGTAATGTAGGTGTCATGTGCTCTTTTTGGGTCAAACTTAAAATGGTGAAATCAAAATTTGAAATTTTTCGCTCGCTTAAGAGATACGGGGGAAAATCAAAAATTTACAATTTCAAAATTACCCTATATTTTTTTAGTTAAAAGAGATACAAAAAAAATGTTTTATACAAAAGTTTGTTTATAATGATTGATAAATAAACTGTTGTTTTCAGAATAAGTATACGGGGTCAGGTAAAAAAGTTATCGGACCTAACCTCATTTTTTAAATGGAACACCATGTATATTTTATCTAGGAAGATAGAATTTTAAATTCTCTTTTCAAATATATAACACATCATGGATGATATTGGTTTCCTAGGCGATATATTTAAACTTTTCTTCGTTTTCCTTGTTTTCTTTAATATAAGTTTTTGATATCGGCATCATAGAAGAGCCGTATATTTTTAAATTATGTTCCAGTCGTCGGAATATGTCCTTAAATGGTTGCCGTCTTTCTGGATAGCGAACAAAATATAAATTTTGAGTTTTTTCCACTTTCAATATAAACTGATATCATATCAAATTTTTCAAAATGTTGATAAGTCATTTTCACAAATGAAATGATATTGACGTTAAATGTTAATAAAAACTAGAATGTCAACGTAGTTGTTTCTTGGATATTAGCTTTTGTTTCATGGTTTACTGTGGTTTAAAGTAATAAAGTGTAAATAAATCGCCTAGGAAACCAATTTACCATCCATGGTGTGTTATATTTTGAAAGGTCCGATAACTTTTTTACTTGACCCCGTATACTTATTCTGAAAACAGCAGATTATTCAACAACATTATAAACAAACTTTTATATAGAACATTTTTCTACATTTCTTTTAACTAAGAAAATATAGGGTAATTTTGAAATTGTCAATTTTTTATTTTCCCCCGTATCTCTTAAGCAAACGAAAATTTTCCAATTTTTATTTTACCATTTTAAGTTTGACCCAAAAAGAGCACATGACAGCTACATTACTTTTTTCATAGCACTCACAATTACGAACGAACCCGAACAAATCCTATAAAAGTGTCGAAAATCGGACACCATATACACTTTATAGTTTCTTTTTTTAATTTGATTTAATTAGATTAATCTAAGAAATCAAAAATAAACTAATCTTAACTAAAGACAAAGTTCCAAGAAAATAATAAAGCTCATAACCTAGCCTCAATGTTTTCTTAAGACAATATTCAAATTATTATTACATCAAATGTAATAACATAAATAACATTTACTTACCCTGTATGGATATTACATCCATTGATAATTGAAAAATCGAAAATAAATCGTACATTTCTACTTTACCCAAGCAGCTGTTATGTTTAATTAGTGCCCTAACAATCCTCTGTTAATTATTTTCATAAATTTATAATATACTTACAACCTATAAGGTCCACACAATTAAGAAAGAAGACACATATAATTATTCGATCAAACGAACTTACCTTAAGTGAAGTTCGATCGTAATTATACGAGGGTCCAGTCCGAAGATATCACTTTATTTACCACGTAGTCCGTCTCTGGCTACTAGTCGCGCACCAATTTTAAAGAAAAAATTCCCCCCTGCCTCTGTGTTCTGTATATTCCACTCTGTTCAAGGCTCATAGGTTGAAAGAATTTTCAGGATTGCTCACAAATAGAGGGCTCGAAGGGTATGGGAGGGGAGTGATATCTTCGGACTGGACCCTCGTATAATTACGATCGAACTTCACTTAAGGTAAGTTCGTTTGATCGAATAATTATACTTCGTGTCCAGTCCGAAGATATCACTTTATTTACCACATAGATGTTTAAAGATAAGAATATATTGTGAGCAATTATAAAAGGAATTATTGGACAAATATTTATATGTAAATTAAACGAAACTATTGACGACGAACAAATCAAGAAATATTTATTTTAACAAATATAAACTAGTTGTTGATAACTACTTATAAAAAAGAATTTTAGGTTATGTCTATATCTAATATTGTTTGAGCAAATATGTTTTCTGACGCCAAAGGTATATTGTAAAATCTCGCAAATGTTGAGGTTTGTGACCATCCTGCCGATTTGCAAATAAGATCCAAAGATATACCTTTCCTAAAGGCCGCAGAAGTTGAGGCATGTCGAATAGAGTGCGGCTTAAAAATTGTGGTATCAATTCCTATATTATGTTTATAAAAATCACCTGAAACTTGATCTGCTACAATGAGTGGTCGCACGACATAGCACCAAAAAACGAAATGAGCCGAGAGAGTGGAATATACAGAACACAGAGGCAGGGGGGAATTCTTTCTTTAAAATTGGTGCGCGACTAGTAGCCAGAGACGGACTACGTGGTAAATAAAGTGATATCTTCGGACTGGACACGAAGTATAATATATAATTTCACTGTGTTCAGCTTTCCAATTAACTCCACGTGCCCCGACAGTTTGTTACTTTTTAAATAACCAGTTTACAGTTAAATTGGCACCTTCTGATATCTGTTCATTGGTACAGTTGTGATATAACACTTTCTAGCAAAGTTAGCTGTACTTTCTTTCTCATTGATCGTAGAAAAAGTTATATTAGTTTTGTGTTATTGGTGAATGAAAAATAATTGATAACGTGGTTAATCGAATTTTCGCAACTTTCTATAGAAATGATATATATAAGTTTTCTAATTAATGTTACAACACTTGCGCTGAAAATCGGAGAAGTGTTTTCTGCTATAATATTTCATTTGACCTGCAGCCACATATGCACACTCAATTACGTTAGGAATACAGAAATAGGAGGTAAAGGGAAAGGATTACAACACTTGCTTTTACTAATATTGCCATGTATCTTTTGTCTTTCATTTTCTTTATCACAATATCTTTAACTGTAGACAAATGAGTTTTTGTTAATGAGCACGTTTTTGCTGCAGCTATTTTTACGTTAAACCATTATTTTAGTTTGCTCGGCTTGTGAATATTTGTTTAATTACAATTAATAACTTGTTAATATTTTAATTTTGCCATTTCCGTCTAATACACTCAAATTATATTCCATTTCCCAAGAAGAACGTTATTTCTTGTACCTTTCCTCATTAACTGATATTACAAGAAGAGATTTAAAATTACATAACTTTGATGACGTACATTCATCCTTTCTCCGGCCTAACAAATAACTCGAACACCAAAATTCGATCTAGTCCATTTCAGGTATGAGGCACCAATTTTGTATCCATTGTTTCTCACATCGTGCATATAATTTACCAAAATGATAATAAATTATATTACTATCCCAAAGGTATAAGGTTTGTGTAAAATATTTTGGAAACTGTCTTACTATGATGATGTTTAAATTTTTTTTAAAAACTACTCCCTGTTTTGTAACAAAAATTTTTTTAAATCTTTTATCTCTTCAGTATTGAAAATTCAAGTCATAAATTTTTAGAACAAATTTGCTTGAGAATGAAATGATGAAAGTTTGTCCAATGAACTGTAAAGATGTTCGATATTCCAGAAAAGCCCTTTGGGCCAAGAAGTTCCTTTAAAAATTAATTATCTAAGCGGAAGAGTCAATATTGCAATCATGTGGAAAAATTAATTATCAAAATGAATGATTTATTACTTTTCAATAATTAATCATTAAAGTATACTTCAATATATTCTCCCCAAATGATTCCAACTTTAATGCGCTTAAGTTCTGTACATATGGGAAACTTTTTATTGTTAATTTTACAAAAATAATTACTTCTAATTAATACTTTTAAAGAATCAAAATTGACATGACATTGACAAAATATTGCTCGGCATGGGAAATTATATCTGTTTATACTTTTAGTATAATTTTTATTATAAATATATTATTAAAAATAAACTTATAAGTTTAATCTTAATTATTAATGTCATTTCAAAAAAATTCTTTTTTTTTTCGAAATGTCAAGTTTATTTTTAATAATTATACTTAATATATATATATACAGTATAATCAAATATAATTTTAAATGCCCGGCAGCATTTTCTTATTTCATTTTGTCCTAAAATGAAAATTAAGGGTATTTCTCTTTTAGATCAATTTTGCTTTTTGTTTTATAATAGAAAAAATATAATTTTTTAAAAATTATATTTTATTGCCAAACTCAAAAACCCAAAGCTTAATTGCATTTTTGCATTATCCTATTACACAGAGGCTTTAAAAGTATTCATTTGAACAATTGTGTATCTTTAATAATTACAAAGTTACTAATAGTGATTTTTGAGATATCTGGACTTTTTGTAATTATTTGGCAAATGCATGACGTTGAAATAATCCATATAATTTTTTTACTTTAGCTCTTGGACTAAAATTTTTTTCTCACCGAATAGCTAGAAGATCATCAAATCTAAAAAAATTTTCCAATTCGGCAGAAAATGTACAGGGTGGTCACAATTCAAGATTCATTGTGAAAGAATTCAACCATTAAAAACTTTCTTATTTTTTTTATATTTTTGTTTAATTTGATGGCAAATTAGTTGTTCTTTATAAATAGTGTTTACTGTCCTATACCTATATCAAAGCATTTTCACAAAAAATCCAATTTTATTCCGAAAATACTATTTGTTCAAGTGTGCTATGAAAACAATTGTACTTAGGGGCTGTATACTGATGTATATATGGAGAAAAATTATTGATTGCTTGAAAATACAACGTTCTAAAGCGTTTCTTAATTGAATTTATAAATAAATTGTTTTAAATTTAATGGTTTAAATATTATTTTTTTTTTAAATAGCAAGGAAACAAGTTTAAAAAGTTTAAATTCTTTGACATTTACTTCCAAGCATTTATGTATTCTTCTCATCATACTATTTCTTGTAGCATTCCTAATTTCTTGTACAGTGAGACATTGAAATGCTGCGCTCATCCTTTTAATTAGATTTTCCTTCAGTATCTCTTCAGTACATCAGTATGCAGCCCCTAAGTACAATAATTGTTCTCATAGCACATTTGAACAAATAGTACTTTCGGAATAAAATTAGATTTTTTGAAAAAACGCTTTGATATAGGTATAGGACAGTAAATACTATTTATTTATAAAGAACAAGTAATTTGCCATCAAATTAAACAATAATATACCGGGTGTTCCATTTAAAATAAGAAAGGTTTTAATGGTTGAATTCTTTCACAATGAAGCTTGAATTGTGATCATCCTGTATATTTTCTGCCGAATTGGAAATATTTTTGAGATTTGATGATCTTCTAGCTATTCGGTGAGAAAAAATTATATGGATTATTTCATCGTCATGCATTTGCCAAATAATTACAAAAAGTCCAGATATCTCAAAAACTAATAGAGTTAAGATAAAAACATGTTCTATAAAATGTGCTTAGTATTTAACGCTTAATAGTAAAATGTAATAAAAATTACCATGTTGTATTTAAAAAAACGAAAGTTGGCAGCTACTTCCGATATAACCGGAAATGACAAAAACATGTGAAGATTTTAGTTAAACAGAGCATATCGATAAACCTGAATCCCCAAAGTTTCAGAAATATATATTCAGTAGTTCTCAATAAAGTTCTAATGCAAGCTCATCGTGAATCACCCTGTATATTAAAATACGTTTTGAATTGAATTGACATGGACTGAATTGAATTGACATGAATTAAATTATTAACACTACAGCAACTTATCCAGTTCTCCCCTACATGTATTTATTATACTGGGTTATATGTTCAAGGAATTCTAACAAATGATTTTCCAATGGTAATTCCGAGCAAACCTGATAACAACTTAATATTTTAAGCAATCGATAGAATTCCTCATTCTCCTTGTAACTTTATTTTATAAATCCCTACTTTTCTCTGACCTTCCTCGCCTCTTCTTGCGATTAGGAAGTAGCCGTATTTTCCAAATCGTATTTCTAATCCGATAACCCTATTCAACTTACACACTGAAGTGTGTTCTGATCTCGTAAGAAACCTGATAAATACTTTTGAGATATTGTTGAAGGTAAACACAGATACTCGATAGTATAGATTCTATATAAACTAATCACAAAAATACAGGGTGTTATGGAAATTGGTATGTATTTATGTATTGGTATATTCTATTTCAATGGGTAAAGCTGGATTCATAGTTGCCGTAACGTACCTAAGCTGTAAAACGTAAGCCGTAGTCGGTAAGACGTAAGACGTACAGCTCGACAAGCGAGTCTATAGCTACGACGTATCGTTAAGGGGGAAGCAATATCTTTTAAAACATGGGCGTGCTATTATTATCTTAATAATGTAATAATATATATTTTTTCATGGAATGAATATATTTGTATCACCAGTGCAATATATGCAATATATATTTTGGCATTTTTGCCAAATAAAATCCATTTGATTTCAACATGCACCTTAAAATTTCACGGGAAAACGGAAAGTTTATGTCACTTCTCAGCTGTTGTAGCAACTTTTTAAGGTTGGAACCACTTTTAGTTCCATATAAAACTTTTGTAGATATTGTTCTCCTAACAATGCCAAAGTCGAAGCCTTAGATTCTTTCGACAGCAGCCCTTTTTTGACAGGAGATGACAACAATTGATCCGAGTTATTCTCTTTCCTTTCAGTACCTTCTTTGTGAATGTTTTTTACTGCGCCCATGCTTACTCCCATATACGTTGCGACCCTTTCTAGCTTTCGCTTCAGTGGAAATTTAAATGTGTTCCTCTTCACACACCCTGTACACATTGGCAATCACTTCACGGGTTTGACTATGAAGGATTTTACCAGGGAATATTCATTCATTATCACAGATTTAAAACAAACAGATTTTAAACTACGCAACTGAATGAAGAATATTGGACATTGCCGAACAACCACGCCGGCACAATGTGCTTGTCACCAGAAGCGTGTCATCCTGTGTCTGGAATATAACATATCAAATTAGCTCTAGCCACCGGTTATCCATGTTGCCTTATTTTTAGATTAGAAATACATTAATAAAAAAATACTCTATTTTGCATTTAAATATTAAAATAAATAGTATGAAAAGAAAGTTTTAAGAACATTGAAATTATAATAGAATATTAGTTTTTTATATACTTATGACAAATTACTTTAAACGGGTAAATTTAATTTTAGGGTTTGTTCGGGTTTGTTCGAGTTATCAAGTATAACATGTTATTAAATTAAGATTTAATATATGTGACAACATTGTTAAGGAAAGAAATTTTCTTGTCCGCATTCCTTTTGTAGCTGCAGTGCTATAGATAAAGTTGTAAGCAGTACGAACATACGAGTTCATAGTTTCGTTAAGAATATGTAAGTTACGAGTTTGTAGGTTATGGTTTCTGGTTTTCACATAACGCGTTTTTCGTTATTTATAACTGTAAATTATGATTACAAGCGATGAAGGTATCGTTATAATAGATGGAGCAATACTTTGCTATACTATTAGCCAAAAAAACAGTAAAAAAACATATAAATTGGTGATGTCAACATGACAGATTTGCACGAGTATGACCGATCCCAACCTATACCGTAAGCCGTAACGTAAGAAATAGATTTGGACCATTTCCTACTTAGTGCTTAATTTTTAATCATTATGAATTGTTCTGTTGCAAATCACATTCTTAGGTAGGTTGTAAACAACTTTCCAGAAAAACAATCTGGAAACTCTGAAAATTAGTATAAGTTTTCTTTGTCGTTTTGCTTTAATTACACAAAGACATTACGTCGCCTTTGAGCATTCGGAACATATGTTGATAAAGCCCTTATTGGAATGGCCGTCTTTCATACTTGCTTTCACGTTTGACAGTATCGCATTAAACCCACACGGAACATATGGAAATCGGCCCACGGTTAAAAACTTTGATACTCGGGGATATTATCCAAAAATCCATGCTGATCAAAAGTCTCCATGGGGTCCGAGGTCCGAAAATGCGATCCCGGTGAGCTACCTTCATCGCAATCAATAGTAAAAATGAGCAAATGCACTGGCAATAGTGTGTCAGGCTTCCATAGCTCCTATACTAATTAACTTTTTTGAATTTCATTCAGATGCCGATTTATACTGTATCATATGGTGCATTTGAGGAAAATATTATCCAATATACAGGGTAGCCCAAAAAAGTGTGGTAACATAATGCTGTCTTCTTTTAAATGGGACACCCAGTATTTAATTGCATATTTAGGTTCGTATTAGTGTCCTTTATAATTCCCTAAAGTTGTATTTCATTTGGTTATGTAGTTTAAGAGTCATAATTAAAAATTTTAAAAAAAGTTTTGGATTCAAAAAAACTACCTAAAATAACTTTTTTTAACCAAGGGATTGAGTAGAATTTAAGTTAATAATGGAATGTCACTGAAGTTGTCTGTAGTCGGAAATATTTTGAACAAAATACAATCAATAGCGCAAAGAATCAATGGAAAAAAGGTTTACAGAAATACATGAAACACGCCATAGGTCATTGAACAATTTTTCGCATATTTCTTAACAAATCAAGGATGAAATACATTTCTTTCATCCAAATATAATTTCTGTATTGTTTCCATGACTAACTGACTAAAAACAGTGCTATTCAGTTCTGCCTAGAACACTTGGTCAATAATTTGTCATAAATGCTGTACCGAATGGAATATCAAAAACTCAATCTTGGAGAATATAAGTGGCTTTAAACCTTCCCAATTATTTAAAAAAACGAAATAACTTTTTTTTGGAACTGGTTGATCTTCTTATTTTAACCTGTCCTGTATGATATCCTAATTCGATTTTCTTACTTTTAAATTCATTTTATGAGAACTTATGCTTTTATAAATGTTTCTTGCAAATTTGGGTTTAAAATAATTTTAAACAATAGAGTGATGCAGAAAAAAATAATGAGATCACTTTTTGGCCAACCAACATGTATATAATAATATATTAATCAGGTCAATGTATGGCGATGTTCGGGTTTGTTCGTGGTTCGATTTGAGGTTTCGCGGCGGAACCGCATAAGTCATTATTTCTTTGGGACACAAACAGGATATACCCAACAGGAAAATTATTATTGAACAATGAGACAAAATCGCCATTCCAAAACACTGTAATAGATGCTGAAGGTTTGTAATAAAACATCAGCGGACATTAGCCATGCTAAACGTATATTTTAAGAACTACATCTTAACTCAGTCTCAATATCAATAATGTACTCAAAAAAGGGTTGATTATTAATTCATCTCTCTCCTGTTTCAATCACACTTATATCATCCTATTATAACCTTAACTACTTAACCTACAACCTTAACCCATAAGGTTCATGTCATTGTTATTGTTATATTATTATACATTTAATTACAACATTAGCACGTCTGACCATCGATCGTGATATTGAAATTAGAACCAATGTCAAATAATACTATAACAATAATAAACAAAACTGTTTTACAAGAAATGAGTAAAAATAGAATATGTCTCTATTTTTACCTCACAACACTACGAACCAGTTCGCTGGCCGGCTATATCGAGGGAGTAGGAGACGTTTTCCTTATTCTATGCCTTTGATCACCCGAAGCGTTGCCAAATCACTTTAGATAGTTGTGATTTTAGATATTTTTCCTGAAAACCTCGGTGTGACATTTATTTGCATTAAAACTCTAGTATGAAATTATTTATTTTCGAATTTTTTTTCGAAAATTTCAAGATAATAATTTAAAATTTTAATAAATTCTATCCAATAGCTTTCTTGTAGTTTGTCACGCCATTTTACATTAATGGAGGTCACTGATGAGTGTTCTTAAAGCAGAATGCTCCTGTCTACTAAAATAACGTAGCAATATGAAAGGTATTATCTATGATGCTAGCTGCAAACAAACAAATACTATACTGCTAGCTGGTTTAACACATAAATCCTGTGGATAAATACTCTTTATTTATATATTATAATAAAAAGTTATTTAAAAATATTTCAACACAATGTAGGTATTCATATTCTAGTACTCAGTGTCGTCTGAAGAAATCGAATTCCTTAATAATATAATAATTTTACAGTATAAGTTTCGTGATATAATTTATATTAATTTTTAAATTATAACTAAGAAATCGTCAAAATTTCTGTCAAGTTATCTGAATCCACACCGAATCAGTTGTCTAGTATTTACTATAAATTATTGACCAAATTTAGCAAAATTTATGCGTCCTCCTGCGTATTCCTGCATCCTGCATCAGCTACTTGTCCCGCTTTTTCATTGGCAAGCTCTGGCAACCGTCATCAACGCAAAAGCTTTAGCGACGGCCCTGGTTTTAGGTCCTAACAACTTTTATTCTTATAGATGAAACGAAAGTATATTCTTAAATGGGTTTTCTTCTAACTCACACTTTAAATACCAATATGGAAAATTATTATTTCCAGACCACCCGATGATCCTTATACAATAAGGGCGTATGAAGTATATATTGAATGGTACTACCAAGAAAAGGAAGCCCTCTCCATTGATAGGATGCAACCACCTGTAGACCGGTTTCGAACTTATTTGTTCTCGTAAGTACAGGGTAGGTGTACATACCAATCATCAGAGAGGACTTTAACTTAACGCCGTACTATCGACGGTAGCGTCCATATTGGTATTTTATATACCACCTGCTAAGCATAGACCTCAACCTCAAATGCAACAATATGTCGATATATTTATTTAATTAAATTAAATAATACCTCAGTGATTTATATACCTATAACATTAACTGGAATATAAAGAATCGAATGACGCAAAAGTACTTAAATAAAAAGAGAAATACTTCGTTATAGATTTTTAATTTATCGTTGTATATTTAAGGACACCACTGAAAGGTTAAATATTTGAAGATCAGCTGGCAAACATACCGATCAAAATTTTAATTTATTTTTGAATTTCCGAGATTTTACGCATGTAAAACTATTGAAGCGATCAAAACAGTGTAAACCAACAGTAAAGCGGCGTCCACACATTAGGTTTTACCTGACGTATTACCTGACGTTTTAGGTATTCAAGTTAGACTGCAGTGTTGCCAGGGGAAAAAAAATTTCTTGATTATTTTTACCATATAGATTCCTATCGTGCACTAAGAATCACATGAACAATATTTAGCACTTACAGAAATGTAAACCAAAATTATAAAATAAAACCCATAGAATACAAACAAAAACCCCCGTGGGTGTACACAAAGTTTGATTTTAATATAATTAAAATCAGTCCACCTTTCAAACCTTTTTGAAGAATCTAGGGCTTAATTTTTAGGCTCGATACAAATTTCCCTAAAAATATTTCAATTAACTTTTATAATATCTAATTTAGATATTAAATTTCAAAAATGTTTAGTAATCCCTAACTTTCAGACTTTGTAACAAAAGGACGGAAAGGGTTCATTCTTGTTAAATTTTCGGCGATTAAATTAAAATAAAGCCCCGCTTGGCATGAATAACTGAACAGGAGGCATCATTTTATCTGAAAATGTTACTTCCTGCTAGCGACGGGGAAAACTTGCTAGTTTAGATATTATAATAAGTTATAAGATCTTATGTCTCGTACAGTAATCGTAGGCAGGGCGGGAGTGAAAATTACTTTTAATGAAGAGGCTTGTTCAGAATCTAGGATATTATAAAATTTTCACAGCCACGGATCTAGGGGGGGGGGGGGGGGGGGTACAGCTTCAGTGGACAGCAAATTCAAGTGTGGCACTGATAGCGGGAAATCGCTCCGTACCCGATTATTAATCGATTAGAAACGTTTATCAGTGTCATATTCATAACATCCAAAATTGCGAATCTTATACACAGTGTCCCAAAATCAATAGTAGGCAGTAAAAATTTTTTGTTTGAGGGTTTTGAGGGTTGAGAAATTTGAATTGGTTAATTATTTTATTTTTATGTATATTGTAGAGGGCGCTAGCTGCAGCACTTTGGGTACATAGCAACTTTTTTGCGCTTTAGTGTATTTATGTTCTTATTAAAAATATCAATTTTTTCATCACATTTACAAAACAATGTTCTGCGTATTTTTGCAATGTCGCTCCGAGCTATTGTTTTCGATATTTTTGCATTTATAGTGCCCAGTGCGCTTTTAAAAATATTACAACAATTATTGTCAAAAATAGATATTTTCTTGATGGTTTATTTATGTAACAATAAAAATTTTATTTAACTTATAGATATTTTCATTAGTGGTCTTTTAATTTCTTTGTGTCTGGACTTTTTAGAACATTTAAAATATTAATAAATTATTAATACTTTAAAAAATATGGGTTAAGTTAGATCTCCTGTTGCAATCTGAATTATTTGTAGCTAAATTCTATTACCTAAAATATAATAATTATTAATATCTAACAATATTGTGTTATGTATTTCAATATTTTAAAACGCGTACTGGACGCTATGAATGCAATTTCGAAAGCAGTTGCTCGGAGCGACATTGACGTGGTGTACACATACCATTTTTGGGTAAAAGTGATGAGGAAATTGATATTTTTAATGGGAACATAAATACACTAAAGCTCAAGAAAGTTGCACTTGGTTTGTTCGAAGACGACCCGTCGGATTACAAAACAATTAACGCTGTTAGATTAGATTGGAAAAAGTGACAATGCAAAAGTGCTATTTACTTTAGAATTCGATCTAAAAAAAAACCAGGAAAACAATAAAACTATTTGTGAGAATTTCGTTTTTTTTTCGGATATCTCCGGAACTACTCAGAATTTTAAAGCTTTGTAAACGGCATATTATTAGGCACGTAAATGCGGAACTTTACCTCCATTTAACCGACTTCGTATCTCTTACGGTTTCCGAGATCCCTGTACTGGTCCTGCTTATCAGTATGGACACGTTGTATAAATATAAAATCATTAACAAATTCAAATTTCTCGTCCCTAAAAACCTCCAATCACATAATTGTATACAAACACGTTATTGAAAAAGTAAATTAATTAGGAAATTATAGGAAATAAAATAAACTGTGTACTAGTAGTTTTGAGACATCCTGTGTATAGCCCGAAATGCACGGGAGCACGGGCGCGAAGTTTATTTTTAAATGCAACCACTAAAAATAACAAGAGATGGCGGATATGCGATAAAAAAGATAAATTCGTGGATTTTTCCTATATTAGCAGTACTATTAAATCCTTGAGACTTTTACTGTGTTCTGAACTATAAATGTAAAAAAAATCACATTACGTTAAAAAGTGTTTATACATTTTCTTCAAAACACAAACATTAAATGTTACTACAACACATCGACGATTCGGCTCATTTGGAGGTTAAAATTCCGACGGTTGATCCCCTTGCCTCCTTTTATATTTTCTTTCGACCATCTCCTATAAAAAGGAACATAAAAGTGTTTATTTTCCATTTTACAACACAATATCCGGAGCAGAAAATTTGTTATCCACGTTTGATGATCCTGCTCGTCAAAACGTTAAATTGGCTTCGACGCGACGCTTTATACCCAAAGAAACAAAAAAAAAATGCGTCAATCTAAAATTGGAAATTCAATGACCTGTGTAACTCGTGTGTGTTTCTTAATGTTTAGTTATTACCGAATGATCGCCACCCTGCTTTTGGTATAAACAATCAAAATTATTTTTTATACAATTTTCTAATTTGGCCTGTTCCAGGCTTATATCAATTATTTTAGGTTGCTTCCTTATTTACTTTCCTGTCAAGAAGAGAAGTATCGTACTCGTGAAATAGTATATTTCATTTAAAGTCTAGAAATAAGGGTTTTTCTGTGCACTCATGACAATTTCAAATTATGTTTTCCTTTAGTAAAGGTTATATAGGGGTACTACAAGGGTACTAAGTAGATGATTATGCCCTGAGGGCGACAGTTTTACAAAGCGGAGGGTTCGTAAGTCGCCCGAGGGTGTATATCTCTTAGTACCCGTAGTGTATACAAACTTTTATGTCATACCAGTTCGTTTTAAATAATAAATATTTTTTTAAAAATTTAATTTGATTTACCAATTTTTTATTTTTACCTGCGACATTACCTTGACATCATTATAGCTTTGCTTTTGTTGCTAGGGAGATAAGTATTCAAATGTTTAATGTGTCAAAGTGAAAAATCAAAAATGGAACAAGGTTTTGAAATTCTGGACGAAATTGAAAAAAAGGCTGAGAAGGCAACTCAAAACCTGTTACCGAAAAAATCGGGGACTCATACGACAAAGAATATGACCAATTTTTGAAGTGGATGTCAGAAAATGCTGTAGAAAACATTAAGGATGTTGGCAGGCGTACCATCTGGATCTGGCATTTCCTTAAAGAAACTACAGACCCAGACAATGAATCATGAGTCAACCTTTGCTGCAGGAAATTTAGCTATCAGCGAAACCTTCCAGAATTGCCAATTCTATATAAATACAACAAAATAATATATAAACGTAAATTTATATTTTGTTATTTTGTTAATAAGGAATAAGTTAATCGAAAACTGTTTTTTGCGTCATCATGTAAATGGTATCTAAGGTATAAAAACACAATAGTGCACTCGTATGACATAAAATAAAATAATCATCTTTGTGGTTACAATCTAATTTTTATTCAGGGTACACTGAAAAAAGACAAAGAAATTGATTCATTTGCCGTTTTTGTATCCAGCGCAAAGAAAATTCATTTGACTTAAAATATTCACTCTTAGGATAAGAACATATGCGTTCTTGGCATTAATCTATCATTCTTTTTGGCCTTCGATTCTCTTAACGCATTCTTACCAAAACCGTCCGTTTCGTGTTCGTCTATCAATTATATCAATTCAATCAATTAATTATTCTCAATTACTTGCGCTAAAAGCAGTAGCCATTATTAGTACATATGCATCTTGCGCAATTCGTCTCCATTCTACAGTCTATCTTGCTGGCCGGCGGGATTCCCAGGCCGTTCGCCTCTTTATTGGAGTTTTAGTTATATGGGTTGGCTTCCATTACGCATTATTTTTGTGGTGTCAAGCATCCTAGCTAAACGTTTAAATAGACTATGAATGTGCAATAATTGTTCATTTCGTGGCGTTGGAACCACTTATGGCCAAAATTTGAAGGTGAATGACCTTGATAATTAAGTGTAACTTATTGGTATGTATTGCTAACTTGTTAAATTTACGAAAACCCGTATAATATATTACAGGTAAAAATTCACAGCTGTAGGTTAGTCAAATAGATGGCTATATTTTTGTATTTTAGTACTATAATTACTATTATTATTTCAAGACTAACGGACTTGTCGTAAAAGAACGAAATCTACCTATAAGTTATCAATACTTTAGCTCAAGACCGGGGAGCTTGCTCTAAAGGTCGGAGATCTTGTGATAAACTCATATTTCTTTGAACCAATGAATTATTTTAGATTTTGAAGTAAGAAAATAAATGAAATTAACCATTCCAACCAATAAATTAAGTCAAATGTACGATTCATTTAGGCAAAGGTCAGATTAATTTGATACAAACGATCTCTTTTTTCAGTGTAGAAAGATATAGAGGGGAGGTATGTTAATCGTGAATGATTCGATGACAAAGATTGTATCAGTTGAAAGTATTGAATGGCCGAATCCTTAAATCCGGTAAATATCAATCGATCATTTATTTCAATCCATAATCTCGCGATGGATGGTTACTACAGACTTATTGTTTGATGGAGAACGAACGATACGAGATATTGAAACGAAATAAAAAATAACATCTAAGCTAAAAGCAACAGAGACAAACAAATGCTGTTGGGATGGAAACACTCGACACTCGAAGGAAATGAATAAAAGCATACTTTTGTGTATACATGGTGTTGAAAAAGGTCGATACCCCGGTACATCGCATTGCAGCGGAAAATATCTAAGGACAAAGTTGTTTGGTTTTGAAGGAGGAATAGTTTGCAATTTAAACCACCCCACCCCCGCAACCCCCGGGCGTGGATGGGGTAAGTTAAGATTTTCAAATGGAACGCCTTATTTTTTATTGGCGTATCGTGTTCTCCGACCAAAAATTAACATCTTTTGTCCGAAAATTTTTTTTTATTCGGACCCATCCTTCACCAATAACCACCATGAGAAAGACAAAATCAGAACCGTGCGAAAATCAAGTTTTCTCCCGGAAATACTCTTTTTCCCTGTCTTGTACTAAAAAATGTCCGTGGAAAAAGTTGTTTGTATTCCACGGGCATTTTTTTAGTACAAGACAGAGAAAAAGAGTATTTCCGGGATAAAACTTGAGTTTCGCACGCTTGAGTTTCGCACGGTTCTGATTTTGTCTTTCTCATGGTGATTATTGGTGAAGGATGGGCCCGAATAAAAAAATTTTTCAGACAAAAGATGTTTATTTTTGGTCGGAGAACACGATACGCCAATAAAAATATGGGGTTCCATTTGAAAATCTTTACTTACCCCCACCCGCGCCCGGTGGTTGAGGGGGTGGGGGGTGGTTTCAATTGCAAACTATTCCTCCTTCAAAACCAAACAACATTTTTCCTAGACATTTTTCGCTGCAATGCGATGCACCGGAGTTATTCCGGGGTACCGACCTTTTTTCAACACCCTATATAATAAATAATCCCAACCAATCCTCATTACATTATATTATAAAAATATCAGAATGCATAAACAATCGTTCGTTCGTTCGCTCGGTAAACGGGGGCCGATGAACAGACCGATCGATAAGTATTAAGACTGGTGTGCTATGCATGTATAATACAGAGATACAAAGATCGATTGAATGATTGATTGAAAAGATTCGATCATTTTTAAAACGAGTCAGTGATTGATTCGTTAGCCTCTAAATGACATGATTTAGACACCACTAATATAGAGATTGGCAAAACTCATAATTTTCATTAGTAGTTAAAACAGCTACTGCTACTTAGAGATAACAATTTAAAAAGCTGCTACATGAATTAGCAGTATATATTTCAAGGTGCCTTGCCGGCTTGCCGCAACTTTGATCGCGGTCATGAATTTAAAATCTCATTTAAAATACAATTATATATTGCGTTATCTAAGGAAAAACAAATCGCTAATTTTAGCAGCATAATTAAACTTAAACAGATTAAAGATTCAGCTAAGATTGAATGTTTTATGCTCAATAAGCAATGTGAACTGCTAATTGAAGTAGCAGTTATTTGAAAAACCAGTTCATAGCTGCTTCGGCCAAATAACAGTTAAAATTAACAAAAAACCGAATTAGTAATCCATCTCTAAAACGAGAACTACAACAAGCCCAAATATCCAATTTTTGTTCCCGATTTTGTGGAATTTCATCAGGGACGCATAATATTCCTGCTATACTCAGTTCCCCATTACCCTATACTGTTAAATTGGTAAAATTTCCACGTAACAAAATATCAAAATAGGTATTTAATTTAGAAAATTCCAGCACTGAAACAAAATGCATTGTCGACTAATTGAAAATGGACTTTTGTACCCGAGTTTATTCACATATCAAACTCAGTGTTTTATAGAATATAATTTTTATAATATATGAATTGATTCAGCAAGTTTATCTTTGTAATTAATATTTTTTGGCTTGTAGAAGTAGAATTGGTATTTCCAAGGATTTAAAATCAAGGCTTTGGTTCACAGTCTTTGAAGAATAATTAATTTATATTCTTAGGTAGGTTGTAAACAACTTCCCAGAAAAACAATCGGGGAGCTCTGAAAATTAGTACAATTTGTCTTTGTCGTTTTCTGTTAATTAGGCAAAGACATTACGTCGCCTTCGAGAATTTGGAGCGTACTTTTTATAAAGTCCTTATTGGAACGGTTGTACTTGCTTTCACGTTTGACACTACCGGATTAACCAGCCCGGTGAGACTGCTTATGGGGGGGATCGAAACACGTAAGAAGGCCATGGAAGTGATGCTAAGCCTACTCTGCTCCATACGCTCACAAGTAAACTACGTTTATCTTTACATATTAGAATGCATTAAGTATCAACAACAGACTTACGTAGTTATATCAGGAAGCCATAAAGTTGCCGTGTTTAATGAAGGCGACTGGCCATATTTGTCTCACTTTACCGAATCGGGAAAGGTTGATGTAGACAGAGACAGACATAAAATGCGAACAGGCCGAGTTGTTAAGTAATTTTACAAGTCAATTTTCTTCGTCTGGCATGTAATATAATCAAGCAACATATGAATGATAAACTATTTTATGTGTAAAGTGAATGAAAATGGCGAAAGCGAAGCGTCCTTAAATTCTAAATAATTTTTAATTTTCTAATCATTTCACGAGAAACGTCGTTTCTTTTTTGGTGCAAGTAAGTAATTCGTAAATATTCATTTAGACCCAAAAATATGCTAGTACTTGAAGCCTGAAATATTTGCTAGGACCTAGAGCCCAGTTGAAGATGGTAAAATATTTTATGTAAATTATGATTTACTTCCTATTTTGTAATAAAACTACTTACAAGCTTATTTCTGAAGTTTAATTTTTCATTTGTAATTACGTTACTAGTTCAATAAATTATATAAGAGTGTGTAAGAATTATTTTAAAGTGATTTACAGCTTAAAACATGTCAGAATCCTAATATTTGATGTTCACCACTTAGTAAATCAAATAAAAGGGGTTTGAATGGTTCTTGTTGGTTAAATGTCACTTTAAAATATTGACAGTAATAAAAATTTGGACAAAAGTGACATTTGAAAAGCACGTGCGTTTATCAGCTGATGCCATACTTAATGGATGCCCGGTTTGTTCATTTGTTTATGCCTGCTTCGATTTTTTAACACGGCTGTTTGTTTTCTTCCTGTGTATAAGTATTCGTTGGGATTAACAACTGTCATATTTATCGTTGCTGTTTTAAAGGATTTGTGTGTTAATTTTAAGTATTGTTTATTGAAAAAATAGTAATTCTTAACTCAATATGGTAAAACTGTGCCCGAATAAGTCTGCCGTAAACTAGATGAAAATATAGACGTTTGAGTCACGTCCATCGGTTGTTTGTTTGTCCCAACCAAAACATATCAAACCGATCAGCTGAAACAGACAGAAAAAAAAAGAGAGGGAAGAATTTTACAGATAGAATCCCCATCTCTTTTTTATTGTATTTTCATAATAACAGGCGTCTCACTGACGTGTTCAAAGCAGATAGAAATACTGGTTCGATATTTGTTTCAAGTAAATGGTATTTTTTTAAAATTAATAAAATAAGTATATTATTCACCAAGCAGTACAGATTTATTATTTGAAAGGGTGACATTTTCGACAAGAGCTGCAAACGTTAATCATCCGACTAAATAGTAGTCATTACCGCGAGTAGAACACTATATTTTTTCTACTGATATTTTTGAACTGTAACAAAATTTCTAATATTCGTACCTAAGCTCTCTTAAAATTATATTTCCTTAATGAGTCTGTATCAGAAGCAAACTATATCTACACACAAATCATATTAGCTTAATAGGGATTGTAATTAATATATTTCGTTCGTAAACAAACATTATAGGTATTTAGTTCTTGCTTAAGCTACCCAATTTAATTATAATAATACTATTCATATCACATTACCATTAAACTTCACTTTATTAAAATTCTCTCGAAGCATTTTCAGGTTTAAAAAGATTTTTGATAACTCTTCGAATAAATTAAAATAAATTTCTGAAATCACAAATTTATAATACCCACAAGGCAATTTAAAAACTACAATATCGTTGTCTCGTTTAAAGTGAACATTTTATATGACGCCATATTATGAGAGTTATTCAAAACCACAAGACAGGTTATGGCAGAACTATTTATTTAAAAACTCTGTGTGCGTGTTCAGGACCCTTATTATGCATTTTCATTATATCTCCGCGTCTGGCGGTCCTTTTTTTTTACCAAAAAAGTTTATTTTGGCTGCTTTTGTATATATGATATGCAAAATAGATCCTTAATTTAAATTTTGCATGCAAAGTGGCTCGTTTTAGCCTAAAACCCAAGGTATTATTATATTATTCTGAATAGGATTTAAAAATTGTTTTTTGGCTAATTTATAGTATAAATGTCCGGGACCAGCAGGTGAGACATAAATATTACGAATTATCCTGCACCAGATTTTTAAACAGGCTATTTTAAATAATAGTAATTTTTAATATCATAATTCGGGTGTTATGGAAATTACTTATTATATTTACGCCCCCAAATCATAAGTGGCGCATTTAATTAATAAGTGACAAAAATTTCCTTGTCATCTGCATGAACCTATATGGCAGGTACTTTTTTTTTTAGGATCAAACACAAGCACTATAGGAAAAATCCTTTAGGGCACTCTGGGAGTGGTGCGTGTGCGCAAAAAGCGATTCACGTTGGTTTTGAATCGTTGGAGGTTATATTCGTTGGGAAAAACGACCTCGGGAAGGTCGTTCCACAAGGATGTAGTCCTCCAGATCAAAGAATTCTTAAATAATGAAGTTCGAGGAGTATTTAGCTTAATCACATATGGATGGGCGGCAGTGGTTCGTCGTGTATTTCTGCTATTCGTCGCTCTGTAAAAGAGAGTCAAATCCCCAACCTGTCTTCGATGTTCTAGGCTGTCGAGGTTCTTCGTCAGCTCATGGTCTCCGATCAGACGAATAGTCCTCCTTTCGATGGAATCCAGTAGCCGAAGAGTATGTTTGGGTGCAGAGCTCCAGGCATGGGAGCAGTATTCTAGTGATGGTCGAATCTGGGCTTTGTATAGTGTCAAAAGTTGTTGAGGTGTGTACAACTTTCTGGTTCGGAAGAGTACCCCAAACTTCTGAGAAGCTACCTTGGCGATTGCCACAACGTGGTTATGCCAAGACATATTTCCTCCCAGATTGACGCCCAGCAAATTAATTGATGAAGCCAGTGGGATTGCGTGTCCGGCCATGACTATTTCCGGTTCTGTAATGTTAACCTTTTTAGAGAAAACTGCTGCCTGGGTTTTTTTAGCGTTAAATTCGACTTGGTTACTTTCACCTCAAACCAAAATTTCTTCCAGGTCTTTGTTGAGGCGTGATACTTCATGCTGTCTGCGAAGATGTGCGTCGGCAGCCGATGTTTGCGCATTCAAAGAGAAAGATACTGGTACTGGTGAGAGATGTAAATAATCAGTATGGTAGGTTAGATACGCCTGTCGACGGACGTCATTGACCTTTTGAGTGAATCGGTGTTGTCAGTTAGTATTCGAACCCATTAGAAAAAGACAACTTTCTGTCTTATTTAATCCATTAGAACTACAACAAAACATTATGCCTTCTTACTGATCCAACGAACGGGAAGGCGAGATTGATTTAAACTAAACATACATTCCCTGCAGAACAAGGTATCCTAGTAAATGCAAGTTATTTAGGTGAAAGTGATTGGACATTTTAGAACAACTGTTAAACTAAAATTAATTAATTTTATGTGGAATGCCGGCCTATCATAATATAAAAAATTGTACAACTAATCGAAATGCCTGGGAAAAGTGTAAATGCGATCTTGCCGGTTAAAATACGTTAGACACTCTTTTCATTGGTCTCTTACCTGAAATAAATGATCGATACATTGTATTTTTTGTTATGCCGAATGTGATTTAAAATGTGGCATCCTCGGAGAGGTTGATCATTATACCTCTGGTAGTGCTAATTTAAAAAGGAAAATTAACAGGATCTTATTTTTCCTAAAATTATTGATAACTTAGACAACTCCAACCCTTTATTGAGGTAAGTAATTTTGTCAATAGACAACGGAAGAGTGTGAAACGTACTCTACATCATTTTGCTTGTTGTAATGAGGATATTTCCAGTTAACGAGTTTATAATGTGTATTCAAATTAATTGACAGTTGCCTTTAAAATGCCGACGCACATTTTCGCAGACAGCATGAAGTATCACTCTTCAACAAAAACCTGGAAGAGATTTTGGCTGGGGGTGACAGTAACCAAGTGGAATTTAAGAAAGCCCAGACAGCAGTTTTCTCTAAAAATATTAACATTACAGAACCGGATATAGTCATGACAGGACACGCAATTCCACTGGCTTCATCTATTGATTTGCTGGGCGTCAATCTGGGAGGAAATATGTCTTGGCATAACCACGTTGAGGCAATCGCCAAGATAGCTTCGCAGAAACTTGGTGTACTCTTCCGAACCAAAAAGTTGTACATACGTCAAGAACTTTTGACACTATACAAGGCCCAGATTCGACCATCAATAGAGTACTGCTCTGATCAACGAATACTTAGCTCTGATGTCTGGAGCTCTGAACAATATTTTTCTATGACTTCTATTTCATTAAACTAATCCTATAAAACGATAGTTTGTATTATAATATTTAATGCAAATTACTTATTAAAAACATAGTAATCGAATATGTTCCAGGTATAAGTATGGAAACCAATATGTTGAACATAAGTTTTTTACTGACGTTTTCGATATTGTGAGTGTTGAATTTTTTAAAATAAAATAATACATAAGATAATAATGAAGAGTCCCGAAAGTGAAGACGATTTATCGTGTACCCCTCTAGAAATATCAGATGCCATACTTTTTATACTGAATCTTCTACCTGAAAAATCCAGGCGGCAGTACGAACAATTTAAAACATGAAACCATACTGTTTTCAATTAAAATATTTAAAAAATTCTACTTTCAGTTTATGTATTTGATAAAACAATAAATATTTTTCAACTTTTTCGTTTAATTTTTGTGATGTGCAAAATATTTTGCATACTATTTTGCACACGGGGTCATTGTAACGCAAAAAAAATAACGTCAATGAAATTGACAATGGTACACAGGCAACATTAAAATCACAAATGTAAAGCTTATTTACCAAGTAAATTACAATTAGACATTGTTAACGGGTAATAAAAATTATACAGAAAATATCAACAGCGATCATGATATTAACTGTTAGTTTTTAGCAATAAATTAAGTTTTTAATACATGAATGTCAAATTATATCTAATTGCATAGCAACTTACAGCAGTGTTGAAAACAATTTATTTCCATGGATATCATGATTAAAGTAAAGTACGTCCTAACATTAATTTTTTTGAATAAAATTGATATTTGTAAATACCTCGAGAAGGAATAAGATGTAGCCATTTTTGTGCTCTTTAAGAACAGTAAGGAAATAATGTGGTATGCTATTTAATTTTATAAAATCTTTTAATATTCGATGCCTTAGTAGCGATTATTCGAAAAAATTTGCATTTTTAGTTATATCATAGTAATTACGTCCCATTTTTGAAACGTGAAAATATTTGCCACAAATTTCTCTTGGTCGATTTAGTCAATGAATTTTTTTCTCACAGACATAAGGTTTATGGCTTCCATAATATCGTACCCCGTCGACCTTAGTGGGATACCCGGTATATACTTGGAATATATTTTATGCGCCGTGTCCTACAGCAACAACATTATGAATAAGAACTTCGAGGAAAATATTAACCCCAATGGTACATTGTGTTCACCGAAATGAAAGGTAATCTTGCAGGCTACATACATTTGCTTTTATACTAAGAGGGTATTTTCATTTAAAAGTTGTATAATGTGGTTAAATATAAAGTTGGTTTTAAAATTGAAATGCCTCTGAAGCTATACTGCATGCTTTACTAAATTTACTATATAAATACAAACAGCTTATATAGCAAGTTTTAATAAGTTTTGTTATTTAATGTTGCAATTAAAATACGTTAGGCATAAATTTAAAAGTGTTGGAAATGTAATATGATTATATGCGAACAATATAAAATACAGGAACTGAACCCGAACAAAGTAGAATAATTATATATTTAACGATGAACCGTTTATCGTTTCACAAGTTGTGCACAATTTGCCATGATATGATAGGCCGACAGTTATGTACTTTACCAGTATATCGTCTAATAAGTATTAAATAAACTATTCTATGTGTCTTTTTTTTAAAGTTTTCTAGGAAAGCATCATTATATTTCGCCACTGGTATTTAATACATGGTTCCGTTTTGTACGGGTGGAAGGACAAAGTTGAATTTTATTTTTAATGATGAACCGTTTATCGTTTCACAATTTGTTGCATAATTTGCCATGGTATGATAGGCGGAGAGTTAGTCTAAAATTATACACATAGATTCAAAAGTTTTGCATCACTCTGATTTTGACATGTTAAGAATTTCAGGAAAGAATTTTTTTTTTAAATGTTTATTTATGTTTATTAGTTAAAACGATACTATTTTTTGGAGCAAAAAAATATTATCAAGACATTTGTTTAATATAACATTTTCAGTATTGTATTTTCTTGGCGCTGGCCAGTTAAATTTTTCAGTTCAGTGTGTAAAAATGAATCGCCGAGTAATATCTGAAATTGATCGTGCAAGAATAGTAGCTTTAGTTGAGGAAGGTCATTCCCAAAGATTTGTTGCTGAAAGAATAGGGGTTTTCAAAGTGATGTATCTCGCATATGGAATCGCTATCTAGAGACCAATTCTGTGCGAGACAGACCACGAAGTGGTAGAAGGCGTCTGACTAACGAACAGCAGAACCGCCATATTACGTTGACAATTCGGAGAAATCGTACTATGCCAGTCCAACAACTTCAGAGAGATGCATGCAATTGGAGTTCGGTTATCCGTCTCTACACTAAGAAGACGCATTCTTGAATCCGATTTAATATGTCGGCGGCCAGTAAGAGTTCCCTAACTACAATATTACCACCGAGGTCGTCGACTGCAGTGGGCTGAAACGCACGTTCGCTTACCCGAAGAATTTGGGAATTTTGTCCTATTTTCCGACGAGACCAGGATTTGTCTGGTAAACAATAGTCGCCGGATTCGTGTTTGAAGAGAACCCAACTTGTCCATGCTCGCCCCTATATTATTAAACTATAGTTAATTATTCAGAAAAAAGTAATGTGGTCACTCTTTTTCGCCCACCGATTGAGTTTCATCGTCGATTCTTTGAAATAAATGGATAATGTCGAGATAGAAAACTAAAATGTTGCATATAGAGCAAATCGAAATGAAAAGTACTAATAAAAATTAGATTTTAATTTTCATTTCCGCATCATATTACTACCTACCTAAGTATATAATGTCACTTTATTTTTATTGCCTAGTTAGTAAAAGTACTACTTTAGTGCCTATACAGTATTTTGATTTAAATAATATGACCAAATCGTTATTTATGGAAAAAATAATGAACAGTGGCAGTATGAAAAAAATATTATATGTTTAATATAGCAGTTAATGCCTTATCTAATTTAATAGCCTCTACAGTGGCATTAAATATTCTGCTCAAATAACTATCCCGTTAAATACCTATTTATAAAATACATAATTTTGCATATAAAATGGATATTAAGAAACATGGAAATGATACTGCGAAATAAAATATTAATGCAGAAATTTAATCTTTACGCTAGAGATGCACGTAAATGAAACTTTTATAAAATTTTAATCAATAGTAAATATGATATGTACTTTATTTAAATATTTTAGAATATTTTTAAATTTTTAATGAATTTCATAATAAAAGTATTATGTAATTTATTAAAGAATTTAAAATATTCTCATACTTACTCATAATACTTTTTACTACTATTTATTAATAATTAAAAAATATAATAAAAGTATTATGTAATTTATTAAATATTTAAAAATATTCTAAAATATTGCAATAAAGTAAGAGAAGCAACTTTTTGTATAGTGTCCCGTTAAAACGGAAATACTGGCAAAGTTAGTCGTGTCGTGCAATTAAGAATGCACTGTATTTACAAAGTGTGTACATGGATATTTGAATTATTTATATTACATTTACAAATGATAAGAATTTCCCAATAAATTATTTGAGAAATGAAAAATATCTTTGATCTTTGATTTAATTTTTTTTTTAAATGATTTGAAACAGCTCTGGTATCTGCCAGGAACGCTGTACATCCGGGTTCGTTACCCGGCGGGCATATACGAGTAAAACTATTTTAATTGTAAAAACTTTTCTGAATGTCTAAACTACTTTTTAATCAATAACGTTATTCCTAAGGCGAATTATTGTCAGCCACAAACGTTATTATAATAAACCTCAAATAAATTAAAAATAAATATTGGATGTTGTTTGTTGTTGTCAAGCCATTTTACGCATAAGAGTGGTCAGGAAAATATTTACTCTTGTCGACATATTTTTTTTATTTCTACAACACCAGCTATATACTATTGTGAGGTAAAAATAGAGGCATATTCTATTTTTACTCCTTTCTTGTAAAACAGTTTTGTTTATTATTGTTATAATATTATTTGACATTGGTTCTAATTTCAATATCACGATCGATGGTCAGACGTGCTAATGTTGTAATTAAATGTATAATAATATAACAATAACAATGACATGAACCTTATGGGTTAAGGTTGTAGGTTAAGTAGTTAAGGTTATAATGGGATAATATAAGTATGATTATCAGAGGAGAGAGATGAATTAATAATGAACCCTTTTTTGAGTACATTATTAATATTGAGACTGAGTTAAAATGTAGTTCTTTAAAATATACGTTTAGCATGGCTAATGTCCGCTGATGTTTTATTACGAACCTTCAACATCTATTACACTATGATGCGTATAGTGACTGCAAATAGTTTACATTATTCTCTTCATTTATTTTTTTGTGTTTTTATTTAGCAATTCATTGTGATTTGTAATACAAATATTTTCTAATACACAAATAAAGTTTATAAATTAGAGTGTCTGAGTATCTTTTTAGAGATTTCAATATTTTTAAAGATTTAAATCGTTTGAAAACTATTTTTTCAAGATTTAAATAATTTTAAAGATTTAAATCATTCTGAAATGATTATAGGAAAGGTCGAAAATTCAAAGATTTAAATCGAAAATCATTTCCAAGAAAATGATGTAGAATCACAATATTTAAATCAAAAATATATTTCAATCACAAAAACAATTTAAATGTCTCTGGGAGAGGCATTAACCAATTAGATTACCGAGACGCCCGAGTTCTTACGATTAAATTCGCCAATTACAAGGTGACAAAATGAAATAGCTCCGCCACTGTTTATAGCTATACTTCTAATATCGTCGGAAGACTATACACTACAGGGTTATGATAAAGAAACGGATCAGCCTTTTATATAGACTACCGCCCACTTAATCAAGAATCGCTCGGACCCGTCAAACTTATTTTTTTTAAATGTATTTTTTTCTCAAAATATATTTCAATCACAAACACAATTTAAATGTCTCTGGGCGAGGCATTAACCAATTAGATTACCGAGACACCCGAGTTCTTAAGATTAAATTCGCCATATACAAGGTGAAGAAATAAAATAGCTTCATAGCATTGTTATCTAAAATTGACAATAGATTATTTTTTACTATACAAAGGCTTAAACATCGGAAAGAAAAATATTACATTTTTAAATATAACACTAGATTTTATGGCATTTTTGAACTATAGGTCAACAAGGCAACATTTGTCTGAGGGCCCCTTATCACCGCCAGTATCAAAAATCTACTTTTCTGGAGTTATACACATTTAAGATATTACAATTTCTGCGGTTAGAGATTAAACGATTTGGAAAAAACGTTTTCCGGTTTTTTCTCAGGACTTGGAAAAGGGAAGATATTGGAAAAATACTAAACTAAAACCGGAAACCTGAAAAAATATTTCTTATTTTGTGATATAATGTGCACATATTGTATAAACATATTCTCGCAGTATCCTTAAGTTAGTTTAGATTTTTAAAAAGAACCTAATATTTCATTTCAAAACTTTCTGTTAGTTAACAAAAAAAGTAAAAACCACAACAAATACAAAATATATGAAAGAAAGACCTGAAATATTCTTGAGTATTTCATCGTCAATGTCCGAATCTGATTGTTCAGCTTTAGACAAATCGTTTAATAAATATGATTAACTTACACATATTACACAACATTTTTTTCCAAAATTTAAATTTCTGAGAAAGGCGTTTTTTCCGGAAATCTTAAATCTCCAGATAGGCCAGGCTTTACGACGCAACTTGGAAAGTGTCTTCGACATTTCTGTTTTAGGCCTTCTGCACACGGAGATTATCGTCACAGACGCGTCTTGCTGTGACGATTCGCAGGCAAATGCAAATGCAAAATAATAAGTTAATAACCCGAACAAACCCTGTAGTGTATAGTCTTCCGACGATATTAGAAGTATAGCTATAAACAGTGGCGGATCTAGGATTAGATTTAGGGAGGGCTGGGAAAAGTTTGTTGCAGCGAAATCGCCGAAAGTGAAAAATTTTTCGGGTCCGGCCCCAAATTTGATAAATAATTTATAGTAAATAGTACTAGAAAAACTGATACGGTAAAAAATGTGAACTCAGATAAATAACAGAAATGTGAATGATTCGGACGTTTCTAGACGACGAGGCTTCATTTTGCAAAAAGTATTAACCAATTCATGGCCGTCAATCTCCCTCGACGAATTTATATTAGCGAATGCTAAGCTATTCAACCTTACCTCGCCCATTTTAAATGTTTTATGGGGTGGCTAGAGCCCCTATAACAGTCCCCCCCCCCCGTAGATCAGCCACTGGCTATACGACTTTTCTTATAATCCCTGATTATATCTAAAACCTGAATTACTCATTTTTTTTATTTCGCAAGCTATTGTTATAATGCGTAATCCAATTACACCGGATCTATTAAATTAGATTTACCACCACAATATTTGATCGAATTAATTCCAAAAATAACACCGCTTATTGATAAACAATATCATCACTACACATGGACGTCGTTGGGGGGTAGCCGCTCAACCAATACAAATTAGAGTCATTGTAATTACCCTTTACATGAGTCACCTTCATACGTACTTATAGTAATTAATTTTTAATAGAAACCTCGCTTTATCGATAGGAAATGCAGAGAATAGTGGTGTAAGAATATTGTTTTGCTCGCCGACTTGAAACAAATATGGACCCGATATTTTTATCTGCTTTGTACACGTCAATGAGGCGCCTGTTATTACGAAAATAAACACAACAAGAAAGAGACGGGGATTCTATCTGTAGTATCCCCATCTATTTGTATCTTCCGTCTGTTTCTGTTTTCATTTTAACAAATAACCGGTTTGATATGACTTTGTTAGGAGGAACATGCAATCGCCGGACGTGACTCAAAAGGTCTATACTTTTATCCAGTTTACTGGTCTAGTCTTATCATATTGAGTCAAGAATTACTAATTTTTCCACAAACAATACTTTAACACACAAGCACTGAAAAACCACAAACAATTTTATTTAACAATAACGATAAATATGACAATTGTTAATCTGGTAGTGTCAAACGTGAAAGCAAGTATGAAAGATGGCCGTTCCCATAAGGGCTTTATAAAAATTATGTTCCGAACGCTCGAAGGCCACGTAATATCTTTGTCTAATAATCAGAAAACCTCAAAAAATTATACTAATTTTCAGAGCTCCCCGATTGTTTTTCTGGAAAGTTGTTTAAAATTCGGCTAAGAATGTGAATTATTTAGTCTTCAAGGACTGTGAACCGAAATCGTATTCTGCTTGATGGCAGATCATTGATTTTGATAATAATCTTATGGTATATCCTTGCACCTGTCTGTATCTAGAAAGGTCTCATTCAAGTATATTTATCCTTAGCCTATATGCTGCTGCTGCTAGGGCCTTTTTAATTAATAAGGTGTAGTGGATATAGACCCAGCAGTATCGCTCTCATTGCTTATATTGTCAGTAAGAAGGTCAACCTTTAAACTTTGCTAAGAAGTCTGATGGCATTGCCACTGCCGGTCTTGATCCATCAAAGAAGGGAGCCTAATTATGGATATTACTATTCTAATTCGTTCATTTTTCCAAAAGAGATTTCATTTAACCTTTTAGCGAATAAACCAAACACCCCTGCATACGAGGTTTGTCCCAAAAGTATCCGACCTATCTCGATTTCTCGGCACTTGATTTATCCTTCGTTATCCGGTGGTTGGCATCCTTCGAAATTGTCCCAATTTGATTGAATAACACGCTCATATCGATGCTTCCACTTTTTAAAGCACTCTTCAAAGTCAGCTTTTGGAATCGACTTTAGTGCATTCGTCACATTAGCTTCAACAGTCTCTTTGTCGTCGAATCGGTGGCCTTTAAGCGGCATTTTCAATTGTGGAAACAGCCACAAATAGCAGGGAGCTACGTCGGGACTGTATGCTGGCGAAGCTGTGCGACATTATATTTTGACAAATGCTGCTACACAAGGTTTGATGTGTACGCTGGAGCATTGTCGTGGTGAAGGAGCCAGTCACCGGTTTGCCGAAAGTGCGGCCGTTTTCTTCTGATCGCATCGCGCAATCTTCTCAAAACTTCAACGTAGTACTCTTTGTTGATCGTCTGACCTGCAGGAGCATATTCGTGATGCAGGTCGGATACTTTTGGGAAAGACCTCGTATTTTGTAGGTTTTTTTTTTTAAATTTGTAAAAGCAATCACAGGTCAATCAATCTGGATGAGTTTGTTGCACCAAAATTTCCGTTGATCATGAATTTCATCGTCAACTAACGTATAGTATTTGCAGCGAACCCTCTCGTTTTTTAGACAGTTGACACCAGCAATATATCATCGATCAGCTGCTTGAGAAATAATATATAAAATTCTCCAGTTTAGTGGTGAGCTGTACTAAGCTCATGTATTTTGTTTTAAGTTTAATTGGAGCTAATAAGTTTTAAAAGTATGTATTTCCATCGTTTTAGATGATGAACATTTCACCTTATTTTCCTATAACTTTGAATGTCGATCTCTATAAGAATGACACTGTTCTTTACCGACCCTGTATAATATTCATCTCTTATTCAATGTTGGGCTAGTATTTCTAACTTTCCGGACGTCTATGTTCCGGTTTCCTCCTATCATATTGATTAGATGATTGGTAGGTATATCGATAAACGTATGTAAACATACTAACATACACCGTTATAGATAGGGACTTTAATAATTAATTAATTATTGTATGTTTATCCAGGTAAACTTTTGAAATATTATCCCGCAAAAAAGTAAATAAATAAGAAAAAATAATCTATCACTTTCAACTTGGGAAAAGACCGAATAATTAATAGCCGTCTACAAAAATAAACACAAATTAAAGTCTGAAACTTATGAAATATATTTCACCTGTTTTACCGAGAAATTAGAGATGTTTACTTAACAGCCTCCAATATTAATCACAAATACAAATGTTCCTAAAATTTTTATTTAGTTAAATTTTTTGATCTTGAGACCGGTTTAACTTTTAAACCGTTTAAATAAAAAAATAAAAACTTAGACATGAATGTAAGAACCGTTTTTCTCGACATCTTTCTCTCTCGTTCAAATATATGTTAAGTCAGTAAATCAAGTCAGTAAGTCCTTCATGTTGTCATAACTTGGAAAAAAGGGTTTGTCGCACCTAATTCATATAAATTCAATAGCGTTCCAATTTTTAAATTAAAGTTAGGCACTATTGAAGCAAGTATATTCCAAAACGCTCTTTAGAGGACGTTCGAAATTATTATCTTATAAAATGTTTAATTCTTTTGAACGGTGGTAATTCCAAGCCCCTGGGCATGGATACTCTCTCAAAAAATCAAAGAAATAGAGAATGGATGACAAGTAATACATCTAAAAAGTGGAGTAAGTGGTAACAGGGGTTTCCTGCATCTCTGTCCTTTGTAAAATAGGCAACAAGCTTTGATATCATATTTTGTTTACCTTCTGAATACCGTCGAGGCACACACAATAAAAATAGAAAAAAGGAAATGAAACCTAACGTAAGAACAATTTTTTTTACAAGAACAAACCCACATCTTAGGTTATATTATTATTCTAGTTATAAAAATCAGCTGTTAAAGGGCCGCCATTTTGGGTTTTAAAAACGACCGATGTTGATTAGGTCATTAATTTGTTTCAGTGGAGTATTATTTATTAAAAAAGGCAAGGCATTTCACAGTCTAGGTCAGCTCTACTCAAATTGACTGCGAACGAAGGCTGATGGTAGCGCGATTTTATTTTCTTTCTCACAGCGCCTAAGCACGGCGCAGTCTCTCCATCTCTGTTACACACTCGGCTGACAATGGCTGATCAACGTAGATCTTAATATGATATATTTTCTTTGATCTTAATCGTCCGGACGAACAAGCGTGCGGCTTGCAATTGCCAGTCTAAGAAGAAGAGCGCTAGGATACAATCGATTTTGTTGATAACCATTTACACAGTCATCCGCTCTGTTATCGTATAATAATAGTTGTATTGTAATAATTTTCGGTCCACGCGACTAACAAGTCAAATTTCGTCGCGTCGCGTGTAATAAAATCTAATAATCTGATCTAATCTGTGTATTTTCAAAAAACTAACTATTGATTCTGCTTCACTATTACTATGTATTCTGCTGTCAAGATATAAGATATTTCTAGCATAAAGTGTTCCCATGAGAAAGAAAAAAAACTGATTGTGTTTGTAGGTGGATTTCCTCGCTCTTTAGGTATAAAGATAAATACAATTAGACAGATAAGTAATTTATTTTTATAATTTTATATCGAATTTGAGTTTTACATTAATTTTGGCAACGTTGCACGTAACACGTGATTTGTGATCCGTGAGGGTGGCACGTTACTGTGACACGGGATGAGTTGTGAGTTTAGGGGCTGCACCCCACGTTTAAAACGGTCGATTAAAAAAATATATATGTAGCGCTTCTCTAGGACACCCAAGGAGTCACCCATTTAAATGTAATAAATCATTTCCATAACACCCTGTATTTAGGCCCGATTTTCTGTGTTAAATTTTAATGAATTTCTGACGGCTAGTAACAGAAGAGTTTTATCACCTAGAAATAAAGCCTAATGGATTAGAAACTGGAAAGCGCATAAAAATATTATGCTATAATAAAACCATCACGATAATAAATGAAGAAAAATATTATGGTTTATTTTATGACACTTACTTCGCTTTGCATCAAATAACTGAAAAAGGCCATTAAAACTATAATTTGGTTTTAAGAACATTCTTACAGCATAATATTGTAGCTTCTTAACCCTAAAAACAAGAACGTATCACGGTAAACCTTTATACAACCATTGGAAATCGAGAGTTTTTATAGAACTACCATAAAGCATAAATCTATCTTAACTAAATCTTATAACGGAAGTCGTCTGCCACGGTGTCCCACATAAGAATGTACCTATAAGGAGATTATAAATCATAAAGCCGCGTCCTCACTGAGTCGACATTGTCGATCGACTTTGTATATCGACACTGTCGACTGATCAATAAACTTTCTGTCTCCATGGTGTTCTACTTGCTGGTCGACATTGTCGATCGACTCCGCCTATCTAGACTGTCGACTGATTAACACACTTTCTGTCTTCATTGTGACGATAGGCGAATTCTTTTCGACTTGTCTGTCGACATTGTCGATCGACCCTTGTCTATCGACACTGTCGACTGATCAACAAACTTTCTGTCTCCAAGGTGAGAATAGGCGAAATATATTCGATTTTTTTGATCAAACACAAGCACTATAGGAAAGAAGCCATTCACGTTGGTTTTGAATCTTTGGAGGTTATATTCGATGGGAAGAAACGACCTCGGGAAGGTCGTTCCATAAGGATGAAGTCCTCCAGATGAAAGAATTCTTAAATAATGAAGTTCGAGGAGCACTAAGCTTAACCACATAGGGATGGGCGGCAGTGGTTCGTCGTGTATTTCTGCTATTCGCCGCTCTGGGCGGAATTAAGAGGGCAAGGTCAGCCGAGCACTTTTCATGAAAATATCTCTTAAAAGAGAGTCAACAAACTTTCTATCTCCATGTTGAGGATAGGCAAAATCTTTTCGATTAGTTGGTCGACATTGTCGAATCAGTGAGGACACGGCTTTAGAATTATAGTGTAGATGAAATTAGGAAAAGACCGTTGAATACGGAATGCAATCAAATGACAGCGAGAAATAATTTTATTATGATTAAATTCCCCTTTGTACCATTAATTCGACGGCGTATACAAGTTAATTTTATTTCTCAGAAAATAAGCAAAACATAAAATCCACATCAAAAAGGGCATTAACTTCCAGTAATCTTAAGGGACTGGAAAAATTTATAGAGTTTTTCAAATACATTTCCCTTTTGACGCTTAACAAGCGCGATGTCTCCACGATAAAGTTCGTAGATGAAAATCCCTTGTAAAGTACGTGATTTATACGCGAAGCAATATCCACAACAAACTCAAATAAACCATACGTTTAATTTGAAGTTCGTGAGACTGTCTCGTTTAGCCATGTTTTACCAGAGTTTGATTTAATATTGAGGAAACGCTCGACTATTACAAATTAGATTCGGGGGAGAAATTTCAGATATGAAGTTTCATATTTATTAGATTAATTATTGATTTAATTTTTTTATGACTCCATTCAGTATGCTACAAATTCGATATTCACCCTTGTGATCTCGTAAACGGTAAGAAACCTGAAAATAACTAGAGATAATGCAGCCATTGACACCTTGGCGATACTTCCGTCAATCCGTATGTTTTATAAAAATTGTTGGGAATGGTTACAGAAAATTTCTCATAACATCATAGCAATAGCAATAGGCGAAAACTATCCCTCGGGCCAAAGGCCCTCGAACTATAGTTGCTATCGCCTTCCGGGCCTTATAGTCTACTTAACGCCCTTGGTGCATAAATAACTATTATAGCATACCAGTGCATTATTGTGTTTTTATACCTTAGATACCAACTACATATTGGACTACTTTATGCCCGTACGGGCATAAAGTACACATTATGACCAGCGCTGGCATTAAGACGCAAAAAAACAGTTTTTGATTAACTTGTTCTTTATTAACAAAATATAAATTTACGTTTATATATTATTTGGTTGTATTTACATAGAACTGGCAATTCTGGAAGGTTCCGCTGATAGCAAAGGGTGACTCATGATTCATTGTCTGGGTCTCTAGTTTCTGTAAGAAAATGCGATATCCAGATGGTACGCCTGTCAACATCCTTGAAACCTCATTTTTTGAGGATATGCTATCCTCTAAATATCCTTCAGCAACTGTGGTATAGTTGTTGCAGAATTATACCGTTGATTCTTACTGCCATAAATAAACACCTGATTAAACCCTTTTGTATACGCCTGAACCTCTTCAAAGCGCAATAAATGGGATCAGGGCCGGCTTGAAAATGTATACCACACCACATGATTTATTTTTATAATTTAAAATAAATAGATAGGTATTTTTAGTTGTAGGTACCTATAATAAATGTAAAATAATGATAACAATTAATGATAATTGAAAATAATATAATTTAAAACTATTAGGATAACAAGTACAATAAAAATTAATTAAATTCCAAGAAACTATTGATAATTTATTCAAAATTTAACTCTGTATCACTATCATTATCTTCATCTAAGCCTAAACTTATAATTAAGGGTTGAACAGTTGTAATCATACAATTGTAAGAATTTTCCACCTTAAGTACATGGTGTACACAGCTTTTCCAGCTGTCTGCAGAAATTTTTCTTACTTCGTTTTTAATTAATTCTACTACATATGCATTTAATGTAGGAGAAATATTATTTCTCCGAATATTGGATTTTAATTAGTGCCATATTAGCTCAATAGGATTGAATATACAATAGTACGGAGGAAGACGCAACACTGTATGTCCATTTTCTGCTGCAAGTTTGTCATACCAGTATTCCTTATTTATTTTAAAAGCTTTTACTACTTCTAGCAGTTCTCGTTTTTTGTAAGTTTCTTCAAAATATAAATCATTATAAAATTTTGACTTTCTGCTTTTGTATTATTAGAGTTGGGAATGATTTTTGCTTGCCGACTATGATAACTAGCATTGTCCATTACAATGACGCTATTTTCAGGTATATTTTTAAGGAGTTTATGTTTAAACCAATCTTCAAAAAGTTGTGCGTCGGTATCTTGATGGTAATCTAAAGAAGAATCTGCTATGTTTTTAGCTGAAAGCAACAGATAATTTGGAACAAACCCGTTCTCTGAACCAGCATGTAATATTGTGATTCTTTTGCCTTTATTTGATGGTGCCTTGGTATGACATTTTTTGGAAGAATCATCCCTACCTTTTCTTTGAGTGTCATGGGTATCCATGTTTCATCAAGGTAAAAAATTGGACGATTTTCTTCTCTACATTGTTTAACAGTTGTTAAATATTTAAGTCTCCATTCCCGACACTTGAAGATGCCCCCCTATCAGCACAATTCCAAGGATGCCACATTCTACCACTAATAAGCCTAACTAAAGATTACTCGCCGGAAAACCACTAAAGATTAAAATTATTAAAAATCACTTTGTATTTATATATGCATCAGGCATATATAAATTGAATTTGTATACCTGGTCCGGCTCTGCTCGAAAAGGTTTTAAAATTTGGGATTTCCTTATTTATTTTATGGTCGAATAAATAATGAGGTTTTGTTGCAGTCAAGAGATCAACGATATAATTCTGCAAAAACTATACTCTTCCATTCACCATGGCGCTTCAGCGTAGTCATACTTGCTCCAGCTTCTGCTAAAAGAGTTGCCGACGTTCGATGTAAACAATGACCAGTGTACTTTTCGGGGTTGTTCAAACCCAAATATTTTGAAATAATACAGGAAATTTTCCCAAATGTGTTTTTTCCAACAGGTTGTATAGTACAGCGGCCTTGTCTGTAGCTTAAAAATAGTGTTTTTCTGAGCAGCCATGTGGCCGCAAAGACACATAATCTCTTATAAGTTTCAAACTATTCATTTCGTCTTCATCAATAATGGTGAAAATTCGTTTTTTGTCAGTTTTGGTTTCTGGCACCGTTACAATAAAGACTGATTTTCTATCTTCTACATGTGTGACTAACATATTTGCAAACCCGACATCCACCAAATAATAATGAGACCTTGTTCATTAAAAACGTTTCATTTGGTGCCTCATGAATAATTGGTACCATTTTGACCTTTGCTTTAAATACTCGCATAATTTGTGAAAATTACATATATTAATATTCTTATTTACCATTAAAGTATTCTTTATCAGCGAATATTTAGCCCACAGAGAGCTCGGGGAAAATTTTTCAGATAGATCATTAAAGTACCCCAACAGCACAGTTTCGTTAATGTTTTCTACAGCATTTTCTGACATCCACTCCAAAAATTGGTCATATTCTTTGTCGTATGAATCTCTGGATTTTCTCGGTAACAGATTTTGCGTTGCCTTTTCAGCCCTTTTCCTTGTTCCATTTTTGGTTCTTGACTTTGACACATTAAACATGTGAATACTTATCTCACTAGCAACAAGAACGCAGGCTATAATACTGTCAAGGTAATGTCGCAGCCAAAAATAAAAAATTGGCAAATCGAATTAAATTTTAAAAAAATATTTATTATTTAAAACGAACTGATATGACATAAAAGTTTGTATGCACCACGGGTACTAATAGATATGTACCCTCGGGCGACTTACGAACCCTCGGGCCAAAGACCCTCGGCTTTGTAAGACTGTCACCCTCAGGGCATAATCATCTACTAAGTACCTACCCTTGATACATAAATATCTATTAATAAATGGTTATAAACAAATTCAAAATATAACAAGTGTTAAAAAGACGATTAACTTTTTTGTTTCGGCCTCAAACTTTGCAAACTTTTTCAAATACGCTTACCAAGCCCCGATGTCTCCGCGATAAACTTGGCAGATGCCAAATCTCTTTGAAAGTACGTGATTTATACGAGAAGAAATATCCTCAACAAACTTAAACAAACCATACGTTTAATTTCAAGTCCGTGACACTGTTTCTCCGGAGCTTGATTTAATATTTGGGAAACGCTCAACTGTTCCAAATTAAATTAGGGGGAGCAATTTTAGATATGATGTTTACATTTTCAATTTCGTTTAATATTGATTTAATTTTTGAAAATTTCTCGCTCTCTCTTCAGTGCACTACAAATTATATTTAAACAATGGTGGTTTTCAGTTAGGTACTGTTAAAATATAGCATAAATTATGTACGTACACTGACAAAAATGCATTTACCAATGTCGTGGGTTACAAAATTGGAGCTACCTCAACCCACCACTCTATGTTGCTGTAACTGAGCCTACGAATTATCACAAATTATTTAAAAACGCTACAGTAATTCAGGTTCTTTCGGTTCGAGTCAACCCAGAAAGAGATTTTTTATCAACATTTTAAACATATTTAGGATCACCACAACTCCTAATCTATTTTATGAGTTACCTGAACTCAGTTTCTGGGTTGGGAAAAACTAATTGATTATAAAGTGTCGTTTTAACCCGGACGTGCATTATTTTAAGTCATTATCATGTGTAAATTATTTTGAGTTGGAATAATTCAGGAAACGTGCTTCAAAACCCCATATCGAGGGTAAAACCAAGATCGTAAGATCACGGAAAGTTCCGAATTCGTGCTCGTGCAGGTTTGAAGCGGTTCATTCCATTGTTATTCGTCAATTCTCCTTCGAACGCGCGTATCGACACCTGTTGGCCGTTGCGCCGTTTGCGGGATTTTTCATCTTTGTTCTCTGTGCGTGAAAATTTGTGTTTAATTTTGCTCAGTTCGCGTAAAATGTAGGGACAGGAGGGAGATGCATATAAATTGTTATTATTGGAATGGAGCCTTATTATTTATAAGCAATCGTCATCACTTCGTCCGCATGGTTTCTTAGCCGTAGTATGCTTTCCTGTCTATAATTTATTTGATTATTTTTTTAAATATACAACAAAAATGTAATATCTTGAAAAAATAAAAGGCAATTGAAGTCCACAATATGCAGGCGTTAAATCAAAGAAATATTTTGAGTTCCGATAGTCCACAATTTAGTACTGGTAGTCCAAAATTTGGACTCTGGTAGCCCAAAGAGTGAGCTATTCCTGCCACCATCGTAAGCTAGAACAACTTCAATGTCAAGTTTTGCTAGCTCGAATCACGAATTAATCTAGCCGGACTAGTAACGCATCACAATTCACATACTGGTAGCCCATCAATAATTTAAGACGGTGAGCTATTCTAACGCATAAAATAACCCATCTTCTGTGCTATCATAACTTATGAATAGTGAGTTGATGCAATTTCTTCGATTTGGTTGCCGTAATTCAGAGGTCTGGGCTGTCCCCTATTAGCAACACGCTTCGGTCTAGGACAACTCATATTTGAGTTATATCAACTCGAAATTTCGCTCAGTGTAATAATAAGAATACTGAACGCTGTTTTCTGAGAAAATATTTCGACGTATCATTTACCTTTATATAAGTTAGAGTCAACCTAACTTACTTTGTAACTAATGCAGTTAAAAATTTAATATGAGAAAATTTAGAAATGGTATGGTAGATTTTTATACCGGGTATTTTAAAAATAGAAACCTGAATATACTGAGCAATTAGGTAATGAATATATTTCTATACGTAATGGTAAATTAAAATACAGTTTCCATTTAAAAAAGTTGCTTATACGACTTCTCTATTATATTATACCAGAAAGGTATAATTTTTAAAACACAATGTTTAGTATTTTTATAAAACAAAAACACCAATATATTTTCTATATTTTCACAAATTTTTAAATATTTAACTGCATTAGTTACAAAGTAAGGCCAAATTACCTTTGACATGTTCTTTATAAAAAAAAATATTGTGTTTTTTCTCAGAAACGATTGGATAGGAAATTCTTAACAAAAGTTACTTAGATTTTTACATAGATTCGAAAAATGGCAAAATATACAGGCTGTTATGGAAATGACTTCTTATATTTAAATGGGGACTCCTAGGGTGTCCTAGAGAAAGTCTACATACTTTTTTTTAATCGATTATCTAAATACCAAGGTAAAAACCCTTTTTACCCACATACTGTCGCGCCGTTCCATCTGGATTCAGTTAGCAACAATGTGGGTCACTAGAGTATACTAACAGTGTTGTCAGATCACACTGCATGTTTCGCCCTTGCTTGGATACCTGCCGCGCGCGACTATCGTTGCTTCAGTATGTTTCGAAACTCGGGAATGGGATGACGCTGTCGAGGGTTCCACGTGCTTGATGTGTACGAATTTTAAACGTTTTGTTAGTTGTAGCATTGCCCGATTTTTTTCTGTTGTGAAATAATTCATAATAAGAAATATTGTGATGTGATTACAAATTTGTGTGATATTACCTATTGTTGGTTCTGTTGCAAGGCAGACTTTTTATATTTTATTTTTTTAAGGAATTTAATTATAAAACGGATTATAAGATCGAAGGTAAGAGAGTATGTACCTTAAAATTGTAGTATTTTCTTTCCTAAAAAGTTTTAAAAGGAAAGGTGACAGACGTCTTGTTGTCAAAAACTGAACACGTGCTCTGTGTTGCAATATATGACAACATCGCCTCAATAAACTATTGATTGCGAACGTCCTCAGTAGCGGCCACGTAAATTTTCAGATTTCATATAAAGAGTATATTTCGTACAATAATTCAAAGCGCCATTTAAGGTTATTTTTCTTCAATTTATTTTCATCTCAAGATTTGCCGGGTAATTTCCATAACACCCTGTATAGGACATTCTATTTAAAATAACAATGTTAATCCTAACTTCAGATATAATCGACAGTGATAAGCAAAAATATCTTCGTTAAAAATATCGGCATCTTCTATAGCGAGTACAAAAATTTCAGCAAATATATTTTTTTAGTTCCCCAGATTATGTAATAGGTCACTCACCGTGAATGACCCCGTATAATTTCTTTTATCTCTATTGTATTGATTATTATGCATATTTTTTTCAGATCAATCGATGCGCCAATCCCCCTGTTAAATGACCATCGCTTCCTCAGCCATGCCTTGATGTGCCATGCGATTTTGGGAATACATGGAGATCGCTATCACGCTCTGTGTCGGCGGATGCATCGTAGGAGGCCTTCTATTGTGCTACGCCTGCGTGTTCAGACAATTATGTTGCCCCCCACGGCCAAGAAAAAACCGGCAAGATGACCCTTGTAAACCTAGTCCGGAGTCCATCTCTTTGAAATATATGACTCATGTCAGTAGTCAACCTACGGATACTAGTCAAGTATAGCAATAAGATCTCTGAAGATACGGACAATCATGTGATTAGCGCGGTACCGCAAAACGAGCCTGGCTCGACCCCGAGTCTGCGCGCCGTCTGAGGACAGTTTTTAATTTCGAACGGTTGTTGGCTGCTGTCATATTTACAGTGCTGCCAGATCTAAAGCTTTTACGGTAGACCTACCGTTATGAGAGTCTAGCTACCGTTCTAATGCAGAAACACCTAAATCTATCGTAAACATTGAAAGCAGATAGACTGGTATTGAAATTGAATTTAGTAGGTTTTCCCTTTTCAAATTATCATTATAATATCTTTGCTTTCTTTTTTAGTAATTTGCGAAACAAAATTCTTTGTGTGTACCAGACAGGCCGAATACAGCCTACCGTTTTTATTTGTCAATCTATCGATTTCTATTTCTGCTTAATTTTGTTTTTTTTTTTAATATTTTGTTTTAAAAAACTCTATTTTATGTAGTACCAGGCATACCGTATAAAGTCTACCTACCGTAATCTACCGCTTTTTACATGTCGAATCTACCGTCTTTGTCATTTTCGATCTGGCAGCACTAGTCACATATTTAGTTGATATTAACGCCGCTGACCTTGATAAATAGGCATGATACAAATAACTAAAGGTAAGATGTTTAACCGTTCCCATTTCGTCTGCCGCGCGCAGTGACGTCACAGCGAGAGCGATTTTTAAAGTTCTTATGGATATTTATACGGTGTTAGCGTTTTCAATTCTACTTTAAAGGGTATTAAAAGGCTTTACGCATTTAATGGTTTGTGAAATGAAAGAATAATATATGACAAGTAGTTACGTAGGTAATTTCATAGAATATAATAATAATAATAATAATAATAATAATGCATATGTATTGTAATGCATATGTATAAGTGCATAGTCTCATATATACCGGAGCATGTACAGCACTTCAGTTAAACGGGCAGAAGCTGTTGCCCACAACCTCTGTAAGGTAGGGCACAGATGCTATTCCGCCATGGGAAAAACGACTCAATGGGAAAATAGAACTACTTAGAAAATCTATAGGTATACTTACACAGTGCCAAAGACCTAACCCAAGCAGGAAAACCACTAAGACCGCAGAAACAATCTTCAACAGGGAAAAAAATAACGATAATCCTTCTATGGCAACAGTTTTGGACCTCCTAAAACAAAAACTATCGGCAATGGCGAAAAGGCTCAAGAGATATAAAATAAGTAACGCTAGGCGTCAACAAAATAAACAATTTGCCACGAGCCAAAAATCATTTTATAAAAGCCTCAGTAACACCAATACTAATAACTCAACTCCAGTACAACAGGTCCCAACTGCGCAAGGCATTAAAACCTTTTGGGAGAATATCTGGGGTAACTCAGCTCAGCATAGACCCGCAAAATGGCTAGCTGATGAGAGAAAAAATAGTGCTAATATCCGCACAATGCTTGACTGGAGGATTACAGAAGAACAAGTGACACAGGCTATAAGTAAAACCTTGAACTGGAAAGCTCCTGGACGAGACCACATACAGAACTTCTGGTATAAGCAGTTTAAGGCTACACATGTACAGTTAGCTAAATGTTTTACTTACCTTCTTGCTCATCCGGAAGAAGCTCCACAATTCATGCTGAGTGGGATTACTTACCTGTTGCCCAAGAATTCAGCTAGCGCTGAGAATCCTGCTCAATACCGCCCAATCACGTGTCTCCCCAATCTGTACAAGATACTTACCTCTGTTCTATCAGAAAAGCTTTACCGCCACCTGGAGGTCAATAAATTGCTGGATGAGGAACAAAAAGGCTGTCGAAAAAGGTCAAGAGGGTGCAAAGAGCAACTCATTATTGACTCTGTGATTATGTCGCATGCAAAAAGCACCAAAGGCTGCCTATATACAGCATTTATTGACTACCAAAAGGCGTTTGACAGCGTGCCGCATTCATGGCTTTCGCATATTCTTGAACTGTACGGAGTCGAGAGGCATATTACTGAGTTCCTGAAGCATGTCATGACCCAATGGAATACTAAACTGACGCTTAATACACCTCAAGGCACGCTGGATGCGGGTGTTATCCAGATCAGACGTGGTATATTCCAGGGAGATGCATTGAGCCCGCTGTGGTTTTGCCTGGCTTTAAGACCGCTGACCACAATGCTGAACAATCAAAGAAAAGGGTATACCCTGCCACAATCTCATCGGCCTATAAGTCATTTGTGGTATATGGACGACTTGAAACTATATGCCAAATCCTCTAAGCATATAGAAGAATTACTACACTGCGTCGGTCGCTTCAGTAGCGATATACAAATGAAGTTTGGGCTGGACAAATGCAGAATCAACGGGATTGAAAAAGGCGTTTGGGTAAGACATGCAGGTTACGAGGCTAATCAAGACCAGGGCATCGTCGAGGGTATGGAGGAGGAAGAGCAATACAAATATCTGGGATACTTGCAGGATACAGACCTAGACCACCGTGGAGCTAAAGTAAAAGCAACTAATACCTACCTGCAACGAGTTCGTTCCCTTCTACGCTCCAAATTATCAGCAAGAAACATGGCAAAAGCGATAAATACTTATGCCACCTCATCCATAACCTATAGCTTTGGCGTGATCAAATGGACGAAAACAGAGCTTAACGATATTAATATCAAAACCCGTGTGGAATTTCGTAAACACCGTGCCCACCACCCTAAGTCGGCTATAGAAAGATTCCACTTACCCAGGAAACTGGGTGGACGTGGAATCCCCGATGTTACATTCAGGCATAGTAAACAGGTGGAAAACTTGAGAAGTTACTTTTACAGCAAAGCGGAATCTAGTGACATTCATCATGGAGTCATACTAGCAGACAAAAAAGCTACCCCATTAAAGTTGGCTCATAGGGATTTTAACCCGCTTGAAATGTCCTTAACACCTGTGCAACAACTGGCTAATTGGCGCAGTAAGCCTCTGCACGGAAAATATTTGGCTACAATAGAAAATGACTCCATCGACAGAATAGCCTCCACTGCTTACCTGCGGCATGGAAACCTCTTTACTGAAACAGAGGGATTTGTGACGGCAATTCAGGATCAGGTCATTGCAACAAGAGTCTACAGGAGGACTATCTTGGGAGAACAGATCGAACAAGTCAAGTGTCGAATGTGTCATGAGAAAAATGAGAACCTAGACCATATAATCTCGGGTTATTCCGTGTTAGCTTCAAAGGCATATCTGGATAGGCATAACAGGGTTGGTAAAATTATCCACCAAAAGCTCAGGGAAAAATATATGGGCCTAACAGATCTTGTTCCATACTATCAGTACGAACCGCCTCCGGTGTGTGAAGATGAGCGAATTAAACTATATTGGAACCGCAAAATAATAACGGACAGAACAATTACAAATAACATTCCAGATTTAGTCATCAGTTTTAAAGACGAGCATAAGACTCTTATTGTTGATTTCGCCATACCACTGGCTACAAACATAACAAAAACATATAATGAAAAAATTAGCAAATACTTACCCTTAGCCGACGAAATCCGCCAAATGTGGAACATGAACTCAGTGGTTGTCCTACCGATCATCGTGGGCGCCACGGGGGAAATACCTAAAACACTAAAAAACAGTATTAGTAAACTCGGATTACATTGGGATCTATACTTACCAATCCAAAAGTCAGTCATCTTAGACACGTGTGCAATTGTGAGAAGGGTCATAGGAGAAAATTAAGTGTTACTAACACATTCACAAAGCAAACCATCTTGTCTCTAAGACCGATGGATTTTGCTTTCTAACCAGGAACTAAAAACCTGTGAAAAAGTTAAATAATAATAATAATAATAATAATAATAATAATAATCTTTATTGTCTAACAGAATAAAAACCAATTACAAGACAATATGACCTGTAAAAAAAAATTATACATAAGCAACAAAAAATCTAAGAGATAGGAAAAAGAAGAAAAAAAAAGAGAGAAATATAATGGTTGCATCAAGGTAACAGTTTGCGCTTTATAAGTTTAGTAAATTGGGTATTGGACAAACCGAATAACATCAATGTCATTAAGGGTATTATTGAAAATCAACATGGATTGGTATACAGGTGTTTTAATCAGAAAGTTAGAGGAGGGAGTTGGGAGATAAAAGACTGCCTAACTGAACGAAGAGGAACATGGAAAAGAATACAAGACAGCAGCTCCGGGGAATCGATGAGCGAACAGCAAATGCGATACAAAAACTGCATAAACATGAGGTATTTGCGGTTGAGGAGCGATGGCATCTGGAATCTAGATAACAGTGCATTCTGGTTAGTGCCCCGGGTAGGATATATACCATCTTCCCTATAGGCGATAAACTTTCTTTGTACGTTCTCTAATAAAATAATATATTTATGAAAGACCAGATGCCAACTTAGACCGCACAAAACTGTAATAAAGGGTTTTCAGGGCTTTGGTATTTGAGAAATCTGTCGAATTCCGTATGATAAAACCCAGGGCCTTCATCGCACTGCTGTGAATGCTCCTAAAGTGGTGGGAGAAGGAAAGCTTATTGTCGAAAACTACCCCGAGGTCTTTAAACGTTCCGCAGTGCTCAATGGTTGTGTTGTCAAGAGTATAATCAAAATAAACGTAATCGGCTTTGTTCATAAAAGACATAGTGAAGCATTTACTTAAATTTAGCGGCAGGTTGTTTGTCTTACACCACATCTCCAGAATGTTCAAATCCCTTTGCAACAATATACAGTCCGTTATATCAAGTATTATTCTGAAAAGTTTCAAGTCATCAGCAAATAGTAGTACTTTGCTGGATAGATTTACACTTATGACATTGATAAACAAGAGGAATAATAAGGGGGCCAAATTATTACCCTGCGGAGCACCACTCGAGGCTAAAAAAGTAGAGGATTTATGACCACGAATCATTATACACGATCCTTAAGATATGAGTTAAGAAAAGAGACAAATTTATTAACAAAACCCAAGCCGGTCAGTTTATGTAACAGGATGGAGTGGTCAACTCTGTCGAAGGTCTTCGAGAAATCCGTATATATCGCATCAACTTGCTTGCGGTCATCCATGGCCTGCCCAACAAATTGGGTAAAACAAGCCAGGTTAGTCACTGTGCTACGAGCATTGAAGAAACCGTGTTGATGAGGTGAGATAAGCAGTTTTACCTGATTAAAAGTACATTCATAAACCGCCATCTCCATATAACACACATCACAGTTAAAATACCACTAAAATAAGAAAAGATTCCGACAAACTTTTAAAACATCCGCCGCGCCATTGGAACGATAGCCGAAACTGGTCGGTGACCCCTCCTCGTTGCCACTAGCGCTGTCAGACTTGCACAATTGTAATATATCCATTACTATTTTAACAATTTTTGATATCAATTTTTTTGAAGTAGGCCATCTCGAAGTGGAGTGAAGTTATAGGGAGGTAAAGAAACTCATAATCTGCTCCACTAGTTTAATGAAAAATTAAAAACCATACATGTTTCGAAGGTTCAAACCTTCATCTTCAGTGGAAAAAATGAGAACACAGAAAAGGCTTTTTTTTCATCTTGGAACCTCGTGCCAAGATGCTACAATTTTATAAAATGATCAAATTTTACATTAAGTTTAAAATTAAATAATGCATTTCATTTTCATAAGAAAGCGTTAATTTTTTATAATTTATAAAAGACTTTCCTTTTGCCTGCTTTGCTTAGTTTAAACAATGTCATGAGTGCCTTCTAATGTTCTCATTTTTTCCACTGAAGATGAAGGTTTGAACCTGCGAAACATGTATGGTTTTTAATTTTAATTTTTCATTAAACTAGTGGAGCAGATTACGAATTTCTTTACCTCCCTACTTTTTCATATATTCATTCTTGTTGTGGGACTCCCCATATAAAATGTATGTTCAATCTGGAGATGGCCCCCATATCATAGGAAAGCAGCGACCATTTTTTCCGTCCTCTTCTTAGTACGACACCGATTTTTATTATTCTATTAGGTTTCGAACCGTCAATCTATTACTTTTGATCAAAGATTTCTGGCAACACTGGTTGCCACGTAGTGCCGTTTGCCATAGTTTTCCATGGAAATTTTGAAAGTTTACCAGCATTTTTTTTTATTAAAGTTAGTCGTGTGTGTTTATTAAAATAAATATCTGACTTTTCGTAAAATGACGTGCGCTGTGTTCGGTTGTGATATGGACAATCAGGCAAAGAAATTTGTTTCCGCTTTCCTAAGGATAAAAACAAATTAATTATGTAAAAAAGAAGAAATTTGCTTTTAAATGTTTCAATATATTGAAACATTTAAAAACCAAACATTTAAAAACCAATTTCTTCTTGTTACATTAAATTATTGTTTATTTCATTACTGAAGCAGAGTTTCTATACCTCTTCATAAACTAAATACGCCTATCTGGGAAATAATAATTTTCCCATACATTGGTTTTGATACCTAAATACCATGATATTATTCTTTCATTTAACATACTATTAAATGCGTAAAACCTTTTAATACCTTTAAGAGAGAGTTAAAAATCACTCACCCGGTGACGACACAAGCCACAGCTCCATCGGCGTGGAATCTTACCTGTTTAGTTAGTTGTACCATGATAAATAGGTCAATGCGTAAGGTACAACGCTGCCAAGTTTGCCAATTGTAGTATGCTGTCTGATTGGCGCTCATCTGTAAGTTTCTTCTTGAGATAAAAAAAAATTATTAAAATTGGATTGGTTTGAAAAGTTTTAAAACATTGACAAAAGGAATATCGCTATTAAACTAAAAAGTGATGGAGCATTAAGTGACTTTAGTTAGTGCCCGAAATGTAAAAAAAATAACAATAACAAAACATGAAATGGTGAAAGATTACTACTGCAAGGACAAGCACTGAAAATATTATTTTTGTATTTTCTATAAGCACAATAAATAATTTACGAATTATAACGTTTGTTTTATGATATAATAACATAAATTACAACAAAAAACCCCTACAACAAGTTTAACCTTTGTAGCTGTTGCTTAGATACTGTACCGTGTTAAAGAACCGCATCATAATTAAATATTAAAAAAATTAACAAATTTTTCTAATATGATTTTTATTTTGCTGCGATGAATAAACAAAACTAAGGATAATACTATGTATAATAAAAACGGATGATGAAATAAGAAATATGTTTAGGCACATTTACAAAGATACGTTTCCTTTAAAAAACCTTATCTTCTTATAATTTCTATTGCTCGAGTTCATTAGTGCGATGAAACACTGATCAGCAAAAAGTTTACCACATATGGAAAACCCTTTTCATTATTGAAATATTTTTAAAAGTTTTTACGCCGGTTGCCTCTGCATGATTGATAACCTAAATACTTATTTTGACATTTGTCACGTGACTAATTTGGCTGCAAAATCGAAAAAAAATATATCTTGTCACCGAAAACTGGTATAAGATGAAGAAGTATTAGAAAAAGTATTTGACAAAAGTGTATAGAGTATAATCGTATGCTCTTTTGCAAAGTTTGGAGCCAAACTTCCTAAAATTAAAAAATAAATAACGTAAATCCGAGATTTAAATTAAAATTTTTAATTTCGTAAGGTCAACTTTGGGTGTCAGTTACAGGGCCTGACCATACCAAGGTTACATGGTAAGAAGATAAATTTTAAATAATAAATGGTCGCTCCTGAGGCCCTTCGCAATCAATATTTTATTGATGCAGTCTCCAGGTTCAAAAGAGGTTAGCGCATTATAGGCGATGTTGTCATATTGCAACACAGAATTTTAAACGCACGTGTTCAGTTTTTGACAACAAGACGTCTTTGATGCGCGTTATCACTTCTTTTTCAAACTTAAAGAAAACTACAATTTTAAGGTACATACTCTCTTACGTTCAATCTTATTTTAAAATAATCCGTTTTAAATTAAATTGCATAAAAAAAATAAAACACAAAAAGTATGTTTTCAACAGAACCAACAGTAGATAATTTTATACAAATTTGAAATCACATCGTAACATTTATTACTATGAATTATTTCACAACAAAAAAAAATCGGGCAATACAACTAACAAAACGTTTAAAATTCGTATACGTCAAGCACGTGGAACCCTCGAGAACGTCGTTCCACGTCCGAGTCTCAAAACATACTGACGTATGAAGTGACGCGCGGCCGGTATTCAAGCAACGGCGAGACACGCGGTGTGATCTGACAACACTGTTAGTATAATCTAGTAACCCACATTGTTGCTAAGTGAATCCAGATGGAACGGCGCGACAGTATGTGGGTAAAAAGGGTTTTTACTTTAGTATTTAGATCTTCGATTTAAAAAAAAAAGTATGAAGACTTTCTCTAGGACACCCAAGGAATCACCCATTTAAATATAATAAGTCATTTCCATAAGACCCTGTAGATTGTTACCTCGGTTTAACACATTTTCGTCATATTCCTGGGAATATGAAACTAATACTGGATATTTTTTTGAAAAAATAAAATTTTTGGAATTTTGGCTCCAAACCTCTTTATCTCGTCGTCTAATACCGTATTCCCATGGCAAAATATATATTTTTCAATTTTCCAGCCAAACGAGTAGTCACTTGGCGTAAATAGTTTTTTTTAATATTTCGATAATAAAAAAGTTTCAGATAATGTGGCATACTTTTGCCAGTCCCTGTATGAGTTTAAACATATTTCCCAGTTCATCATTTCCAATAAAATAGAGAGGTCGTCTAAAATAATATAAATTATTAACTATCATCACAATACATTATCACTTCTAATATTTTCACTTCAATTTTCCTTTTAATTTTAATAAACTTGCTAACATGGTTACCACTACTTAAATCACAAATTATTTTCTGCCCTGTTAGTTACGACTGTCAAAAAATACAGTCTTACTTTCTTCCTAGTATTTACAGAAGAACACATAATATGAATTACATTAAATTTACAATTATCTTTCTACACTCGCGTGCAAAAAAACGGTCATTACAAATTTTTTAATAAGTTTTAGGGTTGATAACTTTTTTATTTTTAGTCAGATATTAGTAATTTTTTTAGATAACTGTAGGTACTGTTTCAATGTATCTTTTACAAATTTTAAGTAACATTGGTAATTCTACATATTATACAAGGATAATCACAATGTTGTTCTTTTTATTTAATTTAAAAACACGCCGTGAATTTAATCAAGTAGCAAAATTATATCAAAGTCTTTTCAATTAGAGTCATATATTCTTTAAGTACCGTTTTTGGGTTCAATGCATGCATTTATCCCCACACAAATGCAAAATAATCTTGGTTATCAATAATTTAAATTTTTCCGTAATATCTAAAATTCATGCGCAGTAAACCGTTCTCGATCAGCTGGGGCATTGCTAACAGTCAGAACAGCAGTTGGTAGTGTCGAAATCCCTAAAATACCCCCAGAATTAGAGATGGGCAAACCTGTTCGTTTTGATTAGCAGTTAAAGCAGCTATTGCTACTTACAAATGGCAGTTCAAAAAAGTTGCTACGAATTAGCAGTACATATGCTTCATAAAGAATGTGAACTGTTAATTTAAGTACCAGTTAGTTTAAATAGCCGTTAGCTGTTCATAGGTGCTTCGATCAACTAATAAACATTTAAAAATAACAGAATAATCCATCTCTACCCAGACTTGCACCGGCAATGGCAATGAAAATGGCGCGTGCCCCATTTCTGGCAATGCGAGACAGCTGATCGAGAACGGTGCATGAATCCGTGCAATTTTAATTGCCAGAAGACTAGAATTGCCGGTTTAGTGCGCATGAATCCTTGCAATTATAATAATTGCCATTGCTGGCGCAAGAGACGAAAATTGCCGACTCTAATACGGCTTTAATGTAATATGAATTCAATATTTTGTTTGACAAAGACGAGATTTGTTCCCTGATGGTATGAACCGATATATATATAGGTAGTAATTAGGGCTAGAGGAGCCAATACAAAACATTGAGGCATATTTAAGTTAAAATGTTGGTTTCTAAATAATATAGCACATTTTAAGGTTACTGGTAAGCATATTTAAGTATTTTTGTTTATCTGTCAAAAATGTTATAACCAAGATCATTTTGCAATGTATTTGTATTGACATTGACAGAATATATTACTGATTAAAACAGGTATTTTAAAATAATTTTGCTACTTGATTTGTGTTGTTTTGAAATTAGATAAAAAAAACTACGTTTGTATAATATGTTGTTACTTAAAATTTGTAAAAGACACGTTAAAACTGATCGTTGTATCTATATCTCATAATCACAAATATCGGACAAAAATAAAAAGTTATCAACCCTAAAACTTAATAAAAATTTTGTAATAACCGTTTTTTTTGTAATAATAGTTTTGCAATAAAGTATTGATATTAGTAATATTTAACATATTATTTAGATCCTACAATTAAAAATCAAGGACTTCTGTTATATTTAATAGAAAGGAATATTAAAAATAACCTTAATAAAATATAATAATTAAATATTTAGAAATGAACAGCCAGATATTCAGTAACCTTTTGATTACGGTTAATGATAACTATTATTCGGGTACAACATAGTAAAGCCTTGTCAAAGTTAGTATCAGTTATGTAAATCATGTTAAGTTTAAAGTTTCTTCGCCTACTATACAGGGTGTCTCAGAATATGTGGGCAATCTCCCGGGTTCAGATAGAACACTTAAAAATAACAGGAGAAGTACCTATACATTTTTCTTCCTACGACCTCGCCTACGGAGATACGGGCCCATAATGGACGTCCCTGGGAATCGTTGTTTTTTAAATAATTTATTAAGTACTAGGTGTAATTTAATAGTTTTTTAGTATAATCGTTAGTAGATCAATCTCCTTAAAATTCACCCTTTTAAACAAATTTGACTTATTTAGTTTGTCAGCCACGGACTAGACGTAACACAAAAATGCTTTTTTTTGTACACCTTGTATGATGAAGGAATGACAATAATATTTTTGGATACTCTAACCTTAAGCTGAAAAAAAGATACTATTGATCAATGTCGATAAAATGGACTGTTTTCGAAAAAAACATATTTTTGTTAAATAAGATTTATATTCAGTATACGTAAATGCCATTACTAAGTTAGTAACTAATAAGACAAAGGAGAAAAGTCGCAAATTTCAGGACACTACCATAAACTGACACTGGCATAAATATTCTTATTTAAATCGGCACATGTGAAAAAAACCATAACAACAATGAGGGAATTTTATGAACATAAAACAACAACTAATGCAAAAAACCATATTGAACAAAAATATTTTTTTTTCGAAAACAGTTCACTTTATCGACATTGATCAAGAGTACCTTTTTTTCAGCTTAAGGTTTAGAGTATCCAAAAATATTATTGTCGTTCCTTCATCATACAAAGTGTACAAAAAAAAACATTTTTGTGTTACATCTAGTCGGTCCCTGGCAAATTAAATAAGCCAAATGTGTTTAAAAGGGCGAATTTTAAGGAAACTCATCTACTAACCATTATACTAAAAAAATATTAAATTACACCTAGTACTTAATAAATTATTTAAAAAACAACGATTTCCAGGGACGTCCGTTATGGGCCCGTGTCTCCGGGGGAGGCCGTAGGAATAAAAATTTATTAGAACTTCTCCTGTTATTTTTAAGTGTTCTCTCTGAACCTAGGAGATTGCCCACATATTCTGGGACACCCTGTATAAAAAAACGGGTAATTGACATTATATGGTATTAAAATTTCCCGGCCTAAATTAAATACAGGGCCTATTTTTTGATATAACCGATATTGTATTTTTGATAAGCGTTTTATGACAGCTATTTTGTAAGGTATCATAGATGCTAATTTTTTGTGCAAATATAATTAAAATACCCAAAATATGAGTGCGTACACTGTTTCTTCTTTACTTAATAGCCGACAAAAAATTACTCGAGTTGGAGATTTTCCATTTTTTTAGTAAGTACTACGTTTTGACTGCGGCTGAAGATACACCATACAGAACGTAATTTAAAAGAAATGAGTTCAAAAAAAGTTGTAAATATACTGCAAAAAAGGGATATGAAATATAAACCAGTCATAATTATATGAAACATGTAAAACCGTAAGAAAAACGTGTAGTACTTCCTGGGGGGTATGAAAACTTTGAGATTAAAATGTATATTTGCCATCCCATCAAGGTCTTACAATTACAAGGAAAAATATGAACAAAAATTAGATTGCTATATAACCTATTATGTTCATTTTAGTAAATGTTTAAGAGTCCTTGGGTTTTAGTTTTTTAAATATATGTGCTAAATTGTGACGTAAAACATAATAAACAATGCCGACGAATTCTTATAAAATTTATTCACTGGTTCATTTGCTTGACATTAATGTTAATGGTATTTCCAATATTAGAAAGAGTAAATATTTTCTTCCCATACACTGACTCTCAGCTCATTGTAGTTAAAGCTTATGCAATATTGTTTAATTTAATAATTAAACTGAATTACTAATAACGGGGGCCACTCAAGATAAAAGTTGATACTTATAGCATTTTCTCTGTGAAAACTTGATTCCTATAGCATTTTCTCAATAGATGACGAATACTACCATACTACTTATACCATACTACTATCATACTACCTACAGGATGTAAATGATTTATTATATTTTTTTAAACACAAATATTTGTTGAAAACAAATTGAAAAAAAATAACCATAAGCTTAAAAATGACATCACAAATGGTCTGATTTTTAGGGCTATTTACCCAATTTTTCGGTAGATATGAAATAGAGAAATGATTCTACATGTTAAAATAAAACTAGTGTCATTAACTCGAAAACTCAATACTTTTTTTCCAATAACTACTGTCAAACCAAAAAAAGACATGCCAAAAATTAAATTTGAATTTCAGGTCAAGTGAACGGTGACGTTCAACTCAGGCCAAGTTTTGAGTTTTCGACTTTTTGTCATATGAACTATTACAATATTATAAAATCAGTTATTTTTGGTTAATGTATTTTTTTACTCCTATATTAGTAGGAACCAACTTACGCAATGTCTACCGTCAAGTAATGACTGTTACGTAATATATGTATATAGTATTCTACGTACCAGTTCCACAAATCACATTAACCGTGAGATGCCAAAACCGTCAATGTTTCCAACAGATTTTATGCAAAGGCGGCAGTGAATTCCATCAACTTCACAACGTAAATGTCAAGAAATAAACGTCAACATTTTTAATTTGAATATTTTTGGGTAAAGTATGAGTGACTACGATATTCAGATTGAGGGAACGCCATTGGTAATTACATTACAAGCTGCTTCCGCAGCAAATAATTTATTACTAGAAAAATCTGTACTGATAACCATGTGAGTACCGACTCAAAATGTTTTATTAGCATATTTCGATAATTTAATATAAAAGTATAGTACACAACTCGAGTGGTAAGCCTATTACACACTCTTTCGAAGTACGGTCTCGCTACGCTCATATCGTAAATTTCGACATCGTGTATAATAGGCGTTCTTACCATTCTTGGTACCTATGTAATATACTATTACCTAATTGTTTGAAATCAAATCTCTTTTCTAGTACAAATTTTAAAACAAAAATATTATTTTTTTCAATGCGATAACGAGAAAAACGTTGAAAGGCGGACTTAATTACAAATCTAAGTAATTTCTTTCTTCAGAGTTTAGTCGTTTGAGGTTATTTCCCTAAGAAATTCAAATTGCTTATAGTTGTTAAAAAAAAAACAATAAAAAAATTAAAGGATGGGAAATATCAAAAACAAACTAAATTACTAACTGCCAATTCCACTAACAAAGGAATTCTAAAATATCTATTTTTCTTTTACATACTGATATAAAGTACAAAGTATTTGTATTTTGTATAGGAAATTACTAGTTTTTCTACTCAACTAGTTGTGATCGGAAGAAAATATGTATTCTTTCTATAAGTAACATATAATGAATAATTTAAAACAAATATTCAAAATTCTATAAGAATTGCACCGTGTCGTTTAAGACTTTCCCAAAATAATAAATTTCTTTTCATAATGATTTCTATACAGGGTGACTCACGGCGAGCTTACATTACAGAACTTTATGGAGAACTACTGAACATATGTTTCTGAAACTTTGGAGTTACAGGTTTATCGATACTAAGATTCAAAAAATGTTCTTGTCATTTCCGGTTAATGAAAATGGATTGATTGCTTGAAAAACAACTTTTTAAATCGTTTCTTCATTGACTTTATAAATAAAATGCAGTTGATTATTTTAAATTTATAATTTTAATATTATAATTTTCAAATACATTTGTAATTTCACTATAAATTTATTTCATTGTTACTTTGTAAAAAAATAATATTAAACCATTAAATTCAAAACAATTTATAATAATAAACTGCATTTTATTTATAAATTCAATGAAGACACTCTTTAGAAAGCTGTTTTCTCAAGCAATCAATCAATTTTCCTCCGTATAGACATCAGTATAAAGTACCTGTGTACAATTGTTTTCATGCACACTTGAAACAATAGTATTTTCAGAATAAATTTGATTTTTTGAGGAAATGCTTTGATATAAGTCTACAACGTGTCCAAAATAAAGAGGGCCAGTACAGGAATCTCAGAAACCGTAAGAGATACGAAGTCGGTTAAATGGAGGTAAAGTTGCGCCTTTACGTGCCTACTAATATGCCGTTTAGAACGTTTTAAAATTCCGAGTAGTTCCGGAGATATCCGGAAAAAAACTAAATTCTTGAAAAATCGTTTTATTGATTTCCTGGGTTCTTTTGAGGTCGAATTCTAAAGTAAATTGCACCTTTGCATTGCCACTTTTTCCGCTCTATCTAACAGCGTTAATTGTTTTGTAATCCGACGAGTCGTCTTCGAAGGGCCATTATCAACTTTCTTTTTTTAAGTACGGTCCTGTTTTCCTGATGTTGGAATTTGATAGCTTTCTATCTTCCGAATACAACGATGTATGACACATTGTGGTTTAATGACGTTTCGAGGGTTTTCTGAACAACATCAGGAAATTTTGGGATACGGTCCTGTATTTCTCCCAATTTTAGAAATAATATCTCATAAGTAAGCTCTAACTTTTTTCTTATGTTGGACTAGTTCAATAAATATCAAATAATTTAATAATAAACCACAAATAAGTGAACAAAATACCGAAACATTATTTCAAACTTCTGTTGATTCTGGATTTAAAAGAAAAGCAGGCGCTTGAAACAAAAAAATTAAGATGGTGACGCGTGATTTGTTTTACTTGACATTCCCATTGTGATCGTTTGAGAGCGTTTTAAGAGGTTTTCTATTTTCCAGAAAATATGGAACATAAATTTACAAATCCTGAAAAGTTTGATATTCTATCGCATGTTTTATTTTATCTCAAAAAAACTGTTATGTGGCAGTTAGAAGATGTTATTTGTGCTTAGAGAATAACGGAAATCATTTTCTACACCTGATTATGTAGTTCCTTACTTTTTTCGTTGTTCGATTTATTACCGTTTTGGAATGATTTTTGTTCACTTATTTGTGGTTTATTATTAAATTATTTGTTATTTATTGAACTAGTCTAACATAAGTAAAAATTTAGGGCTTACTTATGAGATATTATTTATAATACTAGGAGAAATACAGGACCGTATCCCAATAATTCCTGATGTGGTTCAAAAACCCTCGAAACGTCATTAAACCACAATGTGTCATACATCGGTGCATTCGGGAGAAAAAAAGCTCTCAAATTCCAATATCAGGAAAACAGGACGGTATTTAAAATAAGAAAGTTGATAATGAATGGCCCTTCGAAGACGACTCGTCGGATTACAAAACAATCAACGCTGTTAGATAGAGCGGAAAACGTGGCAATGCAAAAGTACAATTTACTTTAGAATTCGATCTCAAAAAAAGCCAGGAAAACAATAAAACAATTTTTCAGAATTTCGGGTTTTTCCAGATATCTCCGGAACTACTCGGAATTTTAAAACATTCTAAACGGCATATTATTAGGCACGTAAATGCGCAACTTTATCTCCATTTTTTTTTTTGGGTGCTGGATGGGAAAACCTTCAAAAGGCGCTTGGCATTTAGCTCGTAGAGTCTCCTTTAGGTAAGTATAGTTTACCTCCATTTAACCGACTTCGTATCTCTTACGGTTTCCGAGAGCCCTGTACTGGCCCTCATTATCTTGTACACGTTGTAGAACAGGAAATACTATTTATAAAGAACAATTAATTTGTCATCAAATTAAATAAAAAATATACAGGGTGTTCCATTTAAAATAAGAAAGTTTTTAATGGTTGAATTCTTTCACAATGATCCTTGAATAATTGCGACCACCCTTTTTCTGCCAAGTTAGAAATATTTCTGATACTTGATGATCTTGAAAATTTTTTTAGTCAAAGAGCTGAGTAAAGAAATTATGTGGATTATTTCATCACAATATTTGCCAAATAATTACAAAAAGTCTTGATATCTCAAAAACGGGCAGAGTTAGACAAAAAGATGTTCTATAAAGTTTGTTTAGAATTTAATGTCAATCGAAAAATATAATACAAATTAACATGTTGTATTTAAAAAACGAAAGTTGACACTAATTCCGGTATAACCGGAAATGACAGTAACATGCAAGCTCGTCGTGAATCACCCCGTATACATATAAAACAATTTTTACAATCCCAAATATCAAAAAATATTCTGATTTGGTTTCTAGTGGATACTAAATATCACAAAAAAAATAAACACACAAAACATACAATAAAAAAATTACGCTCAATTCAAGCGGCGAGATGCATCATTGTGTTGTATAGAAGCTTTTAGTAACTGTTGTGACCACAGATTACTGATCCAGATCACTGCAAAACTGTGCGAAGCTATCCGTTTTATGCCAAACTTATCTTTTTAATGTCAATCGAAAAATATAATACAAATTAACATGTTGTATTTAAAAAACGAAAGTTGACACTAATTCCGGTATAACCGGAAATGACAGTAACATGCAAGCTCGTCGTGAATCACCCCGTATACATATAAAACAATTTTTACAATCCCAAATATCAAAAAATATTCTGATTTGGTTTCTAGTGGATACTAAATATCACAAAAAAAATAAACACACAAAACATACAATAAAAAAATTACGCTCAATTCAAGCGGCGAGATGCATCATTGTGTTGTATAGAAGCTTTTAGTAACTGTTGTGACCACAGATTACTGATCCAGATCACTGCAAAACTGTGCGAAGCTATCCGTTTTATGCCAAACTTATCTTTTAAAGTACTATTAAGATTCACCCTGTATAAAGTGTAACCTGTAGCCATTATTAACGGTGCCGGTGTAATCCCATTATGTAAATTGACCGTTTCGTTGACTGGACAATCTTATTTCTTTTAATACCCTTTCGTCAACTGAGGCCTAAATAATTTTGAACCCTTCCCGTTTGGTGTATTTGGAAAAATCTACAATTTGTGTTTCGGTTTTTATTTTTTCCTGACTTTGTTCGAAGAGATGTCCAAAAATAAATTTCACTTTGTCATTGCTACTTTTTATTCTCCACAAGATGCCATCATCAGATCTTTCATGCAACGTTTCGTGTTGAGGTCACCATCATCAACTTATATTTTTAAATACGTGCCTGGATTTTTTTGTTTAAATTATGACCGAGAAAGGACCGAAATCTACGTTGGTGTAATTGCTAGTACTATCAAAAAAGTAATGTAGATGTGTGGGTCACACTTAAAATGGTAAAATCAAAATTTGAAAATTTTCGCTTGCTTAAGAGATACGGGGGAAAATCAAAAAATTTACAATTTCAAAATTACCATATATTTTCTTAGTTAAAAGAGATATAGATAAATGTTTTATACAATTTCTTTATATTGATTGTTGAATAATCTGCCGTTTTCAGAATAAGTATACGGGGTCACGTAAAAAAGTGATCGGACCTAACCTCATTTTTTAAACGGAACACACTGTATCTAAAAATATACTATTTTAAATTCTCCTTTCAAATATATAACACACCATGGATGATATTGGATTTATTAAACTTTATTAGTTTAAACCACAGTGGACCATGAAACAAGAGCTAATATCCTAGAAACAACTATGTTGACTATTAACATTTAATGTCAATTTAATTTTTATATATTCATTTGCAAAATTTGCAGGAAAAAATAAAACCGAAACCCAAAATTTTTGATTTTGCCAAATATTTAGGAAGCTCCTGTATTTATTTTTTATATTTTTGCGGCATATTATGAGGCCCATAATTACGCAATTTTACCCTAATTTAACCGGCTTCGCCTCTGTAACACCCTGTATAGGTTAAAATGCCAATAGACAAGACGAGAAGTTTTCTTAGTCGACAAAAGGGGAAAAGCGAGACGGTAATAAATCTCATCACCATGTTGCTTTTTTCTTTTATTGCCCCCCCCCCCCCCCCCCCCCTGCCTTTTTTTAAATAACCCTACAACCTGAAGAAAATCCAGTTCTTACTTGCCCGATTCGATTCATAAAAGATATAACCTAATAAAAATGAAGAGTACAGAAAGAATTTCAAAATATATACCTGTTTTCGCCGAATAAATTGATATTCTTGAAAGCAGTTTCCCCAGAGCATTAATGCTGAAAAAACCGCGTTGTTGTTACATGGTTGATAGCTCAGCCGACGTATTTTCATATTGGGAATTGCAACGTGGTTAACCATTTGTATGGTAGTTTTGTATAAAATAGATTGTTTTTATTATAAATTATTCCAGTCACCGTTAATTAAAAGATATGATAAAAAAAAATGAATAAACAAAATACAAAAGTATGGCAACCGGCATGTTCCAGTATCTTTTCGGCATATACAGGGCCATTCACGCTGAGCGGTCTATTAGAAGATCTCGGACACTAAGGAAGATAATTGTTTGAAATATTAGTACTTGCTATAAAAGATCTTGTTAATGACAATAATTTGACAACGCATTTGTCGATTCAGTGAAGTATCCAAGTAACTCGGTTAAATATTTCCTATATCCATCTAAAACCGTTTCTGCGATAAAATGCATTAAAAGAATTTAAAAAAAAAAAAACATGTCAAAGGTAATTTGACACTTTGTAACTAATGCAGTTAAAAATTTAATAGTTTGTGAAAATTTAAATGGGTCTTCTTATTTCATAAAAATAGTATACATTTTTTATACAGGGTATTTTTAAAATTATACCGTTCTGATATAATAAATACTCTCAGTCAATTTTTTTTTAAATGAGATGTATTATTGTATTGAGTATTTTTATGAAACAAGATACCTTTTTTAAATTTTCTCAAACTTTTAAAATTTCAACTGCATTAGTACAGCCATTTTCGACACTTTTAATTTAAAAAATAAGGTTAGGTCCGATAACTGTTTTACCTGACCGTATACTTATTCTGAACCCAGCAGATTATTCAACAAACATTATAAAGAAACTTTTGTACAAAACATTTTTCTGTATCTCTTTTGACTAAGAAAATATAGGGTAATTTTGAAATTGCTAATTTTTTGATTTTCCCCCGTATCTCTTAAGCGAGCGAAAATTTTCAAATTTTGATTTTACCATTTCAAGTTTGACCCAAAAAGAGCACATGACACCTACATTACTTTTTTGATAGCACTAACAATAACGGAGATATCCTATAAAAGTGTCGCAAATGGGACACCCTGTACAAAGTAAGGTCAAATTACATTCGACATGTTTTTTTGTAAACAAAACTCCCTTAAAGAATTTTATATCGGCAACGGTTGGAGATGGGTATAGGAAAATGTTAACAGAAGTTACTTGGATTTTTACAAATAATCGAAAAATGCGAAAATATACAGGGTATTCTATTTAAAATAAACGTTAAGTCCAACTTCCGGTATAACCGTAAAAATATCTGCATCAAAAATATCGGCATATTTTATAGCGGGTACCATAATTTCAAACAAATATATTTTTTAGCTCCCGAGATCATTTAATAGGCCACTGGCCACTGTGAAAGACTATGAAACAACAGGGCGTTATGGAAATGACTTATTATATTTAAATGGGTGACTCCTAGGGAGTCCTAGAGAAAGTCTACATACTTTTTTTTTAAATCGAATATCTAAATACTAAGGTAAAAACCCTTTTTACCCACATACTGTCGCGCCGTTACATCTGGATTCACTTAGCAACAATGTGGGTCACTAGAGTATACTAACAGTGTTGTCAGATCACGCCGCGTGTCTCGCCCTTACTTGAATACTGGCGGCGCGCCCTTCATACTTCAGTAGGCTTCGGAGTGGAACGACGTCGAGCGTTCCACGTGCTTGACGTATACGAATTTTAAACGTTTTGTTAGTTGTATTGCCGGATTTCTTTTTGTTGTGAAATAATTCATAATAAGAAATGTTGTGATGTGATTTAAAATATGTGTGATATTATCTACTGTTAGTTCTGTTGAAAAGCATACTTTTTGTGTTTTATTTTTTTATGGGATTTAATTAAGGTAAGAAAGTATGTACCTTAAAATTGTAGTTTTCTTTGTCTAAAAAGTTTGAAAAAGAAGTGATAACGCGCGCCAAGACGTCTTGTTGTCAAAAACTGATCACGTGCGTTTAGAATTAGAATGACAACACCGCCTACAATGCGCTGACCTCTTTTGAAACTTGAGACTGCCTCAATAAAATATTGATTGCAAAGGGCCTCAGGAGCGGCCACGTAATTTTTGAGATTTTATATAAAGTGTATATTTTGCTTAATAATTCAAAGCGCCATTTATGGTTATTTTTCTTCAATTTATTTTCATCTCGGGATTTGCCGGTTTAAATATAATACGTCATTCCCATAACACCCTGTATATTAACACGTTTGAATTCACTACGACTAAAGTTTTCCGGATGCGCTAAATTAAAAAACCTCGGTGTTGGAACATATCGGAGCTCTCTTAGGCCTGTATTAGACTATCAAATATATTTGACAAAGATCTTTTATAAAATATTTTGTAGAATTTCTTTGATAATATTTCTTTTATAAAAGTTTTTACTAGTATTACACTGTCAAAGAACTTTGACAATTTTTGAAGGAACTTGTCACGTTTTTACAATTAAAAATGAATGATAGACGTGCATTAGCTTGTCTAGCGTTAAGTGCTGCCGTGATTACAATGTGTTTAGTATTAAAAAACAAAAAAAAGAGCCAGGCGCCTTTGGGTAATGCCCTGGGTGGCAAGACGTAATTTAAGGGGTGTCCACCACAATATCCTTCGGAAGTTACGAGTTGAAGGTATTAGGAGTTATAAAAACTATTTAAGAATGGACGAGGACACATTTAACTTTATTGTTATAAAGATAGCACCATTGATATCCCGACAGAATACACATTTAAGGAATTGTATATTTTTGTGTAAATTCACGATGGTGATTAATTTGTGGTGGAAACAGCGAAATTCGAGTACATCGATTTGTATCTCTTCTTTCTATACCCTGTATTTAATTAAAAATGAATAAAAGAATAAAGAAACATTGATTAGGCAAAATTATGGCAAATGACAATACTTAAAAAAAGCGGTGTTAAATAGTTAAAAATCAGTCTTCTTCCAGGAACATGTTACTAGTTATGGCACATGTAAACTAATATAAAAATTGATGATTGGTAAAATATTTCAATATACAGGTGACGAATATTACGGAAAGTAATGCAATTTGAATCTGGCAATTTTGGATACCTAAGGGGATTTTCGAAGACGCTGTTGTCAAACGAAACGACAACGACCAAATGCGACATTCAAGAAGCTCCTTTCCAAAATAGCAGGATTCAAATCGCATTACTTTCCAAAATGGACGGTGACCGTGACACACCCTGTCATTTAAACGACTGCCTACTTAGAAGGGAAAGTAAAAGATAATACTGGTTTAAATTGAAACTGTACAGGGTCGTCCAACCACAACTTAACAGGTTATCTATTTTTGTATTTTTATTAAAAACCAATATAGGCTTGTTTATGTTTTCACATAGAGTCTAAAATTACGATTTAAATGGCGTCTTAGCTTGAAACAAAGGACCTGTGACGTAAAGGTTTTCTTAATGGAACACTATATACAAGGTGTCCGCTAATTAATGGTACATGAAACAAACACCGACTCCTTACGTAAAAATATTAGGATTTAATTATACTTACCTATATCCGCAAGTTGATATTAACTGAGATACAGGATGTTTTCTCTAATAACTTTGAGAGGAATTAACGGTTTTTTACAAAATTTGGCAACTATGGTTTTTTAGGACGAGAAATTGATTTTTTGTGAAATTTTAATGTACAATGTCTGTGGCATTTTTTGCACAGTTATTAGGTCATAACTTTTTTGTGCCTTCGTGTATTAAAGTTTTTGATAAAAATAATACTTTTCACACATTTATTACGTAAAAAAGGTATACTAAGTTGAGGTCGCCCAGAGTCACCGTTTCGGAGATATTTGCATTCAAATTGTTTAGTGCACCCTGCCCAATTACTATTAATTTGCAAACAATTTTTTTTTCTTAAACTGAAATACGAGAAAACAAATGAAATTTAGAGATGCGATTGCTATGAAACCTCCATGTTGTTATTTGTTTGTTGATTATTGTGAGATAGCTGTGTCAGAAAATGTTTCATTTTTTGGGTTTATCGTAAGTTAAGTAATAAGGCCGAGACACAATTTGTTTTCAAACGGCGAACTGCGGGATATGTTGTGTGTATACGCGCAGGAAAATTTTAATTGACGTGGTGCCCAGAGACGATATTCGGAACTCTATTATACAACAACCTGATTTTAAGATCTTCAAAAATATTTACGACCGATTAGGCGAAACAGGTACCTTTCGTCCTAAACGGAATTCCAAATAACTCACACAGCTATCTCACAATAATCAACAAACAACATGGAGGTTTCATAGCAACTGCATCTCTAAATTTCATTTGTTTTCTCATAGGTTACTTTAAGAAAAAAAGTTGATTGCAAATTAATAGTAATTGGGCAGGGTACACTAAACAATGTAAATGCAAATATCACCGAAACGGCAACTCTGGACGACCTCGACTTAGCATACCTTTTTTACGTAATAAATATAAGAAAAGTATTATTTTTATCAAAAACTTTAATACACTAAGGCACAAAAAAGTTATGACCTAATAAATGTGCAAAAAATGCCACATACACCATAATTGCCAAATTTTGTAAAAAAACGTTGGTTTCCTACACAGTTATTAGAGAAATAAAAAAATGAAGTTTTAACTTTAACACCCTGTATCTCAGTTAATATCAACTTTAGCATATAGGTAAGTATAATTAAATCCTAATTTGTAATATTTTTACGTAAGGAGTTTGTGGTTTGTTCATGTACTATTAATTAGTATAATAAATTTAACATATCTTGATAATACAAAAATAAAAATTCGATTTTCCAAAGATACATTGAAACAAGCGCCGTCATTATGGGTGATTTCTCGCTGTCCGAACAAGATAATAAGAATGGCACCTTTTCATTAGTCGTATTTAAAAATTCTACTCTCGGAACTCAAAGTAATATAGAAAATTAACAATTCCCATTCTTTCTGTACTCTTCACGAACCTAAACTACTACGTCTGGATAAATAAATAAAATTTCAGATTTTACCAACATTTTTAAGCAGATCATTTTAATTTAATCTTGTGAAGTTTCAATTTAAAGCCAAGCATTTCCGAGAGCACTCCAGATAGAGCCGACAGGATTACCAGTTTCGTGACGTTGTACAGCAGCGGATTTGCCGAAAAGCCGGATATTTTAAAGGGATTTTCCAATTCCTAAAATTAAAAAACAATACGATATAATTTTGTTATACAGAAAAGATTCGCTTTGACTTAACGGACAAGTGGTATGCGTGTGTACAGCCGTATTACTTAAGCGTCCTTATTTTTATATAATAAATAAATTGAATCATATCACAATCTAACAAATAGTGATTTAAAAATTCCGGAAGAAAGACGATTTTTTTTCCCAGAAAAATTGGGAAAAAAACGAAATCTTGGCAAAAATTTTACATAACATTTAAATAAATATTTTGATTAAAAGATGCATGTTATAAACAGGCAAGGCCCGCGAGGCTATGTAATTCACAGGTGATTCCCCTCCGCATTTCTGTAAATCCCCGTAAAAAAAAAGCACACAAGAGTCGATGAAAGGCTTTTAAGTGTTTTGACAAATGCACTTTCCTATAGTTTGGATTTTTTTGAATGTTTTTATTACTTAAAAATAAAATATTAGGTATATTTGGTGTTTGATTTTTATTTAAACTAACATAAAGATACTGCGAGAATATATTTGTCATTTTCACTGACATATACACATTAATCACCCAAAACAAAAATATATATTCAGGTTTCCGGTTGCATTTGCCCGAGAAAAAAAAAACACAAAAAAATGTTTTTCACTTTTTTTTCTAAATAGTTAAATATCTGATTACAATATAATTAGAAAATTTTCTAGTTTATCTGACACGTCAATGGATTATTTTTATTTAAAGGCCGCGAAGTTACACTATTAACAAACAATTATTATGGAATAGTATACAGTGTTCAAAGAAGCAGTCCATTTCTCTAAGAGACCTGATTTTAGTAACAAAAATCGAATTGCTCAAAGTCGGCGTCTCATAATTAATGGTACACAGTAAAACTGCTGTCCAAGTAAAAATTTAATTTTCGATTTTCTAACTATTTACTAACTTATTTCTGAATCAATATTTTTGCACAAAATTTTGTGACTAGGGTTTTTTCGGACAAGGAATTTTAATTTGCTAATAATTTTGATGTAGATTGTGGGGGGCGCTCTCTGCGGTATTCTGGATACATAAAAAGGAGTGTAACATTCTTGGGCTTTAGTATAATTATGTTTTTATTAAAAATATCAGTTTTCCCATCATTTTTAAGCAAAAAAGGTATAATTTGTAAATGTCGCTCCGATAAACCATTTTCGAGATATTTGCATTTAAAATGCTCAGTGCGCATCTTAACATATTTAAATAAAACTCTATACGGTCACTAATAAAAATATTATTTTATAATTTAACTAAAAATTCAATTTTTACATAAATAAATAAAAAAAATATCAATAATAGAAATGGTCTGTTTCTGACAATAATTGTTCACAGTGACTGCCGTTAACTTCAATGCATTTCGCTACGCAAGGATCCTGTTTCTCCCAGTCTGTCATATAGGCTTCTAAAAATTTTGAAATATGGCTGTCTTCTATTTGGATACATTTCCAAATACCGCCGATGTGTTCCGGGTCCGTTAAAATTTTCTTGTGCGTATAAACATACCATGTCTCGCACTCCTCCGTTAGAAAACAAGTTATGTCGCGGCATTTTTAGTTTAATTCTTGATAACAGTATCTTCAAAAACTCCTTAAAAACACCAACAATGCTGACAACATTTACATATCAAAATTTAAACGGGCGCATTAGAAATTGTAATTGAAAATATCTCGAAAACGGTTAGTCGGACATTTACAAAGTATACCTTTTTGCGTAAAAATGATGGGAAAACTGATATTTTTAATAAAAACATAATAATACTATAGTTCAAAAAAGTTACACTTCTTTTTATGTATCCAGAATTCCGCAGAGAGAGCCCCCTAAAATCTACATCAAAATTATTAACAAATTCAAATTCCCTGCCTCAAAAAACCCTAGTCACTAAATTTTGTGCAAAAATTGGTTCAGAAATAAGTTACTTAGAAAAATCGAAAATTAAATTTTTACTTGGACATCCTGTATTTTGGTTATTACCAGTTATTGAACGGAACTAAGTATGGCCAAATCGCAGTATTTTTACCCAAGGAATCTGCAGTGTGTGTGTGCCATTAATTATGGGACACCCTGTATATATTTACGAGGCGCCGATTTTGGGCAATTTGATTTTTGATAGTATACATGTTAAAATATAGGTAGTACGTCATATAACAAAAAGTCGAAATTTCAATATTTTATTTTTGCTTTCATTCAAAAAAAAAACTGTTTTTTCCAGTTTTGAGCCTAAATGATGTGTTTTGTCTACTCGAATAAAGAATACCTTTTTTATTAGATATTATTTTGTCTTCCAAAACAAAACAAAAATATGCAAAAAATAAAATTTGAATTTCAGGGAAATTTTTTTTTATTACAAAATAATAGAAGTAGGAAGGTAGGCCCCCCTGGGCCAATTAATATCAACTTGATAGTTTAAAAACTAACCGCAAGATATTAAAAATAAGAAAAAAATTGACCTTTGACGGGCTTGTAACTAGAGAAGTATTGAGTTTTCGACTTTTTGTTAAATATATTTTTTTTTATTAAAATTCCTATATTTTTTTGTGACTTCCTGTATAATTTAGTCACAATAGACTTTAATTTTATGAATAATAATTTTTTGCTAAAAAAAATAGCAATTAACAAATTAAAAAACCGAATACACATTTTTGACACTCCTACTTTTAAGGATATAAAAGAATATAAAAACCTGCTTCCTTATAATTGAAACTCACCTTCAGCAGATCAATAGCCAATTTCAGAACGTTATTAGCAACGTTCAACTCGTCCTTTTTGTGCGGTTTCTGTTCAATTTGTAGGTGCAAATTGATCTGTTCCGTAATGAGAACGGACAAGTTTCGATACTTTTTGTTAATTTTCGTGCCTAAAGTCATAAATCTGAGAAGCATCACGCCTGATCCGAGACACCACATGAGAGCTTCCAGATAATACTGAGAGAAGGATACCGTATCCTAAAACAATAATTTCAATATATACTATTGGGCAATAGTAGAGCAACACTTTCGAAAAATGTAACAAACGCGGTACAATAAAACAAAATGCAGATATCGTATTTAAAAACATTGTGTTCTAAAATATAAAAGTAGGATGCTGTGATCGGCGACAACTTTTTCCAGCAATCAAAACAAAGAACTGATATTGACGTCAACTACTATACATAATAGTAGCGCGTCAAAAGCAAAGCTTATATTACTTTAATATTTTCCTAAAAACGAAAGGTTAGCGGAGTTTATTTTATGTTTGATAAACATTTCTGTGCTGGATTAATCGTGCTAAGAGGTATTCCAATTTCGACTGAATTAAAACAGAGAGTACAGTAAATGCATTTTTGCAAGGTAAAAAACAAGACGCAATTTCAAGTAAGTTGGTTTTACCCAGATACAGCGTACCCAAAATAATTCCATGTTGTAATGAAACGGGATTAGAGAATCTACCGCAATCGGGAACAACGATTTTGCAACAAAAGGACTGAATAAGGTGGGATTTGCATCTTTTTCTTACCTTCAATAGTTCCGCACATAAAAATGCAAGTAGTAATAATGTTACTACGAAAGCAGTCGATACTATCACATCTACAGAGCGTTGTGGTCCTCTCTTTTTCAAATACGACCTCACCGACAGCCACGTTTTGATATTTCTAACCTAAAACATCAAATTAGTAACGTACGATCAAAAAAACAAAAATGTAGTACACTATGTATATAATAAAATGTTGACATTACAAAATTGTGCCTATATCTAACAAATAAAGTGACATTAATACCAGCACTACGTGGATAACCAATACTGAGAAAGCCGTGGCAATCGTGGCATAACCTAACAAATTTGTACTACAAATTCGAAAGCAGCGATTACCACTTCCGTGTTTAATAAAATCGTCAACACCTTTGCTTTTCAGGTGGTACTAGGTACTATCATATAAATCTGTATGATTCCTAACCACAGGAAGATACCTTATACAATTAGAATAAATAAATAATTCTCAACAACTCTCTCTCTCTCTAAGCTATGGGTTCCGTCGAGCGTTGTTTTTTCTAATGGTTGGGTATGTACCTACCCTGTTCTGACGAGAACAATAGAGTCTGCGGGTGGTGACATTCTACCAATAAAAAATGCTTCTTTTTCTTGGTAGTGCCATTCAATCTGAATTAGTATTTTGCTATCTAAGAGTGTTAGGCAAAATACGCCAAGTTTTGCATATAATTCAGCCCTCGACGGGACCCATAGCCCGGAAGATAGCTGTTTAGCATTATTTATTTGTCCTTATTGTATAAGGTATATTCAGGTGATCAGGAAACAGTTTTTTCATACATATTTATGTTTTATAAAAAAAATTTTAAATAGATGTAAGCAATAGAACTTAATTTATACACCAAAATAGTTATATAAGCTTTTTTTGTATAACTTGGATGTTAATGTTTACTAAATGGTCTTACACAACTAGTATTTTTACACTTATAGATCTCTTTTAATCATGATACAATAAACACAAGGCAAGATATCTAGCCATTCCAAGCGCGCAGTGACGTCAACTGGTGATATATTTTTGCTGTTGCTTAAGAAGATTCGCGTTGTTGTTAGCGTTTTTCTTCTCTTTTAAAGTTATTAAAAGGTTTTATGCATTTGATAGTGTGAAATGAAAGAATAATATGATGGTATTTAGGTATATTGATTTCTTAAATTATAACGCAGCTAAAATACCACTAAAATAAGAAAAAGTTCCGATAAACTGTTAAAAGGTCCGTTTAAACATAATATGGGAACTCTTGACAACAGCAGAATCTAATAGGCACCATTTGAAGTCATTAATGCATGCCTCTTTGCTTGATATCGTAACTTGTGTTTATTGTATCACGTCTTTAATGTTTGTAAGGAGGTTCGTAGGGAACACTTATGCGGCTTGAAGTTCAAAATTTACAGAAAATTGTTACAACCTTCAAAAAGAACGTTAATTCGTAAATGTGATAACATCGGTTTTTTTTCAAAAAATATCTAACCCAGCCAGGTCAAGACTAGGCTACATTTTGTCATGATTTTTCAAAATATAAATAAAAAAAATAATTAAACAGCAACTTTCTACTTAAACTTACTTTGAAATAAAACTTTTGTATTTTGCTTTTAAATGTTTCAGATTTAATAGAGTATTACCCTACATATGTTTCGCCTTCTTAGGGCTTTATCAAGAGTACAGACTATACTAAAGTTCATTTACATTTGTCGGATTATTTAGCCTATAATTTGTTACCTACTTAGTGAACCTATTTACATTTTATTGACGTAGAACACATTTAGGAAGGCCCCATCATAAAGACTGTAAATATTTATCAACAATAGGTGTGTTGTAAAAATTTTGCTGGTCATTCGTACAGATGGCCGCATTTTTAAGAGATTTTTTAATTTCTAGTTGCTCTAACATGTCCAGTCTTTTGCCCTTCCTTTCACTATGTAATAATTCAATGTGATCTACATCAATAGATCATGTGTTCTACGTCAATAAAATGTAAATAGGTTCACTAAGTAGGTAACAAATTATAGGCTAAATAATCCGACAAATGTAAATGAACTTTAGTATAGTCTGTACTCTTGATAAAGCCCTAAGAAGGCGAAACATATGTAGGGTAATACTCTATTAAATCTGAAACATTTAAAAGCAAAATACAAAAGTTTTATTTCATTTTAAAAAATGTTTCATAAAAAACCTACTGCAGAATCCATACAGTATATTAAACTTACTTTGTTCAATCTAAAATGCGGTATTTCTGATTTCCGAGCTCGGCGGGAAGATGTTAGGTGGGAAAAAAATTTAGCGTAGAGCAAGCGCTGTTTAAACGTCCTCTCCGCCACAGCCAGCAGAAAAAACACCATGGAAGCAAATATAAAACGCTGTAGCATAGCAATTGCTACTATACTTCGCTCCCTAGAAACAAATAGAAAATGTAATTCAACCTAAATGCAAAAACGAGTCGAGCGCACAAAATCTTTTAATCAGAACGCCAAAAATAAATAGTTTTTTCTATTTTAGTTCCATAAATTTTACTTTACGAAACAAGTGTACAAAAAATAGTCCCCAAAGAAGGCTGGAACCATTTGGGAGTGACTTGAAGCCCTTTGAAACAACTTGAAGCACGTTGAACCGCCCGATTTATCAAGCACTGGTATAAAGAAATTCATATCCTAAAACGACAAAACCAAAACAAACCAGAAAGCTGTCACTTGGCTGTATAGGAACGAAATAATAAAATTACAGTCTATTATAATTAGTGAAGAAACGATAAAATGTTATACGATTATGAATCTGATAATTGTATGATTAAAATTAATAAATAAAAATTAAAGATATATCAACTATTCTCTAAGCTATGGGCTCCGTCGAGCGTTGTTTTTTCTAATGGTTAGGTATGTACTACGAACTGTACTGACGAGAATAATAGAGTCTGCAGGTGGTGACATCCTACCAATAGAAAATGCTTCTTTTTCTTGGTAATACCATTCAATCTGAATTAGTATTTTGCTATCTAAGAGTGTTACGGCAAGTGTCGCCTATAATTCAGCCCTCGACGGGACCCATAGTCCAGGAAATAGCTGTTTAACATTATTTATTTGTCCTTATTGTATAAGGTAACGGTTTTTCCATACAGATTTATGTAACTGTTATGTTTTATAAGAAAAATTGTATATAATAAAAATAAAAATGTATATACAGTGTGTCCACTGATTGACTATCGAAGAGGGAAAACTTTTTTATTTGTGGGTTTATGAAAAAAAGTTATTTTTCATAAAAACTCCTGCTTGTTCTCCAACGACCAAAAAGTATATTATTTTTTCAAATTTATATACCGGGTGTTCAGAATTTAGAAAAATATGAAAAAAGCTAAGAACAAAGTACCCTTATGTGTAAAGATAGGATAAAAACTAATTAGTAAAAGTTGTTGTGGTTGAGAACCTACGTCTCATTATCAAGTTTTGACTTATTAGCTAAATGTACAGAGACAGGCAAAAAATTCCAACTCATAAAATATGATTTGCTTTAAATTAACGCATTTTACAAATTAGTTAATCTTTAGAACGTATTTCTTTGTATAATATTTATATTTATACGAGGAATTGTCGAAAACGGCTAAGTAACTACCCATGTTATTAAAAAATCAATACGTTTTAAAATAAAACCGTGCACTATTCATAATTAAACGAATTTATTAGAGAACGATTGAAGAGTAAAAAATTGTAACAAGTATAACAAATGTAAGTGAAAAAAGGCAGGTTATCAGCAAAAAAAAAATTGTAAAATGCGTTAATTTAAAGCAAATCATATTTTATGAGTTGGAATTTTTTGCCTGTCTCTGTACATTTAGCTAATAAGTCAAAACTTGGTAATGAGACGTAGGTTCTCAACCACAACAACTTTTACTAATTAGTTTTTATCCTATCTTTACACATAAGGGTACTTTGTTCTTAGCTTTTTTCATATTTTTCTAAATTCTGAACACCCGGTATATAAATTTGAAAAAATAATATACTTTTTGGTCGTTGGAGAACAAGCAGGAGTTTTTATGAAAAATAACTTTTTTTCATAAACCCACAAATAAAAAAGTTTTCCCTCTTCGATAGTCAATCAGTGGACACACTGTATATATAATTGTATGTACTGTTGTATTCATTAAAAATGGGGACAAGTCTTATTATTAGTTTTGCCATATTTGAGTAAATCTGATTGATTTATTGTTTTTAAGGTTATGAGCAAAAAGCATTGGCAAAATAAAATAATCTAATTAAATGTGATAAATGAGTTAAATGTATAAAAATATTTCTGTAATAACACATATTTTACTCAACGTAATATAACTAATAACGGTATACCAGAATTTATTACCTATATTTAGATTGAAAACCCTTTTCGTCAGTGAACATTGTCAGGTTCCACAGCTGACAATAGCGGAATAAATAATTTAAGGTGAAAACTATCCGAGACTGTCTACGTTCATCTGTGAGCATTGATTTTTTTTACGCAGCTACCCAGTTTTTTAGCTCCTATTCTTTTGGTTCGGAAATGCGGGCCAGACCAGTACCAGTTTTTTTTTTAAATACCCCTCTTGCCCCCAAAATTGCTTAACTGTTAAAATTGTGTTCTTGCCTTTTCCGTATAAGTTTGCTAGTGCCCGACCACCCATCTTCAATTGTGACTACCAACGAATACTTATAAACAGGAAGAAGACAAACAGCCGTGTTACACATCGAAACAAGTATGAAACGAACAAACCAAGCATCCATTACGTCTGGAATCAGCTGACAAACGCACGTGCTTTTCAAATGTCACTTTTGTCTAAATTTTTATTACTGTCAATATTTTAAAGTGACATTTAACCAACAAAAAACATTCAAACCCCTTTTATTTGATTTACTAAGTAGTGAAAATCAAATATTAGGATTCTGACATGTTTTAAGCTGTAAATATCACTTTAAAATAATCCGTATACACTCTATATCATTTTTTGAACTAGTAACGTAACTACAAATGAAAAATTAAACTTCAGAAATAAGCTTGTAAGTAGTTTTATTAAAAAATAGGAAGCAAATCATAATTTACATAAAATATTTTACCATCTTCAACTGGGCTCTAGGTCCTAACAAATATTTCAAGCTTCAAGTCAAAACATATTTTTGGGCCCCATGTAATTTAGGAAAAGAAATTATTATTGATGATTACTCTCCGTAAAGATGACTAAATGAATATTTCAATTACAAATTACTCACTTGCACCAAAAAGGAAACGACGTTTTTCGTAAAAGATAAGAATATTAAAAATTATTTTAAAATTTAAAGATGCATCTTCTCTACCATTTTAAATTATATCAGATGTTGCTTGATTTAAATGCCCGCCAGACGAAGGAAGTTAGCTTGTTTAACAATTCGTGCTGTTCGCATTCTATGCCTGTCTCTGTCTGCAGCAACCTTCCCTAATTCAGTAAAGTGAGACAAATATGACCAGGATCAAGTCGCCTGCATAAACACTCACTTTTGGGCTTTCCATATTAACTCTACGTAAGTCTGATATTGACGCTAAATGATAGATTGAAACAGATAGATAAAAGTAGGTTACTTGTGAGCGTATGGAGCAGAGTAGGCTTAGCATCACTTCCAAGGCCTTCTTACGTGTTTCGATCCCCCCCATAAGCAGTCTCACCGGGCTGGTGACTACTATATGAACTTTTCAAGTTTTGTTAAATGGCGAGGCATTTTGAGAATTATGTCAACCATAAACTTTTGGAGAAGTCAAAATCAATTATGACCGATACATTATAATACATTATAATAAATTTAGTGTCCCCATTTGCAATGAATACAACTATACCTTCTACTAAGCTAAAGCGTTCGAAAAAAAAATTAGACTTAAGTAATAAACATTCAGTGACTGATTACAGAATAATTGATATTATTAATTAATAATAATTTAATATTCTCAATTAACTGTGTCCAAATATTTATTCAATAAACATATCATCTTTAAATTAGGGGATTAAGTCTTCTTTTGGGTTTGAATAAATCCTGCTGTGGAAATTAACCTTTCAGAATCGACAGAAGATGGTTTGTAGGATATATTATAAGAGCAAGTACGCCGTACAAATAATCGTATTCGTTTCAAGTTTTTGGACAAAAGTTATTTCCAAAGAAAACGATACGATAATTTGCCAGAACAGGTACGATTGCGGGTCATAAAAAGGCTCTCATTAAACTTCTATGCTTTATAGGCAGTACAAAAAATAAAATAGGACTTACCATGACGACGTTCCTAAAGCAATATACACCAACTCAATAACTCTCTTAGGTACCTCGTCCACCATCTCATACACAGCGTCGATCGGCGAACGGGCAAATAATACGCGATACGTTCCGTTACTAGACGATTCCCATAAATGTTTGACATCTGACCCGCCTTCTGCCAATCGACAGAGAAGCGGCAACAGCGCTAAAACAGCTGAGAGGGCAATGCCGGCATAGAAGTAATCGGGTGTGGATGGAAACGAATCGACTTTGGTAATGATTATGGAACTTATGTCTAGCATTGAGAGATCTGCTTTTTTTATTTCGTTTTGTTCATAAATTGTGCAACTAGCTGAAAATATTAAAATTTTTACTCTAGCCACACTAGTTCCATGCTATTTAATGTGCTTATTATGTAATTTCAAACATGTATAATATTACTATTCTTTGTGTTGTGTATTTTTTTCTAACGTCTTTTGAGAGCATAACTGTGTGTGGCCGGGTTCGCGTAGTTAGCGACCAGCTCCTTTTATTATAAACTAGCAATAGAAAAATGGCGCATTAAAGCAACCAAGCATTTTAATAAACTATACAGGGTGTTTCCTAACCTCTCTGAAAAAATGAAGGAGGTGAATCCTCACCTTATTTTAAGACAAAAATGTGTTTTTGGTATGTCGCTTCGTTTTCGAAATACAGGGTGTTATATATTCTAATGATATTTGTAAAACATAAAGGATTAGATCCACTTACTTAATGTGTCATGCATGACGGCGCTCCCACTCACTTTGCAGTACTTGTTAGAAACTATTTAGGTCAACAATATCCTGCTCGGTGGATAGGTAGAGGAGGAACTCACCCATGGCCACCCCGTTCGCCGGATCTGAATCAATTTGATTTTTAGTTCTGGGGTCACCTTAAACAACTCGTTTATACTTCTCCTATTGAAACTGATGAAGACTGCGTATTATTGATGGACACGTAAGAGACAATTTAGCACGTCGCGATATGCGATAAACTTTTATACCACATTTTCGTCTTAAAATAAGGTGAGGATTCACCTCCTTCATTTTTTCAGAGAGGTTATGAAACAGCCTGTATATGTACGTATATGTTGGACCTTGGTGTAAAATTTACAATTAAAAATAAATTTAATAATATACCTTTGACTTGAGGAGGATTCGGGCAAGTATTAACATCTCCATCTAATACAAAACAATCTGAACAGCGATCTACAGGAGCCGCATCAGATACGTCATCTAAATCACTGCTGCAGTCTTCACTGTTCGTAGTGACACCTATCAACGAAAATCCCAATAAACAGAAGAAATCATTGTCATAAAGTTAATTTCTATTATGAAAGTTGATATTATAAAAAAAACTGCAAATGTTTATCGCCGTGCAGACAGAGATTTTTAAAATGAAAAAATTATGTCTCTGATGTATACCATAGAATACAAAATCATAAAAAATTAAATAAAAACAAACCCAGGAGGTCGATTTTTGAAACACGACTAGAGTACTTTTTTGACATCATACCCATATAACAATTTCATATAGTAAATACATCAATAAATATTCAAGGATTCTTAAAAGGGAACAGGAAGGTTGGGAGTAAATTTTTTTCCTATAAATTTTTGTTCTACTGATTTTTGTTTCCAAACTACATACAGGGTATTAAAAAATTTAATAATCGTTTTTGCGTAATAACTTAAAAGAGATAGTTTAATCCGTTGCCATTCCTGACGTGCAGACTCTTCGTCAAAGAGTTGAAATGGGGTGTCGTGAAATTAGAGAGATGCCTGGTATTTTTGGACGAGTAAGAGGATTGAAAAATGCATTGAAGCTAGGGGGACAACATTTTCAGCATCTTTTGTAATATTCTTTTTATTTTGTTAAATATTATTAATTACTAATTAATTTAAGTTTGTAAGTTAGTAGTTAATACATTTATTATTGTTAATAAATTAATTAATTAACAGTCTTGTAACACCATGTCGTTTGGAAACAAAAATCAGTAGAGCAAAAATTTATAGGAAAAAATGTTATGCCAAGGAAATCAGTGCTAAATTTACTCTCAATCTTTCTGTTACACCCTGTATATACCGTCATTTGTGACCTCTAGTTTCTGGACGCCCTGTATATTTTGAAATATTAGACCAACTGAAATAGATATTTAAATACTTCATCATACTTGTAAAACGGAAAACGAAAAATACAAGAGTCTCGCCGAGCACCAGTTTACAAGTGTTACCAAGCGTATGTATATTTATTATTATTTTACGTTTTCTGTAAAGATTGTTTGGTGGTAATGCCAAAGTTTTAATTTTACAGGTTTTCATGAGATTCGTGTTGCTAATAAAAACAGACAGTGTTGAATCAATAAACCCCAATATACCATACCTGCAGTCCAATCCCGTGGAGAAGAGAGAGCTTCATTTTCGGTATCACAAGTACTATCTAGTACGGAATTTATTGCTATTGTAGGAAGATGCTGGGCCGAATGGCGTCGTTTTGACTAAAAAAAGTAAATTTAATTAAATTAAACATAATTTAGCAATTTAACATAATAGTGTATACAGGGTGGCAGCTAATTAATGGTACATGGAAAAACCACAGACTCCTTACGTATAAATATTAGGATTTAATTATACTTACGTATATCCGAAAGTTGATATTAACTGAGATACAGGGTGTTAAAGTTTAAACTTCATTTTTGTTTTTCTCTAATAACTTTGAGATAAACAAACGGATTTCCACACAATTTGGCAATTATGGTTGTCTTAGGAAGAGAAAATGATTTTCTTATGAAAATTGAATGTACAATGTAGGGGCGCTGTCTGCGCAACTTTTCCCACATTTATTAAATCATAACTTTTTTGTGCCTTAGTGTATTTAAGTTTTTAATGAAAATAATTATTTTCTCATATTTATTACATAAAAAAAGTATAGTTGAGGTCGCCCAAAGTTACCGTTTCGGAGATATATGCATTTGAATTATTTAGTGCACCCCCTGCTCAATTACTATTAATTAGCAAACAAAATTATTTTCTTAAATGAAAATATGAGAAAACAAATGACATTCAGAGATGAAGTTGCTATGAAACCTCCATGTTGTTATTTGTTTGTTGATTATTCTAAGATAGCTGTGTGAGAAAATGATTCATTTTTGAGTTTATCGTAAGTTAAGTAACAATGCCAAGACACATTGTTGTGTTTATACGCGCAGGAAAATTTTAATGTACGAGGTGCCCAGAGACGACATTCGGAATTCTATCCAACAACCTGATTTTAAGATCTTCAAAAATATTTACGACCGATTACAGGTACCTTATTCCCAATAACTCACACAGCTATGTTACAATAATCAACAAACAAATAACAACATGGAGGTTTCATAACAACTGCATCTCTAAATTTCATTTGTTTTCTCATAGGTTACTTTAAGAAAAAAAAATTGTTTGCAAATTAATAGTAATTTTACAGGGTGCACTAAACAATTTAATTGCAAGTATCTCCGAAACGGGTAACTCGGGGTTTGTTCGGGTTTATTCTCTCAAAGTTATTAGAGAAAAACAAAAATGAAGTTTTGACTTTAACACCCTGTATCTCAGTTAACATTAACTTTCGGATATAGGTAAATATACTTAAATCCTAATATTTTTACGTAAGGAGTCTGTGGTTTTTCCATGTACCATTAATTAGCGGACACCCCGTATAAATATTATATTGTTATCTAGTAGGAAAATACACTTTTTTAAAACACTTTTTAGATTTTCTTGCTGAAGACAAAAAATGCAGAAGCAAAATCTCGTTTTATTCGAAATGTAAAATATAGGCACGTTTCTCGTTTTTTCAACCCTGGAAGGAACTTACAATTGTCTGTTTTTTGTATTTGCCGAAGACCTCTTCACATTCACTTTCTGAATCAGTCGAGCAAACAGGTTTTGTGACTTTTTCTTCCAATTGTTTCACCCAGTTTTCACATTTGAGGCATGAATTACAATTCGAATTTTCCTCACCATCAAGTCCTTGATCCTGACTACCTATAATATATTTTTCGTATTAATTTTTAACAGAGATATTTTTTGCCTGTGCAAAAAAGTTGCAGCAACTACAAAATACTGCTTATGATGAAATATTACATATTATGAAGATTGATGGCGGGTATTCTTCAAGATTTCCTGCAAGACGCAAAAGCGCATCATGATACAATAACTAAAGGTAAGATATCTAACCGTCCCAATTACGACTGCCGCGCGCAGTGACGACAAAGGGAGAGCGATTCTTAAATTTCTTATGGGGATTTATATTGCTGTCAGCGTTTTTAATTCTATTTTAAAGATGTTAAAAGGTTTTACGCATGTAATGGTATATGAAATGAAAGAATAATATATGACAAGTATTTACGTATATTAATTTCATAGAAATATAGCACATATTACAGCTAAAATACCACTAAAATAAGGAAAGATTCCGACAAACTTTTAAAACATCCGCCGCGCCATTCGAACCGGTCGACGATAGCCGAAGCTGCTCGGCCACCCCTGCTTCTTGCCGCCAGCGTTGTTAGTCTTTTACAATAATTGTAATGTATCCATTACTATTTTAACAATTTTTGAGATGTTCATTCTTGTTGTGGGGCTCCCCATATGAAATTAATCTTAATTATCGGACAAAATTAAAATATTAAATGTATTATCTATCTACTAGCAAATCTGACAACATGTGAATATGCATTATCCCAAACATTTAGTCGATTAATAGGATCACTTCCGCCTTTATTTTGTTTCACAGGATTAAACAGAGACAAAAATATAATATGTGAATAATTTGTACACGCCTCCGCAGACATACGCTAGACACAGGGCACTGCCATGTGCCAGGCACGCTCTGATTTTTGACCAGCGGCGGGGAGCGGTGGAGGTTACGCGTATTATTAATAGGGCATATAGCAAACAATTTTTTTTGCGTTTTTCTTTGTATTCAAAATTATTGCAATGGCATAATTCGTGGAAAAACTATGTATGGCCAAATTATTGCTAATATTTATAATGCTTGTGATGAGGAAGCCAGTAATAAGGCATTTAATTTGCCGTTAAAATGAAAATTGGACAGGGTTTCGATGTATACAGGAGCTGGTATTCGCGTGATTAAAAAAAATCACAGGAAGATGAGGACCGAGAAGCAAATAGTCCTGAAAAGTTGTTATCGTCTCCCGGCAAGAAAAGGCCTCGTTTATCAGTTATAGACAAATTAAAATTTCACTTTAGTGTAATAAAACGCATTATCTAAAAGTTCTATCTAGAGCTAAAGCAGGTATGTCAATTTAATTAATAGATATACTAAAATACTTTGGTACTGCTTAGAAAAATAATAACATTTACGATTACGATTATCAAATTAAATGCGGAATTAAGAAGAAAACACGTGTTTATTAAGGCCTATCGTCAAATATATATATATATCCACAGTTCCAAACGACAAGCTATAATAAACTAAATAAGAAGTAAAGGTGTCCTTCACGTTATTTATTAAATACAAAATATTATCGCCTACGCGTTTCGGTTGAAAACCATCTTCGGGACAAGCAAGTTAAATAGTTGCCGACAGTCAAGACACAACGTTAACAAATTAAAAGGTAAAAATATATGGAATTACCCCTTTTGCAATGAATGCAGGCTCCATCTTCATTTGCAGAGGCCATATTAGGCTCAGTCGGTGAATCTCTAGATTCTATTACTTCTACCTTCTGCTCGTTGGGAGTACTGGTAACAATCTCAACTACAATTAAGTTAAGGCATGGGCACAGGATGTGTCATAACTTATGGGACATAGAGCAACTGGACATCAAACTAGACCGGGTGCTGAGTGAAAGTTAATTTTCGAAAATAAGCCATAATTTGATAACGGGTCAATGTATCGGATTGAAAGTTGGCGGTATGATATGGCATTTTCGAAACTAGAGATGTACTTTCTCGATTTCTCGAATTAAAAACTCTCTAAAATCCGTTTTCGAGATATTTCCCTTTTTACTTTGATTTGCAATGCATTTTGATCTTTAAATGGAAAATACAGTGAAACCTCTCCTAACGGACACCTCTAATAAGGGAACATCTCTATTAAGCGGACATTTTTCATAGTCCGGAACTAGGTATATGAAAGTCCATGAAAATCAACCTCTCTTGGGCGGACTCTCCTTTGGGCGGACGCGGACAGGTTGTTTTCATACAAAGAGTGCGAAAACCCTCCTTTAAACGGACAAAAAATTTTTTTAAGTATTTGGGAGACGAATAAGTACGGTGGAAAAACTCTCTGAAGACAGACCGGCAACCAATCGCGTATGCGTGGCAGCGCGAAAATACTTCGCCGACTGAAAGCATGTGTGAACAAACCCGACAGCAGTACGCCGTGTATTTGTGAGTTGTAAGGTTAAAATCGTAAACAATGGTACAAAAATGTCGCGTTTTGAGTCTGAAAGAGAATATTGATGCTGTGGAAGTTTATAATTTGATACCAATGATTTGGGCGAGTTCATTAACATTGATAGCAATGTGCTATTAGCAGATGATAGTGACCCCATTCCTACCGATTATGTAGTCCAAACTGACACCACATCACTATCTGACGACTCTGATGAAGAAGTTGAATGCAGTAATCAAACAAATATCACCAATTATCAACAAGCCATTAGTATGGTAAAGGAATTATAAGAGTATGCAAAGAATAGAGGTGACGACTCTACAGCAATGGAATTGTTATCAGACTTGGAATTACATTTTCTAGATTGCAAGTATAAAACGCAAACACGTCAAACTACGTTATTAGATTTTTTTAGTCCTACATCCTAACTAAAACTAGTGTATTTTTGTTATGTTAAGTTTATTTGTACATACATATACATAGTAATAATTTTGCATTTACATATTACCTAATAACAAATTTCCCATGGGCCACCTCTATTAGGCGGACACATTTAGACGGTCCCGTTGGTGTCCGCCTAAGAGAGGTTTCACTGTATTTTCATTTTTACTTTGATTTGCAATGCAATTTGATCTTTAAATGAAAAATATCTCGAAAATGGTTGGAGATATTAAGTGTGAGCCAAGTATATCTTTGAAGTTTACAAATTGCCGTCCTTTGAGAATCTTGGATTAAAAATACTTAATAATAGGTAAGAAAAAATCATAGATTTATTAAACCCAGTGTATGTAACTAGCTGGTTGATGATGATCATGTAACTACCGCCCTCTAATGAGAAACTTACATATTTCTACAAATTCTCATTTCTTACTCATAAAAACATAATACAGCCAACTTTCAATCCGATACATTGAACCCTTTTCAAATTATGGCATATTTTCGGAAATTAGCTTTCACTTTCAACACCCTGTATTTCCAGAACGAGAAACATTTCGACAAAACTTATATGACTTAATCGGTCTAGTTTGATGATTAGTATCTCCAGTTGCCTTATGGCGCATAAGTTATGGGACACCCTGTGTATGTCAAATTTTGGAATATTTTCAACATAACGCCAAAATATAGATCTGTGCAAACATTCATCTGGGACATATTTTTTCCAAAGATACAAAGTCCTTTAATTTGAATTATACAGGGTGTTATGGAAATGACGTATTATATTTAAACCTGCAATTCCTGAGATAAAGACAAATTGAAGAAAAATAGCCATAAATGGCGTTTTCAATTCATTCAGCGGTAAACCAGATGTCAAACCAGAAAAACACCTGTGTGGCACTGCGATACATGTAAGCAATCAAGGAATTCGGGCCGGTGTTGTCATATGTACACCTTAAACTCTTTAGATAAAATAAAATAATATAAACACTTTTCCATTCTGCAATACCTTTTTGTACAATTAATTGAAGAACATTTACGACGGACTATGTTTTAAACAACCCGAAAAAACATATGGAATAGTAATAGCCACGTACGTACTTACGGTCAAATGCCAATGACCTCTTGACGCCTTACATCGGCTGAGCAAAGCAGTTTCATATAGCGCCAACGCGTGCGTCTGTTAGTTCAATACCAACCAGAGGCCGGATACGTTGTGTCTCGTCGATCACCAACACACTCTCAGCGATCCGCTCTGTTTTTTCGGTTTGCGCGTGTATCTTGCCCGTACATAAATAATCTTTGAATATTGTTTTTATTGACGCGTTTCTTGTGGACGTCAAATTTCTCGCGTGTAATAAAATCTAATAATCTGTAGTATAATCTGTATTATTGTATTTTCAAAAGCTAACTATCGGCTATCGGTTCTGTTTCATTATTACTGTGTGTACATAAAGTGTTTCCAGGAGTGTTCCCATGAAAAAGAAGAAAAAAACTGATTGTGTTTGTGCCTGGATAAATACAAGTAGGTAGATAATAATTTATTTTTATAATTTCATATGGAATTTTAGTTTTACATTAAGTTTGGCAACATTGCCATTGGCTCTGGGTGAAATGTTGTACAGTAGCGTGGACTGGAACAAACCCGAACAAACCCGATTTAAAAAAAAATATGTTGCGCTTCTCTAGGACACCCAAGGAGTCACCCATTTAAATATAATACGTCATTTCCATAACACCCTGTATCATTGGATACCGTTCACCTTTACTTTAATAAATGAATTACCTGTTTAAACCCCATTGTTTGATCTCAATCTCTTCAAACCGCAATAAATAGGTGCAGGGTCGAGTCGCAAATATATATAGCATAGTCACAAAGATATTACAAACTACAGATAGGAAAATATACGTTTTCTAGCCTACGCAACGAATACAAACAGTTTTTCCCACCTCTTTCGGTCATTATTGCAGCATAGCCAGATTGTCATATTTATCGCAAAGGTATCTTGCAAAATCCCGATTAAAAATCTGTTAATTTGACAATTACAACTGGTTTAAGGTTAATCCATAATTGCTCTTAAAATACATTTATTTCCCAATTTTACTATAAACTGTGAAAAGGCGATGAGAGATTCTTTAAAAAATATTATTACACTTAAAAGTATCCAACGAATCTTGAACTAACCCAACTGCACTCTGGCAACATTTACTTCTATTTTACTACTGCGCCAGTAGCCCAAATATGAAAGAATACTAATCTCGTAAACATTACAACGTTTTCGCTGTGATCTAATGGATTTGTTTATTGGTTGATTTGTGTTTTTTTTGTGATTATTGGTGATTATAAACAATCATGGTGCATGCATGCGTAGTTTGTAAAAGAGCGGATCATTTAAATAAGGATTTATATTTTCATCGGTGAGTATGGTTATGTTTTAATATTTAACCATCTGATATAACCAGACTTCAACAATGTTGCCATTCAGCCAACAAACAGGTAGTTCTCTCTTCCACCCATTCCTGATTTTCAATAACATTTCACACAATCACAGCTTCACTTTCCAAGAGTTTTATGAATGGTTTATGGGATCTGTAGTTTACAATACCTTTGCATATTCATTTCTTTTTATTTCGAATTAAAGAAACATATACTTAAAAAGATATAATAATTAGAGATGCAGGTAAATAAAGTTTGTACTCCGGCTCTGCCCGAAACGATGCAAACTTGGTGCATTTTATGCTCAAAAAAATAATTAGGATTTTTCGGATCAAAAAATGTAAACTTCGATTGTGAAACGAATGTTTTAATAAAAGAGTCCTTAAAAAGTCGTCGAATTTATTATCAGTGTACTAATGGAAACGATGATTTTTCAGTTCAAATTTAATAATTGCACTTTAGAAGCAAAATAATTTTATGGATAACAAATTACCTTTATCTGGTTGACTAGATTTGTTAGGAACTATCTCCTCTTCACTTGTCCGAGATCCATTGCCATTTAGGCTTTCAAATCCGTCATCATCTACGTTTGGTCGTCTAAACCAAGGTCTCAAACTCAGTCTAAAATAAAATATTGATTTTTATTATCACCTAAGATTATATGTATATCTTTATTGATTATCGTATGAAAAGATGGATGCGATGGACATTTTAAACAGTCAGAAGATTCTCAAAATCAATGTACTAGACGTTTCCAAATTACACATATGTAAAAAAGTTAGGTTAAGGTTGATCGTCTTGATGCATAGTCTAGGAAAAGTAATGAATGTAGATATTACTTACCGATATTTACGTCTGATGAGTTGTGAATTAAATTGAAGGTTAAATGGACCTCCTTTTGGTCGTGAAAACCTAAAATAGGTACTTGTTTACGTTAAGTAGCGCTACTTAACTGCGGGCATAAGGAACTGATTACGTTCGGTTGAAGGCATGTCGTCGTTTTAAACACGACGTTTCGATTAGTAGGTACCTAAGTATCTTTAGCCGTTTCCATTGGTTCATTTTTATTAAATAAATGTTGGCAAATCATGAATTTAGACAGTGGCGAAGTTTTTGGAAAGTATATTCCATTATAAGAAAAATGTGTTAAATTCAAAGAGAAGCAATGGTATGCAATTATGTAAAAACGATAAAACGGATGGGCTTTGCGGCTATTAGCGCCCAAAACAAAATTGCGGCGTTTTAAAAATTGCATAGTTATTATTTTTTATTATCCTTTATTTCATTTGGCGTCTTAGAAAAATAAATTCAACTTGGCATAGTGTTGTAGAAATCAGCAACGAATACTTATAAACAGGAAGAAGACAAACAGCCGTGTTAACACATCGAAGCAAGTATGAACAAACGAACCCAGGCATCCATTCCGTCTGGAATCAGCTGACAAACGCACGTGCTTTTCAAATGTCACTTTTGTCAAAATATTTATTACTGTCAATATTTTAAAGTGACATTTAACCAACAAAAAACATTCAAACCCTTTTATTTGATTTACTTAAGTAGTGAAAATCAAATATTAGGATTCTGATATGTTTTAAGCTGTAAATATCACTTTAAAATAATCCTTACACACTCTTATGTCATTTATTGAACTAGTAACGTAACTACAAATGAAAAATTAAACTTCAGAAATAAGCTTGTAAGTAGTTTTATTAAAAAATAGGAAGTAAATCATAATTTACATAAAATATTTTACCATCTTCAAGTGGGCTCTAGGTCCTAGCAAATATTTCAAGCTTCAAGTCCAAGCATATTTTTGGGCCCCATATGATTTAGGAAAAGAAATTATTATTGAAGCTTACTCTCAGTAAAGATGACTAAATGAATGTTTCAATTACAAATTAATTACTCACTTGCACCAAAAAGGAAAAGACGTTTTTCGTGAAAGATTAGAATATTAAAAATTATTTTTAAATTTAAAGATGCGTCTTCTCCACTTCTCCACCATTTTAAATCATATCAGATGTTGCTTGATTTCCATGCCCGCCAGACGAAGGAAGTTAGCTTGTTAAACTATTTAACAATTCGTGCTGTTCGCATTCTATGCCTGTCTCTGTCTGCAGCAACCTTCCCTAATTCAGTAAAGTGAGACAAATATGACCAGGATCAAGTCGCCTGCATAAACACTCACTTTTGGGCTTCCCATATTAACTCTACGTAAGTCTGATATTGACGCTTAAATGATAGAGTGAAACAGATAGATAAAAGTAGGTTACATGTGAGCGTATGGAGCAGAGTAGGCTTAGCATCACTTCCAAGGCCTTCTTACGTGTTTCGACCTCCCCCATAAGCAGTCTCACCGAGCTACACTTTATTGCATATTTCTAGGTGCTCAAATTCAAAATGGCCGATCAGCGCCTACTTGATGAAACAATTGAATAGGAAGTAGGGTCTCTTGCGATACATCATTTTAAATGTCCTATCGCGTACTTTACGATTGCCGGATTTTGTGTCCCTATTCGTACCCACAACAAAAGGGCGGCTTTTTATTTACTATTTAACTTTACATTTTACAACTGGCTGATAGTCACTGCTTTATGCCAAGTGGTAAAATCTAAATTAAAACGGCAAAATTAGTAACTATCAATTTTTTAAAAAGCCGCCATTTTGTTTTGGGTACGAATAGGGACACAATATTCTGGAATCGTGAAGTACTCGATAGGACCTTTAAAATGATGTATCGCAAGACCCCACTTTCTATTCAATTTTTTTTATCAAGATGGCGCCCATCCGCCATTTTGAATTCGAGCACCTAGAAATACGCAAGAAAAGGTAGGTCTCCGATTCCTACTACACGGTACCATGCAATGCAATGTATTTATTTTCCTAAGACGGTAAATGAAATAAAAGATAATAAAAAAATAATAATTTGCATTTTGTTTTTGTTGCGAATAGAGAAGTAATATTCTGTTATCGTACAGGACCTTGAAAATGATGTATCGTTTCCTATTTAATTTTCTTTACCAAGATGGCGCCCTTCAGCGTTTTTCAGTCATTTTTACGTCAGAAGGTAGTGTTAACTAACTAACAAACCCTGTATTTAAAATATGTTTTTTCCTAATGTTAGTTTATGACAACACACAAAAAAGATGGTACACCACTGACACTTTTCCATGTGGATATTTTTTCTGATTAGCCTGGTAAATTCTACATGAAAACGGTCTCTTGAGTTTGTCTCGTCTGAAGCACCGTTCTTGATTAAAACCACTAAATTCATATTAAAACTCATTATTATCAACATTGATAAAATAATTAATGATAAATTTTGTTTTATACAAATTGTTAGAAATGGCCGAAATGCATTGCCGCCATTTCCGCAATCGTATAATTCACCATATTCGAATAAACCCGAACAAACCCCTCAAATATTTACTTAGAAATCACTCTGTATATTATATGTAAGATGACATTTTTAAAATATGATACTACATGCTAAGGAACTTGGACATTGGACATGACAGGTACCTGATTATTGTAAAATGTCGAGCAAGCTTATAATATTTTTGGTCGTTATAATATTGTTAGGACTACTTTATACTCGCGGTTATGAATATTACTTACTCGGATAAATTACGAGACTCGCTTAAAACTCGCGTTGGAAATTTCATCTTTGTTAATAATAACAGTCACTACCGTTCATAGAACAATATACTATAGTCAATACCTTCTGGTTTTCTTATCAGGCCTTTCAATTTCGTCGGCAAATTTCAACTTCTTCCTCGGCCTTCTTCGATGAGTGTCTTTTTTATCAGGTATCGTCGCGACTATTTGAGAATGAATTAGGCTTAGTAACCAAGCCATAGACATGGGAACTAGAATCTCCATACAGGAAATGCCCTGAAATAATAATATATATAAATATTAGGTAATAAATAATAGATACATATTATGGGATAATGTATAAGCGAAATACTTCCTCGTCATTTCTAACAATTTTTATAAAACCAAATTGACTTTAATTGATTTGAATGCTAGGGGTTGTTTTTGACCAGGGTGTTGTCAGATCCTACTCTGTGCAAGGTTTCGCAGTGGGTGTTGTGCCCTTAACTTTCTATTGTTTCTATGTTCACTCTCATATTCGTTATGCAATAATAAATTGGGGTTCCAGCTCACAAGTAAATATAGTGTTCTTGTTGCAGAAATATGCGGTACACATCTTCGCATCACTAAGTTTCAGGGCATCTTGCAGAACGGCGTTCAAAAATTTAAAAATTTTTATCTGTGGCTAGTATTTTGGGTGCTGTGTTTCTATTAAGGGTGTATATTTATGGACAAGTAAAGTAGATACTTGTTTTAGTGACATAAGACCCGGCTGGATGATACTGAATATTCAGTTATCAAACTGGGGTCCACGGACCCCTTGGGGGTCCGCGAGCAGGTACTGAGGTTCCGCGAACCACTAAGTGAAAATAAAAAAGGACACAAAACCAAAATATTGTAATCGATTTGCTATAATATAAGGCTGTAGCTTTCTTGAAATCAAGCCCATAAAGTAGTGGTGGTAGTATGTGGAAGTAGAAAGCAGTATCATCTCATCATCCATCTCACTAAGGCCCCTTTTATGCACGCGTTTTGTGTCGCGCGATAAACATCGCGCGTTATTGTTCTTAATGTGCGGTTTTATGTAATAATGTCGTTTAGCCGCTCGTCCAACATAAAAGCGCAAATTTAGAACAATGCCTTTAGAAAACGTCGCGATTTTTATCGCACGACACAAAGCCCGTGCATAAAAGGCACCTAAGAATATGTGCTGCAGCCAGTGATCTATTATTCAGACTATTGTTTCTAAATGCTTTTTGATTTGTTAAAAAGAATAACATTCGAATAAGAATTATTTTTAATTAAAGGTAATTAATTAGGCATGATATCCTGTCCTAGAATTAATTCTGTACTAATGTAGCTAGTGTTGTAAAAGTGGCTTTTTCCAATTAAAGAAAATTAATGAGGATTTTACGTTGGATTATTTTTTAAATAATTTAATAAGGAAATTGGCTCGAAGGTTGACGTAATCTTTCAATATGCTTCATCAGCAAAAATCATGAGAACGGCTTTACGAGCGTCGACGGCAAGAGTAAATGGTTTAAGAATGACGCAATGTAGCGTTGGGAAGGATGAAACAAAAAATGGTTTTAGAAGTCAGTCGGTTTTCTGGTATCCCCAGAACCGCGCTCACTCGCGATTTTATTTTTTCAAAGCGGGAGCCGCAATGGTTTCAGCGTGTTTTTACATCAAGAATTCCGAGAACAGTCAACCGCGGATTTTCCCTGAGAAAATTTTTATCTTCGCCTACTCGTGTTTCCGGCGAGTTTAAAAAATACTGGACTGGGGGGAAGGGGAAACTTGGGTATACGGGGGTTATCAAAAAACGTCTTACGTAAAACGCGCAGATAAGGAGAACGTTTAGAGTTACCTATCATTAATTAAGCGCAAAACGGACGGACGTTTCGGGCTACGTACTCCACTCATAATCATTAGTATGATGTACCTTTCAAAATTATCTCAATTCGGCGACACTAGCGGCTGGGGGTCCACAATAAAATTAAAAGGGGTCCGTAGTCAAAAAAGTTCGGGGAACGCTGATTTATAGTATTATTAAGTTCAATTTAGGCTAGATTTGAGTTAGTTTGATTTCTGCCTAGCAAAATCGACAAAAATGCTTAAACTTAAAGTACTTATTTTAGCGACGTTAAACCAGGCTTGATTTATTATGAGACATTTTTATTTCAACACTTTCCCATCAATTATTGTTAAAAAGCTGAAAAGATACAAAAACGAACAATACATGTCAAAATCATATGTTTTATTCATTATAGACAACCGACAAAACACATAAAATAGACAACGTTACCAAACGTTAAGCGTAACCGATGCCGATTCCAATTGTCGCTATCGTAACTACAACGTTGAATGAAACTCTCTATTATCGCCACAAGTTATTATTGATCCGACTTTATTGTTCCTGTTTTGGAAGACCCGACTTCGTTTTTTGCGCTGCCTAACACGAGGTTTCTGAAAATCGATATAATTAAAGTCTAAAAGAGTAAAATATAAAACACTGTCGTCTTGAAAATATGATAAAAGATCCGTAGGTACTTATAGAAACCAGGATTCAGACGAAAATGGGCTCTTGGCCCCCTTAGATCGTTATAATTCAAATATAAACGCTTTCTATGACGGGGTAAAACATATTTGGAGAAAAATCAGAAGATGGCGATAGCGGTTATTTTACACCGACCAAAAGTTATGAAATTCGAATATACATTTTTAATAAAAGCTACGGAGATCGCCACAATGTCTATTTAGATAATATTTATCCCTTTAGATTTAAGTGCTTATTAAAATACCGTTCTATATTAAACTGAATATAACTATTTTTGGTGTCCTCTGCCTGTCGCCAGAGGATTATTAACGATGAAAACAAAATAAGAAGCTGCTAGAACGGTAAAAACAACAAATTTAATATTATTTGTTATAATATACTAGATTATATTTTCAAAGCATTACCTTAATATTAATATTTAAGCGGCCAAATTTTCCTATTGTGTCATTGATAAGTATGTTTGTGTTCAACAAAATTATTTTCTTTCAGCTTGAGAAAATTATTTTAGAAGAATATTGGTACAGTTAAGTGCTCCGTTCAAGAGGTTATCATAATTTCCCAATACACACGCATAGCACACAATAACATTTTATTCTGAAGCCATAGACTTTTAAAAAATAAATTGTTCATTTTCTGAGCGTATCCAACTTCTCGACCCCCCTCAAGAAATTCCTAGATCCAACATTGGTCTAATCTATCATGGACTACTCTGTTTACTTGTTAAATAATAGGCAGCGATCCTTTGCTGCTGTTGGACGAAGGGCTATGTACATTCGGTAAAATTTAATATATTATTTTACAAGTGCCTCGAAAGTGCCTCTTTTTATGCTTGTTCTCTCTTTAATTAGACACATTTAATGAAATTTCTATACTTGTTAACACTTTTCTAGCTGTACACATCGGTCTTTATCGATGGACGGTGTGCCAGGAATATTTAACAACGGAGTCAAATTCAGCGCACAAAATCAACTAATTTATACACAAAATGGCCGTTCTTCTTCTAATCTTCTATTTAATGTATTAATATAAATATCATTAAAACTATTTCGGTGTAAACATAAGCTAAATAAATACCCTACAAGTCCAGTCTGTCTGTCGGTCTGCCAAATAAACTGTCTGCTGGACAAAAATGGCAGGTTTCTAGTTAAAAACTACGGAGGGTAATTCGGGATTAACTGTTCTGTTTCATCTAAATTGTGTACAAGACAAAAATAAACATTATTTTAAAAGTGAAAAACGTACCACTTGTTGGTTTAATCAATACACTTTTGCTTTCGTTTAACGTCGAAATTTTAATAAATTACCTAATGGTCAGTTCCCTTTCAGAAACAGATTTTTTTTCTGAAGCAATAGATTTTTAAAAAATAAATTGTTCATTTTCTGAGCGTATCCAACTTTGCCCCACCCCCCTCAAGAAAATCCTAGATCCAACATTGGTCTAATCTACCATGGACTACTCTGGTTACTTGTTGAATAATAGGCAGCGATCCTTTGCTGTTGTTGGACAAAGGGCTATGTACACTCGGTAAAATGTAATATATTTTTTTACCCCGAAAGTGCCTCTTTTTATGCTTGTTCTCCCCACCGAAGGTGGCGCTTTCCAGGCTTCTCCGAGAGAGCGGGCGGGAAAGTATCGAAGCGGGCGGGAAAGTATCAAAGCGCTTCGAGTAACCATGTACTCCTCATAGTTTTTTAACTGATAAATAAATAAAACCAGAGATGGATTTGAACCGGCGACTCTCAGATCGCCAGGCGTACACTCTGCCACTAGGCCACCGAGCCATACATACAAGCGATAATAAATAGCGGAATATATATATATATAAATTGAATTTGCAGTTGATTTTTCGAAGATGTTTTAGAAAAATGCCTGAAGAATTTCTTTATTTATTTGGCCTCGGAGAACTTGTAAAAAAAGTACGATACATATCTCGGGCCGTCGGAGGCTTTACGGACTCGTGCGGTGGCCTCATTCACCTTCGGCTCGGTCGGCCATCTCCTTGATACGTAATATACTATTTAAGTAACTGCAAATCTCCTGTTTACATCATTCTTTGTTTGCTTAATTTTCACAATTAATAATTAACGTTCCCAAATCTTCAATATCATCTGATGTTACCTGGCTGATTTCACAAATTCGACAAGCTCCCACAATGGCAAATAAAACAACAACCATGGTCATTAAATAAACTTCATCGGGAGCATTATTTAATAAATCATTAATATCTGTAATCGTAAAAATAGCAGCTTTCTGGAGCGTGTAACATTTCCCATTTTGTTTCAGAAATGTAATTAGATTGAAATATTTTGAAATGTCTACATTATTATTGGATTGTAACATACTTTTAATCATTGAATAATTTGTCGACACTATTGATGGCTTTTGTTGTTGTTCCAATTCCGAAAAATAGGCCAAATCTTGAATACGCGGTTTTCGTTTCTGGCAATAATTTTTGCGACGCTACTTTCGCTGCTTCTACCAATTCCGGTGGAGTCGGAAAAAACTCGGAATCAGACATTTTTAACTTTATAATATTCAAAATAACTAATAACTAAGTTCTTAATTTCAAAATTAAATCACAGAATTAAATTGATAGATATTTGATTATTTTAAAGGTTTCCTTGGCAACACAGGTCTTATTGTCGCTATAAGTAAAACAGCCTACTAGTTTAAAAATTCAAATTTTACATCGATACTTCTCCCACTTTAATATATTGTAATATGTTTTTCAATATTAAATCAGCGTTTTTCCCGTCACAGAAAAAAATAGTGTATTATACAAGGGAAAAATATTAGATTTTAGCTCTCGGTGTTTTCAATGACAACACAACCTCGAGCTAAAATCTAATACTTTTTCCCTTGTATAATGAATAACTATTAGTTATAATAGGGAAGTTAAGTTCTAATTAATCAATAATAACTTACCTCGGTTGGACTACCGGAGTATCTGGACGAGTACATAAAAAAAAGCGTTCCGTTCATCATTTGTACTAGGTATAGGAACAAAATAAATGTAAAAAATCCAGGAGATGTCTGACGTATCCACCATCTGGCGTACAGCGGCAAGAATAAAGACCTGAAAGTGGCCATTCGGGCGACTTTGAAGAAGCCATATTGTGCTTTCGCTTTTGTAAACGAAGATCCTAAAAAAAACATTTATTTAAGAAAGTTAAAGAATTAAACAATAACACAGTAATAAAAATAGGGTCATCATCATCATTTAACTGGTTAGCAAAATATTCTTATTTTTGCGAACAGAAAAATGTAATCGGGCCGCTAAAATGGCTAGTTGGTCAGCAACTTATGGACAGCAAACATTTCTGAATCGTGACAGTGCCCTGGGAAAACAAGTGGAAACCCGCCCCCGCTACGCCTTTTGTAGCCGATTTCCTTCTGTATTCGGCAAAATAAAATACAAGAATGTTACATAAATTGACAATGCCCTGGGACCTCTGAAGTAAACTGCTTCTAGACATGTTTTTTTCTACTGGCCAATTATAAACTCTTGCTGACCAAGTAATCATTTCGCAGCTCGACTGTTAATAACGGCAAACCATTTAATTACTTCTCATAAAAATATTTGTTCGGGTTGTTGTTACAACATAAAGGGAAACAACGTCAACACAAAAAGAATACCTATAGATTTCTAACAACTGATTAGAAACAAATTACAAATTGCAAGAACTGAAAACATGATCGAAGGACAGATAAAAACATGATTATAATACAGGGTGTTATGGAAATGACTTATTATATTTAAATGGGTGACTCCTTGGATGTCCTATAGACGCGCTACATACCTATATTTTTTTAATCGACCGTTTTTAAAGTGGGGTCCAGCCCCATAAACTCACCCTGTGGTGCCATGTCAGAAGACACGTGTTACGTGCAATGTTGCCAAACTTAATGCAAAACTGAAATTCCATATAAAATTGTAAAAATAAATTATTTACTACCTACTTGCATTAAAACGACATTTTAATTGCATCATGTATTCGGCGCATCTCGGTAATAGATACATCTTTGTTCCTATCAAATGTGGAAGCTCAAAATCCCGCTTTTTCATATTTAACCCGTGAGAAGTTAGAGGACTCCGTACAAATAAAATGATGTTTTCTCGAAAACGGTTAGGATTAGCGACATGAGTAAAGAGTACTTAATTTTTAGTCAATAGTTAAAGGTATATAAAAACCGTTGTCCAAAGTTCTTATCATACAGGGCGTTAAAAAAAAGGGGTCATGAGTGTCACAGCTAGTCCGTCCCTGCAGCTGTGAGTAATTCACAACACTGTCTTGGACAGTAGTTTGAAGGGTCTTACCTGGTATACATCATATTAAAAAAAAAATTAATATACCTGGTGGCTCAATAATTAAGTGTAAAAACTTGATTCCACTGGAGCTCTTTGGGAGCCCATATCTCCAAAGAGGCGGCCTATACGAAAAAAGTTTATATAAAGTAATAGTACTGTATATGAATTTAGAACTCTTCCGTAAAATCTATAAAATTGCAGATAAAGGTTCCAAGTCTACCAAACAGATCAATACCCATATTTTTTGCTACCCTCTCGTCGTTTCGCAGCAGTACTTCGGTCAATCTGAAGCAAGGTATAGTAATGTATGCTTTAATAAACAATGTCAATTTACCTCTAACTAAATCTAAATCAATTAAGTCGGTATTTAGTTTAGCACTGCGCATCTGCACATGATTTAGTCTAAAGCTGCTTTGTTCTCGCTGCTCTATCTTTGTCTCCCATAACTGTTTGTCGTATGTTCCTATCTTCTGCTGATACCTGTAAAAAAATAAGAATATTATTAAGATGAGGATCCCAAAAAGTTGATTTAATGCTGTTAGATAGAGCGAAAAAAGTGGCAATGCAAAAGTGCAATTTACTTTAGAATTCGATCTCAAAAAAACCCAGGAAAACAATAAAACGATTTTTCCGAATTTCGGTTTTTTTCCGGATATCTCCGGAACTAGTAGGAATTTTAAAACTTTCTCAGCGGTATATTATTAAGCACGTAAATGCGCAACTTTACCTCCAATTAACCGACTTCGTATCTCTTACGGTTTCCGAGATCCCTGTACTGACCCTCCTTATCTTGGACACGTTGTATTTAAATATATTTTAGTTTGAACATTTTTGTTTAGGTATCCGTCCAAATTTTATCTACAAAAATTCTACCGTGGTATTTTTTTCTAAATCCACACAGCAATAACAATAAGGGTTAAATTAGAGAAGAAAAATAAAATGATTCTATTTCATCAATTCTGTAAAGGCAAAAATCTCGGTTTACAAAAAGTATGAAGTGAATGATAAACATTCGCGAAAAATAGCGAATAATTGCCAATTAATTGTGTATACAGGCATGTATTTTATTTAAATAGAAAATTAAAAACAATTTGGCATAATACAAGCATGCCATAATATTTTTCTAAAAAATTTGAGTTGAAAAAAAATTATACCAGGTAAATTAAATCATAACAAGTAGTAGCAATAATGCGTATTTGGTTCAGTAGAGTAGCTATCGTAGCTAGACTGCACCAGGCTTTTATGCCTCCTAATCTATTTTTGGCAGATACTTTTCCTCTTATATTTTTTTCTCCGCTGTATATTCTTGTGGTATTCTTGAAACAAAAGATGTTTATTATTATTATTATTAAAAACGTTCACACATTTTGAAAACCCATAATAAAAGTCAATTGCACGAAATTCTTGTAAATTATACTTAAGTTTTTGAATTTCTCTCCAGAAGGTGTAATATTAAACCACCAGCAAAAAAATGTAATTTTTACTAGTGGAGTCGTTCTGGCGAAATAAAAGACTCGAAAATCCCTTGACGAAATCGAGTAATTTTTTTTTTCCCAATCGATACAGTAGGATCCTCACGACATTCTGACATGATATGTAGGGTGCGCCGCATTGTGGGGGGGGGGGGGGGGTTACGCCCCGCAAATCTAACCTACGACGGATTTTCCTAAATAACTCAGCCGGTTCTGATGCTACAAAAAAAATGTGAAAGGCGTAAGCTCGAACAAACCTGATCCCGATCCCGATCTCAATCTCAATGAGTTCTCGAATTATTGCGATTTTAACTACAAAAACAATAAAATTTAATTAATTATATCTCGAGAAGGGGCGCAGTTGGGGCGTCAATTTTTCAGAAAAAATATCCACATGGAAAAATGTCGTAAAAAATATCAGAGGACATGTTTGCAGGGACGCCACTGGCGGAACAATTGAATAACTTTTCTAACTAAAATTTGTGGTTCTATATCCTATTAATGCATACCAAAATTGAACATAATATCTAAAGTATTTTCGGAGATATTAAATAGTGGCCATTTCTTGTATGCCGCGACAAGCGCGCATTTGCGAAAATAAAAAAAATGAAAAAAATAAAAAAATTTTCGCCAATTCCCCCTTGTAGCTGATAAAAAAATGAACAAATTGAATCCGGCCTGATCCCCGTAGCTCGATTAATAAACTACTTATTAGCATTTATGTAATATCCCCCCCCCCCCCATACCTCTCCTCCTCATTGCTCCACCACACCCCGCCTCCGGCCCATCAAAGTACTCGGTGTCACCCGTTGATTCGCGAAAAATTGATGCCCCAACTCCTCCCCTTCTCGAGATATACTTAATTAAATTTTATTGTTTTTGTAGTTAAAAATCGCGATAATTCGCGAACTCATTCAGATATCGGGATCAGGTTTGTTCGAGCTTACGCGCTCTGTCAAGCTCTTCAATTTTGCCATTTCAAATCACATTTTTCTTGTAGCATCAGAACCGGCTGAGTTATCTAGGAAAATCCGTTGTAGGTTAGATTTACGGGGCGTGCCCCCCTTTCCCCCCAATGCGGCGCCCCCTACAAATCATGTCAGAATGTCGAGGGGAGCCTACTGTATCGATTGGGAAGAAAAAATTATTATTAAAATTATTATTCGTAAACCGGATCGACTCCACTATACCCGGAGGTCGGGTAAATTTTCATGAACGGGTACCCGTTGGCCAGCGTATCCCTAATATCATTCTATTACTTACCTAGAAATTAATAAATCACAACCTGAGCATGACATTGCAACACTTAAAATAAAAACGAACCAAACATAACAAACCCGAACAAAATAAGAGGGCATGACATACTGATCTATCCTATCTTCTCAGCACATTCACTTAAATACTCGTTAAGGGTTTAAAATAAACAACAATCACATCTAATGTTCGATACTTTTCCTCATTTGTTTACTCAATTAAAATATTTTAATCAGTTTGGTAATTTATTTGCAGTTTACAATAATGAAATAGGCCTAATACAATATAATAGTTTCCCCGTATTGTAAAAAACAATGTTTTCAAATGTCAACACTGTTAGTCCACTTGACAAGAATAATCATGGATTTCAGTTTAAATAAAACTTTAAAAATAGACTTAAAAATTATTAAATCACACGTTTAACCTAAAGTTACACGGCTGGATACAAAAATTTAAATAAAATAAACTTGTCTATGTTTATTCACAGGTTTGCCTTAGTTTATTATCTAAAGAGTAAATCAAATAAGATGGGTGTGCGTACTTACACAAAAAATAAAAATTAAACCACCTACTTTGATGAATTATTTAGTAGTTTTCCTGCAACTAATGTCAATAAGTATTCTCAAAGATTGGTTGAGAAGCTATATACAGGGTGCCAACTGAAAACTTCCCACCATTAATTCTTCCAGTAAATAATATTAAAAATAGGAAAGACAATTTTATTGTGAAGGGGGACTCTTTTAAATAATATTTGCAGCCCTTGTGGTTTAACCCCCTGGGAGGGGTAGATGTTACCATTAAAATCTTAAATGGGAAGGGTGGTTATGTGATGTGGAACATCATTTTAAAGGTCGTTTAAATCTCTTTCCAGTAATATCATAATTTATTATTTTATGAGTAGTAATTTCAAAGAAATGGCGTTCCAAGCGTTGGTTTTAGAGCTTAGGCTCAATGCCTTAAAGCTGTATTACAGTCGGGAATTTTTATGGCGCTAGAAATGGCAATTATAATTCAAGGATTCATGCGCAGTACACCGTTCTCCGTACTACAGTCGGAAATTCTACTCTTCTGACAATTAAAATGACACGGATTCATGCGCAGTACACCGTTCCCAATCAGCTGTCTCTCATTACCAGAAATGGGGCACGCGCCATTTTAATTGCCATTGCCGGCGCAATTGGGTAGACATGGATTATTCTGTTATTTTTAACTGTTTAATATTTGGTCGAACAAATAATGGCCATTTAAACCCACTGGTACTTAAACTAGCAGTTTACATTCTTTATTAAACTTATGGACTGCTAATTCAGCAACTTTTTGCACCTCCTATTTGTAAATAGCAGTAGCTGCTTTAACTGGTAATCAAAACGCACAGGTTTGCACATCTCTAATTCTGGGGATATTTTAGGGATTTCGACAGTACCCACTGCTGTTCTGACCGTTGACAATGCTCCAGCTGATCGAAAACGGTTTACTGCGCATGAATACGTGCCATTATAATTGCCGGCGCAAGAGAAAAAATTGCCTAGTCTAATACGGCCTTTACAAGAGACATATACAGGGTGATTGATGGTGGATGACCAATTAGACGTTTATAAAGAACTATAGTCAACGGATCACTTTGAAAATTTGGTGGCTTACATAAGTGGACATGCTGTATTTTTTTTAAATATTTTCAGCCAAGCAGTGCTGCCGCTTCTACTGAAAGTATTAGGAACTTTGATAATTTCCATAGAAACGCCTGTATATTATTTTATTTAGAATCCCTATTAATTTCTTAAGAACTTTCCTTAACATATTCCTATACCTAGTAATCGTCCTGGAGATAATTAATTTAACTTCTCTTTGGCAAACATATCTGTCAAAAAGCTCTTGAAATTATCTATACTCGCCGGCACAAAATTCCGCCACCCTAAAATTTTGGTCATGTTTGATATTTTATAACTTATTTATTTTTTATGCGATTTTCATGATTTTGTTATCAGTTTTTAGATCCATTTATCGTGTTTTTCCTGAATTATTAGTAACATTTTTTGATTAGGCTATATTATACAGAAGTAAATCGAACTGTTGTTTTTGGCGTAATTTCAAAACACCCTGCAGGAAAATTGAGGTGGATAATTTTATTTACATACTGATTCTGGTAATCTTTGATGTATTCTAAACATATCGTCTTTTCATTCATTCCATTATCTCATGTCTGCTGCGAGCTGCAAAATTTTAAATAAAACGCTGATTTAAAGCCTATTTTTATTAAGAAAAACAAACACTAGGTATATCATAAAGGTAATTAACAAAAACAATTTTAATCTTGTGTATTTCCACCTCTCACAGTAAAGACAGCTTGCAGCATTCGTGGTATCGAATGAATAAGGTTACTTATCCTTTCTTGAGGGATAACGCCAGTTGTAACTTTTGCAAGGTTTGTGGTTGTACAGGACGAAGACGAACGGCCCTTTTAAGTTGATCCCAAAGATGTTCGATTGGGTTGAGATCCGGGCTACATGTGGGCCATTCCAATCTTGGAAGTCCAACTTCATCCAGATATTCGCTCACTACATGTGCAATGTGAGGTCTAGCATTGTCATGCATTAATGTAAATTGGTTCCCAATGAAAGGAGCAAATGGAACAACAACTTCTTGGAGGCTTTCCTCAATGTAACGGTGGGCAACAAATACAAGATTGGTGCGTGCTTCGGTAGAAATACCCGCCTACATCATGAACCGCCATGAGATTCGTTCTGATATGATGCAGTCAGCATATCTTTCATTTCTACGTATGTATACCCGCTCACGACCATCAGGCGACCTTAACAAACCCTGGATTCATCAGTGAATAGTATGTAAGAATATTGTCACTGTCAAATGTTCAGTCACAATAATCTCGTACTTACCCAACATCAATAATTTTTATAACAGCAAGCTTGACATACATTTTATAAAAATAACATCCTTTGATTTAAAATTTTGCAGCTAGCAGCAGAAATGAACTAATGGAATGAATCAAAAACCGAAATGTTTAGCATACATCAAAGATTACAAGAAACAGTATTTAAATAAAATTATCCACCTCAATTTCCCTACAGTTGAAATTAAGACAAAAAACAACAGTTGGGTTTACTCGTGTATAATATAGCCTAATCGAAAAATGTTACTTTATAAAATAATTAAGGAAAAACACAATAAATGGATCTACAAACTGATAATAAAATCATGAAAATCGCATAAAATAAAAAAATTATAAAATATCAAACTTGACCAAAAGGACCCCGCAGTTTTTAAATGGAAATTGGGTTTCACTCAAATTTACTAAAAAGTATTGCATCATACGAATTGTATTATCCTGATAAAATGTCTCCATGGGCGCGATGAAAAATAATGAGAGGATTTCGAGATACGAGCCATGCAAGGTGGTGATGTTTCAAGTCCAAAAGTCGTATCTGACCAGTACGTATTACGAATAATGATCAATATATTCACGTATATTCTCATAAACATCGTACATATAAATATAGATAGATATCTACCCTCTTCATGTACGCCACCCGAGAATGGGAATATACGTGAATATATTGATCATTTGATTTGATTTGATTTGATATTCGTAATACGTACCGGTCAGATACGACTTTTGGACTTGAAACATCACCACCTTGCATGGCTCGTATCTCGAAATTCTGTCATTATTTTTCATTGCGCCCATGGAGACATTTTATCAGGATAATACAATTCGTATGATGCAATACTTTTTAGTAAATTTGAGTGAAACCCAATTTCCATTTAAAAACTGCGGGGTCCTTTCAGGGTGTGTATGTTGCTATACCTATCTCGACCAGTCAATTTGTAGAAGCTTAAGGTTACTTAACCAAATCTAAATTGTAGCATACAAGGCGACATAAAAATTATTTTTTTTTACTTCTTACAAAATTATTAAAAGTTTGTAGAAGAAAATCACGAAAAAAATCATCTAAAAAAAATATCTATTTCTCTAATAATTAATTTTGCTAAATAAATGCCCATAGCAAATACCAATGTATGGAAAAATTATTATTCCTCTCTGATGATAGGTATGTACACCGACCCTGTACTGACGAGAACAAATGAGTTCGAAACTGGTCTACAGGTGGTTACATCCTATCAATGGAAAAGGCTTCCTTTTCTTGGTAGTACCATTCAATTTGAAATAGTATTTAAAGTGGTACTGTGTAGACTAAATACGCCCTTATTGTATAAGGTATCATCGGGCGGCCTGGAAAATAACAATATTTCCATACATTGGTATTTGATATTAATACCACCTGAAAAGTATACACTTTTTATTTTTGAAATGCCCATATGTCAAAAATTATTCGAAATAGGTATACATAAAGAGATAGACAATTTCAAGAGCTTTTAGGATCACAGATAAAATACAGGGTGTTTCATTCAAAAAAACATAAATTTTTATATGAGAATCAAATTATTTGTATTTTGAGTGAATGGCCTCTAGGTATTACTCGACTCACAATCACATTTCAGTGCATTATTTTATAGTTCAAAAATATCAGCCCCTTTTGAAGGATATGTTTTCCAAGGAAAAAAGTTAAATTAATTATTCTGGATATGAGATAGGTATAGGAAACTGTTAAGAAAAGTTATTAAGAAAATAATAAGGATTCTAAAAAAAATAATAGGTGTTCCATTTAGATTTTCAAAGTTGCTAATACTTTCTAGTAGAGGCACCAGCACTGCACGACTGAAAATATTTTTAAAAAAGAGTACATGTCCACTTAATCAATCAATCAATAATGTATCATAAGAAACAAATTCTTGTTGACAAAGCCGAAATAAAATAACACAATTACACTCTCTCCCTAAAAAAATCATTCAAATGCCAAAGTGTGTGTATTACGCAAAGGGTATGCTAGAGCAGTTTTAATTATGACTTTCTTCTTATAAGTGAGACTTAGTACAAAATAGACATTACGAGTTATTTGAAAAACTTATATAAACTACCAAATTTTTTAAGTGATTCTTCGACAAGTTCTTCTTAAACGTCTAAGAGGTCATTCACCAGGGTCTGTATTATATCCTTATATATATACTTTTAAACTTGGAAACTGCCTAAAACTTAAATACATATACATATGGAGTAGAATAGTAAAAAACTTCTCTGTAGTATTATTAAAAATACAACTTTTAAGCTGGTTTATTACAATTACCAATTTTTGTATTTTGATATTTATAAACAGATAGTTCTAATATGGCTTTGATGCAAATTTATTTTTAATCATATATTAAGCAGGTAGTTAATTTTAGCTGTTGATCCAACTTTTATACTTCAATTTTATATTAGAAATGGATGGGCAAAGTATATGAACAGTGACTACTTATTCCATGAATTTTACATATTTACTTATTCACTAGAAATTATTTAATTTGAAACAGTCCTAAATTGACAAATATGGATTTAAAATGTTAAGTGTAACGATAAGCTTATATAGGCCTCGACCTGACACAATATCAATTATCAGAAACCAATAAGGAGTGCCATATGGAGTTGCCAATGAAGTAAATGTTGCAACAAGGTAGATATATATTTTACGCCCTAATTTAAGGACATTAAATATTCAATGGGCAATCTGACGCCAAAACATTAAAATCTGTACTTGAGGGCATGATTGAATACATTCAATGTTTATTTTGGCACAGTCCGTTTATATTTTAAAACACGTAGATATACTATAAAAAAAAATATTTTTCTACAATTCTAGTAAAATTTAACATACTATTTATTATTGTAGAGCTTACCAAACAAATATTTCCTCAATACCCATTTATTGTCACTAAACAATGGATATATTCCACCTCTCATGCAAAAAATAACACAACCTTATTTGAGATCAACTTGGAAATAAAATTTTCAACGCTTTCAATAAAAACAAATTTATCTTGTGAACTTGAAATTTAATGATTTTTAAAATCCTAAAAATTTCACTTTACTTTTACTCAGCTGATTTTGGCAAGTCTTTGTCCTTTTCCTCCCGATTACCGAACGAACCGAATAAGCTACATATACGGTCTCCTTCTCCTCTGTGTATGATCTCAAATCTCATTATAATCTCTACTTTCATATTGTTCTACATACTACATTTATTTTGTGTCATTATTAAAGATGACGAATGCAAATAAATTACATTAGAAACACAAGGCACAACAATTATAAAATTAAACAAGATATCGAAGGTGGAAATAGACAACGAACAAATACATGTTCTGATCAGTCCCGGATGCGGGAAGTTGCGGATGGGGCGCAGCCGATGCGCTTGTCAGAGTAACGAATAACGATCCATATCCATTGTCATCAACAGTTCGGTATCGTGTGGTTGTGAAAATTAGCAAAATATTCATTACTACCAGCAAAAAATTGTAATCCTGTTCTTGAAGGATTTAGGTGTGATATTACAACAAATTCCTTTAAACACGGCGATAATTTGTTTAAACTGATCCATGACCCCCTGTGCTATGATTATTTTGCAGAACTCGTAAGGAATCCTGTTTTGACCACGACTTTATATATATATATATATATATATTACAACGGGACTGTCCAGTGTCGACTCTTACCACTCAGTAGCTACTAATACCAAAGAAAATATATCATTACTAATACCTTATGGGACACAATAAGTATTAGTATGCAATTTTAATAACTGAAAAGAATTTGAAGAAGCGTATAGGGGAGATTGTAAGATTGTAAACTTAGAACGCTATTTATATTTATGGAACAAAACAGTCCTCTGTGGTAAATCCTTTCGCTGGTCACAAAACTAACCGCACGAACAAACCCTTCTTCTGTTCACGAAACTAACCTCACTTTTAAAAGCCTGGATTTTTTCTTTCGAAGTCCGGAGCTAGTTTTCTTAAAATTTCCCAGTCTACTTACTTTCCGTTAAAGCTGACATAATTATTTATCAGGGCAAGTTAAATTTGATTTATATTATTATAACTGTAATTGTTTTTGTGTCTCCTGTATTTTTTTGGGATTTTCTGGATTGTATGTGTTCTAAACTCTCACCGACCTAGGACATCTGGCTATAATTTTAGAATTAAGTTAAGGAAGGATCCATCAAAGTAACGAACTTTTTACAGGAATGGGGGGCTGGAAACTAGAAATTGCCAAAATGGCAATGTATGTGACATTCCCGGTTGCTATGTTTCACTATTTCAACCAACCAGCGCTATTTGAAGAATGGGTAGTCAAGACTAAGAGAGAAATATATCCTCCAGAGAATCCTGAACAGCGAAAAGCTTTTGAGGAATCATTTAGGATTTCAAGAGAAAAACATGCTGCCTTGGAAGAAGATGCTGGGTAGAATACCTTCTGATAGTGAGTTTAACTTCATGTATATATAATTAAAAATTTGATTGTGCTATTGTAGTAGTTTGTAGGTTGATTAAAATATAATAATACTTAGGTAATTGATGGCAAATGAAGTCAGGAGTGAGCTCAGGTGGCTGGTCTGGTGAATGAGCTACTTACGTTGACAACCTGATTGATTTGTTCAATTTCTTAGCTATGAAATATGATACTGAGCTGGTTTTATTTCCCCTTCTCTTTTGTTGAATAAGTGTGGGTGGAAATTCATAATAATGGTGGCAGATATTCATATTAATGTGATATATTAACATTTTAACTGTCACCATAAAGTAATGTGCTTTAAAATATCAGGCTTGCCTTTGGGGCACAACTTTTTCAAATATTTTAATCTTGGCTTAACCCCTCATCTCCCACTTAACTATACAACCTGGCAAAGTAATTGTGGTGAATTTCGGCTTTGGCTTTGTACCAGCAAGTTGATGTCCTCATTTCAACATTATTAAAATCATAGGAAGGTGAGCTAAGATAGGTCCAACCCATGGTATAAGTAACTATAGGTATGATTGCACGCCGATGATCACGTGGCTTGGCGAGTAAGTTTTAAATCTCTTATGAAGGTTTACATTGCTGTCATCGTTTTTAACTCTTTTTTGAATGTATTAAAACGTTTTATGCATGTAATGGTATATGAAATGAAAGAATAATATATGACGAGTATTTACGTATATCAATTTCATAGAAATATAACACACAAATACCACTAAAAAAAGAAAAGATATCAGAGAAATTTTTCGCGGCCATTTGAGCCGGCGACAATAGCCGAAGCATGCCGAAAGCTGCTCGCCGACCACTGATGGTTTTGAAACAGTGTTGCCAAACTTTTACAATTGTAATAGATCCACTAGTATTTTAACATTCTTGTTGTGTGGCTCCCCATATGAAATTTATGTTCAATCTGGAGGGACCACCTCCAGATTGAACATAAATTTCATCTAATAGGAAAGTAACGACCCTTTTTTTCGTACTCTTTTTACTCTGACCCGTTTTTTACTATTCCTATTAGGTTTCGAACCGGCACTCTATTTCTTTCGATAACGGATGTCTGGCAACACTGCTGCATGGTTGCCGTAGTTTTTGGTGGACATTTTGTAAGTTTACCAGAACGTTTTCTTATAGTCTTGTGTTTATTAAAAAAAATATCTGAATTTTTATAAAATGAGGTGCGCTATGTTCGGTTGTGATATGGATAACCAGGCAAAGACATTTAATAGAAATATAAGGTTTTTCCGCTTTCCTAAAGATAAAAACAAACAATTAAAATACACACAGTTGTGTAAGCGGAAAGATAATTAGGTCGTATTTTAGCTTTAATCTTTGTTGTATGTTCATGAAATAAATATTCCTAAATACCATGATATTATTCTTTCATTTCACATACCACTAAACGTAAAAACTTTTAATTAAAACGGCGTCAGAGTAATAATAGTACGAAAAAAAGGTCGTTACTTTCCTATTAGATGGGGGACCACCTCCAGATTGAAAATAAATTTCATGGGGAGCCCCACAACAAGAATGTTAAATAGTAGTGGATCTATTACAATTGTAAAAGTCTGGCAACACTGTTTCAAAACCAGCAGTGGTCGGCGAGCAGCTTTCGGCATGCTTCGGCTATTGTCGCCGGCTCAAATGGCCGCGAAAAATTTCTCTGATATCTTTTCTTTTTTTAGTGGTATTTGTGTGTTATATTTCTATGAAATTGATATACGTAAATACTCGTCATATATTATTCTTTCATTTCATATATCATTACATGCTTAAAACGTTTTAATACATTCAAAAAAGAGTTAAAAACGATGACAGCAATGTAAACTTCCATAAGAGATTTAAAACTTACTCACCATGCGCACGGCAGACGAAATTGGGACGGTTAGATATCCTACCTTTAGTTTATTGTATCATGGGTCCAACCTATAGGCCAATAGATTCAAATTAAACTTTATATTTAAGAATTTAATTCTATTTTCGACAAAATACTAGTTGGATCAATTGGTTCTGCCCCCCTTACACATATTCTAAATACTATGTCCTGTACTTAAATTTAACTGCTTTAGCTATAACCCCACTGAACTGAAATAGGGTCCTCTACCCCTACTTATGTCCTTGAGCAACATCAGTAGATTTCTTTCTTTATCACTAAGTGTCTTTAAAAACGTAGTATTTTTTTATATACCTATCGATTCTCTTGGAAACAAACTGAAGTAGAGCAGTGACCAGCAGAAAATTTTAAATTTATAGTATTTCTGATATCAAGAACCTATATGAAAATGACCATTAATGTTTGGCTCTACTTCATATACCATAAAAGAGAAATATTTATAGCATAATGTGTTGCAAACTTTCCTCCTGTCTCTGTGTAACATTTAGGCCGAACAATTATTGTATCCTACATAGTTTAAAGTTTTTTTCCGATAAACATGAGAGTAAACACATTAAATCACTAAACATTTAAAAATTACTACAAAATGTCTGCATGACCATCCTAGTACCTTTGACCACTAAAGTAAACAATTTGCATTGCAATGGGGATTATAATAAAATAATTTAAAAAATTATGAATAAATTTATTTTCAATATTTAATATGTTTATATTTAAAAAACGATCTATTCAGCCTTATTTTTTCTGCGATAAGCTACTAATATAGCTAAAGAAATAGGAATGGATGCTGAGCCCAGCAATATTCGCTGTCCAAAGACTTCTGCTATCGATCCAGATAATACTGGAGAAATAAAGGACATAAAATAAAACAAATTTTCAAATACAGCAAACACTTTCCCACGGTCGTTCTCTAACGTTCTTGTAGTTATCATTTCTATCCAAAATGCATCCATAAACGTTTTAGTAAAGCACATAAGTCCAATAAAAAATAGAAACGTATATACTGAGCTAGAAAGACTCATTCCTAGATAAGAAATAACCAGTACTAGTCCACCTTGAATTATTTTAGAACGATCTGAAATTTTAGCAAAAGTATCGTTTAATTTTAGTTTAAGTATATTTGATACAATTGAAAATATACTTGTCATAAAGAACACATATCCTAAGTATCGACCCTGTAAGTTGAATTCATTAAGTAGAACAAACCCAACATTGGCTAATATTGTGCAAAAACTGAACTCGTACAGGCCTTTCATAACAAATAAATCTTGATACAGAGGCCAAGATATAGTTTTTATATTGAAAATTGCAGTTTCCACTTCTTGAAGAGCTTGTTTGGCAAGCGAAATGTTTTTCTTGTTCTTATTCTTTCTACTTGTTTTTAGGTCTTCTGTTAGGCCATTCTTTGCCACCACTAAAATATTAAAATTAAGTTTGACAATCTGTTTACGAATTTTTGCTTTAATGAATTGGTAACAGCGTGCATAATTTGGCCGTTGATGTTTCATAAATGCTGTTACACAAGTTTTATGTGGCCAGTCATCACTAAAAGCGCAAAAATACCCAATTCGCCAGTCTTGTATGACCAATTGGAGGCTGACATAAAGGTGCATATCCACCAAAAAAACATTTACAGCAAACGTTTTTGAATGTTTGCAATTGTATGATCAGGTTTGTCTACACCAGCCAAATATCCGTACACAAGTGTGTTGCAAACATTTGTTATTGATCCGAATGCCTACTCACTCTCACTTATTGTTCGTAACCGCGTATCCATTATAATAGCACTGGACACATAGAAACAACAAATCCCTTTGATGACTGCCATAGGTCAGAACACAAACAATTGCGACTGCACGTAATTACCGTCTCAACCAAACAAATATTGAGTTGCAAATATTTGCTGACAATCATAAACATTTTGCGCGCTTGGTGGATATTATAAAAGGATTTCACATAATCAATTGGATAATTTGGTAAGGTCGTCCATATAAGATACATTAAAATAACCTTTAAAATTATAATTTAATTTATTTTCAATTGTAAACAAATATGTCTATAAACAAACAAAAAGACGTCACAGTCTATACAATCTTATTTTTTTGTTTGTAAGTTACAAATATAGCCAATAGAATTGGTAGGGATGCAGAGCCTAGTAAGATTCTGTCTCCAAAAACCACTGCTATTAACCCTGACAGTACCGGGGCTACAAAACTCATAAGAGGAAACACGTTTTCAAACGCGGCAAATACTTTTCCACTGTCACTTTCTAATGTCTTTGTAGTGATCATTTCCATCAAGAATGCATCCATTAATGTTTTGGCAAAGCACAGAATTCCCATAAAAACTGCAAACATATATACTGAGCCAGATAGACCCATTCCTAAGTAAGAAATGGCAAGTACCGATCCACCTAACATTATTTTCGAGCCATCTGGAATTTTTTCAAATGTGTCGTTTAATTTTAATTTCAGTACAGTTGAAAGGATAGAGAACACACTGATCATGACAAATACATATCCTAAATAGCGTCCTTCTACGTTAAATTCATCAGAAAGAACCAAGAAAAAATTTGAAAAGAGAAAACTAAAGTCGATGAGGCCTTTAACTATAAATAATTCTCTGTAACGATTCCAAGATATAGTTTTTATATTATTAACGGCTGTTCGTAGTTCTCCTACCGCTTTTTTACCGAGTGAAGTATTTTTCTTGCTTTTATTTGATTTCGAGTCCTCTGCTAACCCTTTCCGTGCTATCACTAAAATAAATAAAATTATTAGGAACCATGACACATTCCCTCATCTAGTCGGGAAGTAGTACTAGACATGCCTTTGGTAAGGTGCTATTATAATTAGTGTTGGGAAAAACCAATGATTTTAATAATCGAGTACTAGATACTCGAGCGATTTCAATAATCATATTCATCAAGCGTGCCAGGTGGCCTTGAAATTCCCGCAATTGTTCGCGGGTCGCTGATTGCTGTGTATAATTTGGAATTTATTACCCTTTTATTTTATTTTTTTTTGCTAAATTATAATCTGCCAGAAATCCCGGAGATTGTCCCCGAAAACGCTGAAAACAATCTGGCAACCATAATTATCGGGCGCCTTCGGCGACGATTTTCGCTTCGATTTATAATTCGGGTGATCTCCAATAATCGCTCGAGCGGTTTTTAAAAATCACTTGAAACTCCGATTCATCGAGCGATGATGTCACCTAGCGGTCGGTCGGTAGTGCGGAGGCGAGTATCCAGTGAAAAGTTATGTGACGATTATCGCTTGAATTTATAACTCGAGCAGTTTTTCAATAATCGAGCGTTGTTGGTTCTTTCGAGTACTCGAGCGATCCCAACACTGATTATAATTTAGATGCTTAGTTCTGTTTTTTTATCATCATTTAACTGGTTAGCAAAATATTCTTATTTTTGCGAACAGAAAAATGTAATCGGTCAGCCAAAATGGCTAGTTTGTCAGCAACTTATGGATAGCAAACATTTCTGAATCGTGACAGTGCCCTGGGAAAACAAGTGAAAAGCCGCCCCCGCTACACCTTTTGTAGTCGATTTCCTTCTGTATTCGGCAAAATACAACACAAGAAAGTTACATAAATTGAGAGTGTCCCGGGAAAACAACTGGAAACCCGCCTCCGCTACTTTTTGGGCCTTGACTGCTACACCGAATGAAAACACACGCACGCAAGTAGCTACTCGTATCACGCGACTGCTTTCGCTCCGCCCACAATAACGAACTTTGCCGATTATTCAAAACAAACGCAATCCAATGATTTATATTGATAACCATTCTTTTAATATGCAAACCTCTGAAGTAAACTGCTTATAGACATGTTTTTTTCTGCTGACCAATTGCAAGATCTTGCTGACCAAGTAATCATTTCGCAGCTCGGCTGTTAATTAAGCGAACACATCTTACAAGCGGACTGATATCGGTTAAATTGTTGTCAGTTTGTAGCATTTTTTCCAGAACAAGTGTTGCAGCCCGATTTTTATTTATTGCAAGCAAAATCTTTTTATGCTGATCAAATGATTTTATGGCTATTTTTGCCGCGATCCAATTTTAATAACGGCAAACCATTTAATTACTTCTCGTTTTTCTATTCATTATTTATATAACCCTAGGACTTTATGGAAGTAACTATACCTGCTGACTACAATTCAAGCTAAAAATTATGGGTACTTCTCTCCAGGCTACATAGGTTTTGGATTTGTCCGGGGGGGTTGACCACTCATCAAAAAAAAATGTACATGTATTGCGGAAATCCTATGATTGCATGTGATTGCGGGCGATTGCGATAAGATTTCGAGACTGTATGGTAATTTTTTTGGGCATTTATTCGGCTTAAAAAAGGATCGCAATTCAATTCATTTGTAACTGTTTTTGTATACAGGGTGCTAAAATTCGTGGGATCTCGAACACGTTGAGACATTCGAAAATGGTTAAATTGAATCGAAGTTGCGCATTTTGAGGCTTAATAACTTGATGGAAGTTAATTTTAATTATACGAATATCTGCAGAAATATCCGAACAAAAACGAAATATCCAGGACCCGGAATTTTAAATACGGTTTTAGAGACTTCTAAGCTTTGGAAACTTAAAACAATTCAAATATTAATCAATTATTCAGGTTTGCTGTTTTCTGAGCTATAATATTTTAGGTTAAACGATTAAAAATTAGCGAACAAATTTATCTTGTTAAGATAGTCAAGGAATTGTATTAATTCCTTGCATTGTTAAGTACATATAGTTTTAGTTTAGTTAGTTTTAGTTTTCTTATGAGTTCTAGGACTTTAAAGACTATTTTTGTATTGAACAATGATCATTATTGAAGGAATACCCATTGTTCCCTATATCAACTAGGGTAATGATTAATTATTTATTATTAGTACCTTCGAAAATCATGATTAAGAGTTTTGGGAGTCCGCAAAAGGGTATTGAACAGAGTATTATTATTCACAAAAAGGCAATCAAAAATTATACTGATAGAACCGAATAGGCTATCCCGGAAACAAATATTGAAAGCGCAGGCGCGGCTGTCGCGATTACTCTCACCACACGCGAATTTGAGCGATTTCGGATAGTATTCGACAATGATTGCCGGATTGAGAGAAGGATTGCGAGAAGAATTCCGAGATTTCCGTGTGATTGCGAATGATTTCGGAGGAGATGTATATGTATTGCGGCGAGTGGTCTCTCACACCCATTATCATATCAAATATTCAGTTTCCCTTAAATCCATATTTATTTGTTCAGCAATATACGAGTAAGCTTATTCATCAGCTAGTTCGACTGAGCAGGGTTTAGGGGTAACCAGCTATAACTTGGCATAGTTTAAATAAATTGCGCCAAAAATGAGGTGGAATTAGTAAATCAAATTAACATTAATTTGCTAAAGAAAAACTAGTTCCCAGCCATCTACAACCGGACCTAAGACTCGATTCAATATTGATGAGATTTCGGCTTTAAAGGGAGCATGTGCAGCCCTACCCCTTCGAAATCACCCTCTTTAACCGCTTGGTCAATTCAAAAACTTTTAGGATTTTTATACATATTATTGGCTGTCAGATAGCATTGTTATTTTATTGAATATCATTCAATTATTTATTACTTTCAAGAAGAACATCAATCAGTCTGATTACAATATCTAGAATCGTTTATTCTAACCAAAAAATGACAAGAAAAGTGAATTCTAAATTACATGTTCTTAAGTTATGAGTGGAAAAGGTCACAATGGCATATTTTCTTTAAAAAAATAAACTACTAGGAAGGAAAGTTAAAGTATCCGTCAAGTCGCTGCTCCTATACATTTGTCTCAACACAGTTGGGTGTCATTAAAGATACATTTATATACATATTTGTGAATTTAAATAAAACAGAGAGTTTAAAACCTAACACTAACAATCATACTTTAAAAAGAAACTAAAATAAGTTATGTGTCCCTAATTCTACTTTGCTAATAATATCACACAGTCTTGTTTTTCTGTTGATAAGCTACCCGGATAGATATAGAAACAGGTACTGCTGCGATGAAAAGTAAACTTCTCTGTCCAAGAATCTCTGCAATCAGTCCACTCATCACTGGCGCTACAAACATACAGAAGGGAAACAGATTATCGAAGGCAGCGATGACTTTTCCTCTATCGCTTTCTCGGGTTTTTGTAGTGATTATCTCTGTATAGGTTGTATCCATGAAAAATCTCGTTAAACAAGTAATTGCTAAAAATGCCAGGAATTTATACAGAGATGTGGATAGCCCCATGCCTACGTAAGTGATTAGTTGCACCATCGCTCCATAGAATATTTTTCGACTGTCCGGTACTTGAGCAACGTAGTTTTTCAGTTTTAATTTAAGTACGGCCGACACCATTCTACAGATACTGATCATCAAGAACACATATCCTACTACCCGTCCTTTTACTTCAAATTCCTGTAGAAGAATGAGACCCACGTTCGAAAATATTATGGCCATACTCAAGTCGGAGAATCCTCTCATGTAGAATACGTCTCGGTATCGAGGCCATTCTATACTTTTAATATTTACAACAGCTGTTCTTAGTTCTTGGGCTGCTTTTTTGAAAAATGTTGATGTGTTTTTAATTTGTGTCTTGGGTTTAACGACTATCGGTAGTCTCTTGGTTATAACTGAAACAAAATAATTACATTCATCAATGTATGTATTCGTTTTATTCGGGGCACCAAAAGCTATAATAACACTTCATAAGCAAACATGCATAGGTTCCGCTAAATATTTTTTAAAAATCCTGGAAGGGATCTAAAATGGGCGTCTTAGAGAGTCTTATTTATAAACGAAAGGCCAGAACCAATTTCGGTTTCTTACCAATTTGGTATCGTCAGTTAATTTCAACCAGTTCACATTTTCGTTCTTGTATTACCTGAACAAATAAAACCCCTGAATCTCTCGCCAATAACATAATTTTCCTGTACAGGGTAATCGGATAATGCATTAGGGTACAGTACGTTTCACGAAATTTGGATACGACTTAATAATTTCCTGGGTCGGTCCCATTGTGTCGACAAGAGCTTGGCAATAAACAAGTGAAGTATGAAGGGACGGACTAAGGAAAACAAGTAATGATATAATTATATTAATGTAATCAAATGAAATAACATTTTTTTTAAATATTACTAGTCATATTTATTTACATTTATAATGTCATTCTATAGATAGTTCTGTTTCGCTATCGCTATCCTCATCAAAATTAATTATAATTGGATTAATTATACGATCCAGACTAATATACGAATTTTCTACAGTTATTACGTGACGGACTGAATTTTTCCAACTACCTGGGGGAATATCATTAAAGCATTTTCGTATTAATTCTACAACACTAGAACTTAAAGTCGGAGAAATATTTTCAGACCTAACCAGTGATTTTAACTGGTGCCACATATGCTCTATGGGGTTAAAAATGCAATAAAAGGGTGGGAGCCGTAGCACTGTATGTCCAATTTCTTCTGCCAATGTGTCACAAACATATACTTTTTTTATACAAAATGTCTTTAAAACTTCTAAAAGATCACTTTTTTTATAACTTTCTTCAAAATATATATCCATGTAGTTCTGAATCTCCAACTTTGTATTATTTGAGCTTGGAGCTTTATGTAATTGGCGACTGTGATAGCTCGCATTGTCCATTACTATCACGCTGTTAAAAGACAATTCTTGAACCATTCCTCAAAAACTAACAAATTTAACCACAAAAAGATATTTAAATATAAATTAAGCAACCTAACCTACCTGATGTGCCTATATTTAATTATAATTATTACAATCCGGTCCTTTCCACATAATAATAACAAACGGTCATAAATAATGGGATGGCCCAGGTACTTTTACTGCAGTCATTAAGTTATATCCATTTTTCATGAAACAATCTTAACTTGGAGGTGATTCTACATGTTAAAATAAAGGTAGTAAAGTGATATAACTAAAAGTAGGAAACTCAATATGTGTATACAGGGTGTTATGGAAATGACTTATTATATTTAAATAGGTGACTACTAGGGTGTCCTAGAGAAAGTCTACATAATTTTTTTTAAATCGAATATTTAAATACTGAGGTAAAAGCCCTTTTTACCCACATACTGTCGCGCCGTTCCATCTGGATTCACTTAGCAACAATGTGGGTCACTGGAGTATACTAACAGTGATGTCATACCACACCGCGTGTCTCGCCCTTACTTGGATACCCGGAGCGCGCCACTATTGTTGCTTCGGTATGTTTCGAGACTCGGGGATGGAATGACGCTGTCGAGGGTTCCACGTGCTTGACGTATACGAATTTTAAACGTTTTGTTAGTTGTAGCTTTACCCGATTTTTTTCTGCTGTGAAATAATTCATAATAATAAATGTTGTGATGTGATTTCAAATTTGTGTGATATTATCTACTGTTGGTTCTGTTGCAAAACATACTTTTTCTGTTTTATTTTTTTATGGAATTTAATTATAAAACGGATTATTTTAAAATGAGATCGAAGGTATTTGTAGTTTTGTTTTCTAAAAAGATTGAACAAGAAGTGATAACGCGGGTCAAATATGTCTTGTTGTCAAAAACTGAACACGTGCGTTTACAATTCTGTGTTGCAATATGACAACACCGCCTATACCTCTTTTGAGACTCGATACTGCCTATTGATTGGGAGCGCCCTCAGTAGCGGCCACGTAAAGTTTGAGATTTCATATAAAATTTATATTTCGCTTAATAATTCAAAGCGCCATTTATGGTTATTTTCCTTCAATTTATTTTCATCTCAGGATTTGCTGGTTTAAATATAATAAGTAATTTCCATAACACCCTGCATATTTTTTGCTTTCAATTGAAAATCTACATTTACTGCTAACAAAAATTGCTTAAGGCCGTATTACAGTCGGGAATTTTTATGGCGCCAGCAATGGCAATTATAATTCAGGGATTCAGGCGCAGTACACCGTTCTCCGTACTACAGTCAGAAATTCTACTCTTCTGACAATTAAAATGACACGGATTCATGCGCAGTACACCGTTCCCGATCAGCTGTCTCTCATTACCAGAAATGGGGCAGGCGCCATTTTAATTGCCCTTGCCGGCGCAATTGGGTAGACATGGATTATTCTGTTATTTTTAACTGTTTATTATTTGGCCGAACCAGGTATGAACAGGTAATGGCCATTTAAACCCACTGGTACTTAAATTAGCAGTTTACATTCTTTATTAAACTTATGGACTGCTAATTCAGAAACTTTTTGCACCTCCTATTTGTAAATAGCAGTAGCTGCTTTCACTGGTAATCAAAACGAACAGGTTTGCCCATCTCTAATTCTGGGGATATTTTAGGGATTTCGACAGTACCCACTGCTGTTCTGACCGTTGACAATGCTCCAGCTGATCGAAAACGGTTTACTGCGCATGAATACGTGCCATTATAATTGCCGGCGCAAGAGAAAAAATTGCCGAGTCTAATACGGCCTTTACGCAAAATTCCAGTTTGCGCCTAAACGGTGGGGTTTATCAACTGGAAAAACACCCAAAAAGGTACTCAGGTATTCTGTTGTCTTTAAAATAAGGTACCCTTTTTCCAATCTGTTAAAAAGAGATAAGCCAAATATGAAATTTGAATTTCAGGTAAAGTGACCTCTGGTGGCACAGTAGAAAAATATTTTTATGACAGAATGATAGAAGTCAGTGACTTTTAAACCCATCCTAATGCATTATCTAAACACCCTTTAATTTTAATTCACGTTTAAGATCGATTTGCCATACACAAGTGTCAATTCCAACCTTGAGGTTTATTTAATTCTTAGGTATTTACACACACCTTCTGGATATGTTCTTCCTAAAGGTTTAGATATGTCATTAGGTGTGCAAGTGAATATTTAAAACACTTCTTCCTATATGTTGCAGTGTAAACCATAGCATAAGACAAAACAGTGCGCGACAAAGCAAACAGTCATTAAGTAATATTGCCCAATTTGTGTTGTGACTGCCACCAATATAATGATAAACGTGCAATACTAAATTATGAGGAGAAAAATTAATCAAAAAAACTTACCGTAAATAAAGCCTTTGTTTTGTCCGCGCTGTTTTATCTCAAAGGAAGATTAGGACACAGACACTTAAAAAAACTATTATCTACACATTTAAAAAAAAATCTTGGGCACAATATGTAGATTTGTTAGCTTGTGTTGCACGAAACTACCGATTTTTTTTTCAGTTTATTTGCACATAGAAACATGAACAGGGCTCTGTTCCGGGTTCGTTGTTGTTTCTATTAAGGATATGCATACAACGTGTCCAAGATTAGGAGGGTCAGTACAGGGATCTCGGAAACCGTAAGAGATACGAAGTCGGTTTGTTCATTTACGTGCCTAATAATATGCCGTTTAGAAAGTTTTAAAATTCCGAGTAGTTCCGGAGATATCTGGAAAAAAACGATATTCTGATAAATCGTTTTATTGTTTTCCTGGGTTTTTTTGAGATCGAATTCTAAAGTAAATTGCAGTTTTGCATTGCCACTTTTTCCGTTCTATCTAGCAGCGTTAATTGTTTTGTAATCCGACGAGTCGTCTTTGAGAGCTTTTTTTCTTCCGAATGCAACGATGTCTGACACATTGTGGTTTAATGACGTTTCGAGGGTTTTTGAACAACATCATGAAATTTTGGGATACGGTCCTGTATTTCTTATAATTTTATAAATATTATCTCATAAGTAAGCTCTAAATTTTTACTTATGTTGGACTAGTTCAATAAATAACAAATAATTTAATAATCAATCCCAAATAAGTGAACACAAATCATTCTTCTAAAAAGTAATAAAACGGACAACGAAAAAAGTAAGGAACTACATAATCAGGTATTCAAAATGATTTCCGTTATTCTCTAAGCACAAATAATATCTTCTAACTGCCACATAACAGTTCTTTTGAGATAAAATAAAACATGCGATAGAATATCAAACTTTTCAGCATTTGTACCCTATAAACCTCTTAAAACGTTCCCAAACGATCACAATGGGAATGTCAAGTGAAACAAATCACGCGTCGCCATCTTAATTTTTTTGTTTCAAACGCCTACTTTTCATTTAAATCCCGAATCAACAGAAGTTTGAAATAATGTTTCTGTATTTTGTTCACTTATTTGTGGTTTACTATTAAATTATTTGTTATTTATTAAATTAGTCCAACATAAGTAAAAATTTAGATCTTACTTATTAATCCTTAAACCACAATGTCTCACACACCGTTGCATTCGGAAGGAAAAAAGGTATCAAATTCCAATATCAGAAAAACAGGACCGTATTTAAAAAAAGAAAGTTGATAATGGCCCTTCGAAGACGACTCGTCGGATTACAAAACAATTAACGCTGTTAGATAGAACGGAAAAAGTGGCAATGCGCAATTTACTTTAGAATTCGATCTTAAAAAACCCAGGAAAACAATAAAACAATTTTTCAGAATTTCGTTTTTTTCCGCATATCTCCGGAACTACTCGGAATTTTAAAACTTTCTAAACGGCATATTATTAGGCACGTAAATGATGCGCAACTTTACCTCCATTTAACCGACTTCGTATCTCTTACGGTTTCCGAGATCCCTGTACTGGCCCTCCTTATCTTGGACACGTCGTATATCCTTAGAAGGAAGAAAGGCTATGTATCTACCCCTAATATAACTTAACAAATTTACTATCCGTTTAATGTCAAGTTTGCAATGTTGGGTGGAGATGTATCACAGTGAGAACGTTTATGGGACTTTATGAACAAATTAAAGTTTGAACATGAAAACAATATAAAAATATCTGGTGATTGATTAACCACTTACATATTAATATGCTTTGATAGATGTATCTTGAGAAATAGGTGTGTGTATTTTGAGAAATGTACCTTATATGTGTATACCTACGAATGGGAGTCTACAATGGCCCCATTGAATGTAGACTTTGCGACGTAGAGGATGAAACTGCCCCCCCCCCCCCCCCCCCCACATATACACACTCCACATAAACTAAATTACCTCTTTTAGGTATCGGTTATGAATTTTTTTCTTACGCCTTGTCTGGTGGTGAAGGCCACCTATTAATTTTATAAATTTATCGATAATTGCAAAAGCGTAATAGATTCGTGAGCGGCGTAATAACGTAATAGATCACCGTCTTTGGTAACACTGGACTGCAGTGGAAGAAGCTTAAGCCTCACAGTCCCGACCCCCGCCTTGAACCATACGACCATGGATACCTATCGACAGTTACCTTCGGTATGGTATAAGTCTCTCATTATGGAGATACGGCCGCTCGCCATCCATGGCAGTATTAAGTAATAAGAGGTATTCATGGGGTGAATTTCAGAACATCCTGTAGCCTCCTTGTCTGCTTGTCTGTGTGCAAAATATTAAGATTTCGATGAAAAGTATTTCTTTTGTTAGTAAACTATTCTTATACATAACAACTCTGACGTCGGAAATAGTATATTACGTACCGAGGTGGAAAGTGTTTCATTTCTGCCGAGAGAGTCGGTAGTTAACCGAGGCGCGAAGCGGCGAGGTTATCTAAATCTCGAGACAGTAATGAAACTTTTCACCGAGGTTTGTACACTTTCTTATTTACAACCACATCTAACATCCACTTCTTATTATTTTGAATTAAAATTATTAATAAAAGATAAATGTCGTTTTGACTTTTCCATTGAAAAATTAGACAGAAATTTCAAATAACCGCAGGTGGTAAAATACCGTAGGTAATAATACACATCAAGATGGCAAATATCATTTTTTGAATATGGTTTCCATGTCACTAAACAATATATTATTTTAACAACAGAAAAATGCCATCAGATGAGGAATTTGATTTTGCTGCTACTCCACTAGAAATTTGAGAAGCAGCAAAAATAGTAGAAGAAGATCTTCTGCCAACTAAAAGCCCCCGAGATATGACAAGGCATATGACTGTTTCGACGAATGGTGTACGGGAAACATAGTTCAAAATCCTGGTTCTGAGTCGATGCTACTAGCTTATTTCAGTGAAAATGCCAAGACAAAGAAGATATCAACGATTTGGTCACAATATTCAATGCTGAGGACCACTCTTATTAATTAGGGAAAAAGTAGACATATCTAAACACGCAAAGCTATTAGCATTTTTAAAAAAGTGTGTTCGTATATTATTTTGAGATATCGATTTTTTTTAAAATTGTCATTGTCATTATTACATGCATGGTTGTAAGTAATCTTTTTTAAATAAGTTCGGTCGGTAAATTACGTATAATTTCATGCAGCACAAACCAACAAAGCTTGTAACCCTTAATGATCGAGTATTGGCGTTTTTTTTCCGTCGTAACTCCCGATAAAAGCCGAATGTTAACGAATTGGTTATAATAAAATTATAAAATATTCTCTGACTACAACTTACAGCTTCCCAGTCCCGTTATGACGGCCATAAGTAAAAAAGCCAATAAATAACCATTTTTGGCTTCGCTTAAAAATCCACTCGACAGCGATCCCACTAAGAAAGCCAAAGAGATTATGGGGGCACTTTTATTGAAGAACAATTTTTTCTCTTCGTCCGTTTTAAACGTATCTGCTACCGTTGATCTGAGTAGGATGCTTACTGGACTTCCCAAAGCTAAAAAGAAACAATTTTCAGTTATTGGTAGAAACATAAATTAGGTGGAAATATGCCCGAAATCAATTGGCCGGTAAGGCGTACACACAAGCTTCACTGGGAGACAATGACATACTTCGATAAAAAAAAATGTTATAGATGCTAAATATTATACTATAATAAAATATAAATATATAATATAACTTACATCCAATCAGTCTTGCAAAGAAAACCAGATAGAGCGATGACGATGACGCACATAATATTAGACTTCCAATGCAACTTGCTATCATACATTTTGATAAAAGTCCTTTTCTTCCTAGTGTGTCACTTAAACTGCCCTGAAAATATACAGAAATTTATTGAGAAAAATATTGAAATAGAAAACCCAAAGTCGGCTATCGGACCCATGCAGCCTGGCAGCTACGGAGAGCCATCGGTCTCAAAATCACATTTTTTTATTAAGTTCGTAGGGACATCTCTTATTTTTTAAGTATTAGTTAGAGAGACGGTGACAATAGGTGGTCCGTGAAGTGGAATATCAGTAATTTGGTTTTTCGTTGAGTTTAGGTTCCCCTCTACAACTTTTATATCTGATAAAATGCCGTACAGCGTTGCTGAGAGGCGCTGTACCGCTAGATAGGGAATTCTCAATAAATTCAAAATTATATCGAGCCATGTCTGAAATAGTTATTTACATTACAAGCTGCGAAAGTTTACTTTTTGGTGCGAGGTGTGTTTAAATAGGCGAGGCGAAGCGTAGCGAAGCCGACGCTATTTAAAAAACTCCGAGCACCTGAAAGGGCTTTTGCAGCGTGTAATGTATTAAACTTTTTCTACTACTGTTCTTTGATCAATTATATTATTAAGTAATGAACTTTGATTTTATTCAAATTATAATAAAATACACCTGTAAAATAATCCATGACAACTAGTTATTTGAGTACTGTCAAAGTCTGTCAGTTCGAATTTTTTAATTTCGATTGTCGAAAATGTTGTTTCAAGGCCAAAACGAAGCTATACAGAAGGCGGCCGAGTTGGCATGTGCCTCACTCTTACCCGTAAAGTCGAAAGATAGGTACTGTCAAACGTACAACCTGTTTCTAGAATGGTTCGTGGAGAAAAACCTTTCACAAATTGACGAAAATGTAATGCTAGCGTACTTCCAAGATAAATCTGAAGCCCTATCACCTCCGTCCTTATGGTCACAATATTCCATGCTTAAATTGACTATTTCTGTGAACAAAAATATAGATATTTCGCAGTTTAAGAAACTTATTGCATTTATTAAACGAAAAAATGATGGTTACGAAGTTAAAAAATCTAAAATTTTCACAAAAGAAGAAATAATAAAGTTTTTACTTGACGCTCCTAATCATAGCTATTTATCTATGAAAGTGATAGCAGTAATGGGGATAGCTGGAGCATGCCGGACAGATGAGATCTATAAAATGAAATTGAACGACATCGAAATCAAGGATGATGTAGCTATTGTTAAAATCCTCCAGAGCAAAAACAAGGTTCAAAGAAGTTTTGTGATAGCCGATGATGGAGGTCCAGTTTCTTTTATGAGGTTACTTCAAGATTATATTAAACTTAGGCCAAATAATGCACAAGACGAACGCTTGTTATATCGCTATGAACGAGGTAGGTGTGTGAATCAGGTGATTGGAAAACACACTATTTCAAATGTTCCCAAAGAAATTGCCAAATTTTTGAAACTTCAAGATATAAATAAATACACTGGTCACTCGTTTAGAAGAACATCAACTACCTTTCTTGCAAATGCTCCAGGTATCGATATTTTGGATTTAAAAAGACATGGCGGTTGGAGATCTTCGTCCGTTGCGGAGGGATATATTGGTGATTCGTATACAAATAAAATCGAAATTTCCAAAAAGATCTTAAATCGATCTCCTACTTTTATTCCATCTAACGACGCGAGAGTGACAAATAGTTGTATGGTCCAAGTCCAGGATAATAACGAGTCTCTAATAAGAAGCGGCGAAGGTATTGAATTGAATAATATTCCATCAATTAATATTTCTAACTGTTCAAATTTCACTATTAACCTTAATGACAATAAATAAAAATTAGTGTTATTTAAGTTTTATATTATTGTTATTATACCACTTGTTTTTTCAATAAATATAAACTTTTTATTATTAAGTAAGATTTATTTTTAATTCGCTTGAATAAATACAATAAAAAATTTTATTCTTGTTTTTTTTGTCCTGGCACCGAAAGTATTACTTTCGTAGCTAGCAGCGGATAATATTCAGGTAACTGTAACATTTACTTTCGTTTTCTTTCGTGTTGCTACGGCCCGAAAGTTGATTTATTTATACAGTAGTAGAAAAATTAATTTACAGCATCTGCGTGACCCCAAAGTCACGGAAAACACATTTTCTGACAAGTCAACCCTTGCATATACTTTCTGAGCGTGTCAAAAAAAAATGAATGGAAAAAATTATAAAGTCTCAAGTGACATGGGTCCAAGTGGGCTCAGTCGATTTGTATTCGCATGGAGATGACTCGTAAACAATTTTCTGATATAAAGAATATTGCGAATCATTTTTCCCGTCATACAACTGAACAATACCTGCCTTCCGGTATCTCTGCATAATGATGTTAGAATTCCGCCTAGCTAGGTGCGATTCTTCTGAAATTTTTTCGCCTTAATCTGAATATTTTTTTCGATTCAAAGTAATAAAGTTTAAATAAATCGCCTAGGAAACCGATATCATCCATGGTGTGTTATATATTTGAAAAAAGAATTTAAAATAATATCTTTTTAGATTAAAATATACAGGGTGTTCCATTTTAAAAAATGAGGTTAGGTCCGATAACTTTATACCTGACCCCGTATATTTATTCTGAAAACGGCAGATTATTCAACAATCAATATAAAGAAACTTCTGTATAAAACATTTTTCTGTATCTCTTTTAACTAAGAAAATATAGGGTAATTTTTGATTTTTCCCCGTATCTCTTAAGCGAGCAAATATTTTCAAATTTAATTTTACCATTTTAAGTTTGCAAAAGGAGCACATGACACCTACATTACTTTTTTAATAGCACTAACAATTACGGAGATACCCCATAAAAGTGTCGAAAATAGGACACCTGTACTATATCTCTATACATAACATGCACAAGCAGTTATTTGCCCATTTGTTTTTAGTAAGTCTCATGCCTCTGCTACGTACCGTATTAGTTTTAGCTGTCAAATCGAGGTGGCTCTATAATATAATATGTATAGCGGATGATGCATCTTCGAGTTGAACATATAATATTTGAGGTGGCCGAATATTGGCTCCCCTGTACATTTTATTGAAAAATTGCATTATAACTTCGTGAAGATGCCGACAGGATAAACACGGTGATGGCAAAATCACGAAACTCTCATAGTTTAGATAATACAGCAATCACCAGCAAATAATTTTCATGACGTTATTTTGCTGAACATAACGAATAATGAAAATATTGTCATTGACACTAATTTTCGTATTGTCAATGTCAAAATTTAATTTCCTGATGTTTGCTGTATTACCTAAATTATGAGAGTTTCGCGGTTTTGCCATCACGAATATTTGAATAGCTTGGGATTGGCTGACCAAAATGCGTTCAAACTCGGCAAATGAGTTTACCATGTCGGCCTCTTCAAGATGTTATAATGCCGTTTTTCTATAACATGTACAGGGGAGCCAATATTCAGCCACCTCAAATATTACATGGGAGTTCTTATGTTCAACTTGACGATGTATCATACGGTAGGTATTTCCACAATTTGTCGTATCACGAAGCAATTTTTTTTTAACTTCCAGTTTTGAACTGGTTGAACATTCTGGTAATTTAGATAAATAATTGTTTATACTTACAGCTATTGGATTCCATAGTAAAGTAATTAGGGCACTACTTGAGTTTATTAAACCTAAAGTGAAAGGGGTTCCTCCCAACGATCTGACGAAGGCGCTAAATATCGGAAGATATACAGCCAAGTTTAGAGTGTCCTAAAAATAAATATACACTACTAAAAATGTTTAATCCGTTTTATTGTTGACGATTATTAGAATCAACATTACTCAAGTTATAAAACAGAACCAGTATAAGATGACACACCTCATATGTTTTATTGCTTCTAATTTTACTGAATATTCTAATCATTTTATAGTGTTGCATGCTTTCTTTGTAAAATCGTATCGATTTTTGTATAGAGAATTATACAATACCCCATTATTATAATCGATATTGATTTTGATTTGACAGGATATTGTAACAATTTATTTAAAAAATTTATGTTTCCATATGTTTAGCTTTTCATTGCAGATATACTCTGACAATTTATAATTTACTTAATTTTTAGTGTACAACAATAAAAATTCGCTGGTTCACTGACAAAAATACATTTACCAATGTCGTGGTTTACAAAATTGGAGCTACCTCAACCCACCTCTCTATGTTGTTCTAACTGAGCCTAAGAATTATCTAATTATTTTGAAACGCTACAGTAATTCAGGTTCTTTTGGTTCGCCTCAACCCAGTAAGAGATTTTTTATCAACATTTTAAACATATTTGGAATCACCACACTTCCTCATCTTGTAACTATTTTATGAGTTACCTGAACTCAGTTTTTGGGTTGGGAAAACTTTCTAATTGATTATAAAGTGTCGTTTTAACCCGGACGTGCATTATTTTAACTCATTACCATGTGTAAATTATTTTGAGTTGGAATAATTCAGGAAACGTGCTCCAAAACCCCATATCGAGGATAAAACGCAAGATCGTAAGGTCACGGAAAGTTCCGAATTCGTGCTCGTGCAGGTTTGGCGCGATTCATGGCCGTTTGCGGGATTTTTCATCTTTGTTGTCTGTGCGTGAAAATTTGTGTTTTGCATAATTTTGGTCAGTTGGCGTAAAATGAAGGGACAGGAGGGAGATGCATACAACTTGTTATTATTGGAATGGAGCCTTATTATTTATAAGCAATAGTCATCACTTCGTCCGCATAGTTTCTTAGCCGTAGTATGCTCTTCTGTCTATAATTCATTTAATTTTTTTTTTAAATATACAACAAAAATGTCACATCTTGAAAAAACAAAAGGCAATTGAAGTCCCCAATATGCAGGCGTTAAATCAAAGAAATATTTTGAGTTCCGATAGTCCACAATTTAGGTACTGGTAGTTCAGAGTTCAGAGTTATTCCAGCCACCATCGTAAGCTAGAACAACTTAAATGTCAAGTTTTGATAGCTCGAATCATGAATTAATCTAGCCCGACTAGTAACGCATCACAATTCACATACTGGTAGCTACGGTAGCCCATCAATAATTTAAGACGGTGGGGCGTGAGCTATTCCAACGCATAAAATAACCCATCTTCTGTGCTATCATAACTTATGAATAGTGAGTTGATGCAATTTCTTCGATTTGGTTGCCGTAATTCAGAGGTCTGGGCTGTCCCCTATTAGCAACACGCTTCGGTCTAGGACAACTCATATTTGAGTTATATCAACTCGAAATTTCGCTCAGTGTGGGTTAAAGGCGAGGGTCGGGTGTGACGCCCGAACTTCTGTCGCTGCAGCCTTCTGGCTTATTGTGTACCCCGATCTTGTTAGAAAATATTTGTTCCTTCTATGAGGCCCTGTAATCTTCTACCAAGTCTGTCATGTGGGAGGTTGTCTCCACGTTATATGTTCCCGAAGATCTTATGTCTTCTGCGAGACAGCGCTTCGCAGCGGAATATTATGTGGGAGGCAGTTTCATCCTCTTCTCCACAGAGTCTGCATTCAATGGATCCGTTGAAGGTGTTTTCGCAAGTGACAGTGGCCTGTTAGCAGATCCATCACCTGTTTCAACTGGGGCCGCGTCAGGGTTAGCATCCCATTCGATAGTATCTTCGATGGTTTTCCAGTTGTGGCCCCTGAGTGTATTTGACCAGGTAACCCTTGCCATCGAGATATGTAGGTGTTGTTTTTTTGACCATCTATTTTATGGGATGTTGTGTCCATTTCCCATTTGTGTTCATCCTTGAGGCGCTACAGTTAGCCTCCACTCTGATGTGAATGTTTAGGGGTGTTAGTCCCAGTATAACTTCCATTGCTGCGGTGGGTATGCTTCTCATCGCCCCACTGATACACAGGCAGGCCAGCCTCTTCAAACTGTTAAGTTTGTTCGCTGTCGTAATCTGCTGTGTTTTTGTCCACCAACCCATATGATATCAGGGATGACTGTGACATACAGTTGCATTGTATCATCTGAGCCCCCAGGTTTTCCCAACCAAGCTCCTGCACCGCATAGTAATGGTGGTCTTGCCCGATAAAATTTGAAGTTGAATGTGATCGAATTTAAATATAAATAAAGTTTTTTGCGATGAGAAAAACACTTTGTAGAGTGATGGAGAAGTCAAGTTACGGTAGCAAATTACGTAGGTAGTAAATGTTACATTAACTACTTTAACAACCCTGATTGCAACTGACGTGATTCGTGCTCGTGGGGGAAACACCGGTTACCGAGGTCGATGTTATCTTATCTTTCAAGTTGGTTTCCATTTGATTCACGACATTCTCGTAATTTTAGGTTTAAATTTTTATTATGTTTGCAAATTAATACTATTTTCTTGAACAAATACAAAGCAAATAAAAAAAATCGCATCTGCTACAAAAATTAAAGTATTGGAAAGAACCAAAAACAAAAATATTGAGAATAGATATCATTTGATAATTAATTGACAAAATAAAAAGTTTGTCGTCTCTATCGCCCACACATGTGCGAGGTTTTCGATCAATTTACCTACAATATAAAAAATTATAATTTTAAAAATATGATAATAATAATTATAAAGAAGTGTTTACCAAATTTTAACGTGTTTAGGACAGGAGTCATTTTGACAATCAGTCGCGAAACTACTATGCAGCAAGACCACGCAACGCGGGGGGGGGGGGGGGGGCGCAGGTGTTGAGGGGGCCCGCGGCCCAAAGTGGCTTCCCGTTACGCAATGCTAGGTCCCTCGCCACTTCAAAAAGTGTTTTTTTTTCTTACGCAACACTAATTTATTATGATTTAATACTACCATCAAGAAAAGGAGTTCCTACACATCTGTCGATCGCCTTAGATTTTAAGAACCTTCACAATTTGTTTTGTAATAAAAAAGCATACCTATTCGTTTTGCAAATAAGCTAAGTTTTTGTCTTGTTTGTGTTGAATAAGTATAGTGTCGCGCAAGCCAAGTGCTGATCTCCTCTGAAAGTGGGGCCTCATTCCCAGACCCACCGGGCCTAGTAGGAAAATAGGTCCTGGATAATGTTTATAGTAACAAGGAATTAACAAATACAACGTTTTAAAGTTTTTATGTCACCGTAGGTATTTTTATTGAATGCAAACTTCCTATTCCTAAACAAATAGTTTAAGGACATTGAATTTAAAATATAAATTATTAACTGCTTAGAAACATTTGGTCAGAAAATTAGTTATAAATGGTTAATCGAGTGAAATATCAAAAAATCTCATAACATATTTTTTGTGCAGAATATAAGAAGATTTTACATGTAAGTCTAAATTATTTGAGGAAAGACAAACGTCTTTTGCGACTTGTTTAAAGTAACTTCTAATTTTAACCTGCCCTGTATGATATTCTAATTATTTGATCTTATTATGTATTTTTAATTTAATTTTACGAAAACTTATACTTTTGTAAATATTTCCTGCAAATTTGGTTTAAAAGTGATTTTAAACTATAAAGTTATTCAGAAAAGAATTGTGTGGTCACTTTTATGGGTTTTGGAATAATATTATATAATAAATGTGATTTTTAGTATAAACCTTAGTTCCTAAAGAGCGTTAAAAAATTTTCTCTCATAGGAATCATTAGTTTTTATTTTAAATTCTTATGTAGTAACATCTGTATCCATAATTTACCAATTTACGTTATTCTAGCTAAACTAACTAAATCATTTTATAGGGCCTAATAAATAATTTTGCGGAGGAGCCCAAATTTTGAAGTTCCGCCACTAGTTATGTGCCAGCAGACGTCCCCGGTTTCCCACGAAAGCCCATCGTCAACACTTTTCTTTATCTATCATAGGCAATGTTATAAATAGAAGTAAAGCACTCAAATTGTTAATCTTTTACTTGCATTAGAATCGTTCTGTATGTCAAATAAAGGTTCCTGCTAAATAAAATTGTTTTTTAAAAACATTGCGCGAAAAGGACAAAAGTTAACTGGCGCAGTCGGTAGGATTTTTCGGAACGGTTTACCAAAAGTCTCGTGGATCGTGACGCGTAACCGGTGTCTTTCAAGACTTTATCGAAAAAATCAAGTGCAGTGTTAGAAAAAACAGTTTTAGCAGTTCCAAGGTAGAGGACAAACATCGCCAAAGCCAAGGAAATCCGACGACCAAAGAGGACAAACATCGCCAAATTGGAAGTCAACCCCTAGTTTAGGAAGTCGACGAGGACAAAAATCGCCAACTCAACTTCACCCCTAGCTTTAGGAAGTCGACGAGGACAAAAATCGCCAACTCGCTTCAACCGTAGTTAAGAAAATCAAAGAAGAAATCAAAGAAGAAAATGAAAATACTGTGAGTAAAAGTTTTGAATCCATTTTACCAATTCCCGAATTTTCCGTATATATATTTTAGTGCATAAGGTTCATTTCTCTATTGGAAAAGTTATTTTCTTTTAAATAAAAGTAACTTTCTTTCTCAGCTAAATAAGTTTAATTTAGCATGCATATTTAAATGTCTGATTTAGACGATTTAAATAAAATTTTCGCTAGATTATCTACTAATATAATATTAGAAACTATACAGGAAACCAGTACAGAGACGCAGTCTCAGCTTACGAGTGAAATTCAATTAATTAATCAAGTAATTGATAACAGTACCGAAACGCAGTTTCGACCTGAACATTTAATTAAACCACCCAAATTAAATTTAGCCATGCCTCCAGTAAATTACCAATTATTAAAACTTTATGTAGACATTATACCTCAGTATAATGGTGATTCTCATACGCTAGGTATATTTATCGAAAGTGCCGAAAATCTAATAACCACCTTTTTCAATCAAGACAATGATTTAAACACATTTATTCTAAGAGCAATAATTGGCAAATTAAATGGAAGAGCATTAACGCTCATCGGTTCTAGAATTGAACTAAGATCGTGGGATCAAATTAAAGACGCTTTAAAATTATGTTTTGGAGATCAAAGAAATATCGATTGTTTAGTTCAAGACCTTTTATCTCTTACCCCTAATAAACAAGAAACACCATATAATTTTGGTATGCGAATTCAAGATCAACGCAGTTTAATTATTCCTAAATTAAATCAAGACACTGACATCACACAAGAACAAAAAATAATTTACCTTCAAAACTACGATTCTCTTGCTTTAAAAACATTTATAAAAGGCTTAAACGGTCAATTACAAAACAATATTCGTTTAAGAAATCCTGATTCCCTAGAAAAAGCAATGTCGCTAGTTATAGAGGAAGAAAATTTTTCATACAGCCAAAATAAACATACAAGCTTAAACACGCAATCATTTAAAACAGTCCAGAGAATAACACCTTTTCAACAACCACAAAGATCGTATATACCAAATCAATTTCAAAATCAACCCAGACCAATTTTTAATAATCCAAATTTTAATTTTTCGAAACCACCAAATTTCATGAACACACCAATGAGATTTAACCAACCAAATTTTAATCAACCAAATCTTAATCGACCAAATTTTAATCAGACAAATACAAACTTTAATAATCCCAGACCATTTAATAACTTTAACCGACCTATGTCAAACCAAAGCAGGTTAAGACCCTTCAACCCATTTAATAACAATGCAGGTCAAAGACCATTCTTTAATCAAAACAGACCATTTCATACAAATAATACACATTTAAGTCGCATGTTACCAAAACCCGAGCCAATGGACACATCCTCAGGTAACACACATCTAAACTACCTCGACACACAATATTATGACATACACAATCAATATTTTGACGAAAATCAATATAACCAAGATGATCAATATTATTACGATAATTATCAAAATTATTCTAATACCTTTTATGACCAGGAAGATAACGCAGATTACTATTCTGATAACGACAATCAACATAATAGTATTTCTCATACGAATCCTCAAACCCACGTAAAAGATCAAGTTTCAAACGAAACAAATACGTCTGTCGAACCCACAGAAAACATATGCGAAAACGATAGCAATGTAAATTTTCATATAATACAGCCTCACAACGAAACAACTTAATTACGCTTAATTTCAATAAAGCAAACTTACCACACATTTTTATCCCAGAATTAAACGCAAATTTTCTAATAGATACAGGCAGTTCTAGAAGTATTATGAACCCCGATTTAGCATATAAATTTTACAGAAATAATATTTTTGAAGAAAACTTTAATATACAAACTGCTCATAATATTTCAAATCATAACGAAGTAATTTTAATACCTATTTTTAAAATTTTTAATGTTAATGAAAACCATAAATTTTACCTTTTTAAATTTAGTGAAAATTACGATGGTCTCATAGGCACTGACCTTTTAAAACAAATAAAAGCCTCTATAAACATTGATCAAAAATTACTTAGTACACCCCGTACAAAAATAAACATTATCTACGAAACAGAGGAATTCACCCAATTTAAAAATAAATTAAAAACTAAAAACCACACTATTACTATTCCACCACAGACAGAACAAATTTGCAAAATCCCTGTAAACTTAGAAAACGGTGTAGGCCTAACAAACCATATTATTTTCGCCGAAAACGTAGAATCCCCCCGTGCAATTGTTAATGTAAAAAATTTCTTTGCTATAACATCTATTATAAACAAAGACGAACGCGAAGCAGAAATAATTATAAGAACCCCGTATGAAATAGAACACTTAAATATTTCAGAATTAAATTTTATCGACAAAATGGAAATCGATCAAAACTTCGATCAAAATAAAGATAATATTTTAAAATCAAACTTAAAAAATATTCGTGTAGATCATCGCCATCTCGAAGAGAAAAATGCAGACGCATTGTCACGCGTAAAAATTAATGCGCTAGAAGACGAATCAATAATTGCTAATCCCGGAGATATCGATATTGTAACCCTAGAAACTTTAAGGAATATGGCAGAAAATGTTTTACAAAACTATGACGACCAAAACCCCGAAACTAAGCAAAGACAAAATTTAAACCCAAAAATAAAAATATTATCCGATATCAAGATCAATCCACCCGATCAATCACTTTCCCAAAGTCAATATTTAAACCCAAAAATAAAAGTATTGTCCGATATCAAAGTCAATCCACCCGATCAATCATTTTCCGATACCCAACATTCTACAGCTAATGAAACGACCAATGCAGGAATAAAAATTCTAGATGAAATGATCAATAACAAAGTCAACCAAATTTTAGTTTTCCCATGGCCTCATCATAAATTACATGTTTCACAAGAAAATTATCAACACCACAAAATCATCACTTTAAAAATCCCAGAGCAAAGCAATGAAAACCTTATCTTTGAATTCTTACGTGACTATACGATACTAGGAAAAACTTACTGTATGTACTTTCACACGGATCAGCTTTACATCAACTTTAATAAAGTATATCTTGCAAAATTCTCGGAACGAGGTCCGAAACTTCTTAAGTGCACAAAATTAACAAACACGATTAAAGATTTTGAAGAACAACTTATGTTAGTAAAAAATCATCATGAAGGAAAATCGAATCACAGAGGTATAACTGAAACGATTGAATATTTAAAAAGAAACTATTATTGGATAGGACTTAAAGAAACGGTGTCAAATTTCATTAACGCATGTGATACGTGCAATCGTACAAAATACGCGAGGAAAAAACCATATACCCCTCTAATACTAACAGAAACAGCTTCAAAACCATTTTCAGTAATTCACATCGATGTTTTTATTTTTGACGGACAAAATTATTTAACCCTAGTTGACGCATTTACTAAATTAGCGCAAGCGTACCCACTACAAGGTAAAACAGCAATTCACGTGAGCAAAGCCTTAATTAAATATTTTTCATGTTATGGTATTCCCGATCGATTTATTTTAGACAACGGATGCGAATTTAATAATGACACAGTAAAAGAAATATTAGCCCTACATAAAATCAACGTCCATTTTACAACCCCGTATCACCATGATTCGAACGGTATAGTTGAAAGATTCCATTCAAGCATAATTGAACATTTACGCATTTTATTGGAAACGCACCCGAACGACAAAGAAAATGTTATGGATTATGCCATAATAGCATACAATAATACTATTCATTCAGCCACTAAATATACCCCATTTGAACTTACTTTTGGCCATACAAATGCTAGAGACCCTAACGAAATTTTCATACCACAAGCCTTTTATTCCGATTATGTCGAAAATCATAAACAAAAATTAGATCGCGTATACGAAACTGTAAACCAAAACTTAGAAACACAAAAAGAAAAAGTAATATCGCGAAACAATACCCAAGGCGACACTAATAACGAATTTCAAGTAGGACAAATAGTCTTTAAACAAAATCCCCAAAATCGAAATAAAAAATGCAATAAATTTATAGGACCCTATGAAATAACAAAAATTCTCGAAAACAACAAAGTAGAAATATCTTCAAAAACCAAGAAAAATAAAAAAGAAATTACCCACATTAAAGAATTAAGGAAACCTAAGAAACCTAATATTGTTGCAGGTTCTTCATCCTCATCACCCACGCAACAGCACTAACCTATCCCAAGTACTATGAACTTAACCACAACCCTGGATTATTACCTTTAAAGCTTGGTAACGCACAAAATAAAATAGATCATTGGTCTTTTATACAAATATTTGATATTACCAATATTATCGATGAATTTCGTTCACTAAAAAATAACTTTCAAACATTAAAACATATTTTCATGAGTAGTAAAACCAGAACCGGTTATAAAGATGAATTTGTAAACTCTTATTATTTGGCACACTCTCTAGAAAGAAAAATCGAACAACAAATATATCAGGTAAATCCTTCCCTATTATTAAAGAAAAAATTATCTAAACGAGGACTTATTGATGGACTAGGATCTATAATCAAATCAATAACGGGCAATTTAGACAGCAGTGACGCTCAACGTTATGAAAATGCAATCGCAAAACTCTCCGATAATCAAATAAAAATTAAAACTATTGTAAACGATCAAATTACACTTCTTGAAAAATCAATCGATACGTTTAACAAATCAATTCAAACAATTGCAGATAATCAAGTGAACATACAAAGTAGGATTATGCATATTGAACAAATCGTTAAAACTATCGAAATATCAAACATACAAACGCATCTTTATGTGCGTATTCATGTTTCAATTTTGCAATTAATTCAAGCCTATCAAGAAATTTATGACATTTTGGAAAGAATAGAAATTGCCATAAGTTTCGCTAAATTAAACACGTTTCACAATTCAATGATAGAACCAACAGAGCTTTTAGAAGAAATAAAATATATAAGTAAACATCTTTTTAATAAAAAACTGCCTTTCGAGCCTAAAATCGAAAATGTCTTACTCTTTGAAAAAACTATCACAATCAAAAGTTATTTAAAGGAGAATAAAATAATGTTTATATTAGAGATTCCAATAGTAGAGATTGAGGGTTATGACTACTATCATTTATATGCACTTCCTGTAATGCAAAACAATACCTTTTCCTTTATTCTACCCCAATCAAAATACCTTACCCTTAACGATCAAAACTATATGCTCTTCGATCAAGAATGTCTCCAAATTGGTTCTGAAGAATTTATCTGTCACGAAAACAGCCCCATACCAGTAAAAGAAGAAGAAGCACCCTGTGAAGTCCAGCTTATGAGTCTTTCAAAAAATTCATCCAACTGTCAACTTTTACCAGTACATATTACAGACATTAAAATTCAAAAGCTTGAAAATAATAAGTGGATTCTTGTCTCACCCGGTACAATTATAACGAAACAAAAATGTGGTAATAATCGCGAAAACAAGCAAATAAAAGGAACATTTTTAATCGAAACGGACTTAAGTTGTGAAGTGCAAGTCGGCAAACAAATATTAAAAACCTATCAAAGTATCCAAAGCGAATTTAAGAAAATCGAACTTCCGAAATTAATGTTCAATGAATCATCATATAACTTCAAAAACCCCGAAGTACATTTTAAACCACTGACGATAAATAGTGTAAATTTAGAAGAACTAAAAAACGTGAAAAACGCGCTTTCTTCGCAGAAACAAAAATTGGACACTATTTCCAACCAGAACATCTATGGGCCTAATAATTTTAATCTTTGGACAGTACTAATATTTTTTTTTTGATTACAGCCATTATTGCTTATCTTGCTGTTATCTACTTTAAGAAAACTCTACTAGGAAGAAAGCAAGTACCGACTAACACTATACAAGAAGACGTTCAGGAAGTCCCTATTACCTCAAATGTCCGACTTCCCGATCCAGGAGTGACCCCTCGGATTTCCTTCTAAGGGCGGAGGAGTTATGTGCCAGCAGACGTCCCCGGTTTCCCACGAAAGCCCATCGTCAACACTTTTCTTTATCTATCATAGGCAATGTTATAAATAGAAGTAAAGCACTCAAATTGTTAATCTTTTACTTGCATTAGAATCGTTCTGTATGTCAAATAAAGGTTCCTGCTAAATAAAATTGTTTTTTAAAAACATTGCGCGAAAAGGACAAAAGTTAACTCACTGTTGACAATCTATATAATTATGTATCGACTTTTTCAGTACAATTCCTGGGTAATAATGTTTTTGTTGTTTATATAATAATAATATTACTTCTTTTAGACAAAAAAACGGTGGCTTATACTTAGCTCGAACGGTTAATGTTTACGCGATACGAGCATTGCGTCATTTGCTATTATTTGTCAACAACTTTATTTTACAATAACAGAACTAGATATAGCTACTTACCAATAAAAATAACAAATATAAAACTTTCATATTGAAAATAAAACCAGAAATCACGTGAATTGTATTTTAGGTAGTTGGTACTGGTACTACCTTTGTTAACACTGGTTTATGTAACACGCATTAATGAAAAATATGTACGACTGCTAAGCAAGATTCGCTATAATTATTATTTCTAATAGTAAATGTACGTTTTGTATCTTATCATGGTGTGGTGATAACAGTCAACTACTTAACATGTTCAAATTTTACAATTGTTAATTACGAGAGGCAGGTACGCGGTGACAGTTAAATGTTCATTTGTATAAAATCAATATTTAGAGAAGCATAACTATTAGGTAGGTACTAGGTAGGTGGTCTTTATTAGCCTTGGTGAAATAATGTATATATAGGGTGCGACAAAATAGTATTCATACAAATATCTCATTTAAGCGACAAATTCAGAAAGTTATACGTATGAGAAGAGGGGTTCATATTACACAGAGTAACGTCTACAATATAAAATATTGAAACTTCTTGAGAGTGATACTTGGGCATAACACGATGAATATACGGGGTGTCCGGGAAAATGTGAGAAATCTCCCGAATGTTATCTAGTGTTTGCCACTGTATTAAATAAGAAATAACACTCTGTCTATCGAAAACAAAACTATACTGGGTGTTATGGAAATGACGTTTTATAATTAAATAGGGACTCCTTGGGTGTCCTATAGAGAAGCGCTATATATTTAATTTTTTTTATCGGCCCTTTTAAAAGTGGGTTTGTTACTCAATGGCAATGTTGCCAAACTTAAAGTAAAACTGAAATTCCATATAAAATTATAAAAATAAATTATTTTCTACGTACTTGTATTTATCCTTATACCTAAAGAGCGAGGAAATCCAGACACAAGCACAATCAGTTTTTTTTTCTTTTCCATGGGAACATTCCTGAAAACACTTTATGTACACACAGTAATAGTGAAACAGAACCGATAGTTAGCTTTTGCAAATACAATAATACAGATTATACTACAGATTATTAGATTTTATTACACGCGACGAAATTTGACGTCCAGAAGAATCGCGTCAATAAAAACAATATTCAAAGATTATTTATGGACGGGCAAGATACACGGGTAAACCGAAAAAACAGAGCGGATTGCTGCGAGTGTGTTGGTACGAGACACAACGTATCCGGCCGCTGGTTGGTCTTGAACTAACAGAAGCAAGCGTGCGGTGCTATATGAAACTACTTCGCTCAGCCGATGTAAGGCGTCAAGAGGTCATTGGCATTTGACCTAGTGACGTACGTGGCTATTACTATTCCATATGCTTTTTCGGGTTGTTTAAAACATAGTCCATCGTAAATGTTCTTCAACTAATTGTACAAAAAGGTATTAAAGAATGGAAAAGTGTTTATATTATTTTATTTTGTCTATGACAACACCGGCCAGAATTCCTTGATTGCTTACATGTATCGCAGTGTCACACAGGTGTTTTTCTGGTTTGATGTCAGGTCACTTTTACCGCTGAATGAATTGAAAGCGCCATTTATGGCCATTTTTCTTCAATTTCTCTATATCTCAGGAATTGCCGGTTTAAATATAATACGTCATTTCCATAACACCCTGTATATCTCCTTTAGAATCGACGTTACCGAATTGTTTTCGATTCATGAGATACAGGGCGATTTGTTAAAAACGTCTATAATTAATTACTTTAATAACTCGAGCGGTTTTGATTTTAGAGAAACACCCATTAAATTAAAAGTTTATATTATTTTCTATGATATTGCGTTATCATTTTTGTTATCTCATTTTTTATAACTTAGATATCATGGTCAACTTCAATTTTTTAAATTCGGACCTCATTATTTTATTTTTTCAGAGTATTTTTTTGCCCCAAATACAATGATGTATCACTCAATTCTTATTTACCTTAGTTTCGACCCAAGTTATAGATCATCAAGAAATTTTTTGAATTTTCTCAGTACGATCCTGATTTTTTAAATAATGCATACATGATATTTTCATTTCATTTAGCTGTAATTGAAATCCAATAAAAATATTTATATTTTAAAAAGTAATATTGACCAGATTTCACCAGAATACCAAAGTTAACAATAGGTACAAATTCAAACATTTAACTGTGTATAAAAATGGTGATGGAGGTGACGGAACAGACCTGTCTTCATTTGCTGGACTATTTTTTGTCGGGAAATCACTAGACAGTCTGTCCGCGTCCGCCCAAGAGAGGTTGATTTTCATGGAATTTCATATACCTAGTTCCGGACTACGAAAAAATGTCCGCTTATTAGAGGTGTCCGTTATGAGAGGTTTCACTGTATTTAAAAAATTATGGCCGTACTGAGAAAAGTATGAACATTTTCCTGATGATGTATAATTTGTCGAAACTAAGGTAAATAGAATTGAGTGATACATCATTCTATTTTGGGCATAAAATACTCTAAAAAAATAAAATAAAAATACAGGTCCGTATTTAAAAAATTGAAGTTGACCATGATATCAAAGTTATAAAAAATGACATAAAACAAATATAACGCCATTTCATAGAAAAGAAAAAAAAAATTTATATAATGGTCTTTTTCTAAAATCAAAACCCTTCGAGTTATTAAAGAAATTAATTTTAGACGTTTTTATCAAATTGCCCTGTATCTCATGAATCAACAACAATTCGGCAATGTCGATATACTGAGATTCTAAAAAAGCTTATAAACTGCACATTTCCTCTAATTTCACCCACTTTGTAGCAATTACCGTTCAAAAGATACTCATAGATGGTCAATTAAATAAACTCCTGGACAAAATTAACGCAACATCATAAATTTCCCATATTTTTTATGCTATTTTTTTTCAGAATTTATGATCCGATTTGAATGATTTTTTTTGCATTGTAGGTTGGTTCCTTGACAATGCCATAGCTTTCGCTGTTTATGATAAAAAATGTAATTTTCGATTTATACTGGGTTTACTAAAAATGCTACGTTTTTTTCCGAAAATTCGTATCACCCTGTGGAGTATATTAGCAAGCGAAACATATTGCGGTTGATATTAAACGGTAGTTCCATCTTTCCCCAACATTTTCTTTTTGGTTTACTTCATTATCTCTGTTATTAAAGGAAATACACCGTTTTATAGCGTAACATGTTCTTATAGACTTCAATGTTCAACACATTCATTGTTAAATGTTTTCAAGTAGGTTTCACGATTAAAATACTCGTCGGGCAACTGGGCATACGAAACGAACGTTTAATAAGCAGTTTCCATACAGTTTTTATCAGTATAGGGAATTTTATTTTTACTTTAAAACACAACCTCTCCTGACACATCGCTTGCTATGTCAGAAAAAGTCCGTAGTCTACTTGAAAACATTTAACAATGAATGTGTTGAATATTAAAGTCTATAAAAACATGTTACGCTATAAAACGGTGTATCTCCTTTAATAACAGAGATAATGAAGTAAACCAAAAAAGAAAATGTTGTGGAAAGATGGACCTACCGTTTAATGTCAACTGCAATATGTTTCGCTTGCTAATATACTCCACAGGATGACGCGAATTTTCGGAAAAAAAATAGCATTTTTAGTACACCTAGTATAAATCGAAAATTAAATTTTTATCATAAACAGCGAAAACTATGACATTGTCAAGGAATCAACCTGCAATGCAAAAAAAATCATTCAAATCGGATCATAAATTCAGAAAAAAAAATAGAATAAAAAATATGGCAAATTTATGATGTTGCGTTAATTTTGTCCAGGAGTTTAGTTGCCACCCTGTATAGTTCCCCGTCAAATCGTTAATATTCGTTAAATAGATGCTGATGCGGTACACAATTAAAATTATTAATTTGTTTTCAAATTACACTCACGACATCAGGTTATTAAAAATTAAAATACTTTACACACACTCCGATTTAATCCCGCCAATCATTAATTTTTGTTTTAAAAATACTTCACTTCCACATTCCCACACTGATGAATTTGTCTCTTACGCGTACGGGACATGTACAAGGCTGAAAAATTTATTTTAATTTTGTAAGTTATTTTTTTTTTGTTATCGAGAAAAATCTTGCATGCCTTAAATTTTCAAGATCTATTAAACAGGGTAGTATCAGATGCCTATTGTGTTCCTTCAGCTTCCGCGCTTTTCGGCATGTATGACCAGACATCGCGTGTGGTTATTTCTGCACTGCACGACCATGCGTGCTTTGGGTCGGACCTCGCCTATACCGCGATGGTTAAGTTTGAAGATTTCAGTCTACTTATTGCTTGTTATACGCGATTTTATAAAGCTTCATGGCTACAATGCAAGTTAAAGCCATATATTTTATTTATAATTTATTATTTTTTGAGTAGGACTTTCCAAATAATCGCTTTCCAAAAATGGACGTAATTAGAGCTTACATGCACTGAGATATGTAGTGGTTTAGTGAACAAACATTATTGTGTCGACTCCTCTTTTAGTAGAATAATTAAGGATCTGTAGATCACTCCGTGCGACACCCTTTCGAAGTCTTTACCAGCGGCAAAGTTATCGCCTAAAAATCTACTCGACTATGCCCATTTTTAAATCGCCATTTCTTGGAAACTCGTACTCAAAAAATAATAAATTAAGGTATTATTGGAAAAAGATTTTAAGGGTAACATATCTACCCAAGGGGTTAAACCACGAAGTCTGCAAATATTCTTTAAAAGCGCCCCCTTCACAATAAAATTGATATGTCTTTTCAATTTTTAATATTATATACTGGAAACGCGATATTATAACGGCGGAAACTGTTCAAATTGACACACTGTATAGTGTTGTGATCACTCGAGCGAAAAACCGCTTGATCACTCGATTATTGAAATAACCGACATCGCTCGATTATTAAAAAAACCGCTCGAATTATCTATTCAGGCGAAAACCGTCGCCCGTAACTTATTATCTTTCACTCGACACCCGCGCTTTGCTTGCCGCCGACGGAATTGTACCGCTGTAGCGTGATCGAATTAAATAACTGCTCGTATATTCAAACAGTTTTTCGCTCGATAGGAAATACTCTAGTTATAAATTCAGGCGAATAACCGAACAATATCAACTGTTATAATGAGCTTCGTTTTACATGCCGCGCGATCCGAAAGCTGGCTAGCCAGCGGCGTAGTTTAGGTCTCCGATTGTAAATATTAAAAAATTAAGGGTTATAATTTTAAAATTTTTATTTACTATAAACTCGAGAAAACTTCTCAAAAATAACATAATAATAGAAATTATTAATGAAAAATAACAAAACGAACAAAATTGTTAACAACATATATAGAAAAATTCGTTGGTTATGTTATAGTAAACATTTTTAAATCGAAACAGAAACTTTTTATTATTAAACTCAAGAAGACTTCTTAAAAATAACATACATTATAGAAAATGTTGGTAACCAAAAGTAAACATTCTTAAATTTAAACAGGAACTTTTAGGTAACTATAACCATGAATTTAAAAAAATAATCACCTACTTTCTTATTGTGCCAGTCGCGTAACTAAGCCTAAGTTTTTGAAGGGCACACAGTGGGCACCTGATAATTTAAAGTGGAAGAATTTGACGGCCATTTTAAATATCTACTTATTTTATGCTCGTAGAATGAGAAAGATGTAAAGAAAAATATTGGTGATACTTTTTGTTTTAAAAAAGCACAAGAATAAACCCGAGCAATAAATACATATTTGGGTGATTTTTTGCAGTTTTTTTGTTTGGTATCGAGACACGTGGTAAAAATTCATTATTCACAAATAAATAATTTGTGGAATTTTTTTTGGTGACACTATAATTTTTTAGCTAAACCTGTGCCCACCCGTAGTTACGTGCCTGCTAAATACCCTACCTGATCACATGTAAAGGGCTAGGCAGCCCGTTAAGCAGTCGGTGACGTCATCGCTTGGTAAATTGGAATTTCAGGCGATTAACTCGATTATTAAAATCATCGATTTTTTCCAACACTAACACTGTATATAATATACGGGAAAGTGGGGGAATCCCAGTGAGATGGGGAATTTCGGTCATTTGAAATGCTACAGTGTAAATCTACTCAGTTTGTTCCTCATAGTGCTACCATCTAACAATCAACGTCCAAAGTTAAATGCATGCGGTATCGCTGTGATCGCCCCATTGTAATGGCCTAATTGAATCTCAACGCGTTTCCGCTCTTTTGGTATAACTTTGAGGTGAATCAAAACAAACATAATTAATTTTTTTGCCTGATCTATCGTACTTTCTCGGAAGTAATTGGTCTAATGATTTCTGCGATTGTAGATATCTAAACCACGAAGTTTAATTTTAGGATTAGGTTTTTTATTGCAAGGGGCTTTCGGGTAATGACGGTCAAAATATTGGGACAATCCCCAGTCATGTTTTATTTGCGAAGAGTACGGAAAATGTGGTGAACTTTGGTATCGCTGTACGATGTGTGGCCATTGGATTCATTAATTATGCAGTGGGTGGGATACTCCTGGAAACTATAGAAGCGATATTTGTTTAAGAGCGTAGGACTCTTACTCTTCCCTTCTTTTCTATTTTTTTCAGTTTATTATCATTTAGATGAACTTAGTAAAAGGCTTAATGATATATTACCTTATGTATATACTTTATTTCTCTCTTATTTTGAAAAGAAAAATCCTAAAGTAATTTTTTGCTATATAAAAAACATTAAAAATTACCTGACTGGAATTACCCGCAGGGTGGGGGAATACTCGTCAATGACACCTCATTTCTCAGGTCCGGTGACATCTCTTTTAAGAAACCATGATCTAGTGGATGAGTCAGGCTATCTTCTCTTATATCAAAAGACTAATATTTTATCAATTATACATAATCTAGCTTAAGTGACCGCCATTCCCCCATTCTCCCCTACGTATACATACAGACGTATTAAATGTGAAATTTTATATGATTTAGTTTAACCTTTGATAAGCTAGAGGTTAATCCGGGGTTTTATTAGATTAGTTTTCATTAATTGAGATAATTAGTACCTATACAGATTGCCAATATATCGCAAAAAGCAGTGCACGTCGAAAAAGTGTTTTACGGCGATGGCCGATTTTGCAGAAATGTATATTATCTACAAGCTATACACGGTTGTTGGTTTATTATCTTCAAATAGATGACTCCTCGGGTGTCTACATAACTTTATATTTTTTAATCTAGATTCTAGCGTCTACTAAATACTTAGGTACAGACCTCTAAAATTAGCCTCCATGCGGCAACCCTTAGACAAGGGAAGAGAGGGGACGCGTAAAACCAGAAGCTATTTTGTTACCGCCTGGCACCAAACCGGGTTTAGCAGTGGCGTAACATGAATATTTTATGAGTATTATCCCAATACAAAATTATTTCGTATGGAAGTAATATTTTTATTGATTGAATTGTTGTGTATCTTATACTGAGGTTTGATATTAAAAATGTTCTTTTGCTTCTCAATAATTTATTGAATGCTTAGTAGATATTAATTTTATTCGTCAAAATTATAATTTCATATCGGAAAGGTTGATGTGTAATTTAAATATCTTCCAACTTTAGGAAAAATGTAAGATAAAAAAAACAAAATTGGTCTATTCAAAATTTATTACAAAGAAGCAACAACGACTTTTAACAGCCTCCTCAAATAGTTCTTCAGTTTTTTCTTTCTCGGAGTGTCTTCTTTCTGTTCAGTTAGCCCAGATGAAGTACCAGGTAAAACTAGTTCTTCAAGCTGATTTGAACTTTCGGTAGCCTGTAAAAAAATTAATATTACATACATGATTTGAGATGTTTTTAAAGTGAAGAGATTTTTTGGAAATTATTTAAAATATATTCTTCTTCGGTTGCGTGGACTCAGTTGTTGAAGTACCAGCTATATATAGTTCAGTATCATGTTGAGTTGACCTTTCAGTAGCTTGCCTTTTTAAACCCTGTAAAAAAATCAATATTATCTACATGCTTCTGTAATTTAAAATGTTTCTGTTTTTAAAATGAATAATTTTTTTATTCCAGAAATTAACTTAAAATAAATACCTTGTTTGGTGGTATATATAGGTACTGGTAGTTCTGAAAATATTGTTGGACAGCACCTCCAAGTAATCGAACTCTTTCCTCAACTTTATAAATAAAAGAACTTCTCAAAATGCTTTGAACAAACCCTGTAGGCAGGAGGTGTCCAATCTCTAAGTCCCATGTTCTGCACCCAAATGTTTGCTTTTTGTTGATCTTTCGGAAATCTAAAAACAATACAACACTGTGGTTGAGCTTAGTGGTTTAAAATAAGTTTTAACATGACGCCATCTTTGTGGAACGACCTTCCTGAGGTCGTGTTTCTCAAAGACTATGGACCTTCAACGAATCAAGACAAACGTTAATCGCTTTCTTAAAAAAAAATAACACTGGTATACATTCGAAATAATATAATGATTTCACTAATAATTAACCAAAATTAAATAAGAAATAATTTTATTTTGTCAAAATATACAAATCATGCAGGTACGCCATTGAGTGACACACCCTCTTCAAGGGCAATTAGCTGGTTCTTATTAGAAATCTTGAATGAAAAGTGCAACAAATCTAGTACAAATTACAAAGAAAGGTAGCTTCAACTATGGGCTTAAACATAGTTTCAAATAATATATACTGCTAAACTTACAACGGAGATATCTAATATAAAATAAATACATGCAAAAAACACGAGTAGAATATTTACCGATTTAAAGTAATTCCAAGATCCTTTCGCTCATTTCTGCTTTTACAGCCATAGGCACAACAATACACCATATTTCTATAAATACACTGAATTCTTTTGATAGCTCTACACACCACAAATCACTGAAATATACTAGGTGCCACCTCGAATGTCTGACACCTAAAAATGGTGGCGAATCAATTTTAGGCTTCACTTTCTGCGACGGCCCGTAAAGCCGCGTTCTCAGAGCTACGTACTGTCGCCAGCGACACCATCCTAACCAATCAGAACCGTTTACGTCATTACCCCTTATCCCCACCATCGAACGGTGCCGAAGTAGTGGTGTTGTCAGGTATCTGGTGAAATTTTACCAGATCGGGTGATTTTTTGTGATTTATAAAATATACCTCCCCAAAACGAAGCTGGTAACACCCGACAACGGACTTTTTAAAAAAGTTTTTCATTGTACACCAGATTATTCATAAAATCACAAAATAATCAACAGATCTGGTGACATTTCACGAGATACCTGGCAACGCTGCGCTGTAGTATCATTATTTTTTTATATATTTTTTATTTTGTTTTGAAATTTGAACCTCAGTTTTCCGAACAAAGGTAATTACTAATTATTTTGCCGTGTAAATAGTATGTACTTTTGCTTTTATAAGCTGTCATCGAAAAAATCTTTAAAAGAATAAAAACCTAACCTCCAAGAGGGGAGAATTTTAATCCAACAGACAAATTTCTTTTCTATACACAAAAAACGTAAATATTGGCCTGGCACAATCGGAAGAGACTATCGACTATACTATAAGTTTTTTAAAGAAATGTGACCATTTCCAGTTTAAAACATTAAAAATTCAAATTATATTCCTGTGAAAATTCTCCATCGCTCTGGAGCTAAATTTAGAATAAAGTTATCTGCAGAAGAAAGTGCAAGAGTTAATAATACTGGTAAAGCATAATTTTGAATGAAAATTGTAAACTATTTTTAAGTTAGAAGGTATTTTGTTAGCACTACCGTTGGCATTTTCGTAATGTTATCTAAAAATTAGTTTTGTAGCTCTATAGATCCCTAAATCTTATAATATAAATTATTGTAGATACAGATTACAGAGAGCAAGTATGCTCTGCACGAAGATGGCTTTGCATCTGCTTGGAATGAAGATATAGAGGAGACACAAGCTAGTGAGGATAGTAGTGAAGCTATCAAAAGCCTTCCTATTACAATTAGTACCATGAGATCAAGACTGTGGAATGTGAATGATGAGGAGACACTATCAGAACGACCATGTCTATGATTTTAGACTTCCTTATTGGAGGAAATTATATTAGAATGAAATGGTTCGCCTACCTACCTACTTAACAGTGGTTAATAAAAACGACCTAATAAAGTTTACTTTGAGAATATTGGTCCTTTAAATTTCTCGTTATTTCTCCAAAAATAAACGAATTCTTGCATATTTTTCTCGAATGGTTTAAGAAAAAAAATAGATATAACGAGAAATTTATTTTGTTTCTCAAACCATTCGAGAAAATTATGCAAGAATTCGTTTATTTTTGAAGGAATTATGTTTAATATAATTTAATATTTAACAATATGTTCGGGATCTTCTTAAATTACTTAATTATAATTGGAAACCCAAGCCTTTTTTGTACAATATTCGCAGCTGTATGGCAATCCTGTGGATATAGTCATTTGGAACTCCAGCCTTGAAGATATTAACCGCCGTTGTCATAGGTACTTTTATATTAGCTAACATCAGCCAATATGTAAGCGCTGCCCTCTCAGCTTCAGTTTGAACCTAAAAGTACAACTTTTAAACTTTATATACCCTTACGTGCAAAGAAAACCGTCATTTTAAAATTTTGATAAGTTTAGGTTTAATAAGTTTTAATTAACATTGTATATTCGACATATTATACAAAGATAATTGAAATGTTCTTTGTTACGTCTTGGTAACCTGCTGATTAAGGCACGCTATCCCCCTCTTTATCCCACGCTGATGCGAGGATATAAATATAAGTAGTTGTAAGATTTACGTCAGATTTTTACTTGTTCGGTTGCTATACTCTGTATTGAATCATGATACAATAAACTATATACCATGGTATTGAATAAAACAAACTTCTTGACCAAGTACATATCTTCTTTTTTATCTAATTTTAAAACCCCCATGTGGCATAATAAAGCAGTTTATTATTATTTCAAAATACTAATTCTAATTTAGAGGCATCTATTCTGTATATTTTGTTTTTTGGTTCATGTCAATACACGACACAAACACATACAACACATTCTCAAACAAATGATCTTGGTTATCAAAAGTTTAAATTTTTCCATAATTTCATTATTGTTATGGAATTAGAATATTTTTTTTTTTAATGGATAAACAAAATATTATCATCAAGATTTAACTACAAATTCATTTAGAAACAAACTTAACTACCAATTTTTACTTAAATATGCTATATTATTTAAAAACAAACATTTTAACTTAAATATATCTCAATACACGATGTTACAAATTCGGCCTTCAATGGGCCAAATAATATGCCGCAAAAAATCCAAAACAAATACAGGTGCTTTCAAAATATTTGAAAAAATCTAAAATGTTGTGTTTCGGTTTTTAAATTTCCCTGACTTTGTTTGAAAAGATGTCCAAAAATAAATCACTTTCGCATTGCTACTTTTCATTCTCCACAAGGTGGTATGGTAGATTTTTCAGGCGACGTTTCGTCTTTAGGTCACCTTCATCAATTTAATTTTTTTAAATACGGGCCTGCATCTTTTTGTTTAAATTATGAAAGACGGCCGAAATCTACGTTCAGTGGTATACAACACTTACTGATTTTCCGACGTTTTGTTTCTTAAATTGACCATCTTCATTAAAATACCCCTAGTATGTAAGTAATGTAGCACTTTCTTAAAACTTTTAAAAGAGGCATTGAGTTTTACATTTTCGAATTATACCAAATTAAAAAAAAAGTAAATTACCGGAACGTATACTGGGGGAATTTTAATGAAGATAGTCAATTAAGGAACAAAACGTCGAAAACCCAGTAGATGTTGTATACCACTGAACGTAGATTTCGGACCTCTCTCATAATTTAAACAAATAGATCCAGGCCCGCATTTAAAATAATTAAGTTGATGATGGCGACCCAAAGACGGAAACGTCGCATGAAAGATCTGATAATGCCATCTTGTTGCAATGAAAAAGTGAAATTTATTTTCGGACAGTTCTTCGAAAAGTCAGGAAAAAATAAAAATCGAAACGCAAAAATTTAAATTCTTTCAAATATCTTGAAAGCCTCAGTATTTATTTTTGATATTTTTGCGGCATATTATTGGTCCCATAATTATGCAACTCTGCCCCAATTTAACCAACTTCGTATCTCTTACTGTTTCTGAAATCCCTATGGCGAAGGCCGAATTTGTAACACCCTGTATATACTTCGGTTCATACCATCACGGAACCTCCTCCTTATGAAAGAAATTACTGAATTCATATTGCAGCAGAAATTATGGAAAAACTTAAATTATTGATAACCAAAATAATTTTGCATGTATTGGACATGAATCAAAAAAAACAAAATGTGCAAAATAAATTACTCTAAATGAAAACTGTTATATCGAAATAATTTTGATACTTGATTATTCGACAGGGTGTTGGGTTTTGTAAAAGGGACACCCTGTAAAAGACACGTTAAAACTGATAGTTGTAGCTACAGTGCTCTAAAAAAAATCATTCATTATCGGACTAAAAATAAAAAGGTTATAACGCCTAAAACTTTATCAAAATTTTGTAGTGGCCGTTTTCTTTGCACGTGAGTGTATTATAATAAAAAATAGTTAAAAAAAACATAGAACATAATTTTCAAAGAGAAATGTCGAGATACTCTCGATCAATGTCGATAAAATGACTGTTTTCGAAAAAAAAAAATATTTTTGTTCAATATGATTTATGTTAAGTATACGTAAATTTCATTACTATAAGTTACTAACTAATAAGACAAGGAAGAAAAACCGCAAATTTCAAGACACTACCATAAACTGACACTGGCATAAATATTCTTATTTAAATCGGTACATGTGAAATGAGAGAATTTTATGAACATAAAACAACAACTAATGCAACTAATGAAGAAAAATGTTTTTTTTTTTAAAACAGTTCACTTTATCGACATTGATCAAGAGTAACTTTTTTCAGCTTAAGGTTTAGAGTATCCAAAAATATTATTGTCGTTCCTTCATCATACAAGGTGTACAAAAGAAAACATTTTTGTGTTACGTCTAGTCCGTCCCTGGCAAACTAAATAAGCCAAATGTGTTTAAAAGGGCGAATTTTAAGGAGACTCATCTACTAACCAATATACTAAAAAATTATTAAATTACACCTAATACTTAATAAATTATTTAAGAACAACGAATTCCAGGGACGTCCGTAGGGGAGGCCGTAGGAAGAAAAATTGATAAGAACTTCTCCTGATATTTTTAAGTGTTCTATCTGAATCCGGGAGATTGCCCACATATTTTGGGACACCCTGTATATTGTATATTAGGAGCAAAGCTCGAAAAAAAGAACCACCACTTTTGTTAAATTTTAGGATTGGACGTTTTAAGGCGAAATTTAATTTACTTTCGGGCTTTGACCGTCTCCAAACACCCAAACCTGGAATTCTGCAATTATGAAATACGACCAAAGCTTGGCAACAATTTTTAGTAGATCGATACGTAAATTTTAAAACTAAGTACGTGGGAATCATGTTATTTAAATTTGTAGGATAGTTAATTTAGTCAATTCATAGAAATATTTAAATAAATACTAGATTGAGTATGCATACCTTGTATTCATATCCTCTAAGGCCTCGGCAACTGTTTCGGCCTTCCATGGCCATCGTCAGTGTTGTACGGCCCTGCACCAGGGGGGGGGGGGGGGGCAACAACAGACAGCTGCTTACCCATTAAAAACAACAACCTAAAATGCAAACAGCTGCCAAGAATATATAAGGAACATTCAAGTTTGACCACTTATAATATATTCTTAAACCCTATAAAAAGCTGTTAATTAAAACACAAGAAGGGTGGTTTTATACATCAATATTCGAAAATATTGGACAAAACCTTTCCTAAAAGTCGTAAAAATCGTTAATTAAAACCTAAAAAAAATGTATAAAATTAATATAACCCGGTGGTTTTATACATCAACATTTGAAGATGTTGGACAAAACCTGAGCTAAAAATGAATTGGTTAGTAACCTGAAAATAAAAGGTTATTAGTAAAGGATAATGAGGGTTATGCATCGAAATTAATTCGATTCTATTTCTTCCTTTTTCTGGCTTTTATTCAACATGGATTATAGATTCTCCATCGGTTCCATGTTGGCCAGTATAATGAATAGTGTTCCTAAAACAAACGTATAAGACGACTGATTTATCTTAAATTAATTCAGGTAATCTATATTTAAATAGTTTACCAAATATTTTACATTTATACCATACCAGAAAGCCGTCCTCCATAATTTAATAGGTTTGTTTCTTCAGTTGCAGCTTCTTATTTTCACTCACTTCACTAACTTACCAAAATTGGCAACGTGTCCCATCTTTAAGAGCAATAACAAAGCTCATTCACCATATTTTGGTGATTAAAAGAGATGCGCACAGCCCGATTTTTAAAAACTATTATAAATATCTTAATATGATCCAAAATATAATGAATGAGAAAGAAGAAACAAAATAGTGCGGACCTATATATTGCTATTGCTCTTAACCCTTCATTCTTTCACCTGTAGTAACAGGAAAGGAGAGAAAACTATCTTACCTTTCAATCATGATAGAAGCGAAGGTTTTGGTATTATCAACGGTGCCAATTGCAGCAAGAAGGATCAATCCACGTTCAAGCAAGCACTTGAGTGAGGAATGACCCGTAAAACACTAAAGGTCACTGTTCACTTATTCCAGGTTGTAACAACATGACGTTAAGGCGAAGACTTGTTTGCCGACAACGCGAAACGGACGTTTCCAACACCAATCATGCTCACTTACCTGAAACAATAGAGAAAATTTTTAGTTACACAGTTTATATCAATAAAAGTTGAAATCAGTTATTATAGGTTTGATAAAATTCGATTTTTGTTCTTATTAATTTATATGTTAAATAATTATATGGCGAATGCGTCACTACCATTAGCTCTAAAAGCGAATATGATATATCTAAATCTAAATTACATTGCGTTATGATTAGTACCAACCCTTTTTTATCCTTACTTATTTATCGGTGAACAATTTCGACGACACAATTTTTTATCAATTTTGACTTAATAGTTATGAAAGTCTAAAGGATATAAATTCTTAACTAGAGCAGTACTAAATGTAACAAAAATCAATTTTTATCATCCTAACAGTTGGTACAGTCGTTATTCGAATAAGTTGAAAATTTTAAAACGTTTTGTGTCATGCTCATAAGTAAATAACAATGTCTAATTTTAACTATTTATGAGGGAAACGAGCTGCGACAGACAAACGGACAAACAAACACGCATACAGACATCAAGCGCTTCGTTTTTCCAATGTTGGTACGGACCAAAGCTATTACAAACTACAGATAGAAAAATGTACATTTCTAGCCTACGCAACGACTGCAAACACTCTTTCCCAAATCTTTCGGTCATTATTGCAGCATAGCCAGATTGACATATTTATCGCAAAGGTATCTTGCAAAATCACAATTAAAGATTTGTTAATTTGGCAAATAGAACTGGTTTAAGATTATTCAGTAATTGCTCTTAAAATCAATTTATTTCCCAATAATTTTACTATAAACTGTAAAAAGGCGATGAGAGATTCTTTAAACAAATATTATTATACTTAAAAGTATCAAACGAATCTTGAACTAATCCAACTGCACTTTGGCAACAACTATTTCTATTTTACTACGATTCGGGCCCAAAAGATAAGCAAAAGGTGAATGAATACTCATCTCGTAAACATTGCTATGTTTGCCCTTTGATCTAACGGATTGTTATATATTTTGGTTGATTAATCTGTAGTTTGTAAACGAGTGGTTCATTAAATAAGGATTTATCTTTTCATCGGTAAGTATGGTTATGTTTGAATATTTAACCATCTGATATAGCCAGACTTCAACATTGTTGCCATTCAGCCAACAAACATGTAGTTCCCTCTTCCGCCCATTAATTATTGTTCAATAATTACAGCTCGAAATCTTTTGATTGCTAAACTGCTTTGCATATAAAAATAAAATATTATTAGTTTCAAGCTTCCCCAGTAAAATTGATGTTTTGGTTGGTGAACGCAGAAAACAGAAAACCAAATAAATGCACATTTAAAATATTGGGAACTACGATTCACTTCACACATACTTATTTTCGAAAACAATGAAACATTGATCAACCAACACTGATGGAAACCTTAAAATGATATTTTTAAACTAAATATTACCTTAATAAACTCTCGCAGGCTGCTCTAATCCAGCTTGTGTCCCGAATGTTTAGCTTGCAGGTTTAAGTTTCCATGGTCGCAGTCAATTGAAGCCCTCGGACCGATCCAAAAAACAACAATTTTTTGCAGCAACTGGTCCTTAGGGAATCGGCAATTAAACAGACACAGAAACCAACGGAGTTTGATTGGATGAATCTACTTCAAATACTGCATATACATTTTTATGAAGTTACGATTGCTTATAATAGCTGCTTAAAAGTTATGTCATCATAACGCGATAAAAAGTTCATTTTGTTTAATCATTCATACCCCATTTTGAAATTGTCAATACGATCAGTCAAATCCTTCCTCTACGTTAGACTAGGAAAAGTCGGACCGATTTACCAATCAGATTTTTTCTGTACGTTAGACTAAAACAAATCGGATTGATTAAGGCGCGATGGGGTTCAGCAAAACGATCAATCAGATCATTCCTGTACGTTAGAATCGGATTGATTTGACCGCGCGATTGGTTCCTGTGTCTTCTGCTACCCTGGAAAATTCGCGTGCCGGATTTTATAAATTTTCTTTAGTGCCCATGACCATGATCCTAAAACAAAGTAAAATGCGTTTAGTTTTCATATAAATAGGCAAATTTGAGTAAATTAGCAAAGTGTAGGTCATAATCGACACGAAGGCTTATTTGAGAAATTGTACATTTTGACATGAACAAGTGATTGAGTAAAAATATTAGGTCAATGCTAATGAGCATATATTATTTAAAATAAATAGCCAACACTAGCGAACTCCAGATGAGTTATGAAATAAGAAATACCTGTTCAGGGAAGAAGGCTTGGGGGAAGCCAAAGCCAAAAAATAAAATTAATTTCAGTTCACATTAGTTGGGAGGGAAAAAAATATTTTTTTGAAAAAAATTCTAGTTCTAATCACAACTAGCTATAATAAATTCATTAACTAATTAGCTAACTTAGCTTAGCTGATTCTTGCTATTCAGGGTGTAACAGGGTGTAACAAACACGTCCCTCACCAGAGATACGAAGTCGGTTACATTGGGGCAAAGTTGCATAATTATGGACCCAATAATATGCCACAAAAAAATCAAAAATAAATACAGGGGCTTTCAAAACATTTGAAAAAATCTAACATTTTGCGTTTCGGTTTTTATTTGTTGCTGACTTTGTTCGAAAAGATGTCCAAAAATAAATTTCACTTTTTCATTGTTACTTTTTATTCTTCTCGAGATGGAATGATCAGATCTTATTTAATACGACGTTTCGTCTTTGGGTCACCATCATCGACTTAATTTTTTTAAATACTATAATACAATAATAATTTTAAAATCTTCAGTTTCGTCGAAACAAAAGTTAATTACAGGAACGGACTAGGGTTATTTTAATGAAGATGGTCAATTTAAGGAACAAAACGTCGGAAAACCAGTAAGTCTTATATTCCGACGAACGTAGATTTAGTTCCTCTTTCATAATTTAAACAAAGTTAAGTTGATGATGGTGACCCAAAGACAAAACGTCGCATTAAAGATCTGATGATGCAATCTTATGGAGAATAAAAAGTAGGAATGAGAAAGTGACATTTATTTTTTAACAAAGCCAGGAAAAAATTAAAACCGAAACGCAAAATTTTAGATTTTTCCAATTATTTTAAAAAGACCCTGCATTTATTTTTGATTTTTTTGGGGGATATTATTGGGCCCATAATAATGTTTAACGGAAAAATATCATTTAGTTATACAGGGTGTTTTTTAATTGAGTGCCGAGATACTGAATGTGAATCTTTGGGTTTTTTCGGGTTTGTTCGAAGAAAAGTTAATACAGTGCAACCTCGATAATCCGGACTAATTAAAACCGCGGTCATCCGGATTAGTCAATAATCCGGATTATTGAAGCGAGACAGATTTTTTATTGAAAAACGAAACATTTAATAGAAAACAACTAGAAAATAGTACATAAACAAAAATTATTTAAAACAGAAGCATACTTATTAAATTTTATATTATTTTGTGAAGTAATTTGTAATTTTTGTTTGCTTGAATTACCGAGTACTATCAAATGCTGATCATAATGTATACAATGCAGTTGAAATGTTTGGCCGGATTATTGAAGAATATGTAAATTCCATTACTAAGTTAGTAACTAATAAGACAAAGGAGAAAAACCGCAAATTTCAAGACACTACCATAAACTGACACTAGCATAAATATTCTTATTTAAATCGGTACATGTGAAAAAAACCATAGCAACAATGAGTGAATTTTATGAACATAAAACAACAACTAATGCAAAACACCATATTGAACAAAAATATTTTTTTTTCGAAAACCTTTAAACCTTTATCGACATTGATCAAGAGTACCTTTTTTTCAGCTTAAGGTTTAGAGTATCCAAAAATATTATTGCCGTTCCTTCATCATACAAGGTGTACAAAAAAAACATTTTTGGGTTACGTCTAGTCCGTCCCTGGCAAACTAAATAAGCCAAATGTGTTTAAAAGGGCGAATTTTAAGGATACTCATCTACTAACCAATATACTAAAAAAATATTAAATTACACCTAGTACTTAATAAATTATTTAAAAAATAACGATTTCCAGGAACGTCCGTAGGGGAGGCTGTAGGAAAAAAATTTATAAGAACTTCTCCTGTTATTTTTAAGTGTTCTATCTGAATCCGGGAGATTGCCCACATATTTTGGGACACCCTGTATATTGTATATTAGGAGCAAAGCTCGAAAAAAAATAACCAACAGTTTTGCTCAATTTTGGGATTTTATAGCGAAGTTTAATTTACTTTCGGGCTTTGACCTTCTCCAAACAGTCAAACCTGGAATTGTGCAATTATGAAACGACCAAAGCGTGGCAACAATTTTTAGTAGACCGATACGTAAATTTTAAAACTCAAAAAAAGTACGTGGGAATCATGTTATTTAAATTTGTAGGATAGTTAATTTAGTCAATTCATAGAAACATTTAAATAAATACTGGATTGAGTATGCATACCTTGTATTAATATCCTCTAAGGCCTCAGCAACTGTTTCGGCCTTCCATGGCCATCGTCAGTGTTGTACGGCCCTGAACCAGGGGGGGGGGGGGGGGCAACAACAGACAGCTGCTTACCCATTAAAAACAACAACCTAAAATGCAAACAGCTGCCAAGAATATATAAGGACCATTCAAGTTTGACCACCTATAATATATTCTTAAATCCTAAAAAAAACTGTTAATTAAAACACAAAAAGGGTGGTTTTGTACATCAATATTCGAAAATACTGGACAAAACCTTTCCTAAAAATAAAATCGTTAATTAAAACCTAAAAAAAATGTATAAAATTAATATAAACCGTTGGTTTTATATATCAACATTTGAAAATAGTGGACAAAACCTTTCCTAAAAGTAAAATCGTTAATTAAAACCTAAAAAAAATGTATAAAATTAATATAAATCGGTGGTTTTATATATCAACATTTGAAAATAGTGGACAAAACCTTTCCTAAAAGTAAAATCGTTAATTAAAACCTAAATGTATAAAATTAATATAAACCGGTGGTTTTATATATCAACATTTGAAAATAGTGGACAAAACCTTTCCTAAAAGTAAAATCGTTAATTAAAACCTAAAAAAAATGTATAAAATTAATATAAACCGGTGGTTTTATATATCAACATTTGAAAATAGTGGACAAAACCTTTCCTAAAAGTCAAATCGTTAATTAAAACCTAAAAAAAATGTATAAAATTAATATAAACCGGTGGTTTTATATATCAACATTTGAAAATAGTGGACAAAACCTTTCCTAAAAGTAAAATCGTTAATTAAAACCTAAAAAAATGTATAAAATTAATATAAACCGGTGGTTTTATATATCAACATTTGAAAATAGTGGACAAAACCTTTCCTAAAAGTAAAATCGTTAATTAAAACCTAAAAAAAATGTATAAAATTAATATAAACCGGTGGTTTTATGCATCAACATTTGAAGATGTTGGACAAAACCTGAGCTAAAAATAAAAGGTTATTAGTAAAGGATAATGACGGTTATGCATCAAAATTAATTCGATTCCATTTCTTCCTTTTTCTGGCTTTTATTGGCCATGGATTATAGATTCCCCATCGGTTCCATGTTGGCCAGTATAATGAATAGTGTGGCTAAAACAAATGTATCAGTAGACGGCCGATTTATCTTAAATTAATTTAGGTATCTATATTTAAATAGTTCACCAAATATTGTACATTTATACCATACCAGAAAGCCGTCCTCCATAATTTAATAGGCTTGTTTCTTCAGTTGCAGCTTCTTATTTTCACTCACTTCACTAACTTACCAGAATCGGCAACGTGTCCCATCTTTAAGAGCAATAACAAAGCTCCTTCACCATATTTTAGTGATTATAAAGAGATGCGCACAGCCCGATTTTTAAAAACTATTATAAATATCTTAATAGTGTCCAAAATTTAATGAATGAGAAAGAAGAAACAAAATGGTGCGAACCTATATATTGCTATTGCTCTTAACCCTTCATTCTTTCACCTGTAGCAACAGAAAAGGAAAGAAAACTATCTTACCTTTCAATCATGATAGAAGCGAAGGTGATGGTATTAACAACGGTGCCAATTGCAGCAAGACGGATCAATCCACATTCAAGCAAGCACTTGAGTGAGGAATGACCCGTAAAACACTAAAGGTAGTAGATAAGCTACAAGAGTTCGGGGCCAAATACCACCACTTTTACATGTTATTTCTTATGGGAAAATTTAAGGTTCGATCTGCATTTTTTTCTACCGACGCCCAGCGTCGCGACGCCCAGAATGAGAAGAACGTGAGGAGTGTGGAGATGAATGGAGAGCAAATATCGTCATTTTTACATGTATTTTCCCATAAGGAAATTTAAGGTTCGATCTGCATTTTAAATCTAACGACGTTTAGCGTCGCGACGCCCAGAATGAGAAGAATGTGGGAAGTGTGGAGATGAATGAAGACCAATATCATCATTTTTACAGGTATTTTCCATAAGGAAATTTAGGGTTCGATTTGCATTTTTTTTACCGACGCCTACCGTCGCGACGCTTAGAATGAGAAGAACGTGACGCAATTTACCAGTGGCTGTTAGCGTCTCCACCATAACCATCAAACTTTAATATCTGATTTAAATTTTACTTTTTGTGTGTGTGTGTGTTTATCGCAACCATTTCTGGATGGCTGATAAATTTTCTATTTCATTATAAGTAATTACTGATTAAATACAGTTTTTTTTACTTCTAAATTATCCAAAAAATAGTTGAAAAATCACATTCAAAGTAAAAAAAATCTCTTAATTCTTACATATCAGTTTTTAACGTTTGTTGCTTTTAAATTTAAACCCCTAATTAAAAAAAAATATTGAAGGAAAGACACATACAAATTTAGAAAATAATAATTTCCCATCATAACCCTTTAGAGATGGCCGATGGATGATTTCTTTAATAGCCAACAGGCAACAATTTTCCCTGATCGTGTCTATAAGACATATGGAAAACACTGTATATACCTAACTCTTTAAAAGTGTCAACCTCTTTTGTAGGGAGGGATTATCGATCACCAGAGTCGGTACGTCTCCCCTCGGAAGGGTACCTGTCGTGTTTCCATGCGGAAAAAAGTCGATCATCCCTTTATATCACAGAAGCCAAATCGTATATAAAATATTTAAGTTTTAACTCTATTATTTATCGCAACCCTCTCAGGATGATTTAATAAATTTTCTATTTCATTATAAGTAATGACTGAAAATTTATCAGCCATCCTCAAATGGTTGCGATAAACACACACACAAAAAATAAAATTTAAATCAAATATTAAAGTTTGATGGTTATGGTGGAGACGCTAACAGCCACTGGTAAATTGCGTCACGTTTTTCTCATTCTAAGCGTCGCGACGGTAGGCGTCGGTAAAAAAAATGCAAATCGAACCATAAATTTCCTTATGGGAAAATACCTGTAAAAATGATGATATTGCTCTTCATTCATCTCCACACTTCCCACATTCTTCTCATTGTGGGCGTCGCGACGCTAAGCGTCGTTAGATTTAAAATGCAAATCGAACCTTAAATTTCCTTATGGGAAAATACATGTAAAAATGACGATATTTGCTCTCCATTCATCTCCACACTCCTCACGTTCTTGTCATTCTGGGCGTCGGTAGAAATAAATGCAGATCGAACTTTAAATTTTCCCATAAGAAATAACATGTGAAAGTGGTGGTATTTGGCCCCGAACTCTTGTAGCTTATCTACTAAAGGTCACTGTTCACTTATTCCAGGTTGTAACAACAGTCGAAGACTTGTTTGCCGACAGCGCGAAACGGACGCTTCCAACACCAATCATGCTCACTTACCTGAAACAATAGAGAACATTTTTAGTTACACAGTTTACATCAATAAAAGTTTAATCAATTATTATAGGTTTGATAAAATTTGATTTTTGTTCTTATTAATTTATACGTTAAATAATGATATGGCGAATGCGTCACTACCATTAGCTCTAAAAGCGAAGTGTTATGATTAGTACCAACCCTTTTTTATCCTTACTTATTTATCGGTGAAAAATTTTTCGACGGCACAATTTGTTATCAACTTTGACGTAATAGTTATAAAAGTCCAAAGGATATAAATTCTTAACCAGAGCAGTACTAAATGTAACAAAAATCAATTTTTATCATCATCCTCACAGTTGGTACAGTCATTATTAAAAATTTTTTGACTGCCCATCACAATAAATGTTTAGTCATTCGTTTGAAACACCCCCCCCCCCCCCCCCCCCCCCAACGGATAAGTTGAAATTTTTAAAACGTTTTATGTCATGCTCCTAAGTAAATAACAATGGCTTGTTTTAACTATTTATGTCAAACGAAACGATCCCGAGGGAAACGGGCTGCGATAGACAGACGGACAAACAAACACGCATACAGACATCAAGCGATTCGTTTTTCCAATGTTGGTACGGACCAAAGCTATTACAAACTACAGATGGAATAATGTACATTTCTAGCCCACGCAACGACTGCAAACAGTCTGTCCCACCTCTTTCGGTCATTATTCCAGCATAGCCAGATGGACATATTTATCGCAAAGGCATCTTGCAAAATTGCAATTAAAAATTTGTTAATTTGGCAAATACAACTGGTTTAGATTAATCCGCAATTGCTCTTAAAATAAATTTATTTCCCAATAATTTTACTATAAACTGTGAAAAGGCGTATCAAAAGAATCTTGAACTAATCCAACTGCAATCTGGTAACAACTATTTCTATTTTACTACGATTCGGACCCAAAAGATAAGCAAAAGATGAATGAATACTAATCTCGTATATATTGCGATGTTTGTTCTTTGATCTAACTAACGGATTGTTATATTTTGGTTGATTTGTGTTTTTTTGTGATTATTGGTGAAAAATCGTCTTTATTATAAACAATCATGGTGCATTCATCTGTAGTATGTAAAAGAGTGGTTCATTAAAGAAGGATTTATCTTTTCATCGGTAAGTATGGTTATGTTTGAATATTTAACCATCTGATATAACCAGACTTCAACATTGTTGCCATTCAGCCAAAAAACATGTAGTTCTCTCTTCCACCCATTAATTATTGTTCAATTACAGCTCGAAATCTTTTGATTGCCAAACTGCTTTGCATATAAAAATAAAATATTATTAGTTTCAAGCTTCCCCAGTAAAATTGATTTTTTGGTTGGTGAACGCAGAAAACAGAAAACTAAATAAATGCACATTTAAAATATTGGCAACTACGATTCACTTCACACAAACTTATTTTCGAAAATAACGAAACATTGATCAACCAACACTGATGAAAATATATTTTTTAACTAAATATTACCTTAATAAATTCTCGCAGGCTGCTCTAATCCAGCTTGTGTCCCGAACGTTTAGCTTGCAGGTTTATGTTTCCATGGTCGCAGTCAATTGAAGCCCTCGGACCGATCCAAAAAAAAACAATTTTTTGCAACAACTGGTCCTTAGGGAATCGGCAATTAAACAGACACAGAAACCAACGGAGTTTGATTGGATGAATCTACTTCAAATACTGCATATACATTTTTATAAAGTTACGATTGCTTATAATAGCTGCTTAAAAGTTATGTCATCATAACGCGTTAAAAAGTTCATTTTGTTTAATCATTCATACCCCATTTTGAAATTGTCAATACGATCAGTCAGATCCTTCCTGTACGTTAGACTAGGAAAAGTCGGACTGATTTATCAATCAGATTTTTTCTGTGCGTTAGACTAAAAAAAATCGGATTGATTAAGGCGCGATGGGGTTCAGCAAAACGATCAATCAGATCATTCCTGTACGTTAGACTAGGAAAGACCGGACTGATTTATCAACCAGATTCTTTCTGTACGTTAGACTAAAAAGAATCGGATTGATTTGACTGCGCGATTGGTTTCTGTGTCTTCTGCTACCCTGGAAAATTCGAGTGCCCGATTTTATAAATTTTCTTTAGTGCCCATGGCCATGATCCTAAAACAAAGGAAAATGCGTTTAGTTTTCATGTAAATAGGCAAATTTGAGTAAATTAGTAAAGTGTAGGTCATAATCGACACGAAGGCTTATTTGAGAAATTGTACATTTTGACATGAACAAGTGATTCAATGCTAATGAGCATAAATTAAAAATAAATAGCCAATACTAGCGAACTCCAGATGAGTTATGAAATAAGAAATACCTGTTTGGGGAAGAAGGCTTGGGGGAAGCCCAAGCCAAAAAATAAAATTTATTTCAGTTCACATTAGTTGGGAGGGAAAAAAATGTTTTCTTGAAAAAAATTCTAGTTCTAATCACAACTAGCTATAATATATTCGCTAACTTATTTAGCTGATTCTTGCTATACAGGGTGTAACAAACAAGTCCTTCATCATTGGAATTTCGGAAACGGTAAGAGATACGAAGTGGGTTAAATTGGGGCAAAGTTGCATAATTATGGGCCCAATAATATGCCGTAAAAAAATCTTAAATAAAAACAGGGGCTTTCAAAATATTTGGAAAAATCTAAAATTTTGCGTTTCGGTTTTTATTTGTTGCTGACTTTGTTCCAAGAGATGTCCAAAAATAAATTTCAGTTTTTCATTGTTACTTTCTATTCTTCCCGGGATGGCATGATCAGATCTTATTTAATGCGACGTTTCGTCTTTGGGTCACCATCATCAACTTAATTTTTTTAAATACTATAATACAATAATAATTTTAAAATTTTCAGTTTCGTCGAAACAAAAGTTAATTACAGGAACGGATTAGGGGTATTTTAATCAAGATGGTCAATTTAAGGAACAAAACATCGGAAAACCAGCAAGTCTCATATACCGCCGAACGTAGATTTAGTTCCTTTTTCATAATTTAAAGAAAAAAATCCAAGCCCGTATTTAAAAAATTAAGTTGATGATGGTGACCCAAAGACAAAACGTTGCATTAAAGATCTGATGATGAAATCTTATGGAGAATAAAAAGTAGCAATGAGAAAGTGACATTTATTTTTGGACATCTGTTCAAACAAAGTCAGGAAAAAATAAAAACCGAAACGCAAAATTTTAGATTTTTCCAATTATTTTGAAAGACCTTGCATTTATTTTTGATTTTTTTGGGGGATATTATTGGGCCCATACAGGGTGTTTTTTAATAGAGTGCCGAATCATTGGGTGATTTTAAGAAGAAATGTTAATACAGTGCAACCTCGATAATCCGGACTAATTAAAACCGCGGTCATCCGGATTTCTAATTAATCCGGATTATTGAAGCGACACAGTTTTTTTATTGAAAAACGAAACATTTAAAACATTTAATAGAAAACAACTAGAAAATAGTATAAACATAACACAAAAATTATTTAAAACAGAAGCATACTTATTAAATTTTATATTATTTTGTGAAGTAATTAGTAATTTTTGTTTGCTTGAATTACCGAGTACTATCAAATGCTCATCATAAAGTATACAATGCAGTTGAAATGTTTGGCCGGATTATTGAAAAATCCGGTGTAACGAAGGTTCGGATTATCGAGGTTACACTGTATTAACATACAGGGTGATTGATGGTGGATGGCCTATTAGATGTTTATAGAGAACTAGTCATTGGACCACTTTGAAATTTTGGGAGGTTATAGAAGCGGACATGATCTATCTTTTAAAAATATTTTTAGCCATGCAGTGTTGCCACTTCTACTTGAAAGTATTAGCAACTTTGATAATTTAAACGAAACACCCTGTGTATTATTTTTGTTTTAGAATCCTTATGAATTTCTTAATAACTTTCCTTAATATTTTCCTATACCTATTTGTTATAGTTCTCGAGATAATAATTAATTTCGCTTTTTTTTTTCGGATAACATCTTCTACAAAAAGTTATGATATTTTTAAACTCTTTCACCCTCTTTCCAAATATTATTTATAATAGTACAGGGTGTTTCAAAATACAAATATTTGGATGGTTTGGAAAAATGGTAAATAGTACCTTTTATTTAAATGAAATACCCTATATTTTATCTGTTGTCCTAAAAGCTATTGAAATTGTCTATCTTTATATGTATAATGTTACTATACCTATTTTGAACAGTTTTTGACTTATGAGCATTTATATAGAAAAATTAATTATTACAGATAACAATCACACTTTCTAGACCAGTTTGGCAAGTAGCCTATGGAAATTGTTTTGTAATGGTTGACATTTTGCTGTTATTCATTCAGTCTTGTTGTCAGTTGGTCTATTTAAATATTTTAATTTTTTAAAGTTAAATTAAAGTTAAAAAAAAAATGGAAGAAAACAACAACTATTCAGATGTAGTATGAATTTATTTATTTTACATGGTCAGTATAATAAGATCATCAGCCGTACATTTAGAAGATTCAATGAAATGTATCCAAATTTACCATCAATGAGCAATAAGAAATATAGACGAATTCAAAGCAATTTCGAAAATCAATGTTTTGGCTTATTTTCACGCCTATCCGCATGTTTTAATAAGAAGTGCCAGTTCTTCTTAAAATCACCCAAGGATTCACAGCCTTAAGTATCGGCTTTCAATTAAAAAACCCCCTGTAGTTACAAATATTGTTATCACAAAATATTTTCTCTTGCCAAAAAACTATAAATAATTTTTTAAATATTAATTAAACAATTGGGGTATACTTTTAAAATTAAATAAATAGTTACCTCCTTATATGTGCCCATTTGCCCGACGACATCATCTTCATTCTTCCAGTTCCACTCTCCAAGGGACGAACAAAAAGGACATCGCCCTGGACAGGCCAGGTTGCCCATCAGCCTTTTTCAGACATGCGGGAGCCTTGAAAAGGGTTATCTCTACCACGCTCTAAACTGCGACGATGTTTAGGCAAACCCTTGAAGAGCGGAACCCTCACACCTCACACGCGGTACCGCACTCTATTTTAGACCCGTCAAGTATCTGAAACAAATAAAAGTAATTGTTAGGGAAAGGTTTGTTTGGATTTGTTCATTAACTTTCCTATTTTTATTTTAAACAAAAACAAACTATCTATAGTTCTTGGTATTATTATGGCCATATAAAAATATAAAATTGGCAAATTTTTGGAATCGACAACCTTATATAAACTTAACCTTATTTTTAACGCTAAATAGAAAATAATTATAATATATGATTTATATCCAGTATACGTAAATTCCATTACTAAGTTAGTAACTAATAAGACAAAGGAGAAAAACCGCAAATTTCAAGACACTACCATAAACTGACACAGGCATAAATATTCTTATTTAAATCGTTACATGTAAAAAAACCATAGCAACAATGAGGAAATTTTATGAGCATAAAACAACAACTAATGCAAAAAAACCATATTGAACAAAAATATTTTTTTCTCGAAAACAGTTCACTTTATCGACATTGACCAAGAGTACCTTTTTTTCAGCATATCTCGTATCAAAAATATTATTGTCGTTCCTTCATCGTACAAGGTATAAAAAACATTTTTGTGTCCTAGTCCGTCCCTGGCAAACTAAATAAGCCAAATGTGTTTAAAAGGGCGAGTTTTAAGGAGACCCATCTACTAACCATTATACTTACTAAAAAAATATTAAATTACACCTAGTACTTCAAAAATTATTTAAAAAACAACGATTTCCAGGGACGTCCGTTATGGGCCCGTATCTCCGTAGGGGAGAGGCCGTAGGGAGAAAAATTTATAAGTACTTCTCCTGTTATTTTTAAGTGTTCTATCTGAACCCGGGAGATTGCCCACATATTCTGGGACACCCTGTATAGGGTGTGCCATTTAAAATAAAGAAGTTGACACCGACTTCCAGTTTAACCGGACGTAGTACCTTAATGAAAATGTTTTAGCCCAGTGCTCAAATCAACATTAGCATACTATCAAAATTTCAATTTCAAAATTAGTGAGAGAGAGCAACAGGGCCCGCTCAAGACGCCTTAATCATTTTGTGCTCTTATTAATACATATTAATAATATTTCTGAAAAGAAATTAAAAAAATGTGCTATGCTATTCTAACTAATTAAAATAATAACTATCAACAAACCACCTTGTAACTCTGCAAAATTTTTTTATTTAAATCTATTTTATTAGCTATTTCGTGCTCAATAGAAGCCCGTTTCGGGCTTGTTCGTAACATGCCGCCCAGTTTACCCCCTCCTCAGTGGCGTTGCCCCCCCCCCCCAACGAAATGTAATGTTTTAACCAATTTATTCAAAGATGTATTCGTTAGGAAAAATATAAATCTTGATTTTACTAGATATTTGTTTTTAGTAGATGATTGTTTTGTTCGTTGTTGTTTAAACACTCAGTATATTTTTTGTTCAGTTAATAATTAAGTCAGAGCTAGTGGCGCATTCACCATTTCGTTTTTGATCAATATTTTTGATACTATTTCGTTTTATCCTAAAAGCGGTTAATTATCTGTTTTTAGGGACCAATTGCTATAAGTTTAGGGTAGAAATTTTTTTAATTAATAAATTAACGGAAGCAAGAAACGAAATTTTGTCGATTTGCACAAATTTCATTTCTTGTACAAGTACGCCACTGCCCCTCCGAACCAAAAACGGTCCTCGGCGACTCTTAGAATCCAGATTTTTCCGCCCCAATATACTTGACCCCCCCTTCTCATTTACGATTTTAAGGGTAACAGTTACCTCTCCCAGTGGGTTACTCCATGAAGGCTTTAAATAGTTTTTAAATTCCTTTTAGGGTATTATTTAACAAAAAATTTATTGTGTCGACTCCTCTTTTATTATTATTGGAAAGAGATTTCAACGATTTTTAAAAATGATGGGTCACTTGACCTTTCCCCCCCCCCCCCTCCTTCCCAATTAAGATCTTAATGGTAACATCTACCCCTGCCAAGGGGGTTAAACCACGAAGGCTGCAACAATTCTTGTGAAGGGCGGGACCTTCACAATAAAATTTTATTTTTATTTACCGAAAGCGACCTATTAAAGGTGGGTAGTTTTCAAATTAAAACCCTGCATAACTGAAAACTGAAGGGGCCCATACACTTGCGAGCAAAAAAAAAAGAATTGTGGAAAGAGTTTATAAGTATTTATCGCCAGTTACTACCCCAGTTATGGAAGGTAAAAAGCGAGGAACCCGTTGCATAATAGCGCATGGGCCTCTTGTGATGTGACTTAAATACTTCTTCTCTATTATAAATTAATTTATGGAACTGTGAATGCTGCTAAACGTATTTTGAAAAAAAAAATGTTTAAAGACTCACCTTACAGGGAACAGAGAGCAAAACTTCGTTTTAGGATGACACGATTACCCGGAATTCCGACAACTCTTTAAGCAGTGGCAGGAGCACCCTGTCCTGGACGTCGAATTATCACGCGGGATAATTTTCCAGAAAAAATAAAACCGGCGCATACGCGAGCTCCTTTCGAACCGACCACTGCAAATAAACTAACAAAGTAAAGCAAGGCAAAGGTATTTTGGTGCAAAAAATTCGTTTGTTTTTCTAACGATTACTCGCTTACATTATAGAAAAAACGGCATGACTCATGTCGATTCGTTATGTCCCGGAGGATCCTAAATTTTTGTATGAGGCGGTAACCCTTTTGTCATTTGACTTGTGTTTCGTAACGTTCTTATTAGCAAAATTACAATTACCGGAAAATTTAACGCGGAAAATTGGGTTTTCTGAAATAAATAAAATATTTACTAATCCAGGGAGTCCATTTAGTGTGTAATTCTTCGATATCTCCTATATCGTGGATAGAAGGGAAACTTTAAAAATAAATATTAGCGGACTGTTGAAGACGCATATTTTAAAAGTATGTTTAAGTATACAGGGTGTCCATTTTTGGGTAGTTTTACGGGGTATCTCCCTTATTAGTAAAGATAGAAGGATGCTGTTTTCGCAGCACTTTGCTACTTTTTTGTCAAACAGAAGATGCCGTAATCATTTTGGGACACCCCCCCCCCCCCCCCCATATCTCGGTTACCCCGTAACGTATCAAAAAGAAATAAAAATGTTCTTTTTGTAACTCTTTATGTAGAATACAGTGACGTACTCAGATTTTTTCTACATTCAATAATTTTCAAGGAAAATAAACAAATTTGCTGCTTTAAATGGATCACCGTATATAAAAAAATGGTATATTTTTGAAAAACGTATATTTCGGGCCTAATACTAGGACTAAAAATAAAGTGTTATATATTTGAAGCTTGTTACAAACTAAATTATATTATTAAAAATATAGGTATAGGGTACGTGTGAAAACAAATATAACGGAGATACCCCGTAAAACTACCCAAAAATGGACACCCTGTACAGTGTGTGTCATAAATGAAATGACCTATATTTTTACTCGGAATCAGTGCCCCTCCTTATCGTTTATGTAACCCCAATTTTTTTCCCCAATCTGTTGCGGTGTTGCAAAGATATTATTAATTTTCCTATTTTTATTGCATTGGTACGATCGTAATAAACATGCTACAGTTTCTTTATTGATTTTAATTAGATCAAAAAATTTTATCTGGATTATATGAGTACTATTTATAAAATTTAACAGTTTTATACAGGGTGCTTTAATTTTACTTCCAAACTTCGGGTTTGTTTCGATTAAATTTACTCAGTATTTTCAAATGGAACACCCTGTATATTTCATCAAGAATTGAAACTTCTACTCCTTTAAGTACAAAATATTTTATTATTGTCTGTAGCGTTGCCAATCGTAATGATAAATCTTGGTATTATTGGAAAGATATTTAAACAACCTTTAAAATGATGTGCCCTTCCCTACCCATTTAATATTTTCGCTCAAGTCTTCAGTCTTGGGCTTTCTTCGTTTACATTTTTTAGTATTTTTCTGTATTATATTAAATACGAATATGGAAAATTATTATTTCCAGACCACCCGATGATCCTTATACAATAAGGGCGCGTATTTTTGTCTATACAGTAGCACTTTAAAATACTATTTCAGATTGAATGGTACTACCAAGAAAAGGAAGCCCTCTCCTGATAAGCATAGACTTTTTATTTCTTGAATAGATTTTTTTAAAATTTGATTTAATCAAATAAACGTCTGTTCAGATTATGTGGTGACTACTAAGAGATGGCGCTGCGCACTGTATTTGATCGACTACCGTCGATGGTACGGCGTTAAGTTAAAGTCCTCTCTACGCACACTACGCGCACACTATACGCCTCTGTAAACAATTACAATAACTACCCCTCTACCTCTACACCCAATATGTTAACGGAGCTCTTAAAACTTGCTTATTTGATTAAATTCAAATAAGAAAGGGTTAAGAGCTGTAACCGAAACACACCAAGCAACGCTTCAAGGCTTAACCTAAAAAATCATACTGATGATAAACAAAAATAACACGTCTAAGTGAAATGAGTTACAGGTATCATGCCTGACTCAGACGGTGAGTTTTAGTCGGTTGGCTCGTCTCCTTCTGAGGCGGATCCCCTCCTTCAGAGCGGATGATATTGATGGTCTTTCCCCACAATGTTGCTAGCCCGACACTACCTTGCAGCCGCGTCTGTAAGGTGTCTATGCGCAGATTTCTCATCGTGTGTCCAAACAAAAAAAAAAAAAAAATCAAGAAATCCACCTTTCCAAATTATAATGTATTTCGAAACGATCGCGAAACTAGAATGGGCGGAACCATGATTCTTGTCAAAAAGCAAAGCACGTCCAAGCAACTTCTATGCCAAATCCGGATAGTAGCAATATTATAGATGGTACATACGTTAAGATTGCAGTGAACCACAGGTCTGTAGTGGTCGGGTCCGTTTACTGCAGCCCCTTCCCTCACGACAGTCTTAACAGGGAGTGTTTAGGAAATATCTTCAACAATAACAGGACAACAATAATCGGAGGAGATCTGAATGCCAAAAATCGAGAATGGAACTGTAGAGCAACCAACACCAGAGGGCTAATGTTATACAACAATTCTGATGTTTTTAATTACCATATATTACCACCAGAGGGCCACACACATCTAAGTGCCAACGGATTACCGGAGCTACTAGATATATTCGTAATTAAAAACACATATCACATGTCACAGCCTGTAGTAATCAATGATCTAACATTTGATCATCTCCCAGTGATTATCGAATATGGTGACCCACGCAGGAGGGGTCTTAGCATCATAACCAAAACCAGAACTGACTGGAAAAAATTCCAGACTCAGCTGGAGGGTTGCGAATCTATCGCTCCTCTTGTAGGCAAACCAGATATCGACGAGGCTGTAAATGTGCTCACAAAGACCATACAGCAAGCACTTGCTAGAGCAACAACAACAAAAACAGCTGATTACACTAAATATGGTAATCTCAGTCATGACATAAAGAACGAAATAAGAGCGAAGAACCGTCTCAAAAATAGAGCGTACAGAACTGGAGATCCGAGGATCAAACAACAGGCAAACCAGGCAACACAGAGGGTCAAGCAGCTGCTTAGCGGTTTGGAATCCGAGAGATGGGAAAGGAAGGTCGAAAGTCTAAATACACAAGATGGATCCCTCTATTGGATGACAAGTTCGCTTGTCAACGGAAGTAGGACACCAATGCCGCCCATAACAACGAGCGGCAACACTGTAATCACTGAACCTCAGGAAAAAGCGGAAAAATTCGCTGAAGCACTCTACGAGCAATTCAGCGAAAATCCGGCTACAGATGTAGACCTAGAAAATCGGATCAACAGGACTGCCGAAATATATAAAAGCATGGATCACCCTCCTGAATCAAATCTGCAAGAAGTCACCGCAGAAGATGTCAAAAAGATCATACGTTACGTAAAGGTCAAAAAAGCTCCCGGGCTAGATAGAATCACCAACCTATCACTGAAAAATCTACCGGAGAAGACAATAAAGGACATAGCCAACATCGCAAATGCTATACTGAAAACTGGACATTTTCCCGTCCCATGGAAACAGGCAAAAATCATTATGATAGGGAAATCAGGCCAAGACAGAAGAAAATTGACCAGTTACAGGCCAATCAGTCTTCTGTCTAACATAAGCAAGATAGTGGAACGGTTAATTTCGGGTAGGCTCACAACCTTTGTCGACAACCAGACTGGCTTCTAACATATAATCAATGGATTCAATAGACGGAGGAGCACGGGAGCCGTCCTATTCGACATCAGTAAAGCTTTTGACAGGGTATGGCATAACGGGTTAATTGTCAAAATGATCAGGCTAGGAGTATCAAACTATATGATAAAACTTATAGCCTCCTATCTTGAAAATCGATCGTTTAAAACTTTTGTTGAAGAGTGTTACTCTACGTCAAAAATAATCAGGGCCGGAGTCCCACAAGGTTCGGTAATAGCCCCCCTACTCTTCAATATCTTTACTTGTGATATCCCAATCCGTCTTGCGAAAAATTCATATACGCTGATGACACAACCATAGCAGTGACATCAAGAAATCCAAAACAAATAATGCTGGCGCTAAAAGAAAACATCATTACTCTGGAAAAATGGCTCAGCAAGTGGAAAATAAAAATCAATCCAGAAAAAAAAAACAGGCAATTTACTTTACCAAGAACTCATCAAGGTTCAGAAGACCGGAAGGCAGGGTCACTGTAGGAAACAAACCAATCGATTGGAGCCCAAGCGTAAAATACTTGGGACTTCACTTCGACAAACGCCTCAATTGGAAAGTAAATACAGCCCACAGGAGAAAGATGGCTCACGCCCAACTGAGCACTCCATACCCGCTGCTCAACAGTAGGAGCAAGCTAACAATCACGACAAAAGTCATGATGTACAAAGTGCTCATCAGGCCGGTGCTCACATACGGAGCACCGACATGGTGCACACTGGGTAAGCATGACTTACAAAGACTACAGGTAATACAGAACAAGGCACTTAAAATAATACTGAATACACCTAGATATACCAGAACTCACGTTATACATCGAGACCTCCAAATTGACACAATTTCGGAGTTTCTCGATAAAATAATCGTGAAATATCACACCAAGGCTAACTTGGCCAACAACGCCAAGATAGCCTCATCGCACATACGCAGACTACCGCGTCAAAAACACAGAATGCCTAAAGACTGGATCACTCGCTAAATCCACACTCCAAATTATTTAAGGACTTGTTCTGTATAAAATAAGTGTGCACGCACACTACGCGCACACTATACGCCTCTGTAAATAATTACAATAACTACCCCTCTACCTCTACACCCCGTATGTTAACGGAGCTCTTAAAACTTGCTTATTTGATTAAATTCAAATAAGAAAGGGTTAAGAGCTGTAACCGAAACACACCAAGCAACGCTTCAAGGTTTAACCTAAAAAATCATACTGATGATAAACAAAGATAACACGTCTAAGTGAAATGAGTTACAGGTATCATGCCTGACTCAGACGGTGAGTTTTAGTCGGTTGGCTCGTCTCCTTCTGAGGCGGATCCCCTCCTTCAGAGCGGATGATATTGATGGTATTTCCCCACAATGTTGCTAGCCCGACACTACCTTGCAGCCGCGTCTGTAAGGTGTATGTGCGCAGATTTCTCATCGTGTGTCCAAAAAAAAAAAAAACACCAACCTAACCAATCATAACCGTTTACGTCATTACTACTTATCCCCACCATCGAACGGTGCCGAAGTAGCGGTATTGCCAGGTATCTGGTGAAATTTCACCAGATCTGTATCGTCGAGGTATCCCTCTTAGCCCTAGAAAATGTTGAGGGAAAAAGGTTATAAAATATACCTCCCCGAAACGAAGCTGATAACACCAGAAACCGAACTTTTTCAAAAGGTTTTTCATGGACCACCAGATTATTCATAAAATCACAAAAAAATCAACAGATCTCCTGACATTTCATGAGATAACTGGTAACACTGCGCTGTAGTATTAATTTTTTATTTTGTTTTGAAATTTGAAACTCAGTTTTCCGAAATAAGTATTCGTTGTTTTCGAACAAAGGTAAATTATTTTGTCCTAAAAAATTGTGAATAGTATGTACTTTTGCTTTTAAAAGTTTATTTGATCATTATCTACCTAAATCCTACAAAATTATTAAATAATTTTTAATTACATTGGTCTTTTTAATTACATTGGTGCATTTTTTACTAACCAGAATAAATATACATATTTTGAGGACTAGAATACAAAAATTTTGCCATTCCATAGGACAAATTACGCTTATCATGCTTCCATGTTCCCAATGTTGAGATTGGCAAATCTTTCAGTTGCGAAGTGTGGCCTGGAGTTTGCTGGCGTTTCCTATTCTGAATTTCAAAGACATCTGAGACTCAATTTTACTACTCCTATAATTATAGGCTGAGATGTGTTTTATGTGTGTTGAATGTTAAGTTAGTTTTTGAATGTCAGGTTTTTGGAATTTTTTTTTTTTGTAATGTTTTTGATTGTATTACTCTTGTAATTTTTAATTTTAAAATTTTAATTTTAATTTCTGTTAGTTTTTAAGTCTTTGTACTTAAATTTTCCGAAATGGGTTGTAACCCGTTAATAAATAAATAAATAAATAAATAAATAAAATAAAATTTGGCGCCGTCATCGAAAAAAATCTTTTAAAAAAACAAACCCAAATATAACCTCCAAGAGGGAAAAATTTTAATCCAACATCCGCATTCCACATACTCACACCCTAAGCTGCAATCGGAAGAGGTTATCGACTATACTATAAGTTTTTTAAAGAAATGTGACGAGTTCAAGTTAAAAACGTTAAATTTTAGGTTAAACGAAAACCATAATGGATGTGGCCACAAATTCAAATTATATTCCTGTGGAAATTCTTCACCGCTCTGAAGCTGAATTTAGAAAAAAGTTATCTGCAGAAGAAAGTGCAAGAGTTAATAATACTGGTAAAACATCATTTTGACTTAAAATTGTAAACTGTTTTTAAAGTCCCATGGTATTTTGTTAGCCCTGTTGGTATTTTTGTAATATTATCTAAAAATTAGTTTTGTACCTCTATAGATCCCTAAATCTTATAATATAAATATTTTTAAATTATTGTAGATACAGATTACAAAGGGCAAGTATGCTCTGCACAAAGATGGCTTTGTGTCTGCTTGGAATGAAGATATAGAGGAGATACAAGCTAGTGACCACCACAAGACATAGGGTATGGAATGATGAGGAGACACTGTCAGAACACCCATGTCTATGATTTTAGACTTCCTTATTGGAGGAATGAAATGGTTCTCCTTAAAAACTACCTAGCTAGCTATTTAGTCTTGAAGAATAATCATATTAAAATACACTGCCAGATATTATTCAAATATTTCCTTGCTTCGCCGCTTTCATTATCAAAGTCTCAGTCAGTATGATAAATTATTCAAAACGAAATTTGTAGAAAACAAATTGTTTTCATTTACAAAACAATAACAAAATATTGTAAGGTTAGGTGACATCCGAATGACAAGTGACAGACGTCACCCCCTACAAAAAGAGTGGGGGACTGTCGCTGCGACACGTCGAACTTAAGCCGCGTTCTCAGAGCTTCAACGTGTCGCAGCGACTCTTTTTGTAGGGGGTGACGTCTGTCACTTGTCATTCGGATGTAACCTAAATTTACAATATTTTGTTATTGTTTTGTAAATGAAAACAATTTGTTTTGTACAAATTTCGTTTTGAATAATTTATCATACTGACTGAGACTTTGATAATGAAAGCGGCGAAGCAATGAAATATTTGAATAATATCTGGCAGTGTATTTTAATATGATTATTCTTCAAGACTAAATAGCTAGCTAGGTAGTTTTTAAGGAGAACCATTTCATTCCTCCAATAAGGAAGTCTAAAATCATAGACATGGGCGTTCTGACAGTGTCTCCTCATCATTCCATACCCTATGTCTTGTGGTGGTCACTAGCTTGTATCTCCTCTATATCTTCATTCCAAGCAGATACAAAGCCATCTTTGTGCAGAGCATACTTGCCCTTTGTAATCTGTATCTACAATAATTTAAAAATATTTATATTATAAGATTTAGGGATCTATAGAGGTACAAAACTAATTTTTAGATAATATTACAAAAATACCAACAGGGCTAACAAAATACCATGGGACTTTAAAAACAGTTTACAATTTTAAGTCAAAATGATGTTTTATCAGTATTATTAACTCTTGCACTTTCTTCTGCAGATAACTTTTTTCTAAATTCAGCTTCAGAGCGGTGAAGAATTTCCACAGGAATATAATTTGAATTTGTGGCCACATCCATTATGGTTTTCGTTTAACCTAAAATTTAACGTTTTAAACTTGAACTCGTCACATTTCTTTAAAAAACTTATAGTATAGTCGATAACCTCTTCCGATTGCAGCTTAGGGTGTGAGTATGTGGAATGCGGATGTTGGATTAAAATTTTCCCCTCTTGGAGGTTATATTTGCGTTTGTTTTTTTAAAAGATTTTTTTCGATGACGGCGTCAAATTTTATTTTTGTATTCTAGTCCTCAAAATATGTATGTGGTTAGTAAAAAATGCACCAATGTAATTAAAAAGACCAATGTAATTAAAAATTATTTAATAATTTTGTAGGATTTAGGTAGATAATGATCAAATAAACTTTTAAAAGCAAAAGTACATACTATTCACAATTTTTTAGGACAAAATAATTTATCTTTGTTCGAAAACAACGAATACTTATTTCGGAAAACTGAGTTTCAAATTTCAAAACAAAATAAAAAATTAATACTACAGCGCAGTGTTACCAGTTGAGTAGTCTAGATGCAATATCAACCAAATCCATAAGACTTGGTTTTACAGAAATCACGAAAAACGATGAAGAGTCTCTTAAAGCTATTGAGGATTTAAATTAGTTTGTATTATAAAGTAGAGATGACATAAAGGTCGATGAAAGTGCTGTGGGAAACTACAGAGGCGCCATCTATTTGTTATTTCAATTTTAAATATGGACATGACTATTTTTGAAACTAAAAAGAGGATTTGGCTAGTTTTGACAATAACTGGCGTGGATTTGGCCGATTCTGACAATAAAATAAAAAGAATTAACTGTTTAAAACTTTATTAGGTACTTTAAAAATAAGGCAACTTTGAACAACTAGTTTAAAAATGTTTTTAAATAAAAATTAAATTATTAAATCGCAGACGCCCTCTTGCAACTGACAGTATTCTTGGGTGTCAGGTTCTTCATTTTCTGGCTCGTTTTCTGTGATATCCTGGTTATACCATTTTTCCAATACTTTTTTATAAAATGACAAACTTTCGAGAGTTTTCCAAAAAATACCATAATGTTTAGACAACAACACATTGACATCTCTTAATTTTAATTGTTTTGGCTGCACTCCAATTAAAACTAAACTTGGTTTTATTAAGCTTACATTTTTGCCGTTTCTGCAAACGTTTCCCGGTACTCCTTGATCTGAGTTGTAGGACATTTCGCCGCGAATGGAGACCATCTTTTGCTTGGATTTTTTCAAAATAAATCTTTTTGTAGATTTAAATTGAAAGTGCCACTGACCGGGTGGTTTTAAATGCAATTGTGTGGCAGATTTCCAGTCTAAAATATCAGTTGCTCCAGAACCTACGTTGTAGACTGTTCCATATTTGGAAAAAATGTCGTAGTATTCTTTAGGAGATACTATAACTTCAATTCTTTGTATCTCACGCTCAATAAGAGCAAAAACTCTGTCTGCGGGAAGAAACGAGTGTCCCGTTATGGGGAAAATTATTTCTAGCTTCTCAATACTTGCAGGAGCAAAAGTAGATAACCATTTACTGCACATTGCAATGAGGGTCGTGTTTTTGTTTTGCCCTCCGCATCCATCCGCTACCAAACGCACGGTATCTATTCCATCTAAGTCTGTTAAGCGAAGTGTGTGGAAAACACAAGAAGCGATTTCGTTTGACCCTTTTTGATGTTCATCTTCGGTCCACACGTAACAGTTGATATTGTCTTTGTCGAATTTTGAAGTGGAAGATCCTATTACGACGGTAAAATTGTAGACATACAGCTGCCTGGAGTAATATGTTGCTTGGTCTGGTAATTTAGGTAATGGCTGGTTCTTCTGACAGTAAAAAGAAAATGTTTTCAAACCTTCGCGTTCTTCTTTAAGCAAAGAAAAAAAAGCTTTTGCTCTTAAGTTGTGCACTTGAAGCTCTGTCCGTAAATCCAATTTTTCTGTCTCATTTTGCGATACTTTTATTTTTTCCTTGAGTTGCAGACAAGTGGAACACACATCAGTTCTTGGAGAACCGAAACCAATGTTAAATTTTGTGTTAAAGATAGCTCTAAAGTACGAAAGTTTTACATGCTCGGAAGCCTGGACAGATCTATACATCTTCCACATTTTCGTTATATTCAGTTCACATGACAGATATTGGCGATTGCTCTTTCCTCGACAGTTATGAGACTCTATGGGTTTAAATTTCTTTATAAAATGCATAACAGCTTCTTTTCTATCGTTAAATTTTACCGAATATCGGTCGCCTCCCCGCTTTTCGGACGCTACTGACCCTGTCTGAAAATGCCTTTTTAAAACACCCTGTAATCTGTTTTTGTTAATGCATAAAATGTTCATAAATGAAGATTTGCAAACTGGAAAAAGTTCGGCAGTATTTCTTTTCCTTATGAAATATTTAGTGGCTAACTGTTTTCTTGGACGTATACCCGTTTTGGGTCTCCTTCTGGACGTGTTTGACACAATTCACACAATGCAATATTTTAAAATAAAATTGTCCTGTTGGATTTTATTTGGAATAGCATAGAACGATTTATGAAAATGATAAACATCAGGCATTGTAAGAGTTGTACATAAATATGCCTTAGACTTATGACCACATTGAGGATATTTTGGTAAAGATGAAGCAGAGTATCTAAAAAAACAAACAATATAATTAAAACTCCTGTATAAAATTCAGGACTTTAAAAACTAACCTCTTTATTCTGTTCTTCTCTCTTTTCCATTCTTTGGGGTTACGCAATTTTTTTCTGGTTATAGTTTTCTCATCGCTTGCATTTGGGTTTTCATTATAATCTACTGTTTCCATCACTGCAAAATTCAACCGTTCCTTGCACGTTTTAACAACAAACTAAACCTGACTGCTGGAAAAGTTCGCGCCAAAGTTAAAATTCGGTTGACATCGCCAATACCGCTTGTGATTGGTTGAGAGGGAGATGGCTCAATTTGATACAATTATACGTTAGGATTTGGCTCACTGTGAAACTAGGGCATATATTTATTCCCTAATTACAGGGCTTTTACAGTGGATTTAGATTGCTTTGAAAGTAGCCACATGTAGAAACAGAGCTATACTTTCGAATAGCGCATACAGTTCAAAATATTCAACAAGTGGACTTGGCTGCTATTGAAACTAGGCTACTCAGTTATCTCATGAAATGTCAGGAGATCTGTTGATTTTTTTGTGATTTTATGAATAATCTGGTGGTCCATGAAAAACCTTTTGAAAAAGTTCGGTTTCTGGTGTTATCAGCTTCGTTTCGGGGAGGTATATTTTATAACCTTTTTCCCTCAACATTTTCTAGGGCTAAGAGGGATACCTCGACGATACAGATCTGGTGAAATTTCACCAGATACCTGGCAATACCGCTACTTCGGTACCGTTCGATGGTGGCGATAAGTGGTAATGACGTAAACGGTTATGATTGGTTAGGTTGGTGTTTGTTTTTTTTTGGACACACGATGAGAAATCTGCGCACCTTACAGACGCGGCTGCAAGGTAGTGTCGGGCTAGCAACATTGTGGGGAAAGACCATCAATATCATCCGCTCTGAAGGAGGGGATCCGCCTCAGAAGGAGACGAGCCAACCGACTAAAACTTACCGTCTGAGTCAGGCATGATACCTGTAACTCATTTCACTTAGACGTGTTATTTTTGTTTATCATCAGTATGATTTTTTAGGTTAAGCCTTGAAGCGTTGCTTGGTGTGTTTCGGTTACAGCTCTTAACCCTTTCTTATTTGAATTTAATCAAATAAGCAAGTTTTAAGAGCTCCGTTAACATACTGGGTGCAGAGGTAGAGGGGTAGTTATTGTAATTGTTTACAGAGGCGTATAGTGTGCGCGTAGTGTGCGTGCACACTTATTTTATACAGAACAAGTTCTTAAATAATTTGGAGTGTGGATTTAGCGAGTGATCCAGTCTTTAGGCATTCTGTGTTTTTGACGCGGTAGTCTGCGTATGTGCGATGAGGCTATCTTGGCGTTGTTGGCCAAGTTAGCCTTGGTGTGATATTTCACGATTATTTTATCGAGAAACTCCGAAATTGTGTCAATTTGGAGGTCTCGATGTATAACGTGAGTTCTGGTATATCTAGGTGTATTCAGTATTATTTTAAGTGCCTTGTTCTGTATTACCTGTAGTCTTTGTAAGTCCTGCTTACCCAGTGTGCACCATGTCGGTGCTCCGTATGTGAGCACCGGCCTGATGAGCACTTTGTACATCATGACTTTTATCCTGATTGTTAGCTTGCTCCTACTGTTGAGCAGCGGGTATAGAGTGCTCAGTTGGGCGTGAGCCATCTTTCTCCTGTGGGCTGTATTTACTTTCCAATTAAGGCGTTTGTCGAAGTGAAGTCCCAAGTATTTTACGCTTGGGCTCCAATCGATTGGTTTGTTTCCTACAGTGACCCTGCCTTCCGGTCTTCTGAACCTTGATGAGTTCTTGGTAAAGTAAATTGCCTGTTTTTTTTTCTGGATTGATTTTTATTTTCCACTTGCTGAGCCATTTTTCCAGAGTAATGATGTTTTCTTTTAGCGCGTTTTGGATTTCTTGATGTCACTGCTATGGTTGTGTCATCAGCGTATATGAATTTTTCGCAAGACGGATGCATTGGGATATCACAAGTAAAGATATTGAAGAGTAGGGGGGCTATTACCGAACCTTGTGGGACTCCGGCCCTGATTATTTTTGACGTAGAGTAACACTCTTCAACAAAAGTTTAAAACGATCGATTTTCAAGATAGGAGGCTATAAGTTTTATCATATAGTTTGGTACTCCTAGCCTGATCATTTTGACAATTAACCCGTTATGCCATACCCTGTCAAAAGCTCTACTGATATCGAATAGGACGGCTCCCGTGCTCCTCCGTCTATTGAATCCATTGATTATGTTAGAAGCCAGAATTTTGTTCCGTTAAAAGAAAAGTTCCTTTTTAAAAACAATTTTATTACAATACAGAGAAGATGTTTACTTTAAGAGCTTAAAACAGAGAGTTATTTTAATATTTCATTAAATAAAGCATTACAATTCAAATATGCTGGTGTCATCATCAGATAAGGCTTCTAAGAAAGATGTCGTGAGAATCATCTAGGTCGGCAGGTTCCATGGATGTAACTCCTCCCTCCTTAAGCCGAAAAAATACTGGATGTATTTTGTGAGGAATTGGTTCCTTCGGTTTTGGCATCGATTGGGCCCTGTGATTGATTATTGGTTCTATTTGTCGTGTAGATTTTGAGTAGGGGTCTAAGTCGACTTCTGAATTTCCATACCATGTATATTGTCAGAATGATAACTAGGATTCCTATTAGGTAATTCGTAATATTTGAAGTTCGGTCCTGTTCTTCTATAGGAGATATTGGTGATAGCTGGTTAGCCATGTCTTTTAATCTATAGATATCTTCGAAGTTTAGTTTCCCTAAGTCGGGTGTCTTGAACATTATCGATGAGGTAGAGTTTCCTATTTCTATATCCGGTAGGATTAATGGTTTTCCTTGTTTAATTTTTATGTCGTTGACAAATTTCTTTGGTCCAACTTGAATTTGGCAATTTTCTTGAACTTTCGCCAGGGTAGGTAGATTGATTTTTATATACTGATCAATTTTGCATTTTGAAAAAAGACTTTCTTCTTTATTTGGAATTATAAGTACTTCTTCTTGCGTGATTTGTTCTGTTATTATTTCTTGTATATTAACTTCTAGAATAGGACAGTTGTCTAGCGTGAATCCGTTAAGCAGTAGAAGGGTGCATTCGTCTTGGGGGTGGAAGTTTTCATTGCAATAGTAGTCCTCTTCAATTTGGGGGCAAGTATTTTCTTCAAATTGGGTTCTTTCTTTTGCTTGTGCCAAATAAGGATATTTTGGGACAAATATTTTGTGGTTTTGGATAATAGGATAAAGGTGGTAGAAGGTAAATCCTTCAGGACGGATTATAGGAACATGAACAGCGAACATCACCTTAGCTTTCGAAAAAGTAACCTGAGTTCCCAAAAATTGGTAATACGATAGTATATTTTCAAATTTTGGTATTTCCTCATTATTATAGATTGTTTTTAGATAATCTATCATTTGTTTTAATTCTAAACTTGAAACTATTGAATTATGCAGTGCATTTAATTTGGCAAACATAATAGCGTCCTCTAAGTTATCGATAAAGGTAATTAAATTTTGACAGTCTAAATTTATTTGGTGAATTAATCCCTGAAAACTTATGTAATCATTTAAATCATTAATTGATTTTTGAATGACGTCTTTAAATACTTTTAGACCATATTGCAGTTGTTTTTGGTTTTCATTAAGAATCGATATTGTTTTATTGTAATTATTAATTAGGTTTTTTGATAAGGAAACCTGTAAATTTAATTCATGGATAACATTTTTCTGATTAGTTTCAAGGTTTTTTATATGTTCATCGTATCTTTTTCCATCCTCAGCGTCTAGTGTACCGAATAACCATTTATTAACGTTTCCTACAATATTAATTAGACCTCTTTTATTTCTTATGTGTGGGTAGAGATTCTCGAGTTTATCTTGTGTTGTTTGAATTAAAAATTCCGTTCTAAGAATTGCGCTTTCTGATAGTCCCTGATAAGAAATTGGATTTGTAGCGTTTTCTAGCTTTAAATGACTTTTTATTATGCGAAAGTATTTTTCTACGTTTGTAAGTTGTAACAAAATAGGTTCTAGATCTACATAGTGGAGAAATGTATGTTTTGTATATATAAGTTTAGCTTTTCCTAATTCTATGGGAAGAATAGGGTTTTTAAGGGTTGTCAGTTGTATGTCATTAGTGTTGCTGTACGTTTGAAGTACTTGGAGCGTCATGATCAATGTCAGGGTCGTCCTTTTCATTGTCTATCTGAAAATTCGGTGGTTGTTTAATTCTAGTTCTATGATATGTACCCTTTTGTGTGATTAACTTATTTTTAACCAAAAATTTTTTAAATTTCGGCAAGTCTTTGCCTCTGGCTTTTGTTTTAATATAGGCTTCATTTGAATGCGCGAAATCAAGCGGGTCGGCTCGGTTTTCGTTTCTTTTGCTGTCTACGTCACCGGGGTTATTGTCTGTAGACATTGTCTCTAAGGCGTTAATGTTATTGTCAGCGGGATACCTAGATTTGAATGAATCAACAAGAATAGGTTCCGTTAATGTCACGAAAATGGTTCTATCCGAATGATTCTGTATTTCTACGGGGGCGAATCCATTTTTTGCATAAGATAATGTTTGTGGTAGAAATAGTGTATCGATTTTACCTGGTCGTGTCAAAATTTCTCCCTCTACAATGTTCACAGGAACATTTTTTATTATTTTTTCGTGTGGGTTTACCGAAAACGAAAAAGAAGATTCATGTACTTTTCTATAAAAGAAAGGTATTTCGATGTTAGGTCCGACTAATCTCGTATTACATAAATCTATATTAAATTGCATATTAATTAGGTCAGTTAAACCTAATATTCCGTCAAAGTAATCGTGAAAGTCAAAAAGAATAAAGTTTATATTATAGTCTATACGGAATTCTGCGAAAGCCGGTATAGATGCTTGGAATTTAGTTACTTGACTTCCCAATGCTGTTTTTATAGTATTGTTAGAATGATAAATACAGTGGGCATAAAAAGTTTCTGCAATTGATGGTTTTAAAATAGATCGTTGACTACCAGTGTCAATTAAAAGTTTTAAATTTGGATGTTTAATTTTGACGTATGGAAGGGCGTTGCAAGAAGATATATTAATTTCTGTCATGTCGGTTCGTTTATTGGGCTCGTTTCTGGAAAATTTTGGGTATGAACATTGTCTTCTTTGTCCATAATCTGTTTATTAAGTAATGGTTGTTCATGTGTCAATTCGGGTTGATTTTCATGCATTATATTATATTGATCGTAATCCGAATATTGCATATCGTAGTACTGTTCTTCAGGGGTCATTTGATAATACGGATAGTTAGCTGCATAACTACCGTGTGTTTCATATTCGTCGTAGTAAGTATTTTCGACATTTAAATCGTCTCTTTCTTCGTTAAAATAAAGTTCTTGAAAAGCAAAATTTGGCTTTTGATTAGGATATTGATTTCTAAAATGATTTTGAGGTGCGTTATAAAAATTCTGACGATTTGAATTTACCGTCGGGTTCCTAGAAGTGGTTGACATAGGTACCGGGCGTGGTAACTGATTTGGTGGAATTTGGTTTGGTCTGAAAACATTTTGGGGTTTGCCAAAAACTTGTTGGTTAGTGGGGTAGTTTCGCGGGGGCAAATACCGTGGTTGTATGTTTATGGGTCCGCTAGGAAATTTTGGTCTTTGAGGGAAGTTTTGTGGTACTATGTTTTGTGGCGTGTTAAAGTTATTATACATTTGATGTCCATTCTGAAAATTTTGAAATTGGCTTGGTTTTTGGAACCAATTATCTTGTTTTTGCATTTTTGGCGTTTCGCCGAAACTGTTATATAACTTTTCAAAATTTTCAAATTCGCTTACGTATGCCATTGCGTCTTCGAGAGTTGCTGGCTTTTTTATGTGCATGTTGTTTTTTAATATGCCGGTGCATCCTGCAATGAAAGTATTTAAAGCCGTTTTTTCATAGTAACTTATGTGACATAATTTTTCTTGGGCACTTAAATTATTATTATTGCTTACTCTTTGAATGACATTACTGCGTAATAATTGTATACGATTGCCAAAATTTAATATGTGTTCACTTTTATGAGGTTTAGTTCTAGTTAGTTCTTGAACTAAACAGTCTGAGTCGGTTCTATCGGAAAAACCAGAAATTAATGCTGCGCGCAATTTCGACCATTCGTCTAGCTCAATGCGGTTGCCAAGCATTATTTCAGCTTTACCAGTTAGTTTTTCAATTATGCATTCCACAATATGGGTATTTAAGTCATTATCGTTAAAATGTTGATATTTGGCGACTAAGTCGTCACATCTTTTAACAAATTTGTTTAAATAGTCACTGTTGCCGTCAAATGGTTTGATATTTTCGATTTTTAATTTAAATAAATCCCAATTCACAACAAGAGGTGTGGATTGCGTTTGGTTAGTCTGCTCCTGCGGAGTACTCATCTTTATTAATAAAATAAAGAACAAATGATAAATTAAATTAAACTGTAATTTATCAAATAATATTATAAATAATTATAATATTTTCTTAACTTTGAAATTTCAAAATATGAAAGATTCTTCTTTCTCTTTTTTAAATTTCTTTGTTAAAAATTTAACTTTCCTAAAATTATGTGTCTTCAATAGACGGGTCTTAAAAATAAATTGTCTACAATAGACTGATCCTAAAAATAAATTGTCTACAATAGACTGAGCTAAGCTAGGTGATGTGCACAATGCATGAGCCTAAAATTATCCCTAAGAAACCTTATTCGGAGGATCAAGGGGCGAAAAGGAATTTGGCACTTACCGTATCTTCCTTTCCCGACTCTGCTGGCTGAGCTTCTCAGAAGTGGCTTCTCTGGATTGGTTGATTCTTTTGATAGTGCTGAAGGGTTGATACCACAATTCGACGAGTTTTTTCGATATACGATCGGAAAACACGCTAAACGCACTATCCTACCGACTGCGCCAATTTTGTTCCGTTAAAAGAAAAGTTCCTTTTTAAAAACAATTTTATTACAATACAGAGAAGATGTTTACTTTAAGAGCTTAAAACAGAGAGTTATTTTAATATTTCATTAAATAAAGCATTACAATTCAAATATGCTGGTGTCATCATCAGATAAGGCTTCTAAGAAAGATGTCGTGAGAATCATCTAGGTCGGCAGGTTCCATGGATGTAACTCCAGTCTTGTTGTCTGTCTAACGGTGCACAAGTTAGCTCTAAAGCCAAACTGCTCCACTGGTAGACAGTTGTTAGTTTCGACAAAGGTTGTGAGCCTACCCGAAATTAACCGTTCCACTATCTTGCTTATGTTAGACAGAAGACTGATTGGCCTGTAACTGGTCAATTTTCTTCTGTCTTGGCCTGATTTCCCTATCATAATGATTTTTGCCTGTTTCCATGGGACGGGAAAATGTCCAGTTTTCAGTATAGCATTTGCGATGTTGGCTATGTCCTTTATTGTCTTCTCCGGTAGATTTTTCAGTGATAGGTTGGTGATTCTATCTAGCCCGGGAGCTTTTTTGACCTTTACGTAACGTATGATCTTTTTGACATCTTCTGCGGTGACTTCTTGCAGATTTGGTTCAGGAGGGTGATCCATGCTTTTATATATTTCGGCAGTCCTGTTGATCCGATTTTCTAGGTCTACATCTGTAGCCGGATTTTCGCTGAATTGCTCGTAGAGTGCTTCAGCGAATTTTTCCGCTTTTTCCTGAGGTTCAGTGATTACAGTGTTGCCGCTCGTTGTTATGGGCGGCATTGGTGTCCTACTTCCGTTGACAAGCGAACTTGTCATCCAATAGAGGGATCCATCTTGTGTATTTAGGCTTTCGACCTTCCTTTCCCATCTCTCGGATTCCAAACCGCTAAGCAGCTGTTTGACCCTCTGTGTTGCCTGGTTTGCCTGTTGTTTGATCCTCGGATCTCCAGTTCTGTACGCTCTATTTTTGAGACGGTTCTTCGCTCTTATTTCGTTCTTTATGTCATGACTGAGATTACCATATTTAGTGTAATCAGCTGTTTTTGTTGTTGTTGCTCTAGCAAGTGCTTGCTGTATGTTCTTTGTGAGCACATTTACAGCCTCGTCGATATCGGGTTTGCCTACAAGAGGAGCGATAGATTCGCAACCCTCCAGCTGAGTCTGGAATTTTTTCCAGTCAGTTCTGGTTTTGGTTATGATGCTAAGACCCCTCCTGCGTGGGTCACCATATTCGATAATCACTGGGAGATGATCAAATGTTAGATCATTGATTACTACAGGCTGTGACATGTGATCTGTGTTTTTAATTACGAATATATCTAGTAGCTCCGGTAATCCGTTGGCACTTAGATGTGTGGCCCTCTGGTGGTAATATATGGTAATTAAAAACATCAGAATTGTTGTATAACATTAGCCCTCTGGTGTTGGTTGCTCTACAGTTCCATTCTCGATTTTTGGCATTCAGATCTCCTCCGATTATTGTTGTCCTGTTATTGTTGAAGATATTTCCTAAACACTCCCTGTTAAGACTGTCGTGAGGGAAGGGGCTGCAGTAAACGGACCCGACCACTACAGACCTGTGGTTCACTGCAATCTTAACGTATGTACCATCTATAATATTGCTACTATCCGGATTTGGCATAGAAGTTGCTTGGACGTGCCTTTTGATTTGACAAGAATCATGGTTCCGCCCATTCTAGTTTCGCGATCGTTTCGAAATACATTATAATTTGGAAAGGTGGATTTCTTGAGAGAGAGAGGACTTTAACTTAACGCCGTACCATCGACGGTAGTCGATCAAATACAGTGCGCAGGGCCATCTCTTAGTAGTCACCACATAATCAGAACAGACGTTTATTTGATTAAATCAAATTTTAAAAAAATCTATTCAAGAAATAAAAAGTCTATGCTTATCAGGAGAGGGCTTCCTTTTCTTGGTAGTACCATTCAATCTGAAATAGTATTTTAAAGTGCTACTGTATAGACAAAAATACGCGCCCTTATTGTAGGATCATCGGGTGGTCTGGAAATAATAATTTTCCATATTCGTATTTAATATAATACAGAAAAATACTAAAAAATGTAAACGAAGAAAGCGCAAGACTGAAGACTTGAGCGAAAATATTAAATGGGTAGGGAAGGGCACATCATTTTAAAGGTTGTTTAAATATCTTTCCAATAATACCAAGATTTATCATTACGATTGGCAACGCTACAGACAATAATAAAATATTTTGTACTTATAAGGAGTAGAAGTTTCAATTCTTGATGAAATATACAGGGTGTTCCATTTGAAAATACTGAGTAAATTTAATCCAAACAAACCCGAAGTTTGGAAGTAAAATTAAAGCACCCTGTATAAAACTGTAAAATTTTATAAATAGTACTCATGTAATCCAGATAAAAAATTTTTGATCTAATTAAAATCAATAAAGAATCTGTAGCATGTTTATTACGATCGTACCAATGCAATAAAAATAGGAAAATTAATAATATCTTTGCAACACCGCAACAGATTGGGGAAAAAAATTGGGGTTACATAAACGATAAGGAGGGGCACTGATTCCGAGTAAAAATATAGGTCATTTCATTTATGACACACACTGTACAGGGTGTCCATTTTTGGGTAGTTTTACGGGGTATCTCCGTTATATTTGTTTTCACACGTACCCTATACCTATATTTTTAATAATATAATTTAGTTTGTAACAAGCTTCAAATATATAACACTTTATTTTTAGTCTTAGTATTAGGCCCGAAATATACGTTTTTCAAAAATATACCATTTTTTTATATACGGTGACCCATTTAAAGAAGCAAATTTGTTTATTTTCCTTGAAAATTATTGAATGTAGAAAAAATCTGAGTACGTCACTGTATTCTACATAAAGAGTTACAAAAAGAACATTTTTATTTCTTTTTGATACGTTACGGGGTAACCGAGATGTGGGGGGGGGGGTGTCCCAAAATGATTACGGCATCTTCTGTTTGACAAAAAAGTAGCAAAGTGCTGCGAAAACAGCATCCTTCTATCTTTACTAATAAGGAAGATACCCCGTAAAACTACCCAAAAATGGACACCCTGTATACTTAAACATACTTTTAAAATATGCGTCTTCAACAGTCCGCTAATTTTTATTTTTAAAGTTTCCCTTCTATCCACGATATAGGAGATATCGAAGAATTACACACTAAATGGACTCCCTGTATTAGTAAATATTTTATTTATTTCAGAAAACCCAATTTTCCGCGTTAAATTTTCCGGTAATTGTAATTTTGCTAATAAGAACGTTACGAAACACAAGTCAAATGACAAAAGGGTTACCGCCTCATACAAAACTTTAGGATCCTCCGGGACATAACGAATCGACATGAGTCATGCCGTTTTTTCTATAATGTAAGCGAGTAATCGTTAGAAAAACAAACGAATTTTTTGCACCAAAATACCTTTGCCTTGCTTTACTTTGTTAGTTTATTTGCAGTGGTCGGTTCGAAAGGAGCTCGCATATTCGCCGGTTTTATTTTTTCTGGAAAATTATCCCGCGTGATAATTCGACGTCCAGGACAGGGTGCTCCTGCCACTGCTTAAAGAGTTGTCGGAATTCCGGGTAATAGTGTCATCCTAAAACGAAGTTTTGCTCTGTTCCCTGTAAGGTGAGTCTTTAAACATTTTTTTTTCAAAATACGTTTAGCAGCATTCACAGTTCCATAAATTAATTTATAATAGAGAAGAAGTATTTAAGTCACATCACAAGGGGCCCATGGGCTATTATGCAACGGGTTCCTCGCTTTTTACCTTCCATAACTGGGGTAGTAACTGGCGATAAATACTTATAAACTCTTTCCACAATTCTTTTTTTTTGCTCGCAAGTGTATGGGCCCCTTCAGTTTTCAGTTATGCAGGGTTTTAATTTGAAAACTACCCACCTTTAATAGGTCGCTTTCGGTAAATAAAAATAAAATTTTATTGTGAAGGTCCCGCCCTTCACAAGAATTGTTGCAGCCTTCGTGGTTTAACCCCCTTGGCAGGGGTAGATGTTACCATTAAGATCTTAATTGGGAAGGAGGGGGGGGGGGGGAGGTCAAGTGACCCATCATTTTTAAAAATCGTTGAAATCTATTTCCAATAATAATAAAAGAGGAGTCGACACAATAAATTTTTTGTTAAATAATACCCTAAAAGGAATTTAAAAACTATTTAAAGCCTTCATGGAGTAACCCACTGGGAGAGGTAACTGTTACCCTTAAAATCGTAAATGAGAAGGGGGGGTCAAGTATATTGGGGCGGAAAAATCTGGATTCTAAGAGTCGCCGAGGACCGTTTTTGGTTCGGAGGGGCAGTGGCGTACTTGTACAAGAAATGAAATTTGTGCAAATCGACAAAATTTCGTTTCTTGCTTCCGTTAATTTATTAATTAAAAAAATTTCTACCCTAAACTTATAGCAATTGGTCCCTAAAAACAGATAATTAACCGCTTTTAGGATAAAACGAAATAGTATCAAAATTATTGATCAAAAAACGAGATGGTGAATGCGCCACTAGCTCTGACTTAATTATTAACTGAACAAAAAATATACTGAGTGTTTAAACAACAACGAACAAAACAATCATCTACTAAAAACAAATATCTAGTTACATCAAGATTTATATTTTTCCTAACGAATACATCTTTGAATAAATTGGTTAAAACATTACATTTCGTTGGGGGGGGGGGGGCAACGCCACTGAGGAGGGGGTAAACTGGGCGGCATGTTACGAACAAGCCCGAAACGGGCTAGCTTTACTTTGATATCTATTGAGCACGAAATAGCTAATAAAATAGATTTAAATAAAAAAATTTTGCAGAGTTACAAGGTGGTTTGTTGATAGTTATTATTTTAATTAGTTAGAATAGCATAGCACATTTTTTTAATTTCTTCTCAGAAATATTATTAATATGTATTAATAAGAGCACAAAATGATTAAGGCGTCTTGAGCGGGCCCTGTTGCTCTCTCTCACTAATTTTGAAATTGAAATTTTGATAGTATGCTAATGTTGATTTGAGCACTGGGCTAAAACATTTTCATTAAGGTACTACGTCCGGTTAAACTGGAAGTCGGTGTCAACTTCTTTATTTTAAATGGCACACCCTATACAGGGTGTCCCAGAATATGTGGGCAATCTCCCGGGTTCAGATAGAACACTTAAAAATAACAGGAGAAGTTCTTATAAATTTTTCTCCCTACGGCCTCTCCCCTACGGAGATACGGGCCCATAACGGACGTCCCTGGAAATCGTTGTTTTTTAAATAATTTTTGAAGTACTAGGTGTAATTTAATATTTTTTTAGTAAGTATAATGGTTAGTAGATGGGTCTCCTTAAAACTCGCCCTTTTAAACACATTTGGCTTATTTAGTTTGCCAGGGACGGACTAGGACACAAAAATGTTTTTTATACCTTGTACGATGAAGGAACGACAATAATATTTTTGATACGAGATATGCTGAAAAAAAGGTACTCTTGGTCAATGTCGATAAAGTGAACTGTTTTCGAGAAAAAAATATTTTTGTTCAATATGGTTTTTTTGCATTAGTTGTTGTTTTATGCTCATAAAATTTCCTCATTGTTGCTATGGTTTTTTTTACATGTACCGATTTAAATAAGAATATTTATGCCAGTGTCAGTTTATGGTAGTGTCTTGAAATTTGCGGTTTTTCTCCTTTGTCTTATTAGTTACTAACTTAGTAATGGAGTTTACGTATACTGGATATAAATCATATATTATAATTATTTTCTATTTAGCGTTAAAAATAAGGGTAAGTTTATATAAGGTTGTCGATTCCAAAAATTTGCCAATTTTATATTTTTATATGGCCATAATAATACCAAGAACTATAGATAGTTTGTTTTTGTTTAAAATAAAAATAGGAAAGTTAATGAACAAATCCAAACAAACCTTTCCCTAACAATTACTTTTATTTGTTTCAGATACTTGACGGGTCTAAAATAGAGTGCGGTACCGCGTGTGAGGTGTGAGGGTTCCGCTCTTCAAGGGTTTGCCTAAACATCGTCGCAGTTTAGAGCGTGGTAGAGATAACCCTTTTCAAGGCTCCCGCATGTCTGAAAAAGGCTGATGGGCAACCTGGCCTGTCCAGGGCGATGTTCTTTTTGTTCGTCCCTTGGAGAGTGGAACTGGAAGAATGAAGATGATGTCGTCGGGCAAATGGGCACATATAAGGAGGTAACTATTTATTTAATTTTAAAAGTATACCCCAATTGTTTAATTAATATTTAAAAAATTATTTATAGTTTTTTGGCAAGAGAAAATATTTTGTGATAACAATATTTGTAACTACAGGGGGTTTTTTAATTGAAAGCCGATACTTAAGGCTGTGAATCCTTGGGTGATTTTAAGAAGAACTGGCACTTCTTATTGAAACATGCGAATAGGCATGAAAATAAGCCAAAACATTGATTTCAGTTTCCTCATTGGACGTTATAGGTCTAGGTAAATTTCTGTATGTTTCAAGCATGATCCAAAATTTTCGAAATTGCTTTAAATTCGTCTAAATTTCTTATTGCTCATTGATGGTAAATTTGGATACATTTCATTGAATCTTCTAAATGTACGGCTGATGATCTTATTATACCGACCATGTAAAATAAATAAATTCATACTACATCTGAATAGTTGTTGTTTTCTTCCATTTTTTTTAACTTTAATTTAACTTTAAAAAATTAAAATATTTAAATAGGCCAACTGACAACAAGACTGAATGAATAACAGCAAAATGTCAACCATTACAAAACAATTTCCATAGGCTACTTGCCAAATTGGTCTAGAAAGTGTGATTGTTATCTGTAATAATTAATTTTTCTATATAAATGCTCATAAGTCAAAAACTGTTCAAAATAGGTATAGTAATAAATGGTACTATTTACCATTTTTCCAAACCATCAAAATATTTGTATTTTGAAACACCCTGTACTATTATAAATAATATTTGGAAAGAGGGTGAAAGAGTTTAAAAATATCATAACTTTTTGTAGAAGATGTTATCCGAAAAAAAAAAGCGAAATTAATTATTATCTCGAGAACTATAACAAATAGGTATAGGAAAATATTAAGGAAAGTTATTAAGAAATTCATAAGGATTCTAAAACAAAAATAATACACAGGGTGTTTCGTTTAAATTATCAAAGTTGCTAATACTTTCAAGTAGAAGTGGCAACACTGCATGGCTAAAAATATTTTTAAAAGATAGATCATGTCCGCTTCTATAACCTCCCAAAATTTCAAAGTGGTCCAATGACTAGTTCTCTATAAACATCTAATAGGCCATCCACCATCAATCACCCTGTATGTTAATACAGTGTAACCTCGATAATCCGAACCTTCGTTACACCGGATTTTTCAATAATCCGGCCAAACATTTCAACTGCATTGTATACTTTATGATCAGCATTTGATAGTACCTACTCGATAATTCAAGCAAACAAAAATTACTAATTACTTCACAAAATAATATAAAATTTAATAAGTATGCTTCTGTTTTAAATAATTTTTGTATTATGTTTATACTATTTTCTAGTTGTTTTCTATTAAATGTTTTAAATGTTTCGTTTTTCAATAAAAAAACTGTGCCGCTTCAATAATCCGGATTAATTACAAATCCGGATGACCGCGGTTTTAATTAGTCCGGATTATCGAGGTTGCACTGTATTAACATTTCTTCTTAAAATCACCCAAGGATTCGGCACTCTATTAAAAAACACCCTGTATGGGCCCAATAATATCCCCCAAAAAAATCAAAAATAAATGCAGCGTCTTTCAAAATAATTGGAAAAATCTAAAATTTTGCGTTTCGGTTTTTATTTTTTCCTGACTTTGTTTGAACAGATGTCCAAAAATAAATGTCACTTTCTCATTGCTACTTTTTATTCTCCATAAGATTTCATCATCAGATCTTTAATGCAACGTTTTGTCTTTGGGTCACCATCATCAACTTAATTTTTTAAATACGGGCTTGGATTTTTTTCATTAAATTATGAAAAAGGAACTAAATCTACGTTCGGCGGTATATGAGACTTACTGGTTTTCCGATGTTTTGTTCCTTAAATTGACCATCTTGATTAAAATACCCCTAATTCGTTCCTGTAATTAACTTTTGTTTCGACAAAACTGAAAATTTTAAAATTATTATTGTATTATAGTATTTAAAAAAATTAAGTTGATGATGGTGACCCAAAGACGAAACGTCGCATTAAATAAGATCTGATCATGCCATCCCGAGAAGAATAGAAAGTAACAATGAAAAACTGAAATTTATTTTTGGACATCTCTTGGAACAAAGTCAGCAACAAATAAAAACCAAAACGCAAAATTTTAGATTTTTCCAAATATTTTGAAAGCCCCTGTTTTTATTTAAGATTTTTTTACGGCATATTATTGGGCCCATAATTATGCAACTTTGCCCCAATTTAACCGACTTCGTATCTCTTACCGTTTCCGAAATTCCAATGATGAAGGACTTGTTTGTTACACCCTGTATAGCAAGAATCAGCTAAATAAGTTAGCGAATTTATTATAGCTAGTTATGATTAGAACTAGAATTTTTTTCAAGAAAACATTTTTTTTCCCTCCCAACTAATGTGAACTGAAATTAATTTTTTATTTTTTGGCTTGGGCTTCCCCCAAGCCTTCTTCCCCAAACAGGTATTTCTTATTTCATAACTCATCTGGAGTTCGCTAGTATTGGCTATTTATTTTTAATTTATGCTCATTAGCATTGAATCACTTGTTCATGTCAAAATGTATAATTTCTCAAATAAGCCTTCGTGTCGATTATGACCTACACTTTACTAATTTACTCAAATTTGCCTATTTACATGAAAACTAAACGCATTTTCCTTTGTTTTAGGATCATGGCCATGGGCACTAAAGAAAATTTATAAAATCGGGCACGCGAATTTTCCAGGGTAGCAGAAGACACAGAAAAGAATCGCGCAGTCAAATCAATCCTATTCTTTTTAGTCTAACGTACAGAAAGAATCTGGTTGATAAATCAGTCCGGTCTTTCCTAGTCTAACGTACAGGAATGATCTGATTGATCGTTTTGCTGAACCCCATCGCGCCTTAATCAATCCGATTTTTTTTAGTCTAACGCACAGAAAAAATCTGATTGATAAATCAGTCCGACTTTTCCTAGTCTAACGTACAGGAAGGATCTGACTGATCGTATTGACAATTTCAAAATGGAGTATGAATGATTAAACAAAATGAACTTTTTAACGCGTTATGATGACATAACTTTTAAGCAGCTATTATAAGCAATCGTAACTTTATAAAAATGTATATGCAGTATTTGAAGTAGATTCATCCAATCAAACTCCGTTGGTTTCTGTGTCTGTTTAATTGCCGATTCCCTAAGGACCAGTTGTTGCAAAAAATTGTTTTTTTTTTTGGATCGGTCCGAGGGCTTCAATTGACTGCGACCATGGAAACATAAACCTGCAAGCTAAACGTTCGGGACACAAGCTGGATTAGAGCAGCCTGCGAGAATTTATTAAGGTAATATTTAGTTAAAAAATATATTTTCATCAGTGTTGGTTGATCAATGTTTCGTTATTTTCGAAAATAAGTTTGTGTGAAGTGAATCGTAGTTGCCAATATTTTAAATGTGCATTTATTTAGTTTTCTGTTTTCTGCGTTCACCAACCAAAAAATCAATTTTACTGGGGAAGCTTGAAACTAATAATATTTTTTTTTTATATGCAAAGCAGTTTGGCAATCAAAAGATTTCGAGCTGTAATTGAACAATAATTAATGGGTGGAAGAGAGAACTACATGTTTTTTGGCTGAATGGCAACAATGTTGAAGTCTGGTTATATCAGATGGTTAAATATTCAAACATAACCATACTTACCGATGAAAAGATAAATCCTTCTTTAATGAACCACTCTTTTACATACTACAGATGAATGCACCATGATTGTTTATAATAAAGACGATTTTTCACCAATAATCACAAAAAAACACAAATCAACCAAAATATAACAATCCGTTAGTTAGATCAAAGAACAAACATCGCAATATATACGAGACTAGTATTCATTCATCTTTTGCTTATCTTTTGGGTCCGAATCGTAGTAAAATAGAAATAGTTGTTGCCAGAGTGCAGTTGGATTAGTTCAAGATTCTTTTGATACGCCTTTTCACAGTTTATAGTAAAATTATTGGGAAATAAATTTATTTTAAGAGCAATTGCGGATTAATCTAAACCAGTTGTATTTGCCAAATTAACAAATTTTTAATTGCAATTTTGCAAGATGCCTTTGCGATAAATATGTCCATCTGGCTATGCTGGAATAATGACCGAAAGAGGTGGGACAGACTGTTTGCAGTCGTTGCGTGGGCTAGAAATGTACATTATTCCATCTGTAGTTTGTAATAGCTTTGGTCCGTACCAACATTGGAAAAACGAATCGCTTGATGTCTGTATGCGTGTTTGTTTGTTCGTCTGTCTATCGCAGCCCGTTTCCCTCGGGATCGTTTCGTTTGACATAAATAGTTAAAACAAGCCATTGTTATTTACTTAGGAGCATGACATAAAACGTTTTAAAAATTTCAACTTATCCGTTTGGGGGGGGGGGGGGGGGGGGGTGTTTCAAACGAATGACTAAACATTTATTGTGATGGGCAGTCAAAAAATTTTGAATAATGACTGTACCAACTGTGAGGATGATGATAAAAATTGATTTTTGTTACATTTAGTACTGCTCTGGTTAAGAATTTATATCCTTTGGACTTTTATAACTATTACGTCAAAGTTGATAACAAATTGTGTCGTCGAAAAATTTTTCACCGATAAATAAGTAAGGATAAAAAAGGGTTGGTACTAATCATAACACAATGTAATTTAGATTTAGATACATCATATTCGCTTTTAGAGCTAATGGTAGTGACGCATTCGCCATATCATTATTTAACGTATAAATTAATAAGAACAAAAATCAAATTTTATCAAACCTATAATAATTGATTAAACTTTTATTGATGTAAACTGTGTAACTAAAAATGTTCTCTATTGTTTCAGGTAAGTGAGCACGATTGGTGTTGGAAGCGTCCGTTTCGCGCTGTCGGCAAACAAGTCTTCGACTGTTGTTACAACCTGGAATAAGTGAACAGTGACCTTTAGTAGATAAGCTACAAGAGTTCGGGGCCAAATACCACCACTTTTACATGTTATTTCTTATGGGAAAATTTAAGGTTCGATCTGCATTTTTTTCTACCGACGCCCAGAATGACAAGAACGTGAGGAGTGTGGAGATGAATGGAGAGCAAATATCGTCATTTTTACATGTATTTTCCCATAAGGAAATTTAAGGTTCGATTTGCATTTTAAATCTAACGACGCTTAGCGTCGCGACGCCCACAATGAGAAGAATGTGGGAAGTGTGGAGATGAATGAAGAGCAATATCATCATTTTTACAGGTATTTTCCCATAAGGAAATTTAGGGTTCGATTTGCATTTTTTTTACCGACGCCTACCGTCGCGACGCTTAGAATGAGAAGAACGTGACGCAATTTACCAGTGGCTGTTAGCGTCTCCACCATAACCATCAAACTTTAATTTTTGATTTAAATTTTACTTTTTGTGTGTGTGTGCGTGTGTGTTTATCGCAACCATTTGAGGATGGCTGATAAATTTTCAGTCATTACTTATAATGAACTAGAAAATTTATTAAATCATCCTGAGAGGGTTGCGATAAATAATAGAGTTAAAACTTAAATATTTTATATACGATTTGGCTTCTGTGATATAAAGGGATGATCGACTTTTTTCCGCATGGAAACACGACAGGTACCCTTCCGAGGGGAGACGTACCGACTCTGGTGATCGATAATCCCTCCCTACAAAAGAGGTTGACACTTTTAAAGAGTTAGGTATATACAGTGTTTTCCATATGTCTTATAGACACGATCAGGGAAAATTGTTGCCTGTTGGCTATTAAAGAAATCATCTATCGGCCATCTCTAAAGGGTTATGATGGGAAATTATAATTTTCTAAATTTGTATGTGTCTTTCCTTCAATATTTTTTTTTAATTAGGGGTTTAAATTTAAAAGCAACAAACGTTAAAAACTGATATGTAAGAATTAAGAAATTTTTTTTTACTTTGAATGTGATTTTTCAACTATTTTTTGGATAATTTAGAAGTAAAAAAAACTGTATTTAATCAGTAATTACTTATAATGAAATAGAAAATTTATCATCCATCCTGAAATGGTTGCGATAAACACACACACACACAAAAAGTAAAATTTAAATCAAATATTAAAGTTTGATGGTTATGGTGGAGACGCTAACAGCCACTGGTAAATTGCGTCACGTTATTCTCATTCTAAGCGTCGCGACGGTAGGCGTCGGTAAAAAAAATGCAAATCGAACCCTAAATTTCCTTATGGAAAATACCTGTAAAAATGATGATATTGCTCTTCATTCATCTCCACACTTCCCACATTCTTCTCATTCTGGGCGTCGCGACGCTAAGCGTCGTTAGATTTAAAATGCAGATCGAACCTTAAATTTCCTTATGGGAAAATACATGTAAAAATGACGATATTTGCTCTCCATTCATCTCCACACTCCTCACGTTCTTCTCATTCTGGGCGTCGCGACGCTGGGCGTCGGTACAAAAAAATGCAGATCGAACCTTAAATTTTCCCATAAGAAATAGCATGTAAAAGTGGTGGTATTTGGCCCGAACTCTTGTAGCTTATCTACTACCTTTAGTGTTTTACGGGTCATTCCTCACTCAAGTGCTTGCTTGAATGTGGATTGATCCGTCTTGCTGCAATTGGCACCGTTGTTAATACCATCTCCTTCGCTTCTATCATGATTGAAAGGTAAGATAGTTTTCTTTCCTTTTCTGTTGCTATAGGTGAAAGAATGAAGGGTTAAGAGCAATAGCAATATATATAGGTCCGCACCATTTTGTTTCTTCTTTCTCATTCATTAAATTTTGGACACTATTAAGATATTTATAATAGTTTTTAAAAATCGGGCAGTGCGCATCTCTTTATAATCACTAAAATATGGTGAAGGAGCTATGTTATTGCTCTTAAAGATGGGACACGTTGCCGATTCTGGTAAGTTAGTGAAGTGAGTGAAAATAAGAAGCTGCAACTGAAGAAACAAGCCTATTAAATTATGGAGGACGGCTTTCTGGTATGGTATAAATGTACAATATTTGGTGAACTATTTAAATATAGATACCTAAATTAATTTAAGATAAATAGGCCGTCTACTAATACATTTGTTTTAGCCACACTATTCATTATACTAGCCAGCATGGAACCGATGGGGAATCTATAATCCATGGCCAATAAAAGCCAGAAAAAGGAAGAAATGGAATCGAATTAATTTTGATGCATAACCGTCATTATCCTTTACTAATAAGCTCAGGTTTTGTCCAACATCTTCAAATGTTGATGCATAAAACAACCGGTTTATATTAATTTTATACATTTTTTTTAGGTTTTAATTAACGATTTTACTTTTAGGAAAGGTTTTGTCCACTATTTTCAAATGTTGATATATAAAACCACCGGTTTATATTAATTTTATACATTTTTTAGGTTTTAATTAACGATTTTACTTTTAGGAAAGGTTTTGTCCACTATTTTCAAATGTTGATATATAAAACCACCGGTTTATATTAATTTTATACATTTTTTTTAGGTTTTAATTAACGATTTTACTTTTAGGAAAGCTTTTGTCCACTATTTTCAAATGTTGATATATAAAACCACCGGTTTATATTAATTTTATTCATTTTTTTTTAGGTTTTAATTAACGATTTTACTTTTAGGAAAGGTTTTGTCCACTATTTTCAAATGTTGATATATAAAACCACCGGTTTATATTAATTTTATACATTTTTTTTAGGTTTTAATTAACGATTTTACTTTTAGGAAAGGTTTTGTCCACTATTTTCAAATGTTGATATATAAAACCACCGGTTTATATTAATTTTATACATTTTTTTTAGGTTTTAATTAACGATTTTACTTTTAGGAAAGGTTTTATCCACTATTTTCAAATGTTGATATATAAAACCACCGGTTTATATTAATTTTATACATTTTTTTTAGGTTTTAATTAACGATTTTACTTTTAGGAAAGGTTTTGTCCACTACGCCCACAATGAGAAGAATGTGGGAAGCGTGGAGATGAATGAAGAGCAATATCATCATTTTTACAGGTATTTTCCAATAAGGAAATTTAGGGTTCGATTTGCATTTTTTTTTACCGACGCCTACCGTCGCGACGCTTAGAATGAGAAGAACGTGACGCAATTTACCAGTGGCTGTTAGCGTCTCCACCATAACCATCAAACTTTAATATTTGATTTAAATTTTACTTTTTGTGTGTGTGTGTGTGTGTGTGTTTATCGCAACCATTTGAGGATGGCTGATAAATTTTCAGTCATTACTTATAATGAAATAGAAAATTTATTAAATCATCCTGAGAGGGTTGCGATAAATAATAGATTTAAAACTTAAATATTTTATATACGATTTGGCTTCTGTGATATAAAGGGATGATCGATTTTTTTCCGCATGGAAACACGACAGGTACCCTTCCGAGGGGAGACGTACCGACTCTGGTGATCGATAATCCCTCCCTACAAAAGAGGTTGACACTTTTAAAGAGTTAGGTATATACAGTGTTTTCCATATGTCTTATAGACACGATCAGGGAAAATTGTTGCCTGTTGGCTATTAAAGAAATCATCTATCGGCCATCTCTAAAGGGTTATGATGGGAAATTATAATTTTCTAAATTTGTATGTGTCTTTCCTTCAATATTTTTTTTTTAATTAGGGGTTTAAATTTAAAAGCAACAAACGTTAAAAACTGATATGTAAGAATTAAGAGATTTTTTTTACTTTGAATGTGATTTTTCAACTATTTTTTGGATAATTTAGAAGTAAAAAAAACTGTATTTAATCAGTAATTACTTATAATGAAATAGAAAATTTATCAGCCATCCTGAAATGGTTGCGATAAACACACACACACACAAAAAGTAAAATTTAAATCAAATATTAAAGTTTGATGGTTATGGTGGAGACGCTAACAGCCACTGGTAAATTGCGTCACATTCTTCTCATTCTGGGCGTCGCGACGCTAAGCGTCGTTAGATTTAAAATGCAGATCGAACCTTAAATTTCCTTATGGGAAAATACATGAAAAAATGACGATATTTGCTCTCCATTCATCTCCACACTCCTCACGTTCTTCTCATTCTCGCTGGGCGTCGGTACAAAAAAATGCAGATCGAACCTTAAATTTTCCCATAAGAAATAACATGTAAAAGTGGTGGTATTTGGCCCCGAACTCTTGTAGCTTATCTACTACCTTTAGTGTTTTACGGGTCATTCCTCACTCAAGTGCTTGCTTGAATGTGGATTGATCCGTCTTTCTGCAATTGGCACCGTTGTTAATACCATCACCTTCGCTTCTATCATGATTGAAAGGTAAGATAGTTTTCTTTCCTTTTCTGTTGCTACAGGTGAAAGAATGAAGGGTTAAGAGCAATAGCAATATATAGGTCCGCACCATTTTGTTTCTTCTTTCTCATTCATTAAATTTTGGACACTATTAAGATATTTATAATAGTTTTTAAAAATCGGGCTGTGCGCATCTCTTTATAATCACTAAAATATGGTGAAGGAGCTTTGTTATTGCTCTTAAAGATGGGACACGTTGCCCATTCTGGTAAGTTAGTGAAGTGAGTGAAAATAAGAAGCTGCAATTGGAGAAACAAGCCTATTAAATTATGGAGGACGGCTTTCTGGTATGGTATAAATGTACAATATTTGGTGAACTATTTAAATATAGATACCTAAATTAATTTAAGATAAATCGGCCGTCTACTAATACATTTGTTTTAGCCACACTATTCATTATACTAGCCAACATGGAACCGATGGGGAATCTATAATCCATGGCCAATAAAAGCCAGAAAAAGGAAGAAATGGAATCGAATTAATTTTGATGCATAACCGTCATTATCCTTTACTAATAACCTTTTATTTTTAGCTCAGGTTTTGTCCAACATCTTCAAATGTTGATGCATAAAACCACCGGTTTATATTAATTTTATACATTTTTTTTAGGTTTTAATTAACGATTTTACTTTTAGGAAAGGTTTTGTCCACTATTTTCAAATGTTGATATATAAAACCACCGGTTTATATTAATTTTATACATTTTTTTTAGGTTTTAATTAACGATTTTACTTTTAGGAAAGGTTTTGTCCACTATTTTCAAATGTTGATATATAAAACCACCGGTTTATATTAATTTTATACATTTTTTTTAGGTTTTAATTAACGATTTTACTTTTAGGAAAAACTCCGCCATGCCGGTCCCAAGCCCGGGGTCCCATAGTATTACGGGAAAGGAGGAGGGATCGAGGAGTAACACCTCGGAAAAAAACCAGGGTCCATCTGGCCCGGATGGTAGTACCCTGTGAGGGCTCCTGCCTAGGATTACAGGTGAAGAAGCTGCTGCCTTGTAGATGGATGGTGGCTCGTCAAAGGCTAGGGGAAGAAAACCCTGAGTAAAAATTACCTAGCCCTACAGGTTGGAGGTTGAGGCACTAGGCTAACTCCCTAGTACTCGGAAAAAATAGAAATGTTAAAAGACCCAATCAAAAGCCTCGGAAGAAAAAGGAACATTTAAGTCGACCCAAGCAACGGAAAAGGACAATGATTTTGGCTACATGGAATGTACAAGGCATCGCAAGGAAACTGAATGAAGTAATAGTGGAACTTAAAAACCTCAAGATAGACCTGACCGTCGTAACCGAGACAAAAAAGAAGGGACAAGGATCGGAAGGTTTAGGAGAATACGACCACTTTTACAGTGGGGTACCAAAAGAAGAACGCGCAAAGAGAGGAGTAGGAATTATAATACACCGAAAATGGAGAAGGTGTATAAAGTCATGGGAAGCAGTGAACGAAAGAATAATAAAGCTGAATTTACAAATGTTTGGAGAAAAAATAACAGTGCTAGGAGTTTACGGAGTAGATGAGGGAGATCCGTGGACAACTAAAGAGGAGTTCTACCAAAAAATGAGTGAGGAAATCACGAAATTAGGAAACACACGAGAACTATTGATACTGGGAGATCTAAACGGAAGAGTTGGGAGGAAGCAAAATGATCCAGTGATTGGAAAGTATGGAGAAGACAGAAGGAACAACAACGGGGAAAGACTAATAGCACTGTGTGAACAAAACAACCTCAAAATTATGAACGGCTTCTACCAACATAAAGAAATCCACAAATTTACATGGACAAACGAGACACGGGGACAAAAATCAATTATCGACTATACTATAGCAAAGCAAAAATCAAACCTAGAAATACGAGACGTAAAAATATGTCGAGGACCAACATGCGGCAGCGACCATTATCTACTTAAAATGAAAATCTGGTTCCCGGGAGGTAAACAAAATAATCAAAACGAATCTAAGGGCAAACTAGCTTCAGAAGAAACCGAAGACACAAAAAAGTACAACCTGGCATCATTGGAGGATGAAACTGCCAGGTGGCTATATAGAAACCGACTGGATCAAAAACTAAGTAACAATATGACATTCACGAACTAGGAACAGCACTACCTACATATTAAAGAAAGTATACACAACGCAGCATTAGAAGCCCTAGGGAGATACGAAAATATCGCCACCCACAACAAACCATATTGGTGGGACGAGGAAATAGAGAAGGATATAGAGGAAAAAAGGAAGAAATATCAGATATACCTAAGTTCAAAAAAAACTGAAGATAAGGAAACATATAAAAAGGCCCAAACAAAAGTTAGAAGAAAAATCAGCCAGAAGAAAAACGAATCATGGGAGAAAAAATGTATACGGCTAAATACCTACTTGGGAGGAAAAAGGAATACGGAAAGTTGGAGAACACTAAGAAACCTAAGAAGTAATAGATCAAAAGAAATAGTAACCCCGATAACATCACAACAATGGGAAACATACTTTCAAGAGCTATTAACGGAACAACGGATAGAATTCAAAGAAGAGGAAACGCAGAACATAAAAACAATGGGATCACCAGTACGGATAACAAAAGAAGAAGTAAAAAAACAATGTGGATTCCTAAAAAATGGAAGATCACCGGGACCGGGAGAGATATATGGGGAACTAATCAAAAACGGAAGCAGCAAATTGACTGATCACTTAACAAAACTGTTTCAGACGTGCATAAATAAGAAGGAGGTACCAATGGAGTGGAAAACCAGCTATTTAACAACAATATTTAAAAAAGGGGACAGGAACAAATGTGAAAACTATCGAGGTATAGCAGTGACAAGTACATTGAGTAGAATTTATGGAAAAATATTAAAAGCCAAAATCGAAAACGAATACACAGATAGCGAAGCAGAAGAACAAGCAGGTTTCAGAGCAGGAAGGTCGACGGTGGACCACTTATTCACGATAACCCAAGTAATGGAGAAAAAACTAGGTTACAACCAAGAGCTACACTTATTGTTCGTCGACTTAAAGAAGGCATACGACAGCATACCCCTCAGTAAATTGTGGCATGCTCTGGAAACAAGCAATATAAATACAGAATTGATTAAAGCGGTAAGATCATTATACGAAGACATAAAAACAAAAATAAAACAGGGAAAGAACATCAGTAAAGGATTTAAAACAGATAAAGGACTTAAACAGGGATGTTGTCTGTCACCAACCCTGTTCAAAATATACCTAGAGCAGGCAATAAAAACATGGAAGAGAAACAGCAGAGGAATGGGTCTGTCCCTTGAAGACTATATACTATACACGTTGAGCTTCGCGGATGACCAAGTAGTAATCGCACAAGATTATCTTATTAGACCTTATACTAAACAGTGGAAAAACAATAAAGCAATGTACAGAGTATAAATATCTGGGTATGAGACTAACAAACAACGGAGATTTAACAGAAGCAATAAAAGACCGAAATACACAGGGAAGAAAGGCAATAGCATTACTTAATAGCGTGCTCTGGGACAAAAATATTAGCAAGGAAAACAAAACAAGAATTTACAACACAATCGTAAAGGCAATAACCACCTACTCCTCGGAGGTATGGCCACTAAAAGAGACAACAAAGAAAATGCTGAAAGCAACAAAAATGGAGGAGAGCGGCGGGCAGGTCAAGGATGGAAAGGATACCAAATGAGAGAATCAGAGAGGTAATGAAAGTGAAGCATACAATAGTGGACGACATTCAGGATAAACAACTAATATGGTTTGGGCATGTACAACGAATGCCAGAGACAAGAATACCTAAACAAGTGATGCAGTGGAAACCAGGCGGAAGGAGGAAACGCGGAAGACCAAGAAGAAGCTGGAGAGAGGGAGTAGACGAAGAGGTCCAAAAGCTCCGACTGGAAGAAGGTGCATGGAGAGATAGAGAAGGATGGAGATTGGGAATCGGAAGACGTAGAACGTTGTAAACCGATGTTATATATATATATATATATATATATATACTTTTAGGAAAGGTTTTATCCACTATTTTCAAATGATATATAACACCACCGGTTTATATTAATTTTATACATTTTTTTTTAGGTTTTAATTAACGATTTTACTTTTAGGAAAGGTTTTGTCCACTACGCCCACAATGAGAAGAATGTGGGAAGTGTGGAGATGAATGAAGAGCAATATCCTCATTTTTACAGGTATTTTCCCATAAGGAAATTTAGGGTTCGATTTGCATTTTTTTTACCGACGCCTACCGTCGCGACGCTTAGAATGAGAAGAACGTGACGCAATTTACCAGTGGCTGTTAGCGTCTCCACCATAACCATCAAACTTTAATATTTGATTTAAATTTTACTTTTTGTGTGTGTGTGTGTGTGTGTGTGTGTGTGTGTGTGTGTGTGTTTATCGCAACCATTTGAGGATGGCTGATAAATTTTCAGTCATTACTTATAATGAAATAGAAAATTTATTAAATCATCCTGAGAGGGTTGCGATAAATAATAGAGTTAAAACTTAAATATTTTATATACGATTTGGCTTCTGTGATATAAAGGGATGATCGACTTTTTTCCGCATGGAAACACGACAGGTACCCTTCCGAGGGGAGACGTACCGACTCTGGTGATCGATAATCCCTCCCTACAAAAGAGGTTGACACTTTTAAAGAGTTAGGTATATACAGTGTTTTCCATATGTCTTATAGACACGATCAGGGAAAATTGTTGCCTGTTGGCTATTAAAGAAATCATCTATCGGCCATCTCTAAAGGGTTATGATGGGAAATTATAATTTTCTAAATTTGTATGTGTCTTTCCTTCAATATTTTTTTTTAATTAGGGGTTTAAATTTAAAAGCAACAAACGTTAAAAACTGATATGTAAGAATTAAGAGATTTTTTTTTACTTTGAATGTGATTTTTCAACTATTTTTTGGATAATTTAGAAGTAAAAAAAACTGTATTTAATCAGTAATTACTTATAATGAAATAGAAAATTTATCAGCCATCCTGAAATGGTTGCGATAAACACACACACACACAAAAAGTAAAATTTAAATCAAATATTAAAGTTTGATGGTTATGGTGGAGACGCTAACAGCCACTGGTAAATTGCGTCACGTTCTTCTCATTCTAAGCGTCGCGACGGTAGGCGTCGGTAAAAAAAATGCAAATCGAACCCTAAATTTCCTTATGGAAAATACCTGTAAAAATGATGATATTGCTCTTCATTCATCTCCACACTTCCCACATTCTTCTCATTCTGGGCGTCGCGACGCTAAGCGTCGTTAGATTTAAAATGCAGATCGAACCTTAAATTTCCTTATGGGAAAATACATGTAAAAATGACGATATTTGCTCTCCATTCATCTCCACACTCCTCACGTTCTTCTCATTCTCGCTGGGCGTCGGTACAAAAAAATGCAGATCGACCCTTAAATTTTCCCATAAGAAATAACATGTAAAAGTGGTGGTATTTGGCCCCGAACTCTTGTAGCTTATCTACTACCTTTAGTGTTTTACGGGTCATTCCTCACTCAAGTGCTTGCTTGAATGTGGATTGATCCGTCTTGCTGCAATTGGCACCGTTGTTAATACCATCACCTTCGCTTCTATCATGATTGAAAGGTAAGATAGTTTTCTTTCCTTTTCTGTTGCTACAGGTGAAAGAATGAAGGGTTAAGAGCAATAGCAATATATAGGTCCGCACCATTTTGTTTCTTCTTTCTCATTCATTAAATTTTGGACACTATTAAGATATTTATAATAGTTTTTAAAAATCGGGCTGTGCGCATCTCTTTATAATCACTAAAATATGGTGAAGGAGCTTTGTTATTGCTCTTAAAGATGGGACACGTTGCCGATTCTGGTAAGTTAGTGAAGTGAGTGAAAATAAGAAGCTGCAACTGAAGAAACAAGCCTATTAAATTATGGAGGACGGCTTTCTGGTATGGTATAAATGTACAATATTTGGTGAACTATTTAAATATAGATACCTAAATTAATTTAAGATAAATCGGCCGTCTACTAATACATTTGTTTTAGCCACACTATTCATTATACTAGCCAACATGGAACCGATGGGGAATCTATAATCCATGGCCAATAAAAGCCAGAAAAAGGAAGAAATGGAATCGAATTAATTAACCGTCATTATCCTTTACTAATAACCTTTTATTTTTAGCTCAGGTTTTGTCCAACATCTTCAAATGTTGATGCATAAAACCACCGGTTTATATTAATTTTATACATTTTTTTTAGGTTTTAATTAACGATTTTACTTTTAGGAAAGGTTTTGTCCACTATTTTCAAATGTTGATATATAAAACCACCGGTTTATATTAATTTTATACATTTTTTAGGTTTTAATTAACGATTTTACTTTTAGGAAAGGTTTTGTCCACTATTTTCAAATGTTGATATATAAAACCACCGGTTTATATTAATTTTATACATTTTTTTTAGGTTTTAATTAACGATTTTACTTTTAGGAAAGGTTTTGTCCACTATTTTCAAATGTTGATATATAAAACCACCGGTTTATATTAATTTTATACATTTTTTTTAGGTTTTAATTAACGATTTTACTTTTAGGAAAGGTTTTGTCCACTATTTTCAAATGTTGATATATAAAACCACCGGTTTATATTAATTTTATATATTTTTTTTAGGTTTTAATTAACGATTTTACTTTTAGGAAAGGTTTTGTCCACTATTTTCAAATGTTGATATATAAAACCACCGGTTTATATTAATTTTATACATTTTTTTTAGGTTTTAATTAACGATTTTACTTTTAGGAAAGGTTTTATCCACTATTTTCAAATGTTGATATATAAAACCACCGGTTTATATTAATTTTATACATTTTTTTTAGGTTTTAATTAACGATTTTACTTTTAGGAAAGGTTTTGTCCACTACGCCCACAATGAGAAGAATGTGAGAAGTGTGGAGATGAATGAAGAGCAATATCATCATTTTTACAGGTATTTTCCAATAAGGAAATTTAGGGTTCGATTTGCATTTTTTTTACCGACGCCTACCGTCGCGACGCTTAGAATGAGAAGAACGTGACGCAATTTACCAGTGGCTGTTAGCGTCTTCACCATAACCATCAAACTTTAATATTTGATTTAAATTTTACTTTTTGTGTGTGTGTGTGTGTGTGTTTATCGCAACCATTTGAGGATGGCTGATAAATTTTCAGTCATTACTTATAATGAAATAGAAAATTTATTAAATCATCCTGAGAGGGTTGCGATAAATAATAGAGTTAAAACTTAAATATTTTATATACGATTTGGCTTCTGTGATATAAAGGGATGATCGACTTTTTTCCGCATGGAAACACGACAGGTACCCTTCCGAGGGGAGACGTACCGACTCTGGTGATCGATAATCCCTCCCTACAAAAGAGGTTGACACTTTTAAAGAGTTAGGTATATACAGTGTTTTCCATGTGTCTTATAGACACGATCAGGGAAAATTGTTGCCTGTTGGCTATTAAAGAAATCATCTATCGGCCATCTCTAAAGGGTTATGATGGGAAATTATAATTTTCTAAATTTGTATGTGTCTTTCCTTCAATATTTTTTTTTTAATTAGGGGTTTAAATTTAAAAGCAACAAACGTTAAAAACTGATATGTAAGAATTAAGAGATTTTTTTTTACTTTGAATGTGATTTTTCAACTATTTTTTGGATAATTTAGAAGTAAAAAAAACTGTATTTAATCAGTAATTACTTATAATGAAATAGAAAATTTATCAGCCATCCTGAAATGGTTGCGATAAACACACACACACACAAAAAGTAAAATTTAAATCAAATATTAAAGTTTGATGGTTATGGTGGAGACGCTAACAGCCACTGGTAAATTGCGTCACGTTCTTCTCATTCTAAGCGTCGCGACGGTAGGCGTCGGTAAAAAAATGCAAATCGAACCCTAAATTTCCTTATGGAAAATACCTGTAAAAATGATGATATTGCTCTTCATTCATCTCCACACTTCCCACATTCTTCTCATTCTGGGCGTCGCGACGCTAAGCGTCGTTAGATTTAAAATGCAGATCGAACCTTAAATTTCCTTATGGGAAAATACATGTAAAAATGACGATATTTGCTCTCCATTCATCTCCACACTCCTCACGTTCTTCTCATTCTCGCTGGGCGTCGGTACAAAAAAATGCAGATCGAACCTTAAATTTTCCCATAAGAAATAACATGTAAAAGTGGTGGTATTTGGCCCCGAACTCTTGTAGCTTATCTACTACCTTTAGTGTTTTACGGGTCATTCCTCACTCAAGTGCTTGCTTGAATGTGGATTGATCCGTCTTGCTGCAATTGGCACCGTTGTTAATACCATCACCTTCGCTTCTATCATGATTGAAAGGTAAGATAGTTTTCTTTCCTTTTCTGTTGCTACAGCAATAGCAATATATAGGTCCGCACCATTTTGTTTCTTCTTTCTCATTCATTAAATTTTGGACACTATTAAGATATTTATAATAGTTTTTAAAAATCGGGCTGTGCGCATCTCTTTATAATCACTAAAATATGGTGAAGGAGCTTTGTTATTGCTCTTAAAGATGGGACACGTTGCCCATTCTGGTAAGTTAGTGAAGTGAGTGAAAATAAGAAGCTGCAACTGAAGAAACAAGCCTATTAAATTATGGAGGACGGCTTTCTGGTATGGTATAAATGTACAATATTTGGTGAACTATTTAAATATAGATACCTAAATTAATTTAAGATAAATCGGCCGTCTACTAATACATTTGTTTTAGCCACACTATTCATTATACTAGCCAACATGGAACCGATGGGGAATCTATAATCCATGGCCAATAAAAGCCAGAAAAAGGAAGAAATGGAATCGAATTAATTTTGATGCATAACCGTCATTATCCTTTACTAATAACCTTTTATTTTTAGCTCAGGTTTTGTCCAACATCTTCAAATGTTGATGCATTTTTTTTTTGGTTTTAATTAACGATTTTACTTTTAGGAAAGGTTTTGTCCACTATTTTCAAATGTTGATATATAAAACCACCGGTTTATATTAATTTTATACATTTTTTTAGGTTTTAATTAACGATTTTACTTTTAGGAAAGGTTTTGTCCACTATTTTCAAATGTTGATATATAAAACCACCGGTTTATATTAATTTTATACATTTTTTTTAGGTTTTAATTAACGATTTGACTTTTAGGAAAGGTTTTGTCCACTATTTTCAAATGTTGATATATAAAACCACCGGTTTATATTAATTTTATACATTTTTTTTAGGTTTTAATTAACGATTTGACTTTTAGGAAAGGTTTTGTCCACTATTTTCAAATGTTGATATATAAAACCACCGGTTTATATTAATTTTATACATTTTTTTTAGGTTTTAATTAACGATTTTACTTTTAGGAAAAACTCCGCCATGCCGGTCCCAAGCCCGGGGTCCCATAGTATTACGGGAAAGGAGGAGGGATCGAGGAGTAACACCTCGGAAAAAAACCAGGGTCCATCTGGCCCGGATGGTAGTACCCTGTGAGGGCTCCTGCCTAGGATTACAGGTGAAGAAGCTGCTGCCTTGTAGATGGATGGTGGCTCGTCAAAGGCTAGGGGAAGAAAACCCTGAGTAAAAATTACCTAGCCCTACAGGTTGGAGGTTGAGGCACTAGGCTAACTCCCTAGTACTCGGAAAAAATAGAAATGTTAAAAGACCCAATCAAAAGCCTCGGAAGAAAAAGGAACATTTAAGTCGATCCAAGCAACGGAAAAGGACAATGATTTTGGCTACATGGAATGTACAAGGCATCGCAAGGAAACTGAATGAAGTAATAGTGGAACTTAAAAACCTCAAGATAGACCTGACCGTCGTAACCGAGACAAAAAAGAAGGGACAAGGATCGGAAGGTTTAGGAGAATACGACCACTTTTACAGTGGGGTACCAAAAGAAGAACGGAGGAGTAGGAATTATAATACACCGAAAATGGAGAAGGTGTATAAAGTCATGGGAAGCAGTGAACGAAAGAATAATAAAGCTGAATTTACAAATGTTTGGAGAAAAAATAACAGTGCTAGGAGTTTACGGAGTAGATGAGGGAGATCCGTGGACAACTAAAGAGGAGTTCTACCAAAAAATGAGTGAGGAAATCACGAAATTAGGAAACACGCGAGAACTATTGATACTGGGAGATCTAAACGGAAGAGTTGGGAGGAAGCAAAATGATCCAGTGATTGGAAAGTATGGAGAAGACAGAAGGAACAACAACGGGGAAAGACTAATAGCACTGTGTGAACAAAACAACCTCAAAATTATGAACGGCTTCCACCAACATAAAGAAATCCACAAATTTACATGGACAAACGAGACACGGGGACAAAAATCAATTATCGACTATACTATAGCAAAGCAAAAATCAAACCTAGAAATACGAGACGTAAAAATATGTCGAGGACCAACATGCGGCAGCGACCATTATCTACTTAAAACGAAAATCTGGTTCCCGGGAGGTAAACAAAATAATCAAAACGAATCTAAGGGCAAACTAGCTTCAGAAGAAACCGAAGACACAAAAAAGTACAACCTGGCATCATTGGAGGATGAAACTGCCAGGTGGCTATATAGAAACCGACTGGATCAAAAACTAAGTAACAATATGACATTCACGAACTTGGAAGAGCACTACCTATATATTAAAGAAAGTATACACAACGCAGCATTAGAAGCCCTAGGGAGATACGAAAATATCGCCACCCACAACAAACCATATTGGTGGGACGAGGAAATAGAGAAGGATATAGAGGAAAAAAGGAAGAAATATCAGATATACCTAAGTTCAAAAAAAAATGAAGATAAGGAAACATATAAAAAGGCCCAAACAAAAGTTAGAAGAAAAATCAGCCAGAAGAAAAACGAATCATGGGAGAAAAAATGTATACGGCTAAATACCTACTTGGGAGGAAAAAGGAATACGGAAAGTTGGAGAACACTAAGAAACCTAAGAAGTAATAGATCAAAAGAAATAGTAACCCCGATAACATCACAACAATGGGAAACATACTTTCAAGAGCTATTAACGGAACAACGGATAGAATTCAAAGAAGAGGAAACGCAGAACATAAAAACAATGGGATCACCAGTACGGATAACAAAAGAAGAAGTAAAAAAACAATGTGGATTCCTAAAAAATGGAAGATCACCGGGACCGGGAGAGATATATGGGGAACTAATCAAAAACGGAAGCAGCAAATTGACTGATCACTTAACAAAATTGTTTCAGACGTGCATAAATAAGAAGGAGGTACCAATGGAGTGGAAAACCAGCTATTTAACAACAATATTTAAAAAAGGGGACAGGAACAAATGTGAAAACTATCGAGGTATAGCAGTGACAAGTACATTGAGTAGAATTTATGGAAAAATATTAAAAGCCAAAATCGAAAACGAATACACAGATAGCGAAGCAGAAGAACAAGCAGGTTTCAGAGCAGGAAGGTCGACGGTGGACCACTTATTCACGATAACCCAAGTAATGGAGAAAAAACTAGGTTACAACCAAGAGCTACACTTATTGTTCGTCGACTTAAAGAAGGCATACGACAGCATACCCCTCAGTAAATTGTGGCATGCTCTGGAAACAAGCAATATAAATACAGAATTGATTAAAGCGGTAAGATCATTATACGAAGACATAAAAACAAAAATAAAACAGGGAAAGAACATCAGTAAAGGATTTAAAACAGATAAAGGACTTAAGCAGGGATGTTGTCTGTCACCAACCCTGTTCAAAATATACCTAGAGCAGGCAATAAAAACATGGAAGAGAAACAGCAGAGGAATGGGTCTGCCCCTTTACTTTTAGGAAAGGTTTTGTCCACTACGCCCACAATGAGAAGAATGTGGGAAGTGTGGAGATGAATGAAGAGCAATATCCTCATTTTTACAGGTATTTTCCCATAAGGAAATTTAGGGTTCGATTTGCATTTTTTTTACCGACGCCTACCGTCGCGACGCTTAGAATGAGAAGAACGTGACGCAATTTACCAGTGGCTGTTAGCGTCTCCACCATAACCATCAAACTTTAATATTTGATTTAAATTTTACTTTTTTTGTGTGTGTGTGTGTGTGTGTGTTTATCGCAACCATTTGAGGATGGCTGATAAATTTTCAGTCATTACTTATAATGAAATAGAAAATTTATTAAATCATCCTGAGAGGGTTGCGATAAATAATAGAGTTAAAACTTAAATATTTTATATACGATTTGGCTTCTGTGATATAAAGGGATGATCGACTTTTTTCCGCATGGAAACACGACAGGTACCCTTCCGAGGGGAGACGTACCGACTCTGGTGATCGATAATCCCTCCCTACAAAAGAGGTTGACACTTTTAAAGAGTTAGGTATATACAGTGTTTTCCATATGTCTTATAGACACGATCAGGGAAAATTGTTGCCTGTTGGCTATTAAAGAAATCATCTATCGGCCATCTCTAAAGGGTTATGATGGGAAATTATAATTTTCTAAATTTGTATGTGTCTTTCCTTCAATATTTTTTTTTAATTAGGGGTTTAAATTTAAAAGCAACAAACGTTAAAAACTGATATGTAAGAATTAAGAGATTTTTTTTTACTTTGAATGTGATTTTTCAACTATTTTTTGGATAATTTAGAAGTAAAAAAAACTGTATTTAATCAGTAATTACTTATAATGAAATAGAAAATTTATCAGCCATCCTGAAATGGTTGCGATAAACACACACACACACAAAAAGTAAAATTTAAATCAAATATTAAAGTTTGATGGTTATGGTGGAGACGCTAACAGCCACTGGTAAATTGCGTCACGTTCTTCTCATTCTAAGCGTCGCGACGGTAGGCGTCGGTAAAAAAATGCAAATCGAACCCTAAATTTCCTTATGGAAAATACCTGTAAAAATGATGATATTGCTCTTCATTCATCTCCACACTTCCCACATTCTTCTCATTCTGGGCGTCGCGACGCTAAGCGTCGTTAGATTTAAAGTGCAGATCGAACCTTAAATTTCCTTATGGGAAAATACATGTAAAAATTACGATATTTGCTCTCCATTCATCTCCACACTCCTCACGTTCTTCTCATTCTCGCTGGGCGTCGGTACAAAAAAATGCAGATCGAACCTTAAATTTTCCCATAAGAAATAACATGTAAAAGTGGTGGTATTTGGCCCCGAACTCTTGTAGCTTATCTACTACCTTTAGTGTTTTACGGGTCATTCCTCACTCAAGTGCTTGCTTGAATGTGGATTGATCCGTCTTGCTGCAATTGGCACCGTTGTTAATACCATCACCTTCGCTTCTATCATGATTGAAAGGTAAAATAGTTTTCTTTCCTTTTCTGTTGCTACAGGTGAAAGAATGAAGGGTTAAGAGCAATAGCAATATATAGGTCCGCACCATTTTGTTTCTTCTTTCTCATTCATTAAATTTTGGACACTATTAAGATATTTATAATAGTTTTTAAAAATCGGGCTGTGCGCATCTCTTTATAATCACTAAAATATGGTGAAGGAGCTTTGTTATTGCTCTTAAAGATGGGACACGTTGCCCATTCTGGTAAGTTAGTGAAGTGAGTGAAAATAAGAAGCTGCAACTGAAGAAACAAGCCTATTAAATTATGGAGGACGGCTTTCTGGTATGGTATAAATGTACAATATTTGGTGAACTATTTAAATATAGATACCTAAATTAATTTAAGATAAATCGGCCGTCTACTAATACATTTGTTTTAGCCACACTATTCATTATACTAGCCAACATGGAACCGATGGGGAATCTATAATCCATGGCCAATAAAAGCCAGAAAAAGGAAGAAATGGAATCGAATTAATTTTGATGCATAACCGTCATTATCCTTTACTAATAACCTTTTATTTTTAGCTCAGGTTTTGTCCAACATCTTCAAATGTTGATGCATAAAACCACCGGTTTATATTAATTTTATACATTTTTTTTAGGTTTTAATTAACGATTTTACTTTTAGGAAAGGTTTTGTCCACTATTTTCAAATGTTGATATATAAAACCACCGGTTTATATTAATTTTATACATTTTTTAGGTTTTAATTAACGATTTTACTTTTAGGAAAGGTTTTGTCTACTATTTTCAAATGTTGATATATAAAACCACCGGTTTATATTAATGTTATACATTTTTTTTAGGTTTTAATTAACGATTTTACTTTTAGGAAAGGTTTTGTCCACTATTTTCAAATGTTGATATATAAAACCACCGGTTTATATTAATTTTATACATTTTTTTTAGGTTTTAATTAACGATTTTACTTTTAGGAAAGGTTTTGTCCACTATTTTCAAATGTTGATATATAAAACCACCGGTTTATATTAATTTTATACATTTTTTTTAGGTTTTAATTAACGATTTTACTTTTAGGAAAGGTTTTGTCCACTACTTTCAAATGTTGATATATAAAACCACCGGTTTATATTAATTTTATACATTTTTTTTAGGTTTTAATTAACGATTTTACTTTTAGGAAAGGTTTTACCCACTATTTTCAAATGTTGATATATAAAACCACCGGTTTATATTAATTTTATACATTTTTTTTAGGTTTTAATTAACGATTTTACTTTTAGGAAAGGTTTTGTCCACTATTTTCAAATGTTGATATATAAAACCACCGGTTTATATTAATTTTATACATTTTTTTTAGGTTTTAATTAACGATTTTACTTTTAATAAAGGTTTTGTCCACTACTTTCAAATGTTGATATATAAAACCACCGGTTTATATTAATTTTATACATTTTTTTTAGGTTTTAATTAACGATTTTACTTTTAGGAAAGGTTTTATCCGCTATTTTCAAATGTTGATATATAAAACTACCGGTTTATATTAATTTTATACATTTTTTTTAGGTTTTAATTAACGATTTTACTTTTAGGAAAGGTTTTGTCCACTACGCCCACAATGAGAAGAATGTGGGAAGTGTGGAGATGAATGAAGAGCAATATCATCATTTTTACAGGTATTTTCCAATAAGGAAATTTAGGGTTCGATTTGCATTTTTTTTACCGACGCCTACCGTCGCGACGCTTAGAATGAGAAGAACGTGACGCAATTTACCAGTGGCTGTTAGCGTCTCCACCATAACCATCAAACTTTAATATTTGATTTAAATTTTACTTTTTGTGTGTGTGTGTGTGTGTGTTTATCGCAACCATTTGAGGATGGCTGATAAATTTTCAGTCATTACTTATAATGAAATAGAAAATTTATTAAATCATCCTGAGAGGGTTGCGATAAATAATAGAGTTAAAACTTAAATATTTTATATACGATTTGGCTTCTGTGATATAAAGGGATGATCGACTTTTTTCCGCATGGAAACACGACAGGTACCCTTCCGAGGGGAGACGTACCGACTCTGGTGATCGATAATCCCTCCCTACAAAAGAGGTTGACACTTTTAAAGAGTTAGGTATATACAGTGTTTTCCATATGTCTTATAGACACGATCAGGGAAAATTGTTGCCTGTTTGCTATTAAAGAAATCATCTATCGGCCATCTTTAAAGGGTTATGATGGGAAATTATAATTTTCTAAATTTGTATGTGTCTTTCCTTCAATATTTTTTTTTAATTAGGGGTTTAAATTTAAAAGCAACAAACGTTAAAAACTGATATGTAAGAATTAGGAGATTTTTTTTTACTTTGAATGTGATTTTTCAACTATTTTTTGGATAATTTAGAAGTAAAAAGAACTGTATTTAATCAGTAATTACTTATAATGAAATAGAAAATTTATCAGCCATCCTGAAATGGTTGCGATAAACACACACACACACAAAAAGTAAAATTTAAATCAAATATTAAAGTTTGATGGTTATGGTGGAGACGCTAACAGCCACTGGTAAATTGCGTCACGTTCTTCTCATTCTAAGCGTCGCGACGGTAGGCGTCGGTAAAAAAAATGCAAATCGAACCCTAAATTTCCTTATGGAAAATACCTGTAAAAATGATGATATTGCTCTTCATTCATCTCCACACTTCCCACATTCTTCTCATTCTGGGCGTCGCGACGCTAAGCGTCGTTAGATTTAAAATGCAGATCGAACCTTAAATTTCCTTATGGGAAAATACATGTAAAAATGACGATATTTGCTCTCCATTCATCTCCACACTCCTCACGTTCTTCTCATTCTCGCTGGGCGTCGGTACAAAAAAATGCAGATCGAACCTTAAATTTCCTTATGGGAAAATACATGTAAAAATTACGATATTTGCTCTCCATTCATCTCCACACTCCTCACGTTCTTCTCATTCTCGCTGGGCGTCGGTACAAAAAAATGCAGATCGAACCTTAAATTTTCCCATAAGAAATAACATGTAAAAGTGGTGGTATTTGGCCCCGAACTCTTGTAGCTTATCTACTACCTTTAGTGTTTTACGGGTCATTCCTCACTCAAGTGCTTCCTTGAATGTGGATTGATCCGTCTTGCTGCAATTGGCACCGTTGTTAATACCATCACCTTCGCTTCTATCATGATTGAAAGGTAAGATAGTTTTCTTTCCTTTTCTGTTGCTACAGGTGAAAGAATGAAGGGTTAAGAGCAATAGCAATATATAGGTCCGCACCATTTTGTTTCTTCTTTCTCATTCATTAAATTTTGGACACTATTAAGATATTTATAATAGTTTTTAAAAATCGGGCTGTGCGCATCTCTTTATAATCACTAAAATATGGTGAAGGAGCTTTGTTATTGCTCTTAAAGATGGGACACGTTGCCCATTCTGGTAAGTTAGTGAAGTGAGTGAAAATAAGAAGCTGCAACTGAAGAAACAAGCCTATTAAATTATGGAGGACGGCTTTCTGGTATGGTATAAATGTACAATATTTGGTGAACTATTTAAATATAGATATCGAATTAATTTTGATGCATAACCGTCATTATCCTTTACTAATAACCTTTTATTTTTAGCTCAGGTTTTGTACAACATCTTCAAATGTTGATGCATAAAACCACCGGTTTATATTAATTTTATACATTTTTTTTAGGTTTTAATTAACGATTTTACTTTTAGGAAAGGTTTTGTCCACTATTTTCAAATGTTGATATATAAAGCCACCGGTTTATATTAATTTTATACATTTTTTTTAGGTTTTAATTAACGATTTTACTTTTAGGAAAGGTTTTGTCCACTATTTTCAAATGTTGATATATAAAACCACCGGTTTATATTAATTTTATACATTTTTTTTAGGTTTTAATTAACGATTTTACTTTTAGGAAAGGTTTTGTCCACTATTTTCAAATGTTGATATATAAAACCACCGGTTTATATTAATTTTATACATTTTTTTTAGGTTTTAATTAACGATTTTACTTTTAGGAAAAACTCCGCCATGCCGGTCCCAAGCCCGGGGTCCCATAGTATTACGGGAAAGGAGGAGGGATCGAGGAGTAACACCTCGGAAAAAAACCAGGGTCCATCTGGCCCGGATGGTAGTACCCTGTGAGGGCTCCTGCCTAGGATTACAGGTGAAGAAGCTGCTGCCTTGTAGATAGATGGTGGCTCGTCAAAGGCTAGGGGAAGAAAACCCTGAGTAAAAATTACCTAGCCCTACAGGTTGGAGGTTGAGGCACTAGGCTAACTCCCTAGTACTCGGAAAAAATAGAAATGTTAAAAGACCCAATCAAAAGCCTCGGAAGAAAAAGGAACATTTAAGTCGACCCAAGCAACGGAAAAGGACAATGATTTTGGCTACATGGAATGTACAAGGCATCGCAAGGAAACTGAATGAAGTAATAGTGGAACTTAAAAACCTCAAGATAGACCTGACCGTCGTAACCGAGACAAAAAAGAAGGGACAAGGATCGGAAGGTTTAGGAGAATACGACCACTTTTACAGTGGGGTACCAAAAGAAGAACGGAGGAGTAGGAATTATAATACACCGAAAATGGAGAAGGTGTATAAAGTCATGGGAAGCAGTGAACGAAAGAATAATAAAGCTGAATTTACAAATGTTTGGAGAAAAAATAACAGTGCTAGGAGTTTACGGAGTAGATGAGGGAGATCCGTGGACAACTAAAGAGGAGTTCTACCAAAAAATGAGTGAGGAAATCACGAAATTAGGAAACACGCGAGAACTATTGATACTGGGAGATCTAAACGGAAGAGTTGGGAGGAAGCAAAATGATCCAGTGATTGGAAAGTATGGAGAAGACAGAAGGAACAACAACGGGGAAAGACTAATAGCACTGTGTGAACAAAACAACCTCAAAATTATGAACGGCTTCTACCAACATAAAGAAATCCACAAATTTACACGGACAAACGAGACACGGGGACAAAAATCAATTATCGACTATACTATAGCAAAGCAAAAATCAAACCTAGAAATACGAGACGTAAAAATATGTCGAGGACCAACATGCGGCAGCGACCATTATCTACTTAAAACGAAAATCTGGTTCCCGGGAGGTAAACAAAATAATCAAAACGAATCTAAGGGCAAACTAGCTTCAGAAGAAACCGAAGACACAAAAAAGTACAACCTGGCATCATTGGAGGATGAAACTGCCAGGTGGCTATATAGAAACCGACTGGATCAAAAACTAAGTAACAATATGACATTCACGAACTTGGAAGAGCACTACCTATATATTAAAGAAAGTATACACAACGCAGCATTAGAAGCCCTAGGGAGATACGAAAATATCGCCACCCACAACAAACCATATTGGTGGGACGAGGAAATAGAGAAGGATATAGAGGAAAAAAGGAAGAAATATCAGATATACCTAAGTTCAAAAAAAAATGAAGATAAGGAAACATATAAAAAGGCCCAAACAAAAGTTAGAAGAAAAATCAGCCAGAAGAAAAACGAATCATGGGAGAAAAAATGTATACGGCTAAATACCTACTTGGGAGGAAAAAGGAATACGGAAAGTTGGAGAACACTAAGAAACCTAAGAAGTAATAGATCAAAAGAAATAGTAACCCCGATAACATCACAACAATGGGAAACATACTTTCAAGAGCTATTAACGGAACAACGGATAGAATTCAAAGAAGAGGAAACGCAGAACATAAAAACAATGGGATCACCAGTACGGATAACAAAAGAAGAAGTAAAAAAACAATGTGGATTCCTAAAAAATGGAAGATCACCGGGACCGGGAGAGATATATGGGGAACTAATCAAAAACGGAAGCAGCAAATTGACTGATCACTTAACAAAACTGTTTCAGACGTGCATAAATAAGAAGGAGGTACCAATGGAGTGGAAAACCAGCTATTTAACAACAATATTTAAAAAAGGGGACAGGAACAAATGTGAAAACTATCGAGGTATAGCAGTGACAAGTACATTGAGTAGAATTTATGGAAAAATATTAAAAGCCAAAATCGAAAACGAATACACAGATAGCGAAGCAGAAGAACAAGCAGGTTTCAGAGCAGGAAGGTCGACGGTGGACCACTTATTCACGATAACCCAAGTAATGGAGAAAAAACTAGGTTACAACCAAGAGCTACACTTATTGTTCGTCGACTTAAAGAAGGCATACGACAGCATACCCCTCAGTAAATTGTGGCATGCTCTGGAAACAAGCAATATAAATACAGAATTGATTAAAGCGGTAAGATCATTATACGAAGACATAAAAACAAAAATAAAACAGGGAAAGAATTTCAGTATTTATGGAAAAATATTAAAATCCAAAATCGAAAACGAATACACAGATAGCGAAGCAGAAGAACAAGCAGGTTTCAGAGCAGGAAGGTCGACGGTGGACCACTTATTCACGATAACCCAAGTAATGGAGAAAAAACTATGTTACAACCAAGAGCTACACTTATTGTTCGTCGACTTAAAGAAGGCATACGACAGCATACCCCTCAGTAAATTGTGGCATGCTCTGGAAACAAGCAATATAAATACAGAATTGATTAAAGCGGTAAGATCATTATACGAAGACATAAAAACAAAAATAAAACAGGGAAAGAACATCAGTAAAGGATTTAAAACAGATAAAGGACTTAAGCAGGGATGTTGTCTGTCACCAACCCTGTTCAAAGCAGCAGGCAATAAAAACATGGAAGAGAAACAGCAGAGGAATGGGTCTGCCCCTTGAAGACTATACAGGGTCCGCAAACGAAGCGTGGACGGAAGATTAAATCGTTATCGAAGAACTTATCACCAATATTGAAACAGCTTGAGATATTGGATTAAAAGCGGCATGTTTTAAAAATATTTTACATTATACAGGGTGGCCCAAAAAAGTGTGACAGCATAAAGTTATATTTTTTTAAATGGGACACCCAGTATTTTATTGCATATTTAGGTTCGTATTACTATCGTTTATAAGTTCCTCAAATTTTATTTAATTTGGTTCTGTAGTTTCGGAGAAATAAATTAAAAACTAAAAAAAAAAGTTTTGCAGTCCTGAATAAAAAAATCAAAAAAAACAATCCGGAACCATTTTTCTAACCTCAGCATTGAGTGAAATTTATGACAAGAGGTCTAGAGATACTATTAATGTAATTGCGTTTATTTATTTTATACAGGGTGTTCATAATAAGCTTTCAAAAACCCCACATTTTAAAATAATTTTTCTCAAATTTTTCAAATGGAACACCCTGTATATTATTTGGCTATTTGACGTAGAATTCATAGACAATTTTTTTTTGTAATACAAGCATATAAGTTATATCCAGCCGTTTTCGAAATAATTGTAAATATTATAAATTATGTTGTTTAAATAGAGTTTTTATTGGGAAATTTTGTTATAGGCGACTAGACTAATAATTGTAAACTAAAGTTAATGTTCAAAATAGCTTCCTTTTAGTTAATTTAATGATTTTCCTCTACGGCCAACAGAACTCTGAATTCATTTTCTTCATTAATAACGGGTTTATTGATTATCATCCTTTTTGTGTACGCAGTGCTTCCTGTTACTACAAATCTTTGCAACAACTTCTCGAATGTTTTTGGTCTCGGCTTTCTCTCAATATCTGGATATCTTTCAGCATACACTCAGCTCGCGAGGAGACAATTTCGTGCACATTCACCCAGTATGAAAATCATATTTACCATTTATAAACTTGTAAAATCCGACATTTCGTGTAAGTTAGTACTTAATTTCGACGACTGAACAAATGTAAATAATTTTATTTAACTGTCATAGTAACAACCTAAACAAAAAGAAATTATGGCAACTCGATTAAGAATAAAAAATAAAATTAAATAATAAAAATAGCAAAAATGTATGCTTTTAAAATTTATATCGAAATAACTAAAATACGGTAAACTCTAAGAGTAAAAGGAAGCTATTTTGAACTTTTACATTAGTTTACAATTATTAGTCTAGTCGCCTATAACAAAATTTTCCAATAAAAACTCTATTTAAACAACATAATTTATAATATTTACAATTATTTCGAAAACGGCTGGATATAACTTATATGCTTGTATTACAAAAAAAAATTGTCTATGAATTCTACGTCAAATAGCCAAATAATATACAGGGTGTTCCATTTGAAAAACTTGAGAAAAATTATTTTAAAATGTGACATTTTTGAAAGCTTATTATGAACACCCTGTATAAAATAAATAAACGCAATTACATTCATAGTATCTCTAGACCTCTTGTCATAAATTTCACTCAATGCCGAGGTTAGAAAAATGGTTCTGGATTGTTTTTTTTGATTTTTTTATTCAGGACTGCAAAACTTTTTTTTTAGTTTTTAATTTATTTCTCCGAAACTACAGAACCAAATTAAATAAAATTTGAGGCACTTATAAACGATAGTAATACGAACCTAAATATGCAATAAAATACTGGGTGTCCCATTTAAAAAAATATAACTTTATGCTGTCATATTTTTTTGGGCCACCCTGTATAATGTAAAATATTTTTAAAACATGCCGCTTTTAATCCAATATCTCAAGCTGTTTCAATATTGGTGATAAGTTCTTCGATAACGATTTAATCTTCCGTCCACGCTTCGTTGGCGGACCCTGTATACTATACACGTTGAGCTTCGCGGATGACCAAGTAGTAATCGCACAAGATTATGAAGACCTTGAATATATGACCCGAAAGCTGATAGAGGAGTACACCAAATGGGGATTGGAAGTCAACTTATCCAAAACAGAATATATGTGTATAGGAGGAGAACAACGGGACCTTATACTAAACAGTGGAAAAACAATAAAACAATGTACAGAGTATAAATATCTGGGTATGAGACTAACAAACAACGGAGATTTAACAGAAGCAATAAAAGACCGAAATACACAGGGAAGAAAGGCAATAGCATTACTTAATAGCGTGCTCTGGGACAAAAATATTAGCAAGGAAAACAAAACAAGAATTTACAACACAATCGTAAAGGCAATAACCACCTACTCCTCGGAGGTATGGCCACTAAAAGAGACAACAAAGAAAATGCTGAAAGCAACAGAAATGGACTACTGGAGGAGAGCGGCGGGCAGGTCAACGATGGAAAGGATACCAAATGAGAGAATCAGAGAGGTAATGAAAGTCAAGCATACAATAGTGGACGACATTCAGGATAAACAACTAATATGGTTTGGGCATGTACAACGAATGCCAGAGACAAGAATACCTAAACAAGTGATGCAGTGGAAACCAGGCGGAAGGAGGAAACGCGGAAGACCAAGAAGAAGCTGGAGAGAGGGAGTAGACGAAGAGGTCCAAAAGCTCCGACTGGAAGAAGGTGCATGGAGAGATAGAGAAGGATGGAGATTGGGAATCGGAAGACGTAGAACGTTGTAAACCGATGTTATATATATATATATATATATACTTTTAGGAAAGGTTTTATCCACTATTTTCAAATGTTGATATATAAAACCACCGGTTTATATTAATTTTATACATTTTTTTTAGGTTTTAATTAACGATTTTACTTTTAGGAAAGGTTTTGTCCACTACGCCCACAATGAGAAGAATGTGGGAAGTGTGGAGATGAATGAAGAGCAATATCCTCATTTTTACAGGTATTTTCCCATAAGGAAATTTAGGGTTCGATTTGCATTTTTTTTTACCGACGCCTACCGTCGCGACGCTTAGAATGAGAAGAACGTGACGCAATTTACCAGTGGCTGTTAGCGTCTCCACCATAACCATCAAACTTTAATATTTGATTTAAATTTTACTTTTTGTGTGTGTGTGTGTGTGTGTGTGTTTATCGCAACCATTTGAGGATGGCTGATAAATTTTCAGTCATTACTTATAATGAAATAGAAAATTTATTAAATCATCCTGAGAGGGTTGCGATAAATAATAGAGTTAAAACTTAAATATTTTATATACGATTTGGCTTCTGTGATATAAAGGGATGATCGACTTTTTTCCGCATGGAAACACGACAGGTACCCTTTCGAGGGGAGACGTACCGACTCTGGTGATCGATAATCCCTCCCTACAAAAGAGGTTGACACTTTTAAAGAGTTAGGTATATACAGTGTTTTCCATATGTCTTATAGACACGATCAGGGAAAATTGTTGCCTGTTGGCTATTAAAGAAATCATCTATCGGCCATCTCTAAAGGGTTATGATGGGAAATTATAATTTTCTAAATTTGTATGTGTCTTTCCTTCAATATTTTTTTTTTAATTAGGGGTTTAAATTTAAAAGCAACAAACGTTAAAAACTGATATGTAAGAATTAAGAGATTTTTTTTTACTTTGAATGTGATTTTTCAACTATTTTTTGGATAATTTAGAAGTAAAAAAAACTGTATTTAATCAGTAATTACTTATAATGAAATAGAAAATTTATCAGCCATCCTGAAATGGTTGCGATAAACACACACACACACAAAAAGTAAAATTTAAATCAAATATTAAAGTTTGATGGTTATGGTGGAGACGCTAACAGCCACTGGTAAATTGCGTCACGTTCTTCTCATTCTAAGCGTCGCGACGGTAGGCGTCGGTAAAAAAATGCAAATCGAACCCTAAATTTCCTTATGGAAAATACCTGTAAAAATGATGATATTGCTCTTCATTCATCTCCACACTTCCCACATTCTTCTCATTCTGGGCGTCGCGACGCTAAGCGTCGTTAGATTTAAAATGCAGATCGAACCTTAAATTTCCTTATGGGAAAATACATGTAAAAATGACGATATTTGCTCTCCATTCATCTCCACACTCCTCACGTTCTTCTCATTCTCGCTGGGCGTCGGTACAAAAAAATGCAGATCGAACCTTAAATTTTCCCATAAGAAATAACATGTAAAAGTGGTGGTATTTGGCCCCGAACTCTTGTAGCTTATCTACTACCTTTAGTGTTTTACGGGTCATTCCTCACTCAAGTGCTTGCTTGAATGTGGATTGATCCGTCTTGCTGCAATTGGCACCGTTGTTAATACCATCACCTTCGCTTCTATCATGATTGAAAGGTAAGATAGTTTTCTTTCCTTTTCTGTTGCTACAGGTGAAAGAATGAAGGGTTAAGAGCAATAGCAATATATAGGTCCGCACCATTTTGTTTCTTCTTTCTCATTCATTAAATTTTGGACACTATTAAGATATTTATAATAGTTTTTAAAAATCGGGCTGTGCGCATCTCTTTATAATCACTAAAATATGGTGAAGGAGCTTTGTTATTGCTCTTAAAGATGGGACACGTTGCCCATTCTGGTAAGTTAGTGAAGTGAGTGAAAATAAGAAGCTGCAACTGAAGAAACAAGCCTATTAAATTATGGAGGACGGCTTTCTGGTATGGTATAAATGTACAATATTTGGTGAACTATTTAAATATAGATACCTAAATTAATTTAAGATAAATCGGCCGTCTACTAATACATTTGTTTTAGCCACACTATTCATTATACTAGCCAACATGGAACCGATGGGGAATCTATAATCCATGGCCAATAAAAGCCAGAAAAAGGAAGAAATGGAATCGAATTAATTTTGATGCATAACCGTCATTATCCTTTACTAATAACCTTTTATTTTTAGCTCAGGTTTTGTCCAACATCTTCAAATGTTGATGCATAAAACCACCGGTTTATATTAATTTTATACATTTTTTTTAGGTTTTAATTAACGATTTTACTTTTAGGAAAGGTTTTGTCCACTATTTTCAAATGTTGATATATAAAACCACCGGTTTATATTAATTTTATACATTTTTTTTAGGTTTTAATTAACGATTTTACTTTTAGGAAAGGTTTTGTCCACTATTTTCAAATGTTGATATATAAAACCACCGGTTTATATTAATTTTATACATTTTTTTTAGGTTTTAATTAACGATTTTACTTTTAGGAAAAACTCCGCCATGCCGGTCCCAAGCCCGGGGTCCCATAGTATTACGGGAAAGGAGGAGGGATCGAGGAGTAACACCTCGGAAAAAAACCAGGGTCCATCTGGCCCGGATGGTAGTACCCTGTGAGGGCTCCTGCCTAGGATTACAGGTGAAGAAGCTGCTGCCTTGTAGATGGATGGTGGCTCGTCAAAGGCTAGGGGAAGAAAACCCTGAGTAAAAATTACCTAGCCCTACAGGTTGGAGGTTGAGGCACTAGGCTAACTCCCTAGTACTCGGAAAAAATAGAAATGTTAAAAGACCCAATCAAAAGCCTCGGAAGAAAAAGGAACATTTAAGTCGACCCAAGCAACGGAAAAGGACAATGATTTTGGCTACATGGAATGTACAAGGCATCGCAAGGAAACTGAATGAAGTAATAGTGGAACTTAAAAACCTCAAGATAGACCTGACCGTCGTAACCGAGACAAAAAAGAAGGGACAAGGATCGGAAGGTTTAGGAGAATACGACCACTTTTACAGTGGGGTACCAAAAGAAGAACGCGCAAAGAGAGGAGTAGGAATTATAATACACCGAAAATGGAGAAGGTGTATAAAGTCATGGGAAGCAGTGAACGAAAGAATAATAAAGCTGAATTTACAAATGTTTGGAGAAAAAATAACAGTGCTAGGAGTTTACGGAGTAGATGAGGGAGATCCGTGGACAACTAAAGAGGAGTTCTACCAAAAAATGAGTGAGGAAATCACGAAATTAGGAAACACACGAGAACTATTGATACTGGGAGATCTAAACGGAAGAGTTGGGAGGAAGCAAAATGATCCAGTGATTGGAAAGTATGGAGAAGACAGAAGGAACAACAACGGGGAAAGACTAATAGCACTGTGTGAACAAAACAACCTCAAAATTATGAACGGCTTCTACCAACATAAAGAAATCCACAAATTTACATGGACAAACGAGACACGGGGACAAAAATCAATTATCGACTATACTATAGCAAAGCAAAAATCAAACCTAGAAATACGAGACGTAAAAATATGTCGAGGACCAACATGCGGCAGCGACCATTATCTACTTAAAATGAAAATCTGGTTCCCGGGAGGTAAACAAAATAATCAAAACGAATCTAAGGGCAAACTAGCTTCAGAAGAAACCGAAGACACAAAAAAGTACAACCTGGCATCATTGGAGGATGAAACTGCCAGGTGGCTATATAGAAACCGACTGGATCAAAAACTAAGTAACAATATGACATTCACGAACTAGGAACAGCACTACCTACATATTAAAGAAAGTATACACAACGCAGCATTAGAAGCCCTAGGGAGATACGAAAATATCGCCACCCACAACAAACCATATTGGTGGGACGAGGAAATAGAGAAGGATATAGAGGAAAAAAGGAAGAAATATCAGATATACCTAAGTTCAAAAAAAACTGAAGATAAGGAAACATATAAAAAGGCCCAAACAAAAGTTAGAAGAAAAATCAGCCAGAAGAAAAACGAATCATGGGAGAAAAAATGTATACGGCTAAATACCTACTTGGGAGGAAAAAGGAATACGGAAAGTTGGAGAACACTAAGAAACCTAAGAAGTAATAGATCAAAAGAAATAGTAACCCCGATAACATCACAACAATGGGAAACATACTTTCAAGAGCTATTAACGGAACAACGGATAGAATTCAAAGAAGAGGAAACGCAGAACATAAAAACAATGGGATCACCAGTACGGATAACAAAAGAAGAAGTAAAAAAACAATGTGGATTCCTAAAAAATGGAAGATCACCGGGACCGGGAGAGATATATGGGGAACTAATCAAAAACGGAAGCAGCAAATTGACTGATCACTTAACAAAACTGTTTCAGACGTGCATAAATAAGAAGGAGGTACCAATGGAGTGGAAAACCAGCTATTTAACAACAATATTTAAAAAAGGGGACAGGAACAAATGTGAAAACTATCGAGGTATAGCAGTGACAAGTACATTGAGTAGAATTTATGGAAAAATATTAAAAGCCAAAATCGAAAACGAATACACAGATAGCGAAGCAGAAGAACAAGCAGGTTTCAGAGCAGGAAGGTCGACGGTGGACCACTTATTCACGATAACCCAAGTAATGGAGAAAAAACTAGGTTACAACCAAGAGCTACACTTATTGTTCGTCGACTTAAAGAAGGCATACGACAGCATACCCCTCAGTAAATTGTGGCATGCTCTGGAAACAAGCAATATAAATACAGAATTGATTAAAGCGGTAAGATCATTATACGAAGACATAAAAACAAAAATAAAACAGGGAAAGAACATCAGTAAAGGATTTAAAACAGATAAAGGACTTAAACAGGGATGTTGTCTGTCACCAACCCTGTTCAAAATATACCTAGAGCAGGCAATAAAAACATGGAAGAGAAACAGCAGAGGAATGGGTCTGTCCCTTGAAGACTATATACTATACACGTTGAGCTTCGCGGATGACCAAGTAGTAATCGCACAAGATTATCTTATTAGACCTTATACTAAACAGTGGAAAAACAATAAAACAATGTACAGAGTATAAATATCTGGGTATGAGACTAACAAACAACGGAGATTTAACAGAAGCAATAAAAGACCGAAATACACAGGGAAGAAAGGCAATAGCATTACTTAATAGCGTGCTCTGGGACAAAAATATTAGCAAGGAAAACAAAACAAGAATTTACAACACAATCGTAAAGGCAATAACCACCTACTCCTCGGAGGTATGGCCACTAAAAGAGACAACAAAGAAAATGCTGAAAGCAACAAAAATGGAGGAGAGCGGCGGGCAGGTCAAGGATGGAAAGGATACCAAATGAGAGAATCAGAGAGGTAATGAAAGTGAAGCATACAATAGTGGACGACATTCAGGATAAACAACTAATATGGTTTGGGCATGTACAACGAATGCCAGAGACAAGAATACCTAAACAAGTGATGCAGTGGAAACCAGGCGGAAGGAGGAAACGCGGAAGACCAAGAAGAAGCTGGAGAGAGGGAGTAGACGAAGAGGTCCAAAAGCTCCGACTGGAAGAAGGTGCATGGAGAGATAGAGAAGGATGGAGATTGGGAATCGGAAGACGTAGAACGTTGTAAACCGATGTTATATATATATATATTGGTGCACGGTTTCTTGTCGCCTCCGGTATACAGAAGAGGCGACCTGGCCTCCGGGTATTCCCAGGGGTTTACATCGAAAAAAAAATTATATATGAGGTGTTGAAATGACAACCAATCCAGATTCCCTGAGAGGGGAAACGATTTTTTAATTTTTAAATAGTCATATATGGGGAACACAGAAAGTACTATGTGGCCTCCGAAAATTGTATATGCGCTTATATCCTGGTGCCGTTATTACCTCCGACAGTGTTGCCACATTGTCGGAGGTCATATAGACACCTCTGTATCCGCATGCTGGGTTTTTAATATAAATATTTATATAGGCGGAAAGTTTCTACTATATTTTTGGCAGATTGAAAGGCGCATTTTCTATTTCGGTGTCAAATGTGATGTCTAAATCTGAAACATGAAAACAAATGGGTACAAAGGTTAGAAGTGTTAGAATATTAAAAAAATTAGAGAACAAAAACCAAATTGTATATGAAGTTCTAACCTGGCTTTGGACCAATATAATTAATGCTTAATATTGGCCAAATCTTTTAGGACACCCTGTATAATAAGCTATAATGAAAGGATATTTAAATTATAATGGCAAAGATATTACAAATGAATAATTAAATTCTTCAACATTAACAATTAATAATTTAATATCTAGATGCATGTGAATATGACGAATGGAAGATTATTCAGACGCTGTGTGCCATTACTATGAAATATTTTAAATAGTGTGATATAATATATAGTGTCCCCTAGGAATACCTATGGTCGATTATCGGTAAACTATAATTAGTAAAATTTTGGATATTTCGTGGTATGCTAAGGTCGATAGAGAGAAGAATCAAGTAAATGTCAAGTTGCTTATTTTACAATTCCAAATACATTTAATATCCTACCTATAACTAAGTTTAACCGTTTTTGACATATTTCAAATTTTATGTAAAAATGTCGTTTGGAGGCCGGCAAATATTTATCAATTTTCCTTCATTATTTAATTTGGGCTAATTTATTTGTAAAAAGGAAACTATGTTAGTAGACCGATACATTTTAACCATTGTTATTACACGGCGCTCATAAAAATTAAATTAAGAAAACTGTGTTAAGTCACTTTTTTTTTTCAAATAGAAACCCTGTATTTTTATAATTTTATAGTAACTATTATTAAATTTATTTAAATTACGGTTAACTTCTTATAGTCATATATTCCGAAAATTTGTAGTTTTCAAAAATACATATTGACAATTTAACATTTTTCTGTTGGTTAGGGGGGTGAGTAAACAATCAAGTGATAAATAAATCAAGAACAAGTGATACTAATTGCTATTATGATGTGTTGCTTTGTAAAGCCATCCTGACTAACTATGATAAATTTGGCTTACTATTTGAAAAAATTTACTTGTGACACTTTTTAAAATTCAGTTTTTAATTTTCCCTTTAGAGAGTTCTGTATTAAAATCTAATAATTAAACGGAGTCTGGCCAACTATGCCCCTTTCTACAGAGAAATCAGCCCAAATTAAATAACAAGGGCTGTACTGTAAAAAACTGATATTTATTTTCCGGTCTGCATACGGCATTTTTAGGTAATATAGGACATTGAAAACTCCGACCCTTAATACCTAGTTTCCAGTAAATAATATTAAAAATCGGAAGACACGTCAATTTCTTTAAAAACGAGTACGCTTTTAAATAATATTTTCAGCTTTCGGGGTTTAAGTCTCTGGGAGGGGTAGATGTTACCCTAATGTTGTTAAATGGGAAGGAAGGTCATGTGGCACACCATTTTAAAGGTAGTTATATCTGTTTCCAGTAATAACAATAATTTGTTACTCTTGAGTAGTTTCCCAGAAATCGCGTTATAAAATTGAACGTAATTAGAACGACCTCCACTGAAATTTATGGTTTTAAGTTATTATTTAAAAAACATTATTATGTTCACTCCTCTTTTAGCAGGATGATTTGGGGTACGTAAGTAGTTACTACACCCTTTCCAATTCTTCACCAGCAAACTCATCGACTAAAGCATTACAAGAATAAATCTATTTTTGGAACTCGATTTCTTGGAAACTACTACTCAAAAAATAATAATTGGAAAGAGATTTAAACTACCTCTAAAATGGTGTACCACTTACCCATTTAAGAGTTTAAGGGTGGCATCTACGCTTCCCAGAGGGTTAAACCATGAAAGCTGCAAATAGTATTTAAAAACGTTCCCTTTCAAAATAACATTCATGTATCTTCTCACTTTTCATATTATTTATTTGAAACGAGATATTAAAGGCGGGAAGTTTTCACATTAACAATTTAAATTTGATTTTCATATTTTTCCCAATTATAGTTTTTCCATTATCAAACGGTTAAGTTTTTTTATACACCCTGTAGACAAAAAAAAGTCGAATTTGTGGGCTCATAATAATTAAAGGCTTACTGAACATTTAGCAGTTTTCAGTACTGCATGACATCATTATCAGATTATACTGAACTTATTCACTAGGGTGGGCTGCAAAAATGTTTTTTTAAATTTTCTTCGGTGTACCGCGGGAGACTGGCCCAACAAACAGACAGTGACATAAAGGAAAGAAATAAGAAATCGGTTAATATCTTCAGGTCGCGCATATCCTCGGATATCTAAAAATTTGATCAAATTTTACCATTTTTTCGTAACTAACAGTTTTTCCATGTTAGTTAAATGCTACGATTTAGATACGTAAAAAATAGCACAGAGGTGATAATTAAATTAAAAGATATTTCAGTATGTATTGGTCGTGCATTGGATTTTAAAAATAAATTATTAACTCTGTAACGTCAAAATTGCAAAACGATAAATGTTACAAACTATAGCGTTATGTCAAAAGTCAATTAAGTCTTTTAGTTATTCTTTTTGGTGCTACTTTTAAACTCCGATTTGTGCGAAAAAGGTTATCGAGAAAGAAGCGTTGTTCTGATGAACACATTCCTAAACTCGCCACTAACAACTTTTTGTGACTCTTCTGGACATTAATACTGTAATACAATCAGGTATTTGTCCAGGCCCACTTTAACACTTTAACATGGTTAACTGCGGCAAACAGAGGTCTCAGAATGTACTTAGTTGTTATAAATTCTTTAGATGAGTATAATGTACTAGTTTCTTTCATCCTAAAGTCCTATATGCCGGTCTGATTTAATATCAAGAAACGCAAATATTTTACAAATGGCCTTAAGCATGTATTTGAAGTTATAGAAACATCAAGATTCCTACTTGAAAATGTACTTAAAATTTGTTGATAATGGAAGAAAAAACATCAGAGAATTAAGTATTAGAAGAATAATGAAGGCGAGAAACAAAACTCGTAAGAATGGGTGAATTAGAAACTTTGTGACACCAAAACAAAATTTTGCGGACATTAACTTCACGGAAATGATTGGAGTCCCTTTAATCTTCCGCCGCCCATATTGCAAATAGTAAGCGATGGAGGATTTATCTTTAATAAAATCAGGACTAACAGCTGAATGGAATCAATGTCCATGTCATACTCAAGTAGTAGAGCGTCACAAAAGTTGTCAGTATGAAGTTTAGGGATGGGGTCATTGGAACAACGCTTTTCCTCAATCTAGTATACCAAGGTTTTCGCACAAATCAGACTTTAGAAGTAGTACCAAAAAGAATTAGTAAAACACTATAACAATTGACGTAATGTTATAGTTTGTAACATGTTTCAACTTTAGTATTACAAACAGGGTTAATAATTTATTTTTTAAACCCAATTGTTATGGTTTTTAAATTTAATTATCACCTCTGTGCTATTTGTTAGTTATCTAAACTTGTAGCATTTCACTAACATGGACAACATTTTTTTGTTAATTACGAACAAATGTTAAATTTGATATACGAACAAATTTTAAATTTGATATTTTTTTTTACTTACATTTTACTTATTTGGCAGAAAGGCAAGTTTTCCGCGGTATAGCGAATCAAAATTTAAAAAAAAACAATTTTTCGGACCATTCCATTATACGCTACCACGTCTTCAATTCGCGAACTGCAAATATGGTATAAAATTATACGAAAACGTCCTTATCACCTCCTCTCCGACGTTGCCATTTATCGGAGGCGGGATAGCTACGTACGTCAACCATAATGTGACGCAAGCATGAGATTTATATGATCGGAAGCGACATCGTGCCTTCCGTAAACTTTTTATGCAACACTAGCGCCGGTGATCTATGCCGGAACTAAAAACTTTTTTTGAGGGTATGGTGGGTACGTTGTGACCTCCGACAAAATTTTTGCTGTTAGCACGTTAAAGGTCATCTGAGGTCAGAACTACTGAAAATATGGAAAAAACGTTGTCGCCTCCGAAATCGGAGGCGACAACGTCATATATGAGGCGACAACGGCTCTTCAGTATATACTTTGGAGGTGACATGGTACCCTTTATCAATATATATATATATATATATATATACTTTTAGGAAAGGTTTTATCCACTATTTTCAAATGATATATAACACCACCGGTTTATATTAATTTTATACATTTTTTTTTAGGTTTTAATTAACGATTTTACTTTTAGGAAAGGTTTTGTCCACTACGCCCACAATGAGAAGAATGTGGGAAGTGTGGAGATGAATGAAGAGCAATATCCTCATTTTTACAGGTATTTTCCCATAAGGAAATTTAGGGTTCGATTTGCATTTTTTTTACCGACGCCTACCGTCGCGACGCTTAGAATGAGAAGAACGTGACGCAATTTACCAGTGGCTGTTAGCGTCTCCACCATAACCATCAAACTTTAATATTTGATTTAAATTTTACTTTTTGTGTGTGTGTGTGTGTGTGTGTGTGTGTGTGTGTGTGTGTGTGTGTGTGTGTGTGTTTATCGCAACCATTTGAGGATGGCTGATAAATTTTCAGTCATTACTTATAATGAAATAGAAAATTTATTAAATCATCCTGAGAGGGTTGCGATAAATAATAGAGTTAAAACTTAAATATTTTATATACGATTTGGCTTCTGTGATATAAAGGGATGATCGACTTTTTTCCGCATGGAAACACGACAGGTACCCTTCCGAGGGGAGACGTACCGACTCTGGTGATCGATAATCCCTCCCTACAAAAGAGGTTGACACTTTTAAAGAGTTAGGTATATACAGTGTTTTCCATATGTCTTATAGACACGATCAGGGAAAATTGTTGCCTGTTGGCTATTAAAGAAATCATCTATCGGCCATCTCTAAAGGGTTATGATGGGAAATTATAATTTTCTAAATTTGTATGTGTCTTTCCTTCAATATTTTTTTTTAATTAGGGGTTTAAATTTAAAAGCAACAAACGTTAAAAACTGATATGTAAGAATTAAGAGATTTTTTTTTACTTTGAATGTGATTTTTCAACTATTTTTTGGATAATTTAGAAGTAAAAAAAACTGTATTTAATCAGTAATTACTTATAATGAAATAGAAAATTTATCAGCCATCCTGAAATGGTTGCGATAAACACACACACACACAAAAAGTAAAATTTAAATCAAATATTAAAGTTTGATGGTTATGGTGGAGACGCTAACAGCCACTGGTAAATTGCGTCACGTTCTTCTCATTCTAAGCGTCACGACGGTAGGCGTCGGTAAAAAAAATGCAAATCGAACCCTAAATTTCCTTATGGAAAATACCTGTAAAAATGATGATATTGCTCTTCATTCATCTCCACACTTCCCACATTCTTCTCATTCTGGGCGTCGCGACGCTAAGCGTCGTTAGATTTAAAATGCAGATCGAACCTTAAATTTCCTTATGGGAAAATACATGTAAAAATGACGATATTTGCTCTCCATTCATCTCCACACTCCTCACGTTCTTCTCATTCTCGCTGGGCGTCGGTACAAAAAAATGCAGATCGACCCTTAAATTTTCCCATAAGAAATAACATGTAAAAGTGGTGGTATTTGGCCCCGAACTCTTGTAGCTTATCTACTACCTTTAGTGTTTTACGGGTCATTCCTCACTCAAGTGCTTGCTTGAATGTGGATTGATCCGTCTTGCTGCAATTGGCACCGTTGTTAATACCATCACCTTCGCTTCTATCATGATTGAAAGGTAAGATAGTTTTCTTTCCTTTTCTGTTGCTACAGGTGAAAGAATGAAGGGTTAAGAGCAATAGCAATATATAGGTCCGCACCATTTTGTTTCTTCTTTCTCATTCATTAAATTTTGGACACTATTAAGATATTTATAATAGTTTTTAAAAATCGGGCTGTGCGCATCTCTTTATAATCACTAAAATATGGTGAAGGAGCTTTGTTATTGCTCTTAAAGATGGGACACGTTGCCGATTCTGGTAAGTTAGTGAAGTGAGTGAAAATAAGAAGCTGCAACTGAAGAAACAAGCCTATTAAATTATGGAGGACGGCTTTCTGGTATGGTATAAATGTACAATATTTGGTGAACTATTTAAATATAGATACCTAAATTAATTTAAGATAAATCGGCCGTCTACTAATACATTTGTTTTAGCCACACTATTCATTATACTAGCCAACATGGAACCGATGGGGAATCTATAATCCATGGCCAATAAAAGCCAGAAAAAGGAAGAAATGGAATCGAATTAATTAACCGTCATTATCCTTTACTAATAACCTTTTATTTTTAGCTCAGGTTTTGTCCAACATCTTCAAATGTTGATGCATAAAACCACCGGTTTATATTAATTTTATACATTTTTTTTAGGTTTTAATTAACGATTTTACTTTTAGGAAAGGTTTTGTCCACTATTTTCAAATGTTGATATATAAAACCACCGGTTTATATTAATTTTATACATTTTTTAGGTTTTAATTAACGATTTTACTTTTAGGAAAGGTTTTGTCCACTATTTTCAAATGTTGATATATAAAACCACCGGTTTATATTAATTTTATACATTTTTTTTAGGTTTTAATTAACGATTTTACTTTTAGGAAAGGTTTTGTCCACTATTTTCAAATGTTGATATATAAAACCACCGGTTTATATTAATTTTATACATTTTTTTTAGGTTTTAATTAACGATTTTACTTTTAGGAAAGGTTTTGTCCACTATTTTCAAATGTTGATATATAAAACCACCGGTTTATATTAATTTTATATATTTTTTTTAGGTTTTAATTAACGATTTTACTTTTAGGAAAGGTTTTGTCCACTATTTTCAAATGTTGATATATAAAACCACCGGTTTATATTAATTTTATACATTTTTTTTAGGTTTTAATTAACGATTTTACTTTTAGGAAAGGTTTTATCCACTATTTTCAAATGTTGATATATAAAACCACCGGTTTATATTAATTTTATACATTTTTTTTAGGTTTTAATTAACGATTTTACTTTTAGGAAAGGTTTTGTCCACTACGCCCACAATGAGAAGAATGTGGGAAGTGTGGAGATGAATGAAGAGCAATATCATCATTTTTACAGGTATTTTCCAATAAGGAAATTTAGGGTTCGATTTGCATTTTTTTTACCGACGCCTACCGTCGCGACGCTTAGAATGAGAAGAACGTGACGCAATTTACCAGTGGCTGTTAGCGTCTTCACCATAACCATCAAACTTTAATATTTGATTTAAATTTTACTTTTTGTGTGTGTGTGTGTGTGTGTGTTTATCGCAACCATTTGAGGATGGCTGATAAATTTTCAGTCATTACTTATAATGAAATAGAAAATTTATTAAATCATCCTGAGAGGGTTGCGATAAATAATAGAGTTAAAACTTAAATATTTTATATACGATTTGGCTTCTGTGATATAAAGGGATGATCGACTTTTTTCCGCATGGAAACACGACAGGTACCCTTCCGAGGGGAGACGTACCGACTCTGGTGATCGATAATCCCTCCCTACAAAAGAGGTTGACACTTTTAAAGAGTTAGGTATATACAGTGTTTTCCATGTGTCTTATAGACACGATCAGGGAAAATTGTTGCCTGTTGGCTATTAAAGAAATCATCTATCGGCCATCTCTAAAGGGTTATGATGGGAAATTATAATTTTCTAAATTTGTATGTGTCTTTCCTTCAATATTTTTTTTTAAATTAGGGGTTTAAATTTAAAAGCAACAAACGTTAAAAACTGATATGTAAGAATTAAGAGATTTTTTTTTACTTTGAATGTGATTTTTCAACTATTTTTTGGATAATTTAGAAGTAAAAAAAACTGTATTTAATCAGTAATTACTTATAATGAAATAGAAAATTTATCAGCCATCCTGAAATGGTTGCGATAAACACACACACACACAAAAAGTAAAATTTAAATCAAATATTAAAGTTTGATGGTTATGGTGGAGACGCTAACAGCCACTGGTAAATTGCGTCACGTTCTTCTCATTCTAAGCGTCGCGACGGTAGGCGTCGGTAAAAAAATGCAAATCGAACCCTAAATTTCCTTATGGAAAATACCTGTAAAAATGATGATATTGCTCTTCATTCATCTCCACACTTCCCACATTCTTCTCATTCTGGGCGTCGCGACGCTAAGCGTCGTTAGATTTAAAATGCAGATCGAACCTTAAATTTCCTTATGGGAAAATACATGTAAAAATGACGATATTTGCTCTCCATTCATCTCCACACTCCTCACGTTCTTCTCATTCTCGCTGGGCGTCGGTACAAAAAAATGCAGATCGAACCTTAAATTTTCCCATAAGAAATAACATGTAAAAGTGGTGGTATTTGGCCCCGAACTCTTGTAGCTTATCTACTACCTTTAGTGTTTTACGGGTCATTCCTCACTCAAGTGCTTGCTTGAATGTGGATTGATCCGTCTTGCTGCAATTGGCACCGTTGTTAATACCATCACCTTCGCTTCTATCATGATTGAAAGGTAAGATAGTTTTCTGTCCTTTTCTGTTGCTACAGGTGAAAGAATGAAGGGTTAAGAGCAATAGCAATATATAGGTCCGCACCATTTTGTTTCTTCTTTCTCATTCATTAAATTTTGGACACTATTAAGATATTTATAATAGTTTTTAAAAATCGGGCTGTGCGCATCTCTTTATAATCACTAAAATATGGTGAAGGAGCTTTGTTATTGCTCTTAAAGATGGGACACGTTGCCCATTCTGGTAAGTTAGTGAAGTGAGTGAAAATAAGAAGCTGCAACTGAAGAAACAAGCCTATTAAATTATGGAGGACGGCTTTCTGGTATGGTATAAATGTACAATATTTGGTGAACTATTTAAATATAGATACCTAAATTAATTTAAGATAAATCGGCCGTCTACTAATACATTTGTTTTAGCCACACTATTCATTATACTAGCCAACATGGAACCGATGGGGAATCTATAATCCATGGCCAATAAAAGCCAGAAAAAGGAAGAAATGGAATCGAATTAATTTTGATGCATAACCGTCATTATCCTTTACTAATAACCTTTTATTTTTAGCTCAGGTTTTGTCCAACATCTTCAAATGTTGATGCATTTTTTTTTGGTTTTAATTAACGATTTTACTTTTAGGAAAGGTTTTGTCCACTATTTTCAAATGTTGATATATAAAACCACCGGTTTATATTAATTTTATACATTTTTTTAGGTTTTAATTAACGATTTTACTTTTAGGAAAGGTTTTGTCCACTATTTTCAAATGTTGATATATAAAACCACCGGTTTATATTAATTTTATACATTTTTTTTAGGTTTTAATTAACGATTTGACTTTTAGGAAAGGTTTTGTCCACTATTTTCAAATGTTGATATATAAAACCACCGGTTTATATTAATTTTATACATTTTTTTTAGGTTTTAATTAACGATTTTACTTTTAGGAAAGGTTTTGTCCACTATTTTCAAATGTTGATATATAAAACCACCGGTTTATATTAATTTTATACATTTTTTTTAGGTTTTAATTAACGATTTTACTTTTAGGAAAAACTCCGCCATGCCGGTCCCAAGCCCGGGGTCCCATAGTATTACGGGAAAGGAGGAGGGATCGAGGAGTAACACCTCGGAAAAAAACCAGGGTCCATCTGGCCCGGATGGTAGTACCCTGTGAGGGCTCCTGCCTAGGATTACAGGTGAAGAAGCTGCTGCCTTGTAGATGGATGGTGGCTCGTCAAAGGCTAGGGGAAGAAAACCCTGAGTAAAAATTACCTAGCCCTACAGGTTGGAGGTTGAGGCACTAGGCTAACTCCCTAGTACTCGGAAAAAATAGAAATGTTAAAAGACCCAATCAAAAGCCTCGGAAGAAAAAGGAACATTTAAGTCGATCCAAGCAACGGAAAAGGACAATGATTTTGGCTACATGGAATGTACAAGGCATCGCAAGGAAACTGAATGAAGTAATAGTGGAACTTAAAAACCTCAAGATAGACCTGACCGTCGTAACCGAGACAAAAAAGAAGGGACAAGGATCGGAAGGTTTAGGAGAATACGACCACTTTTACAGTGGGGTACCAAAAGAAGAACGGAGGAGTAGGAATTATAATACACCGAAAATGGAGAAGGTGTATAAAGTCATGGGAAGCAGTGAACGAAAGAATAATAAAGCTGAATTTACAAATGTTTGGAGAAAAAATAACAGTGCTAGGAGTTTACGGAGTAGATGAGGGAGATCCGTGGACAACTAAAGAGGAGTTCTACCAAAAAATGAGTGAGGAAATCACGAAATTAGGAAACACGCGAGAACTATTGATACTGGGAGATCTAAACGGAAGAGTTGGGAGGAAGCAAAATGATCCAGTGATTGGAAAGTATGGAGAAGACAGAAGGAACAACAACGGGGAAAGACTAATAGCACTGTGTGAACAAAACAACCTCAAAATTATGAACGGCTTCCACCAACATAAAGAAATCCACAAATTTACATGGACAAACGAGACACGGGGACAAAAATCAATTATCGACTATACTATAGCAAAGCAAAAATCAAACCTAGAAATACGAGACGTAAAAATATGTCGAGGACCAACATGCGGCAGCGACCATTATCTACTTAAAACGAAAATCTGGTTCCCGGGAGGTAAACAAAATAATCAAAACGAATCTAAGGGCAAACTAGCTTCAGAAGAAACCGAAGACACAAAAAAGTACAACCTGGCATCATTGGAGGATGAAACTGCCAGGTGGCTATATAGAAACCGACTGGATCAAAAACTAAGTAACAATATGACATTCACGAACTTGGAAGAGCACTACCTACATATTAAAGAAAGTATACACAACGCAGCATTAGAAGCCCTAGGGAGATACGAAAATATCGCCACCCACAACAAACCATATTGGTGGGACGAGGAAATAGAGAAGGATATAGAGGAAAAAAGGAAGAAATATCAGATATACCTAAGTTCAAAAAAAAATGAAGATAAGGAAACATATAAAAAGGCCCAAACAAAAGTTAGAAGAAAAATCAGCCAGAAGAAAAACGAATCATGGGAGAAAAAATGTATACGGCTAAATACCTACTTGGGAGGAAAAAGGAATACTGAAAGTTGGAGAACACTAAGAAACCTAAGAAGTAATAGATCAAAAGAAATAGTAACCCCGATAACATCACAACAATGGGAAACATACTTTCAAGAGCTATTAACGGAACAACGGATAGAATTCAAAGAAGAGGAAACGCAGAACATAAAAACAATGGGATCACCAGTACGGATAACAAAAGAAGAAGTAAAAAACAATGTGGATTCCTAAAAAATGGAAGATCACCGGGACCGGGAGAGATATATGGGGAACTAATCAAAAACGGAAGCAGCAAATTGACTGATCACTTAACAAAATTGTTTCAGACGTGCATAAATAAGAAGGAGGTACCAATGGAGTGGAAAACCAGCTATTTAACAACAATATTTAAAAAAGGGGACAGGAACAAATGTGAAAACTATCGAGGTATAGCAGTGACAAGTACATTGAGTAGAATTTATGGAAAAATATTAAAAGCCAAAATCGAAAACGAATACACAGATAGCGAAGCAGAAGAACAAGCAGGTTTCAGAGCAGGAAGGTCGACGGTGGACCACTTATTCACGATAACCCAAGTAATGGAGAAAAAACTAGGTTACAACCAAGAGCTACACTTATTGTTCGTCGACTTAAAGAAGGCATACGACAGCATACCCCTCAGTAAATTGTGGCATGCTCTGGAAACAAGCAATATAAATACAGAATTGATTAAAGCGGTAAGATCATTATACGAAGACATAAAAACAAAAATAAAACAGGGAAAGAACATCAGTAAAGGATTTAAAACAGATAAAGGACTTAAGCAGGGATGTTGTCTGTCACCAACCCTGTTCAAAATATACCTAGAGCAGGCAATAAAAACATGGAAGAGAAACAGCAGAGGAATGGGTCTGCCCCTTTACTTTTAGGAAAGGTTTTGTCCACTACGCCCACAATGAGAAGAATGTGGGAAGTGTGGAGATGAATGAAGAGCAATATCCTCATTTTTACAGGTATTTTCCCATAAGGAAATTTAGGGTTCGATTTGCATTTTTTTTACCGACGCCTACCGTCGCGACGCTTAGAATGAGAAGAACGTGACGCAATTTACCAGTGGCTGTTAGCGTCTCCACCATAACCATCAAACTTTAATATTTGATTTAAATTTTACTTTTTTTGTGTGTGTGTGTGTGTGTGTTTATCGCAACCATTTGAGGATGGCTGATAAATTTTCAGTCATTACTTATAATGAAATAGAAAATTTATTAAATCATCCTGAGAGGGTTGCGATAAATAATAGAGTTAAAACTTAAATATTTTATATACGATTTGGCTTCTGTGATATAAAGGGATGATCGACTTTTTTCCGCATGGAAACACGACAGGTACCCTTCCGAGGGGAGACGTACCGACTCTGGTGATCGATAATCCCTCCCTACAAAAGAGGTTGACACTTTTAAAGAGTTAGGTATATACAGTGTTTTCCATATGTCTTATAGACACGATCAGGGAAAATTGTTGCCTGTTGGCTATTAAAGAAATCATCTATCGGCCATCTCTAAAGGGTTATGATGGGAAATTATAATTTTCTAAATTTGTATGTGTCTTTCCTTCAATATTTTTTTTTAATTAGGGGTTTAAATTTAAAAGCAACAAACGTTAAAAACTGATATGTAAGAATTAAGAGATTTTTTTTTACTTTGAATGTGATTTTTCAACTATTTTTTGGATAATTTAGAAGTAAAAAAAACTGTATTTAATCAGTAATTACTTATAATGAAATAGAAAATTTATCAGCCATCCTGAAATGGTTGCGATAAACACACACACACACAAAAAGTAAAATTTAAATCAAATATTAAAGTTTGATGGTTATGGTGGAGACGCTAACAGCCACTGGTAAATTGCGTCACGTTCTTCTCATTCTAAGCGTCGCGACGGTAGGCGTCGGTAAAAAAATGCAAATCGAACCCTAAATTTCCTTATGGAAAATACCTGTAAAAATGATGATATTGCTCTTCATTCATCTCCACACTTCCCACATTCTTCTCATTCTGGGCGTCGCGACGCTAAGCGTCGTTAGATTTAAAGTGCAGATCGAACCTTAAATTTCCTTATGGGAAAATACATGTAAAAATTACGATATTTGCTCTCCATTCATCTCCACACTCCTCACGTTCTTCTCATTCTCGCTGGGCGTCGGTACAAAAAAATGCAGATCGAACCTTAAATTTTCCCATAAGAAATAACATGTAAAAGTGGTGGTATTTGGCCCCGAACTCTTGTAGCTTATCTACTACCTTTAGTGTTTTACGGGTCATTCCTCACTCAAGTGCTTGCTTGAATGTGGATTGATCCGTCTTGCTGCAATTGGCACCGTTGTTAATACCATCACCTTCGCTTCTATCATGATTGAAAGGTAAAATAGTTTTCTTTCCTTTTCTGTTGCTACAGGTGAAAGAATGAAGGGTTAAGAGCAATAGCAATATATAGGTCCGCACCATTTTGTTTCTTCTTTCTCATTCATTAAATTTTGGACACTATTAAGATATTTATAATAGTTTTTAAAAATCGGGCTGTGCGCATCTCTTTATAATCACTAAAATATAGTGAAGGAGCTTTGTTATTGCTCTTAAAGATGGGACACGTTGCCCATTCTGGTAAGTTAGTGAAGTGAGTGAAAATAAGAAGCTGCAACTGAAGAAACAAGCCTATTAAATTATGGAGGACGGCTTTCTGGTATGGTATAAATGTACAATATTTGGTGAACTATTTAAATATAGATACCTAAATTAATTTAAGATAAATCGGCCGTCTACTAATACATTTGTTTTAGCCACACTATTCATTATACTAGCCAACATGGAACCGATGGGGAATCTATAATCCATGGCCAATAAAAGCCAGAAAAAGGAAGAAATGGAATCGAATTAATTTTGATGCATAACCGTCATTATCCTTTACTAATAACCTTTTATTTTTAGCTCAGGTTTTGTCCAACATCTTCAAATGTTGATGCATAAAACCACCGGTTTATATTAATTTTATACATTTTTTTTAGGTTTTAATTAACGATTTTACTTTTAGGAAAGGTTTTGTCCACTATTTTCAAATGTTGATATATAAAACCACCGGTTTATATTAATTTTATACATTTTTTAGGTTTTAATTAACGATTTTACTTTTAGGAAAGGTTTTGTCTACTATTTTCAAATGTTGATATATAAAACCACCGGTTTATATTAATGTTATACATTTTTTTTAGGTTTTAATTAACGATTTTACTTTTAGGAAAGGTTTTGTCCACTATTTTCAAATGTTGATATATAAAACCACCGGTTTATATTAATTTTATACATTTTTTTTAGGTTTTAATTAACGATTTTACTTTTAGGAAAGGTTTTGTCCACTATTTTCAAATGTTGATATATAAAACCACCGGTTTATATTAATTTTATACATTTTTTTTAGGTTTTAATTAACGATTTTACTTTTAGGAAAGGTTTTGTCCACTACTTTCAAATGTTGATATATAAAACCACCGGTTTATATTAATTTTATACATTTTTTTTAGGTTTTAATTAACGATTTTACTTTTAGGAAAGGTTTTACCCACTATTTTCAAATGTTGATATATAAAACCACCGGTTTATATTAATTTTATACATTTTTTTTAGGTTTTAATTAACGATTTTACTTTTAGGAAAGGTTTTGTCCACTATTTTCAAATGTTGATATATAAAACCACCGGTTTATATTAATTTTATACATTTTTTTTAGGTTTTAATTAACGATTTTACTTTTAATAAAGGTTTTGTCCACTACTTTCAAATGTTGATATATAAAACCACCGGTTTATATTAATTTTATACATTTTTTTTAGGTTTTAATTAACGATTTTACTTTTAGGAAAGGTTTTATCCGCTATTTTCAAATGTTGATATATAAAACTACCGGTTTATATTAATTTTATACATTTTTTTTAGGTTTTAATTAACGATTTTACTTTTAGGAAAGGTTTTGTCCACTACGCCCACAATGAGAAGAATGTGGGAAGTGTGGAGATGAATGAAGAGCAATATCATCATTTTTACAGGTATTTTCCAATAAGGAAATTTAGGGTTCGATTTGCATTTTTTTTACCGACGCCTACCGTCGCGACGCTTAGAATGAGAAGAACGTGACGCAATTTACCAGTGGCTGTTAGCGTCTCCACCATAACCATCAAACTTTAATATTTGATTTAAATTTTACTTTTTGTGTGTGTGTGTGTGTGTGTTTATCGCAACCATTTGAGGATGGCTGATAAATTTTCAGTCATTACTTATAATGAAATAGAAAATTTATTAAATCATCCTGAGAGGGTTGCGATAAATAATAGAGTTAAAACTTAAATATTTTATATACGATTTGGCTTCTGTGATATAAAGGGATGATCGACTTTTTTCCGCATGGAAACACGACAGGTACCCTTCCGAGGGGAGACGTACCGACTCTGGTGATCGATAATCCCTCCCTACAAAAGAGGTTGACACTTTTAAAGAGTTAGGTATATACAGTGTTTTCCATATGTCTTATAGACACGATCAGGGAAAATTGTTGCCTGTTTGCTATTAAAGAAATCATCTATCGGCCATCTTTAAAGGGTTATGATGGGAAATTATAATTTTCAAAATTTGTATGTGTCTTTCCTTCAATATTTTTTTTTAATTAGGGGTTTAAATTTAAAAGCAACAAACGTTAAAAACTGATATGTAAGAATTAGGAGATTTTTTTTTACTTTGAATGTGATTTTTCAACTATTTTTTGGATAATTTAGAAGTAAAAAGAACTGTATTTAATCAGTAATTACTTATAATGAAATAGAAAATTTATCAGCCATCCTGAAATGGTTGCGATAAACACACACACACACAAAAAGTAAAATTTAAATCAAATATTAAAGTTTGATGGTTATGGTGGAGACGCTAACAGCCACTGGTAAATTGCGTCACGTTCTTCTCATTCTAAGCGTCGCGACGGTAGGCGTCGGTAAAAAAAATGCAAATCGAACCCTAAATTTCCTTATGGAAAATACCTGTAAAAATGATGATATTGCTCTTCATTCATCTCCACACTTCCCACATTCTTCTCATTCTGGGCGTCGCGACGCTAAGCGTCGTTAGATTTAAAATGCAGATCGAACCTTAAATTTCCTTATGGGAAAATACATGTAAAAATGACGATATTTGCTCTCCATTCATCTCCACACTCCTCACGTTCTTCTCATTCTCGCTGGGCGTCGGTACAAAAAAATGCAGATCGAACCTTAAATTTCCTTATGGGAAAATACATGTAAAAATTACGATATTTGCTCTCCATTCATCTCCACACTCCTCACGTTCTTCTCATTCTCGCTGGGCGTCGGTACAAAAAAATGCAGATCGAACCTTAAATTTTCCCATAAGAAATAACATGTAAAAGTGGTGGTATTTGGCCCCGAACTCTTGTAGCTTATCTACTACCTTTAGTGTTTTACGGGTCATTCCTCACTCAAGTGCTTCCTTGAATGTGGATTGATCCGTCTTGCTGCAATTGGCACCGTTGTTAATACCATCACCTTCGCTTCTATCATGATTGAAAGGTAAGATAGTTTTCTTTCCTTTTCTGTTGCTACAGGTGAAAGAATGAAGGGTTAAGAGCAATAGCAATATATAGGTCCGCACCATTTTGTTTCTTCTTTCTCATTCATTAAATTTTGGACACTATTAAGATATTTATAATAGTTTTTAAAAATCGGGCTGTGCGCATCTCTTTATAATCACTAAAATATGGTGAAGGAGCTTTGTTATTGCTCTTAAAGATGGGACACGTTGCCCATTCTGGTAAGTTAGTGAAGTGAGTGAAAATAAGAAGCTGCAACTGAAGAAACAAGCCTATTAAATTATGGAGGACGGCTTTCTGGTATGGTATAAATGTACAATATTTGGTGAACTATTTAAATATAGATATCGAATTAATTTTGATGCATAACCGTCATTATCCTTTACTAATAACCTTTTATTTTTAGCTCAGGTTTTGTACAACATCTTCAAATGTTGATGCATAAAACCACCGGTTTATATTAATTTTATACATTTTTTTTAGGTTTTAATTAACGATTTTACTTTTAGGAAAGGTTTTGTCCACTATTTTCAAATGTTGATATATAAAACCACCGGTTTATATTAATTTTATACATTTTTTTTAGGTTTTAATTAACGATTTTACTTTTAGGAAAGGTTTTGTCCACTATTTTCAAATGTTGATATATAAAACCACCGGTTTATATTAATTTTATACATTTTTTTTAGGTTTTAATTAACGATTTTACTTTTAGGAAAGGTTTTGTCCACTATTTTCAAATGTTGATATATAAAACCACCGGTTTATATTAATTTTATACATTTTTTTTAGGTTTTAATTAACGATTTTACTTTTAGGAAAAACTCCGCCATGCCGGTCCCAAGCCCGGGGTCCCATAGTATTACGGGAAAGGAGGAGGGATCGAGGAGTAACACCTCGGAAAAAAACCAGGGTCCATCTGGCCCGGATGGTAGTACCCTGTGAGGGCTCCTGCCTAGGATTACAGGTGAAGAAGCTGCTGCCTTGTAGATAGATGGTGGCTCGTCAAAGGCTAGGGGAAGAAAACCCTGAGTAAAAATTACCTAGCCCTACAGGTTGGAGGTTGAGGCACTAGGCTAACTCCCTAGTACTCGGAAAAAATAGAAATGTTAAAAGACCCAATCAAAAGCCTCGGAAGAAAAAGGAACATTTAAGTCGACCCAAGCAACGGAAAAGGACAATGATTTTGGCTACATGGAATGTACAAGGCATCGCAAGGAAACTGAATGAAGTAATAGTGGAACTTAAAAACCTCAAGATAGACCTGACCGTCGTAACCGAGACAAAAAAGAAGGGACAAGGATCGGAAGGTTTAGGAGAATACGACCACTTTTACAGTGGGGTACCAAAAGAAGAACGGAGGAGTAGGAATTATAATACACCGAAAATGGAGAAGGTGTATAAAGTCATGGGAAGCAGTGAACGAAAGAATAATAAAGCTGAATTTACAAATGTTTGGAGAAAAAATAACAGTGCTAGGAGTTTACGGAGTAGATGAGGGAGATCCGTGGACAACTAAAGAGGAGTTCTACCAAAAAATGAGTGAGGAAATCACGAAATTAGGAAACACGCGAGAACTATTGATACTGGGAGATCTAAACGGAAGAGTTGGGAGGAAGCAAAATGATCCAGTGATTGGAAAGTATGGAGAAGACAGAAGGAACAACAACGGGGAAAGACTAATAGCACTGTGTGAACAAAACAACCTCAAAATTATGAACGGCTTCTACCAACATAAAGAAATCCACAAATTTACACGGACAAACGAGACACGGGGACAAAAATCAATTATCGACTATACTATAGCAAAGCAAAAATCAAACCTAGAAATACGAGACGTAAAAATATGTCGAGGACCAACATGCGGCAGCGACCATTATCTACTTAAAACGAAAATCTGGTTCCCGGGAGGTAAACAAAATAATCAAAACGAATCTAAGGGCAAACTAGCTTCAGAAGAAACCGAAGACACAAAAAAGTACAACCTGGCATCATTGGAGGATGAAACTGCCAGGTGGCTATATAGAAACCGACTGGATCAAAAACTAAGTAACAATATGACATTCACGAACTTGGAAGAGCACTACCTATATATTAAAGAAAGTATACACAACGCAGCATTAGAAGCCCTAGGGAGATACGAAAATATCGCCACCCACAACAAACCATATTGGTGGGACGAGGAAATAGAGAAGGATATAGAGGAAAAAAGGAAGAAATATCAGATATACCTAAGTTCAAAAAAAAATGAAGATAAGGAAACATATAAAAAGGCCCAAACAAAAGTTAGAAGAAAAATCAGCCAGAAGAAAAACGAATCATGGGAGAAAAAATGTATACGGCTAAATACCTACTTGGGAGGAAAAAGGAATACGGAAAGTTGGAGAACACTAAGAAACCTAAGAAGTAATAGATCAAAAGAAATAGTAACCCCGATAACATCACAACAATGGGAAACATACTTTCAAGAGCTATTAACGGAACAACGGATAGAATTCAAAGAAGAGGAAACGCAGAACATAAAAACAATGGGATCACCAGTACGGATAACAAAAGAAGAAGTAAAAAAACAATGTGGATTCCTAAAAAATGGAAGATCACCGGGACCGGGAGAGATATATGGGGAACTAATCAAAAACGGAAGCAGCAAATTGACTGATCACTTAACAAAACTGTTTCAGACGTGCATAAATAAGAAGGAGGTACCAATGGAGTGGAAAACCAGCTATTTAACAACAATATTTAAAAAAGGGGACAGGAACAAATGTGAAAACTATCGAGGTATAGCAGTGACAAGTACATTGAGTAGAATTTATGGAAAAATATTAAAAGCCAAAATCGAAAACGAATACACAGATAGCGAAGCAGAAGAACAAGCAGGTTTCAGAGCAGGAAGGTCGACGGTGGACCACTTATTCACGATAACCCAAGTAATGGAGAAAAAACTAGGTTACAACCAAGAGCTACACTTATTGTTCGTCGACTTAAAGAAGGCATACGACAGCATACCCCTCAGTAAATTGTGGCATGCTCTGGAAACAAGCAATATAAATACAGAATTGATTAAAGCGGTAAGATCATTATACGAAGACATAAAAACAAAAATAAAACAGGGAAAGAATTTCAGTATTTATGGAAAAATATTAAAATCCAAAATCGAAAACGAATACACAGATAGCGAAGCAGAAGAACAAGCAGGTTTCAGAGCAGGAAGGTCGACGGTGGACCACTTATTCACGATAACCCAAGTAATGGAGAAAAAACTATGTTACAACCAAGAGCTACACTTATTGTTCGTCGACTTAAAGAAGGCATACGACAGCATACCCCTCAGTAAATTGTGGCATGCTCTGGAAACAAGCAATATAAATACAGAATTGATTAAAGCGGTAAGATCATTATACGAAGACATAAAAACAAAAATAAAACAGGGAAAGAACATCAGTAAAGGATTTAAAACAGATAAAGGACTTAAGCAGGGATGTTGTCTGTCACCAACCCTGTTCAAAGCAGCAGGCAATAAAAACATGGAAGAGAAACAGCAGAGGAATGGGTCTGCCCCTTGAAGACTATACAGGGTCCGCAAACGAAGCGTGGACGGAAGATTAAATCGTTATCGAAGAACTTATCACCAATATTGAAACAGCTTGAGATATTGGATTAAAAGCGGCATGTTTTAAAAATATTTTACATTATACAGGGTGGCCCAAAAAAGTGTGACAGCATAAAGTTATATTTTTTTAAATGGGACACCCAGTATTTTATTGCATATTTAGGTTCGTATTACTATCGTTTATAAGTTCCTCAAATTTTATTTAATTTGGTTCTGTAGTTTCGGAGAAATAAATTAAAAACTAAAAAAAAAAGTTTTGCAGTCCTGAATAAAAAAATCAAAAAAAACAATCCGGAACCATTTTTCTAACCTCAGCATTGAGTGAAATTTATGACAAGAGGTCTAGAGATACTATTAATGTAATTGCGTTTATTTATTTTATACAGGGTGTTCATAATAAGCTTTCAAAAACCCCACATTTTAAAATAATTTTTCTCAAATTTTTCAAATGGAACACCCTGTATATTATTTGGCTATTTGACGTAGAATTCATAGACAATTTTTTTTTGTAATACAAGCATATAAGTTATATCCAGCCGTTTTCGAAATAATTGTAAATATTATAAATTATGTTGTTTAAATAGAGTTTTTATTGGGAAATTTTGTTATAGGCGACTAGACTAATAATTGTAAACTAAAGTTAATGTTCAAAATAGCTTCCTTTTAGTTAATTTAATGATTTTCCTCTACGGCCAACAGAACTCTGAATTCATTTTCTTCATTAATAACGGGTTTATTGATTATCATCCTTTTTGTGTACGCAGTGCTTCCTGTTACTACAAATCTTTGCAACAACTTCTCGAATGTTTTTGGTCTCGGCTTTCTCTCAATATCTGGATATCTTTCAGCATACACTCAGCTCGCGAGGAGACAATTTCGTGCACATTCACCCAGTATGAAAATCATATTTACCATTTATAAACTTGTAAAATCCGACATTTCGTGTAAGTTAGTACTTAATTTCGACGACTGAACAAATGTAAATAATTTTATTTAACTGTCATAGTGACAACCTAAACAAAAAGAAATTATGGCAACTCGATTAAGAATAAAAAATAAAATTAAATAATAAAAATAGCAAAAATGTATGCTTTTAAAATTTATATCGAAATAACTAAAATACGGTAAACTCTAAGAGTAAAAGGAAGCTATTTTGAACTTTTACATTAGTTTACAATTATTAGTCTAGTCGCCTATAACAAAATTTTCCAATAAAAACTCTATTTAAACAACATAATTTATAATATTTACAATTATTTCGAAAACGGCTGGATATAACTTATATGCTTGTATTACAAAAAAAAATTGTCTATGAATTCTACGTCAAATAGCCAAATAATATACAGGGTGTTCCATTTGAAAAACTTGAGAAAAATTATTTTAAAATGTGACATTTTTGAAAGCTTATTATGAACACCCTGTATAAAATAAATAAACGCAATTACATTCATAGTATCTCTAGACCTCTTGTCATAAATTTCACTCAATGCCGAGGTTAGAAAAATGGTTCTGGATTGTTTTTTTTGATTTTTTTATTCAGGACTGCAAAACTTTTTTTTTAGTTTTTAATTTATTTCTCCGAAACTACAGAACCAAATTAAATAAAATTTGAGGCACTTATAAACGATAGTAATACGAACCTAAATATGCAATAAAATACTGGGTGTCCCATTTAAAAAAATATAACTTTATGCTGTCATATTTTTTTGGGCCACCCTGTATAATGTAAAATATTTTTAAAACATGCCGCTTTTAATCCAATATCTCAAGCTGTTTCAATATTGGTGATAAGTTCTTCGATAACGATTTAATCTTCCGTCCACGCTTCGTTGGCGGACCCTGTATACTATACAAGTTGAGCTTCGCGGATGACCAAGTAGTAATCGCACAAGATTATGAAGACCTTGAATATATGACCCGAAAGCTGATAGAGGAGTACACCAAATGGGGATTGGAAGTCAACTTATCCAAAACAGAATATATGTGTATAGGAGGAGAACAACGGGACCTTATACTAAACAGTGGAAAAACAATAAAACAATGTACAGAGTATAAATATCTGGGTATGAGACTAACAAACAACGGAGATTTAACAGAAGCAATAAAAGACCGAAATACACAGGGAAGAAAGGCAATAGCATTACTTAATAGCGTGCTCTGGGACAAAAATATTAGCAAGGAAAACAAAACAAGAATTTACAACACAATCGTAAAGGCAATAACCACCTACTCCTCGGAGGTATGGCCACTAAAAGAGACAACAAAGAAAATGCTGAAAGCAACAGAAATGGACTACTGGAGGAGAGCGGCGGGCAGGTCAACGATGGAAAGGATACCAAATGAGAGAATCAGAGAGGTAATGAAAGTCAAGCATACAATAGTGGACGACATTCAGGATAAACAACTAATATGGTTTGGGCATGTACAACGAATGCCAGAGACAAGAATACCTAAACAAGTGATGCAGTGGAAACCAGGCGGAAGGAGGAAACGCGGAAGACCAAGAAGAAGCTGGAGAGAGGGAGTAGACGAAGAGGTCCAAAAGCTCCGACTGGAAGAAGGTGCATGGAGAGATAGAGAAGGATGGAGATTGGGAATCGGAAGACGTAGAACGTTGTAAACCGATGTTATATATATATATATATATATATACTTTTAGGAAAGGTTTTATCCACTATTTTCAAATGTTGATATATAAAACCACCGGTTTATATTAATTTTATACATTTTTTTTAGGTTTTAATTAACGATTTTACTTTTAGGAAAGGTTTTGTCCACTACGCCCACAATGAGAAGAATGTGGGAAGTGTGGAGATGAATGAAGAGCAATATCCTCATTTTTACAGGTATTTTCCCATAAGGAAATTTAGGGTTCGATTTGCATTTTTTTTTACCGACGCCTACCGTCGCGACGCTTAGAATGAGAAGAACGTGACGCAATTTACCAGTGGCTGTTAGCGTCTCCACCATAACCATCAAACTTTAATATTTGATTTAAATTTTACTTTTTGTGTGTGTGTGTGTGTGTGTGTGTGTTTATCGCAACCATTTGAGGATGGCTGATAAATTTTCAGTCATTACTTATAATGAAATAGAAAATTTATTAAATCATCCTGAGAGGGTTGCGATAAATAATAGAGTTAAAACTTAAATATTTTATATACGATTTGGCTTCTGTGATATAAAGGGATGATCGACTTTTTTCCGCATGGAAACACGACAGGTACCCTTTCGAGGGGAGACGTACCGACTCTGGTGATCGATAATCCCTCCCTACAAAAGAGGTTGACACTTTTAAAGAGTTAGGTATATACAGTGTTTTCCATATGTCTTATAGACACGATCAGGGAAAATTGTTGCCTGTTGGCTATTAAAGAAATCATCTATCGGCCATCTCTAAAGGGTTATGATGGGAAATTATAATTTTCTAAATTTGTATGTGTCTTTCCTTCAATATTTTTTTTTTAATTAGGGGTTTAAATTTAAAAGCAACAAACGTTAAAAACTGATATGTAAGAATTAAGAGATTTTTTTTTACTTTGAATGTGATTTTTCAACTATTTTTTGGATAATTTAGAAGTAAAAAAAACTGTATTTAATCAGTAATTACTTATAATGAAATAGAAAATTTATCAGCCATCCTGAAATGGTTGCGATAAACACACACACACACAAAAAGTAAAATTTAAATCAAATATTAAAGTTTGATGGTTATGGTGGAGACGCTAACAGCCACTGGTAAATTGCGTCACGTTCTTCTCATTCTAAGCGTCGCGACGGTAGGCGTCGGTAAAAAAATGCAAATCGAACCCTAAATTTCCTTATGGAAAATACCTGTAAAAATGATGATATTGCTCTTCATTCATCTCCACACTTCCCACATTCTTCTCATTCTGGGCGTCGCGACGCTAAGCGTCGTTAGATTTAAAATGCAGATCGAACCTTAAATTTCCTTATGGGAAAATACATGTAAAAATGACGATATTTGCTCTCCATTCATCTCCACACTCCTCACGTTCTTCTCATTCTCGCTGGGCGTCGGTACAAAAAAATGCAGATCGAACCTTAAATTTTCCCATAAGAAATAACATGTAAAAGTGGTGGTATTTGGCCCCGAACTCTTGTAGCTTATCTACTACCTTTAGTGTTTTACGGGTCATTCCTCACTCAAGTGCTTGCTTGAATGTGGATTGATCCGTCTTGCTGCAATTGGCACCGTTGTTAATACCATCACCTTCGCTTCTATCATGATTGAAAGGTAAGATAGTTTTCTTTCCTTTTCTGTTGCTACAGGTGAAAGAATGAAGGGTTAAGAGCAATAGCAATATATAGGTCCGCACCATTTTGTTTCTTCTTTCTCATTCATTAAATTTTGGACACTATTAAGATATTTATAATAGTTTTTAAAAATCGGGCTGTGCGCATCTCTTTATAATCACTAAAATATGGTGAAGGAGCTTTGTTATTGCTCTTAAAGATGGGACACGTTGCCCATTCTGGTAAGTTAGTGAAGTGAGTGAAAATAAGAAGCTGCAACTGAAGAAACAAGCCTATTAAATTATGGAGGACGGCTTTCTGGTATGGTATAAATGTACAATATTTGGTGAACTATTTAAATATAGATACCTAAATTAATTTAAGATAAATCGGCCGTCTACTAATACATTTGTTTTAGCCACACTATTCATTATACTAGCCAACATGGAACCGATGGGGAATCTATAATCCATGGCCAATAAAAGCCAGAAAAAGGAAGAAATGGAATCGAATTAATTTTGATGCATAACCGTCATTATCCTTTACTAATAACCTTTTATTTTTAGCTCAGGTTTTGTCCAACATCTTCAAATGTTGATGCATTTTTTTTTGGTTTTAATTAACGATTTTACTTTTAGGAAAGGTTTTGTCCACTATTTTCAAATGTTGATATATAAAACCACCGGTTTATATTAATTTTATACATTTTTTTAGGTTTTAATTAACGATTTTACTTTTAGGAAAGGTTTTGTCCACTATTTTCAAATGTTGATATATAACACCACCGGTTTATATTAATTTTATACATTTTTTTTAGGTTTTAATTAACGATTTGACTTTTAGGAAAGGTTTTGTCCACTATTTTCAAATGTTGATATATAAAACCACCGGTTTATATTAATTTTATACATTTTTTTTTAGGTTTTAATTAACGATTTTACTTTTAGGAAAGGTTTTGTCCACTATTTTCAAATGTTGATGAAATATAAACCACCGGTTTATATTAATTTTATACATTTTTTTTAGGTTTTAATTAACGATTTTACTTTTAGGAAAAACTCCGCCATGCCGGTCCCAAGCCCGGGGTCCCATAGTATTACGGGAAAGGAGGAGGGATCGAGGAGTAACACCTCGGAAAAAAACCAGGGTCCATCTGGCCCGGATGGTAGTACCCTGTGAGGGCTCCTGCCTAGGATTACAGGTGAAGAAGCTGCTGCCTTGTAGATGGATGGTGGCTCGTCAAAGGCTAGGGGAAGAAAACCCTGAGTAAAAATTACCTAGCCCTACAGGTTGGAGGTTGAGGCACTAGGCTAACTCCCTAGTACTCGGAAAAAATAGAAATGTTAAAAGACCCAATCAAAAGCCTCGGAAGAAAAAGGAACATTTAAGTCGACCCAAGCAACGGAAAAGGACAATGATTTTGGCTACATGGAATGTACAAGGCATCGCAAGGAAACTGAATGAAGTAATAGTGGAACTTAAAAACCTCAAGATAGACCTGACCGTCGTAACCGAGACAAAAAAGAAGGGACAAGGATCGGAAGGTTTAGGAGAATACGACCACTTTTACAGTGGGGTACCAAAAGAAGAACGCGCAAAGAGAGGAGTAGGAATTATAATACACCGAAAATGGAGAAGGTGTATAAAGTCATGGGAAGCAGTGAACGAAAGAATAATAAAGCTGAATTTACAAATGTTTGGAGAAAAAATAACAGTGCTAGGAGTTTACGGGGTAGATGAGGGAGATCCGTGGACAACTAAAGAGGAGTTCTACCAAAAAATGAGTGAGGAAATCACGAAATTAGGAAACACACGAGAACTATTGATACTGGGAGATCTAAACGGAAGAGTTGGGAGGAAGCAAAATGATCCAGTGATTGGAAAGTATGGAGAAGACAGAAGGAACAACAACGGGGAAAGACTAATAGCACTGTGTGAACAAAACAACCTCAAAATTATGAACGGCTTCTACCAACATAAAGAAATCCACAAATTTACATGGACAAACGAGACACGGGGACAAAAATCAATTATCGACTATACTATAGCAAAGCAAAAATCAAACCTAGAAATACGAGACGTAAAAATATGTCGAGGACCAACATGCGGCAGCGACCATTATCTACTTAAAACGAAAATCTGGTTCCCGGGAGGTAAACAAAATAATCAAAACGAATCTAAGGGCAAATTAGCTTCAGAAGAAACCGAAGACACAAAAAAGTACAACCTGGCATCATTGGAGGATGAAACTGCCAGGTGGCTATATAGAAACCGACTGGATCAAAAACTAAGTAACAATATGACATTCACGAACTTGGAAGAGCACTACCTACATATTAAAGAAAGTATACACAACGCAGCATCAGAAGCCCTAGGGAGATACGAAAATATCGCCACCCACAACAAACCATATTGGTGGGACGAGGAAATAGAGAAGGATATAGAGGAAAAAAGGAAGAAATATCAGATATACCTAAGTTCAAAAAAAACTGAAGATAAGGAAACATATAAAAAGGCCCAAACAAAAGTTAGAAGAAAAATCAGCCAGAAGAAAAACGAATCATGGGAGAAAAAATGTATACGGCTAAATACCTACTTGGGAGGAAAAAGGAATACGGAAAGTTGGAGAACACTAAGAAACCTAAGAAGTAATAGATCAAAAGAAATAGTAACCCCGATAACATCACAACAATGGGAAACATACTTTCAAGAGCTATTAACGGAACAACGGATAGAATTCAAAGAAGAGGAAACGCAGAACATAAAAACAATGGGATCACCAGTACGGATAACAAAAGAAGAAGTAAAAAAACAATGTGGATTCCTAAAAAATGGAAGATCACCGGGACCGGGAGAGATATATGGGGAACGAATCAAAAACGGAAGCAGCAAATTGACTGAACACTTAACAAAACTTTTTCAGACGTGCATAAATAAGAAAGAGGTACCAATGGAGTGGAAAACCAGCTATTTAACAACAATATTTAAAAAAGGGGACAGGAACAAATGTGAAAACTATCGAGGTATAGCAGTGACAAGTACATTGAGTAGAATTTATGGAAAAATATTAAAAGCCAAAATCGAAAACGAATACACAGATAGCGAAGCAGAAGAACAAGCAGGTTTCAGAGCAGGAAGGTCGACGGTGGACCACTTATTCACGATAACCCAAGTAATGGAGAAAAAACTAGGTTACAGCCAAGAGCTACACTTATTGTTCGTCGACTTAAAGAAGGCATACGACAGCATACCCCTCAGTAAATTGTGGCATGCTCTGGAAACAAGCAATATAAATACAGAATTGATTAAAGCGGTAAGATCATTATACGAAGACATAAAAACAAAAATAAAACAGGGAAAGAACATCAGTAAAGGATTTAAAACAGATAAAGGACTTAAGCAGGGATGTTGTCTGTCACCAACCCTGTTCAAAATATACCTAGAGCAGGCAATAAAAACATGGAAGAGAAACAGCAGAGGAATGGGTCTGCCCCTTGAAGACTATATACTATACACGTTGAGCTTCGCGGATGACCAAGTAGTAATCGCACAAGATTATGAAGACCTTGAATATATGACCCGAAAGCTGATAGAGGAGTACACCAAATGGGGATTGGAAGTCAACTTATCCAAAACAGAATATATGTGTATAGGAGGAGAACAACGGGACCTTATACTAAACAGTGGAAAAACAATAAAACAATGTACAGAGTATAAATATCTGGGTATGAGACTAACAAACAACGGAGATTTAACAGAAGCAATAAAAGACCGAAATACACAGGGAAGAAAGGCAATAGCATTACTTAATAGCGTGCTCTGGGACAAAAATATTAGCAAGGAAATCAAAACAAGAATTTACAACACAATCGTAAAGGCAATAACCACCTACTCCTCGGAGGTATGGCCACTAAAAGAGACAACAAAGAAAATGCTGAAAGCAACAGAAATGGACTACTGGAGGAGAGCGGCGGGCAGGTCAAGGATGGAAAGGATACCAAATGAGAGAATCAGAGAGGTAATGAAAGTCAAGCATACAATAGTGGACGACATTCAGGATAAACAACTAATATGGTTTGGGCATGTACAACGAATGCCAGAGACAAGAATACCTAAACAAGTGATGCAGTGGAAACCAGGCGGAAGGAGGAAACGCGGAAGACCAAGAAGAAGCTGGAGAGAGGGAGTAGACGAAGAGGTCCAAAAGCTCCGACTGGAAGAAGGTGCATGGAGAGATAGAGAAGGATGGAGATTGGGAATCGGAAGACGTAGAACGTTGTAAACCGATGTTATATATATATATATACTTTTAGGAAAGGTTTTATCCACTATTTTCAAATGTTGATATATAAAACCACCGGTTTATATTAATTTTATACAATGAGAAGAATGTGGGAAGTGTGGAGATGAATGAAGAGCAATATCCTCATTTTTACAGGTATTTTCCCATAAGGAAATTTAGGGTTCGATTTGCATTTTTTTTTACCGACGCCTACCGTCGCGACGCTTAGAATGAGAAGAACGTGACGCAATTTACCAGTGGCTGTTAGCGTCTCCACCATAACCATCAAACTTTAATATTTGATTTAAATTTTACTTTTTGTGTGTGTGTGTGTGTGTGTGTGTGTGTGTGTGTGTGTTTATCGCAACCATTTGAGGATGGCTGATAAAATTTCAGTCATTACTTATAAAGAAATAGAAAATTTATTAAATCATCCTGAGAGGGTTGCGATAAATAATAGAGTTAAAACTTAAATATTTTATATACGATTTGGCTTCTGTGATATAAAGGGATGATCGACTTTTTTCCGCATGGAAACACGACAGGTACCCTTCCGAGGGGAGACGTACCGACTCTGGTGATCGATAATCCCTCCCTACAAAAGAGGTTGACACTTTTAAAGAGTTAGGTATATACAGTGTTTTCCATATGTCTTATAGACACGATCAGGGAAAATTGTTGCCTGTTGGCTATTAAAGAAATCATCTATCGGCCATCTCTAAAGGGTTATGATGGGAAATTATAATTTTCTAAATTTGTATGTGTCTTTCCTTCAATATTTTTTTTTTAATTAGGGGTTTAAATTTAAAAGCAACAAACGTTAAAAACTGATATGTAAGAATTAAGAGATTTTTTTTTACTTTGAATGTGATTTTTTAACTATTTTTTGGATAATTTAGAAGTAAAAAAAACTGTATTTAATCAGTAATTACTTATAATGAAATAGAAAATTTATCAGCCATCCTGAAATGGTTGCGATAAACACACACACACACAAAAAGTAAAATTTAAATCAAATATTAAAGTTTGATGGTTATGGTGGAGACGCTAACAGCCACTGGTAAATTGCGTCACGTTCTTCTCATTCTAAGCGTCGCGACGGTAGGCGTCGTTAAAAAAAATGCAAATCGAACCCTAAATTTCCTTATGGAAAATACCTGTAAAAATGATGATATTGCTCTTCATTCATCTCCACACTTCCCACATTCTTCTCATTCTGGGCGTCGCGACGCTAAGCGTCGTTAGATTTAAAATGCAGATCGAACCTTAAATTTCCTTATGGGAAAATACATGTAAAAATGACGATATTTGCTCTCCATTCATCTCCACACTCCTCACGTTCTTCTCATTCTCGCTGGGCGTCGGTACAAAAAAATGCAGATCGAACCTTAAATTTTCCCATAAGAAATAACATGTAAAAGTGGTGGTATTTGGCCCCGAACTCTTGTAGCTTATCTACTACCTTTAGTGTTTTACGGGTCATTCCTCACTCAAGTGCTTGCTTGAATGTGGATTGATCCGTCTTGCTGCAATTGACACCGTTGTTAATACCATCACCTTCGCTTCTATCATGATTGAAAGGTAAGATAGTTTTCTTTCCTTTTCTGTTGCTACAGGTGAAAGAATGAAGGGTTAAGAGCAATAGCAATATATAGGTCCGCACCATTTTGTTTCTTCTTTCTCATTCATTAAATTTTGGACACTATTAAGATATTTATAATAGTTTTTAAAAATCGGGCTGTGCGCATCTCTTTATAATCACTAAAATATGGTGAAGGAGCTTTGTTATTGCTCTTAAAGATGGGACACGTTGCCCATTCTGGTAAGTTAGTGAAGTGAGTGAAAATAAGAAGCTGCAACTGAAGAAACAAGCCTATTAAATTATGGAGGACGGCTTTCTGGTATGGTATAAATGTACAATATTTGGTGAACTATTTAAATATAGATACCTAAATTAATTTAAGATAAATCGGCCGTCTACTAATACATTTGTTTTAGCCACACTATTCATTATACTAGCCAATATGGAACCGATGGGGAATCTATAATCCATGGCCAATAAAAGCCAGAAAAAGGAAGAAATGGAATCGAATTAATTTTGATGCATAACCGTCATTATCCTTTACTAATAACCTTTTATTTTTAGCTCAGGTTTTGTCCAACATCTTCAAATGTTGATGCATAAAACCACCGGTTTATATTAATTTTATACATTTTTTTTAGGTTTTAATTAACGATTTTACTTTTAGGAAAGGTTTTGTCCACTATTTTCAAATGTTGATATATAAAACCACCGGTTTATATTAATTTTATACATTTTTTAGGTTTTAATTAACGATTTTACTTTTAGGAAAGGTTTTGTCCACTATTTTCAAATGTTGATATATAAAACCACCGGTTTATATTAATTTTATACATTTTTTTTAGGTTTTAATTAACGATTTTACTTTTAGGAAAGGTTTTGTCCACTATTTTCAAATGTTGATATATAAAACCACCGGTTTATATTAATTTTATACATTTTTTTTAGGTTTTAATTAACGATTTTACTTTTAGGAAAGGTTTTGTCCACTATTTTCAAATGTTGATATATAAAACCACCGGTTTATATTAATTTTATATATTTTTTTTAGGTTTTAATTAACGATTTTACTTTTAGGAAAGGTTTTGTCCACTATTTTCAAATGTTGATATATAAAACCACCGGTTTATATTAATTTTATACATTTTTTTTAGGTTTTAATTAACGATTTTACTTTTAGGAAAGGTTTTGTCCACTACTTTCAAATGTTGATATATAAAACCACCGGTTTATATGAATTTTATACATTTTTTTTAGGTTTTAATTAACGATTTTACTTTTAGGAAAGGTTTTACCCACTATTTTCAAATGTTGATATATAAAACCACCGGTTTATATTAATTTTATACATTTTTTTTAGGTTTTAATTAACGATTTTACTTTTAGGAAAGGTTTTGTCCACTATTTTCAAATGTTGATATATAAAACCACCGGTTTATATTAATTTTATACATTTTTTTTAGGTTTTAATTAACGATTTTACTTTTAATAAAGGTTTTGTCCACTACTTTCAAATGTTGATATATAAAACCACCGGTTTATATTAATTTTATACATTTTTTTTAGGTTTTAATTAACGATTTTACTTTTAGGAAAGGTTTTATCCGCTATTTTCAAATGTTGATATATAAAACTACCGGTTTATATTAATTTTATACATTTTTTTTAGGTTTTAATTAACGATTTTACTTTTAGGAAAGGTTTTGTCCACTACGCCCACAATGAGAAGAATGTGGGAAGTGTGGAGATGAATGAAGAGCAATATCATCATTTTTACAGGTATTTTCCAATAAGGAAATTTAGGGTTCGATTTGCATTTTTTTTACCGACGCCTACCGTCGCGACGCTTAGAATGAGAAGAACGTGACGCAATTTACCAGTGGCTGTTAGCGTCTCCACCATAACCATCAAACTTTAATATTTGATTTAAATTTTACTTTTTGTGTGTGTGTGTGTGTGTGTGTGTGTTTATCGCAACCATTTGAGGATGGCTGATAAATTTTCAGTCATTACTTATAATGAAATAGAAAATTTATTAAATCATCCTGAGAGGGTTGCGATAAATAATAGAGTTAAAACTTAAATATTTTATATACGATTTGGCTTCTGTGATATAAAGGGATGATCGACTTTTTTCCGCATGGAAACACGACAGGTACCCTTCCGAGGGGAGACGTACCGACTCTGGTGATCGATAATCCCTCCCTACAAAAGAGGTTGACACTTTTAAAGAGTTAGGTATATACAGTGTTTTCCATATGTCTTATAGACACGATCAGGGAAAATTGTTGCCTGTTGGCTATTAAAGAAATCATCTATCGGCCATCTTTAAAGGGTTATGATGGGAAATTATAATTTTCTAAATTTGTATGTGTCTTTCCTTCAATATTTTTTTTTAATTAGGGGTTTAAATTTAAAAGCAACAAACGTTAAAAACTGATATGTAAGAATTAGGAGATTTTTTTTTACTTTGAATGTGATTTTTCAACTATTTTTTGGATAATTTAGAAGTAAAAAGAACTGTATTTAATCAGTAATTACTTATAATGAAATAGAAAATTTATCAGCCATCCTGAAATGGTTGCGATAAACACACACACACACAAAAAGTAAAATTTAAATCAAATATTAAAGTTTGATGGTTATGGTGGAGACGCTAACAGCCACTGGTAAATTGCGTCACGTTCTTCTCATTCTAAGCGTCGCGACGGTAGGCGTCGGTAAAAAAAATGCAAATCGAACCCTAAATTTCCTTATGGAAAATACCTGTAAAAATGATGATATTGCTCTTCATTCATCTCCACACTTCCCACATTCTTCTCATTCTGGGCGTCGCGACGCTAAGCGTCGTTAGATTTAAAATGCAGATCGAACCTTAAATTTCCTTATGGGAAAATACATGTAAAAATGACGATATTTGCTCTCCATTCATCTCCACACTCCTCACGTTCTTCTCATTCTCGCTGGGCGTCGGTACAAAAAAATGCAGATCGAACCTTAAATTTTCCCATAAGAAATAACATGTAAAAGTGGTGGTATTTGGCCCCGAACTCTTGTAGCTTATCTACTACCTTTAGTGTTTTACGGGTCATTCCTCACTCAAGTGCTTGCTTGAATGTGGATTGATCCGTCTTGCTGCAATTGGCACCGTTGTTAATACCATCACCTTCGCTTCTATCATGATTGAAAGGTAAGATAGTTTTCTTTCCTTTTCTGTTGCTACAGGTGAAAGAATGAAGGGTTAAGAGCAATAGCAATATATAGGTCCGCACCATTTTGTTTCTTCTTTCTCATTCATTAAATTTTGGACACTATTAAGATATTTATAATAGTTTTTAAAAATCGGGCTGTGCGCATCTCTTTATAATCACTAAAATATGGTGAAGGAGCTTTGTTATTGCTCTTAAAGATGGGACACGTTGCCCATTCTGGTAAGTTAGTGAAGTGAGTGAAAATAAGAAGCTGCAACTGAAGAAACAAGCCTATTAAATTATGGAGGACGGCTTTCTGGTATGGTATAAATGTACAATATTTGGTGAACTATTTAAATATAGATATCGAATTAATTTTGATGCATAACCGTCATTATCCTTTACTAATAACCTTTTATTTTTAGCTCAGGTTTTGTCCAACATCTTCAAATGTTGATGCATAAAACCACCGGTTTATATTAATTTTATACATTTTTTTTAGGTTTTAATTAACGATTTTACTTTTAGGAAAGGTTTTGTCCACTATTTTCAAATGTTGATATATGAAACCACCGGTTTATATTAATTTTATACATTTTTTTTAGGTTTTAATTAACGATTTTACTTTTAGGAAAAACTCCGCCATGCCGGTCCCAAGCCCGGGGTCCCATAGTATTACGGGAAAGGAGGAGGGATCGAGGAGTAACACCTCGGAAAAAAACCAGGGTCCATCTGGCCCGGATGGTAGTACCCTGTGAGGGCTCCTGCCTAGGATTACAGGTGAAGAAGCTGCTGCCTTGTAGATGGATGGTGGCTCGTAAAAGGCTAGGGGAAGAAAACCCTGAGTAAAAATTACCTAGCCCTACAGGTTGGAGGTTGAGGCACTAGGCTAACTCCCTAGTACTCGGAAAAAATAGAAATGTTAAAAGACCCAATCAAAAGCCTCGGAAGAAAAAGGAACATTTAAGTCGACCCAAGCAACGGAAAAGGACAATGATTTTGGCTACATGGAATGTACAAGGCATCGCAAGGAAACTGAATGAAGTAATAGTGGAACTTAAAAACCTCAAGATAGACCTGACCGTCGTAACCGAGACAAAAAAGAAGGGACAAGGATCGGAAGGTTTAGGAGAATACGACCACTTTTACAGTGGGGTACCAAAAGAAGAACGGAGGAGTAGGAATTATAATACACCGAAAATGGAGAAGGTGTATAAAGTCATGGGAAGCAGTGAACGAAAGAATAATAAAGCTGAATTTACAAATGTTTGGAGAAAAAATAACAGTGCTAGGAGTTTACGGAGTAGATGAGGGAGATCCGTGGACAACTAAAGAGGAGTTCTACCAAAAAATGAGTGAGGAAATCACGAAATTAGGAAACACGCGAGAACTATTGATACTGGGAGATCTAAACGGAAGAGTTGGGAGGAAGCAAAATGATCCAGTGATTGGAAAGTATGGAGAAGACAGAAGGAACAACAACGGGGAAAGACTAATAGCACTGTGTGAACAAAACAACCTCAAAATTATGAACGGCTTCTACCAACATAAAGAAATCCACAAATTTACATGGACAAACGAGACACGGGGACAAAAATCAATTATCGACTATACTATAGCAAAGCAAAAATCAAACCTAGAAATACGAGACGTAAAAATATGTCGAGGACCAACATGCGGCAGCGACCATTATCTACTTAAAACGAAAATCTGGTTCCCGGGAGGTAAACAAAATAATCAAAACGAATCTAAGGGCAAACTAGCTTCAGAAGAAACCGAAGACACAAAAAAGTACAACCTGGCATCATTGGAGGATGAAACTGCCAGGTGGCTATATAGAAACCGACTGGATCAAAAACTAAGTAACAATATGACATTCACGAACTTGGAAGAGCACTACCTACATATTAAAGAAAGTATACACAACGCAGCATTAGAAGCCCTAGGGAGATACGAAAATATCGCCACCCACAACAAACCATATTGGTGGGACGAGGAAATAGAGAAGGATATAGAGGAAAAAAGGAAGAAATATCAGATATACCTAAGTTCAAAAAAAAATGAAGATAAGGAAACATATAAAAAGGCCCAAACAAAAGTTAGAAGAAAAATCAGCCAGAAGAAAAACGAATCATGGGAGAAAAAATGTATACGGCTAAATACCTACTTGGGAGGAAAAAGGAATACGGAAAGTTGGAGAACACTAAGAAACCTAAGAAGTAATAGATCAAAAGAAATAGTAACCCCGATAACATCACAACAATGGGAAACATACTTTCAAGAGCTATTAACGGAACAACGGATAGAATTCAAAGAAGAGGAAACGCAGAACATAAAAACAATGGGATCACCAGTACGGATAACAAAAGAAGAAGTAAAAAAACAATGTGGATTCCTAAAAAATGGAAGATCACCGGGACCGGGAGAGATATATGGGGAACTAATCAAAAACGGAAGCAGCAAATTGACTGATCACTTAACAAAATTGTTTCAGACGTGCATAAATAAGAAGGAGGTACCAATGGAGTGGAAAACCAGCTATTTAACAACAATATTTAAAAAAGGGGACAGGAACAAATGTGAAAACTATCGAGGTATAGCAGTGACAAGTACATTGAGTAGAATTTATGGAAAAATATTAAAAGCCAAAATCGAAAACGAATACACAGATAGCGAAGCAGAAGAACAAGCAGGTTTCAGAGCAGGAAGGTCGACGGTGAACCACTTATTCACGATAACCCAAGTAATGGAGAAAAAACTAGGTTACAACCAAGAGCTACACTTATTGTTCGTCGACTTAAAGAAGGCATACGACAGCATACCCCTCAGTAAATTGTGGCATGCTCTGGAAACAAGCAATATAAATACAGAATTGATTAAAGCGGTAAGATCATTATACGAAGACATAAAAACAAAAATAAAACAGGGAAAGAACATCAGTAAAGGATTTAAAACAGATAAAGGACTTAAGCAGGGATGTTGTCTGTCACCAACCCTGTTCAAAATATACCTAGAGCAGGCAATAAAAACATGGAAGAGAAACAGCAGAGGAATGGGTCTGCCCCTTTACTTTTAGGAAAGGTTTTGTCCACTACGCCCACAATGAGAAGAATGTGGGAAGTGTGGAGATGAATGAAGAGCAATATCCTCATTTTTACAGGTATTTTCCCATAAGGAAATTTAGGGTTCGATTTGCATTTTTTTTACCGACGCCTACCGTCGCGACGCTTAGAATGAGAAGAACGTGACGCAATTTACCAGTGGCTGTTAGCGTCTCCACCATAACCATCAAACTTTAATATTTGATTTAAATTTTACTTTTTTTGTGTGTGTGTGTGTGTGTGTTTATCGCAACCATTTGAGGATGGCTGATAAATTTTCAGTCATTACTTATAATGAAATAGAAAATTTATTAAATCATCCTGAGAGGGTTGCGATAAATAATAGAGTTAAAACTTAAATATTTTATATACGATTTGGCTTCTGTGATATAAAGGGATGATCGACTTTTTTCCGCATGGAAACACGACAGGTACCCTTCCGAGGGGAGACGTACCGACTCTGGTGATCGATAATCCCTCCCTACAAAAGAGGTTGACACTTTTAAAGAGTTAGGTATATACAGTGTTTTCCATATGTCTTATAGACACGATCAGGGAAAATTGTTGCCTGTTGGCTATTAAAGAAATCATCTATCGGCCATCTCTAAAGGGTTATGATGGGAAATTATAATTTTCTAAATTTGTATGTGTCTTTCCTTCAATATTTTTTTTTAATTAGGGGTTTAAATTTAAAAGCAACAAACGTTAAAAACTGATATGTAAGAATTAAGAGATTTTTTTTTACTTTGAATGTGATTTTTCAACTATTTTTTGGATAATTTAGAAGTAAAAAAAACTGTATTTAATCAGTAATTACTTATAATGAAATAGAAAATTTATCAGCCATCCTGAAATGGTTGCGATAAACACACACACACACAAAAAGTAAAATTTAAATCAAATATTAAAGTTTGATGGTTATGGTGGAGACGCTAACAGCCACTGGTAAATTGCGTCACGTTCTTCTCATTCTAAGCGTCGCGACGGTAGGCGTCGGTAAAAAAATGCAAATCGAACCCTAAATTTCCTTATGGAAAATACCTGTAAAAATGATGATATTGCTCTTCATTCATCTCCACACTTTCCACATTCTTCTCATTCTGGGCGTCGCGACGCTAAGCGTCGTTAGATTTAAAGTGCAGATCGAACCTTAAATTTCCTTATGGGAAAATACATGTAAAAATTACGATATTTGCTCTCCATTCATCTCCACACTCCTCACGTTCTTCTCATTCTCGCTGGGCGTCGGTACAAAAAAATGCAGATCGAACCTTAAATTTTCCCATAAGAAATAACATGTAAAAGTGGTGGTATTTGGCCCCGAACTCTTGTAGCTTATCTACTACCTTTAGTGTTTTACGGGTCATTCCTCACTCAAGTGCTTGCTTGAATGTGGATTGATCCGTCTTGCTGCAATTGGCACCGTTGTTAATACCATCACCTTCGCTTCTATCATGATTGAAAGGTAAAATAGTTTTCTTTCCTTTTCTGTTGCTACAGGTGAAAGAATGAAGGGTTAAGAGCAATAGCAATATATAGGTCCGCACCATTTTGTTTCTTCTTTCTCATTCATTAAATTTTGGACACTATTAAGATATTTATAATAGTTTTTAAAAATCGGGCTGTGCGCATCTCTTTATAATCACTAAAATATAGTGAAGGAGCTTTGTTATTGCTCTTAAAGATGGGACACGTTGCCCATTCTGGTAAGTTAGTGAAGTGAGTGAAAATAAGAAGCTGCAACTGAAGAAACAAGCCTATTAAATTATGGAGGACGGCTTTCTGGTATGGTATAAATGTACAATATTTGGTGAACTATTTAAATATAGATACCTAAATTAATTTAAGATAAATCGGCCGTCTACTAATACATTTGTTTTAGCCACACTATTCATTATACTAGCCAACATGGAACCGATGGGGAATCTATAATCCATGGCCAATAAAAGCCAGAAAAAGGAAGAAATGGAATCGAATTAATTTTGATGCATAACCGTCATTATCCTTTACTAATAACCTTTTATTTTTAGCTCAGGTTTTGTCCAACATCTTCAAATGTTGATGCATAAAACCACCGGTTTATATTAATTTTATACATTTTTTTTAGGTTTTAATTAACGATTTTACTTTTAGGAAAGGTTTTGTCCACTATTTTCAAATGTTGATATATAAAACCACCGGTTTATATTAATTTTATACATTTTTTAGGTTTTAATTAACGATTTTACTTTTAGGAAAGGTTTTGTCTACTATTTTCAAATGTTGATATATAAAACCACCGGTTTATATTAATGTTATACATTTTTTTTAGGTTTTAATTAACGATTTTACTTTTAGGAAAGGTTTTGTCCACTATTTTCAAATGTTGATATATAAAACCACCGGTTTATATTAATTTTATACATTTTTTTTAGGTTTTAATTAACGATTTTACTTTTAGGAAAGGTTTTGTCCACTATTTTCAAATGTTGATATATAAAACCACCGGTTTATATTAATTTTATACATTTAGGTTTTAATTAACGATTTTACTTTTAGGAAAGGTTTTGTCCACTACTTTCAAATGTTGATATATAAAACCACCGGTTTATATTAATTTTATACATTTTTTTTAGGTTTTAATTAACGATTTTACTTTTAGGAAAGGTTTTACCCACTATTTTCAAATGTTGATATATAAAACCACCGGTTTATATTAATTTTATACATTTTTTTTAGGTTTTAATTAACGATTTTACTTTTAGGAAAGGTTTTGTCCACTATTTTCAAATGTTGATATATAAAACCACCGGTTTATATTAATTTTATACATTTTTTTTAGGTTTTAATTAACGATTTTACTTTTAATAAAGGTTTTGTCCACTACTTTCAAATGTTGATATATAAAACCACCGGTTTATATTAATTTTATACATTTTTTTTAGGTTTTAATTAACGATTTTACTTTTAGGAAAGGTTTTATCCGCTATTTTCAAATGTTGATATATAAAACTACCGGTTTATATTAATTTTATACATTTTTTTTAGGTTTTAATTAACGATTTTACTTTTAGGAAAGGTTTTGTCCACTACGCCCACAATGAGAAGAATGTGGGAAGTGTGGAGATGAATGAAGAGCAATATCATCATTTTTACAGGTATTTTCCAATAAGGAAATTTAGGGTTCGATTTGCATTTTTTTTACCGACGCCTACCGTCGCGACGCTTAGAATGAGAAGAACGTGACGCAATTTACCAGTGGCTGTTAGCGTCTCCACCATAACCATCAAACTTTAATATTTGATTTAAATTTTACTTTTTGTGTGTGTGTGTGTGTGTGTTTATCGCAACCATTTGAGGATGGCTGATAAATTTTCAGTCATTACTTATAATGAAATAGAAAATTTATTAAATCATCCTGAGAGGGTTGCGATAAATAATAGAGTTAAAACTTAAATATTTTATATACGATTTGGCTTCTGTGATATAAAGGGATGATCGACTTTTTTCCGCATGGAAACACGACAGGTACCCTTCCGAGGGGAGACGTACCGACTCTGGTGATCGATAATCCCTCCCTACAAAAGAGGTTGACACTTTTAAAGAGTTAGGTATATACAGTGTTTTCCATATGTCTTATAGACACGATCAGGGAAAATTGTTGCCTGTTTGCTATTAAAGAAATCATCTATCGGCCATCTTTAAAGGGTTATGATGGGAAATTATAATTTTCTAAATTTGTATGTGTCTTTCCTTCAATATTTTTTTTTAATTAGGGGTTTAAATTTAAAAGCAACAAACGTTAAAAACTGATATGTAAGAATTAGGAGATTTTTTTTTACTTTGAATGTGATTTTTCAACTATTTTTTGGATAATTTAGAAGTAAAAAGAACTGTATTTAATCAGTAATTACTTATAATGAAATAGAAAATTTATCAGCCATCCTGAAATGGTTGCGATAAACACACACACACACAAAAAGTAAAATTTAAATCAAATATTAAAGTTTGATGGTTATGGTGGAGACGCTAACAGCCACTGGTAAATTGCGTCACGTTCTTCTCATTCTAAGCGTCGCGACGGTAGGCGTCGGTAAAAAAAATGCAAATCGAACCCTAAATTTCCTTATGGAAAATACCTGTAAAAATGATGATATTGCTCTTCATTCATCTCCACACTTCCCACATTCTTCTCATTCTGGGCGTCGCGACGCTAAGCGTCGTTAGATTTAAAATGCAGATCGAACCTTAAATTTCCTTATGGGAAAATACATGTAAAAATGACGATATTTGCTCTCCATTCATCTCCACACTCCTCACGTTCTTCTCATTCTCGCTGGGCGTCGGTACAAAAAAATGCAGATCGAACCTTAAATTTCCTTATGGGAAAATACATGTAAAAATTACGATATTTGCTCTCCATTCATCTCCACACTCCTCACGTTCTTCTCATTCTCGCTGGGCGTCGGTACAAAAAAATGCAGATCGAACCTTAAATTTTCCCATAAGAAATAACATGTAAAAGTGGTGGTATTTGGCCCCGAACTCTTGTAGCTTATCTACTACCTTTAGTGTTTTACGGGTCATTCCTCACTCAAGTGCTTGCTTGAATGTGGATTGATCCGTCTTGCTGCAATTGGCACCGTTGTTAATACCATCACCTTCGCTTCTATCATGATTGAAAGGTAAGATAGTTTTCTTTCCTTTTCTGTTGCTACAGGTGAAAGAATGAAGGGTTAAGAGCAATAGCAATATATAGGTCCGCACCATTTTGTTTCTTCTTTCTCATTCATTAAATTTTGGACACTATTAAGATATTTATAATAGTTTTTAAAAATCGGGCTGTGCGCATCTCTTTATAATCACTAAAATATGGTGAAGGAGCTTTGTTATTGCTCTTAAAGATGGGACACGTTGCCCATTCTGGTAAGTTAGTGAAGTGAGTGAAAATAAGAAGCTGCAACTGAAGAAACAAGCCTATTAAATTATGGAGGACGGCTTTCTGGTATGGTATAAATGTACAATATTTGGTGAACTATTTAAATATAGATATCGAATTAATTTTGATGCATAACCGTCATTATCCTTTACTAATAACCTTTTATTTTTAGCTCAGGTTTTGTACAACATCTTCAAATGTTGATGCATAAAACCACCGGTTTATATTAATTTTATACATTTTTTTTAGGTTTTAATTAACGATTTTACTTTTAGGAAAGGTTTTGTCCACTATTTTCAAATGTTGATATATAAAACCACCGGTTTATATTAATTTTATACATTTTTTTTAGGTTTTAATTAACGATTTTACTTTTAGGAAAGGTTTTGTCCACTATTTTCAAATGTTGATATATAAAACCACCGGTTTATATTAATTTTATACATTTTTTTTAGGTTTTAATTAACGATTTTACTTTTAGGAAAGGTTTTGTCCACTATTTTCAAATGTTGATATATAAAACCACCGGTTTATATTAATTTTATACATTTTTTAGGTTTTAATTAACGATTTTACTTTTAGGAAAGGTTTTGTCTACTATTTTCAAATGTTCATATATAAAACCACCGGTTTATATTAATGTTATACATTTTTTTTAGGTTTTAATTAACGATTTTACTTTTAGGAAAGGTTTTGTCCACTATTTTCAAATGTTGATATATAAAACCACCGGTTTATATTAATTTTATACATTTTTTTTAGGTTTTAATTAACGATTTTACTTTTAGGAAAGGTTTTGTCCACTATTTTCAAATGTTGATATATAAAACCACCGGTTTATATTAATTTTATACATTTTTTTTAGGTTTTAATTAACGATTTTACTTTTAGGAAAGGTTTTGTCCACTACTTTCAAATGTTGATATATAAAACCACCGGTTTATATTAATTTTATACATTTTTTTTAGGTTTTAATTAACGATTTTACTTTTAGGAAAGGTTTTACCCACTATTTTCAAATGTTGATATATAAAACCACCGGTTTATATTAATTTTATACATTTTTTTTAGGTTTTAATTAACGATTTTACTTTTAGGAAAGGTTTTGTCCACTATTTTCAAATGTTGATATATAAAACCACCGGTTTATATTAATTTTATACATTTTTTTTAGGTTTTAATTAACGATTTTACTTTTAATAAAGGTTTTGTCCACTACTTTCAAATGTTGATATATAAAACCACCGGTTTATATTAATTTTATACATTTTTTTTAGGTTTTAATTAACGATTTTACTTTTAGGAAAGGTTTTATCCGCTATTTTCAAATGTTGATATATAAAACTACCGGTTTATATTAATTTTATACATTTTTTTTAGGTTTTAATTAACGATTTTACTTTTAGGAAAGGTTTTGTCCACTACGCCCACAATGAGAAGAATGTGGGAAGTGTGGAGATGAATGAAGAGCAATATCATCATTTTTACAGGTATTTTCCAATAAGGAAATTTAGGGTTCGATTTGCATTTTTTTTACCGACGCCTACCGTCGCGACGCTTAGAATGAGAAGAACGTGACGCAATTTACCAGTGGCTGTTAGCGTCTCCACCATAACCATCAAACTTTAATATTTGATTTAAATTTTACTTTTTGTGTGTGTGTGTGTGTGTGTTTATCGCAACCATTTGAGGATGGCTGATAAATTTTCAGTCATTACTTATAATGAAATAGAAAATTTATTAAATCATCCTGAGAGGGTTGCGATAAATAATAGAGTTAAAACTTAAATATTTTATATACGATTTGGCTTCTGTGATATAAAGGGATGATCGACTTTTTTCCGCATGGAAACACGACAGGTACCCTTCCGAGGGGAGACGTACCGACTCTGGTGATCGATAATCCCTCCCTACAAAAGAGGTTGACACTTTTAAAGAGTTAGGTATATACAGTGTTTTCCATATGTCTTATAGACACGATCAGGGAAAATTGTTGCCTGTTGGCTATTAAAGAAATCATCTATCGGCCATCTTTAAAGGGTTATGATGGGAAATTATAATTTTCTAAATTTGTATGTGTCTTTCCTTCAATATTTTTTTTTAATTAGGGGTTTAAATTTAAAAGCAACAAACGTTAAAAACTGATATGTAAGAATTAGGAGATTTTTTTTTACTTTGAATGTGATTTTTCAACTATTTTTTGGATAATTTAGAAGTAAAAAGAACTGTATTTAATCAGTAATTACTTATAATGAAATAGAAAATTTATCAGCCATCCTGAAATGGTTGCGATAAACACACACACACACACAAAAAGTAAAATTTAAATCAAATATTAAAGTTTGATGGTTATGGTGGAGACGCTAACAGCCACTGGTAAATTGCGTCACGTTCTTCTCATTCTAAGCGTCGCGACGGTAGGCGTCGGTAAAAAAAATGCAAATCGAACCCTAAATTTCCTTATGGAAAATACCTGTAAAAATGATGATATTGCTCTTCATTCATCTCCACACTTCCCACATTCTTCTCATTCTGGGCGTCGCGACGCTAAGCGTCGTTAGATTTAAAATGCAGATCGAACCTTAAATTTCCTTATGGGAAAATACATGTAAAAATGACGATATTTGCTCTCCATTCATCTCCACACTCCTCACGTTCTTCTCATTCTCGCTGGGCGTCGGTACAAAAAAATGCAGATCGAACCTTAAATTTCCTTATGGGAAAATACATGTAAAAATTACGATATTTGCTCTCCATTCATCTCCACACTCCTCACGTTCTTCTCATTCTCGCTGGGCGTCGGTACAAAAAAATGCAGATCGAACCTTAAATTTTCCCATAAGAAATAACATGTAAAAGTGGTGGTATTTGGCCCCGAACTCTTGTAGCTTATCTACTACCTTTAGTGTTTTACGGGTCATTCCTCACTCAAGTGCTTGCTTGAATGTGGATTGATCCGTCTTGCTGCAATTGGCACCGTTGTTAATACCATCACCTTCGCTTCTATCATGATTGAAAGGTAAGATAGTTTTCTTTCCTTTTCTGTTGCTACAGGTGAAAGAATGAAGGGTTAAGAGCAATAGCAATATATAGGTCCGCACCATTTTGTTTCTTCTTTCTCATTCATTAAATTTTGGACACTATTAAGATATTTATAATAGTTTTTAAAAATCGGGCTGTGCGCATCTCTTTATAATCACTAAAATATGGTGAAGGAGCTTTGTTATTGCTCTTAAAGATGGGACACGTTGCCCATTCTGGTAAGTTAGTGAAGTGAGTGAAAATAAGAAGCTGCAACTGAAGAAACAAGCCTATTAAATTATGGAGGACGGCTTTCTGGTATGGTATAAATGTACAATATTTGGTGAACTATTTAAATATAGATATCGAATTAATTTTGATGCATAACCGTCATTATCCTTTACTAATAACCTTTTATTTTTAGCTCAGGTTTTGTACAACATCTTCAAATGTTGATGCATAAAACCACCGGTTTATATTAATTTTATACATTTTTTTTAGGTTTTAATTAACGATTTTACTTTTAGGAAAGGTTTTGTCCACTATTTTCAAATGTTGATATATAAAACCACCGGTTTATATTAATTTTATACATTTTTTTTAGGTTTTAATTAACGATTTTACTTTTAGGAAAGGTTTTGTCCACTATTTTCAAATGTTGATATATAAAACCACCGGTTTATATTAATTTTATACATTTTTTTTAGGTTTTAATTAACGATTTTACTTTTAGGAAAAACTCCGCCATGCCGGTCCCAAGCCCGGGGTCCCATAGTATTACGGGAAAGGAGGAGGGATCGAGGAGTAACACCTCGGAAAAAAACCAGGGTCCATCTGGCCCGGATGGTAGTACCCTGTGAGGGCTCCTGCCTAGGATTACAGGTGAAGAAGCTGCTGCCTTGTAGATAGATGGTGGCTCGTCAAAGGCTAGGGGAAGAAAACCCTGAGTAAAAATTACCTAGCCCTACAGGTTGGAGGTTGAGGCACTAGGCTAACTCCCTAGTACTCGGAAAAAATAGAAATGTTAAAAGACCCAATCAAAAGCCTCGGAAGAAAAAGGAACTTTTAAGTCGACCCAAGCAACGGAAAAGGACAATGATTTTGGCTACATGGAATGTACAAGGCATCGCAAGGAAACTGAATGAAGTAATAGTGGAACTTAAAAACCTCAAGATAGACCTGACCGTCGTAACCGAGACAAAAAAGAAGGGACAAGGATCGGAAGGTTTAGGAGAATACGACCACTTTTACAGTGGGGTACCAAAAGAAGAACGGAGGAGTAGGAATTATAATACACCGAAAATGGAGAAGGTGTATAAAGTCATGGGAAGCAGTGAACGAAAGAATAATAAAGCTGAATTTACAAATGTTTGGAGAAAAAATAACAGTGCTAGGAGTTTACGGAGTAGATGAGGGAGATCCGTGGACAACTAAAGAGGAGTTCTACCAAAAAATGAGTGAGGAAATCACGAAATTAGGAAACACGCGAGAACTATTGATACTGGGAGATCTAAACGGAAGAGTTGGGAGGAAGCAAAATGATCCAGTGATTGGAAAGTATGGAGAAGACAGAAGGAACAACAACGGGGAAAGACTAATAGCACTGTGTGAACAAAACAACCTCAAAATTATGAACGGCTTCTACCAACATAAAGAAATCCACAAATTTACACGGACAAACGAGACACGGGGACAAAAATCAATTATCGACTATACTATAGCAAAGCAAAAATCAAACCTAGAAATACGAGACGTAAAAATATGTCGAGGACCAACATGCGGCAGCGACCATTATCTACTTAAAACGAAAATCTGGTTCCCGGGAGGTAAACAAAATAATCAAAACGAATCTAAGGGCAAACTAGCTTCAGAAGAAACCGAAGACACAAAAAAGTACAACCTGGCATCATTGGAGGATGAAACTGCCAGGTGGCTATATAGAAACCGACTGGATCAAAAACTAAGTAACAATATGACATTCACGAACTTGGAAGAGCACTACCTACATATTAAAGAAAGTATACACAACGCAGCATTAGAAGCCCTAGGGAGATACGAAAATATCGCCACCCACAACAAACCATATTGGTGGGACGAGGAAATAGAGAAGGATATAGAGGAAAAAAGGAAGAAATATCAGATATACCTAAGTTCAAAAAAAAATGAAGATAAGGAAACATATAAAAAGGCCCAAACAAAAGTTAGAAGAAAAATCAGCCAGAAGAAAAACGAATCATGGGAGAAAAAATGTATACGGCTAAATACCTACTTGGGAGGAAAAAGGAATACGGAAAGTTGGAGAACACTAAGAAACCTAAGAAGTAATAGATCAAAAGAAATAGTAACCCCGATAACATCACAACAATGGGAAACATACTTTCAAGAGCTATTAACGGAACAACGGATAGAATTCAAAGAAGAGGAAACGCAGAACATAAAAACAATGGGATCACCAGTACGGATAACAAAAGAAGAAGTAAAAAAACAATGTGGATTCCTAAAAAATGGAAGATCACCGGGACCGGGAGAGATATATGGGGAACTAATCAAAAACGGAAGCAGCAAATTGACTGATCACTTAACAAAACTGTTTCAGACGTGCATAAATAAGAAGGAGGTACCAATGGAGTGGAAAACCAGCTATTTAACAACAATATTTAAAAAAGGGGACAGGAACAAATGTGAAAACTATCGAGGTATAGCAGTGACAAGTACATTGAGTAGAATTTATGGAAAAATATTAAAAGCCAAAATCGAAAACGAATACACAGATAGCGAAGCAGAAGAACAAGCAGGTTTCAGAGCAGGAAGGTCGACGGTGGACCACTTATTCACGATAACCCAAGTAATGGAGAAAAAACTAGGTTACAACCAAGAGCTACACTTATTGTTCGTCGACTTAAAGAAGGCATACGACAGCATACCCCTCAGTAAATTGTGGCATGCTCTGGAAACAAGCAATATAAATACAGAATTGATTAAAGCGGTAAGATCATTATACGAAGACATAAAAACAAAAATAAAACAGGGAAAGAATTTCAGTATTTATGGAAAAATATTAAAAGCCAAAATCGAAAACGAATACACAGATAGCGAAGCAGAAGAACAAGCAGGTTTCAGAGCAGGAAGGTCGACGGTGGACCACTTATTCACGATAACCCAAGTAATGGAGAAAAAACTATGTTACAACCAAGAGCTACACTTATTGTTCGTCGACTTAAAGAAGGCATACGACAGCATACCCCTCAGTAAATTGTGGCATGCTCTGGAAACAAGCAATATAAATACAGAATTGATTAAAGCGGTAAGATCATTATACGAAGACATAAAAACAAAAATAAAACAGGGAAAGAACATCAGTAAAGGATTTAAAACAGATAAAGGACTTAAGCAGGGATGTTGTCTGTCACCAACCCTGTTTAAAGCAGCAGGCAATAAAAACATGGAAGAGAAACAGCAGAGGAATGGGTCTGCCCCTTGAAGACTATACAGGGTCCGCAAACGAAGCGTGGACGGAAGATTAAATCGTTATCGAAGAACTTATCACCAATATTGAAACAGCTTGAGATATTGGATTAAAAGCGGCATGTTTTAAAAATATTTTACATTATACAGGGTGGCCCAAAAAAGTGTGACAGCATAAAGTTATATTTTTTTAAATGGGACACCCAGTATTTTATTGCATATTTAGGTTCGTATTACTATCGTTTATAAGTTCCTCAAATTTTATTTTATTTGGTTCTGTAGTTTCGGAGAAATAAATTAAAAACTAAAAAAAAAAGTTTTGCAGTCCTGAATAAAAAAATCAAAAAAAACAATCCGGAACCATTTTTCTAACCTCAGCATTGAGTGAAATTTATGACAAGAGGTCTAGAGATACTATTAATGTAATTGCGTTTATTTATTTTATACAGGGTGTTCATAATAAGCTTTCAAAAACCCCACATTTTAAAATAATTTTTCTCAAATTTTTCAAATGGAACACCCTGTATATTATTTGGCTATTTGACGTAGAATTCATAGACAATTTTTTTTTGTAATACAAGCATATAAGTTATATCCAGCCGTTTTCGAAATAATTGTAAATATTATAAATTATGTTGTTTAAATAGAGTTTTTATTGGGAAATTTTGTTATAGGCGACTAGACTAATAATTGTAAACTAAAGTTAATGTTCAAAATAGCTTCCTTTTAGTTAATTTAATGATTTTCCTCTACGGCCAACAGAACTCTGAATTCATTTTCTTCATTAATAACGGGTTTATTGATTATCATCCTTTTTGTGTACGCAGTGCTTCCTGTTACTACAAATCTTTGCAACAACTTCTCGAATGTTTTTGGTCTCGGCTTTCTCTCAATATCTGGATATCTTTCAGCATACACTCAGCTCGCGAGGAGGCAATTTCGTGCACATTCACCCAGTATGAAAATCATATTTACCATTTATAAACTTGTAAAATCCGACATTTCGTGTAAGTTAGTACTTAATTTCGACGACTGAACAAATGTAAATAATTTTATTTAACTGTCATAGTGACAACCTAAACAAAAAGAAATTATGGCAACTCGATTAAGAATAAAAAATAAAATTAAATAATAAAAATAGCAAAAATGTATGCTTTTAAAATTTATATCGAAATAACTAAAATACGGTAAACTCTAAGAGTAAAAGGAAGCTATTTTGAACTTTTACATTAGTTTACAATTATTAGTCTAGTCGCCTATAACAAAATTTTCCAATAAAAACTCTATTTAAACAACATAATTTATAATATTTACAATTATTTCGAAAACGGCTGGATATAACTTATATGCTTGTATTACAAAAAAAAATTGTCTATGAATTCTACGTCAAATAGCCAAATAATATACAGGGTGTTCCATTTGAAAAACTTGAGAAAAATTATTTTAAAATGTGACATTTTTGAAAGCTTATTATGAACACCCTGTATAAAATAAATAAACGCAATTACATTCATAGTATCTCTAGACCTCTTGTCATAAATTTCACTCAATGCCGAGGTTAGAAAAATGGTTCTGGATTGTTTTTTTTGATTTTTTTATTCAGGACTGCAAAACTTTTTTTTTAGTTTTTAATTTATTTCTCCGAAACTACAGAACCAAATTAAATAAAATTTGAGGCACTTATAAACGATAGTAATACGAACCTAAATATGCAATAAAATACTGGGTGTCCCATTTAAAAAAATATAACTTTATGCTGTCATATTTTTTTGGGCCACCCTGTATAATGTAAAATATTTTTAAAACATGCCGCTTTTAATCCAATATCTCAAGCTGTTTCAATATTGGTGATAAGTTCTTCGATAACGATTTAATCTTCCGTCCACGCTTCGTTGGCGGACCCTGTATACTATACACGTTGAGCTTCGCGGATGACCAAGTAGTAATCGCACAAGATTATGAAGACCTTGAATATATGACCCGAAAGCTGATAGAGGAGTACACCAAATGGGGATTGGAAGTCAACTTATCCAAAACAGAATATATGTGTATAGGAGGAGAACAACGGGACCTTATACTAAACAGTGGAAAAACAATAAAACAATGTACAGAGTATAAATATCTGGGTATGAGACTAACAAACAACGGAGATTTAACAGAAGCAATAAAAGACCGAAATACACAGGGAAGAAAGGCAATAGCATTACTTAATAGCGTGCTCTGGGACAAAAATATTAGCAAGGAAAACAAAACAAGAATTTACAACACAATCGTAAAGGCAATAACCACCTACTCCTCGGAGGTATGGCCACTAAAAGAGACAACAAAGAAAATGCTGAAAGCAACAGAAATGGACTACTGGAGGAGAGCGGCGGGCAGGTCAACGATGGAAAGGATACCAAATGAGAGAATCAGAGAGGTAATGAAAGTCAAGCATACAATAGTGGACGACATTCAGGATAAACAACTAATATGGTTTGGGCATGTACAACGAATGCCAGAGACAAGAATACCTAAACAAGTGATGCAGTGGAAACCAGGCGGAAGGAGGAAACGCGGAAGACCAAGAAGAAGCTGGAGAGAGGGAGTAGACGAAGAGGTCCAAAAGCTCCGACTGGAAGAAGGTGCATGGAGAGATAGAGAAGGATGGAGATTGGGAATCGGAAGACGTAGAACGTTGTAAACCGATGTTATATATATATATATATACTTTTAGGAAAGGTTTTATCCACTATTTTCAAATGTTGATATATAAAACCACCGGTTTATATTAATTTTATACATTTTTTTTAGGTTTTAATTAACGATTTTACTTTTAGGAAAGGTTTTGTCCACTACGCCCACAATGAGAAGAATGTGGGAAGTGTGGAGATGAATGAAGAGCAATATCCTCATTTTTACAGGTATTTTCCCATAAGGAAATTTAGGGTTCGATTTGCATTTTTTTTTACCGACGCCTACCGTCGCGACGCTTAGAATGAGAAGAACGTGACGCAATTTACCAGTGGCTGTTAGCGTCTCCACCATAACCATCAAACTTTAATATTTGATTTAAATTTTACTTTTTGTGTGTGTGTGTGTGTGTGTGTGTTTATCGCAACCATTTGAGGATGGCTGATAAATTTTCAGTCATTACTTATAATGAAATAGAAAATTTATTAAATCATCCTGAGAGGGTGGCGATAAATAATAGAGTTAAAACTTAAATATTTTATATACGATTTGGCTTCTGTGATATAAAGGGATGATCGACTTTTTTCCGCATGGAAACACGACAGGTACCCTTTCGAGGGGAGACGTACCGACTCTGGTGATCGATAATCCCTCCCTACAAAAGAGGTTGACACTTTTAAAGAGTTAGGTATATACAGTGTTTTCCATATGTCTTATAGACACGATCAGGGAAAATTGTTGCCTGTTGGCTATTAAAGAAATCATCTATCGGCCATCTCTAAAGGGTTATGATGGGAAATTATAATTTTCTAAATTTGTATGTGTCTTTCCTTCAATATTTTTTTTTTAATTAGGGGTTTAAATTTAAAAGCAACAAACGTTAAAAACTGATATGTAAGAATTAAGAGATTTTTTTTTACTTTGAATGTGATTTTTCAACTATTTTTTGGATAATTTAGAAGTAAAAAAAACTGTATTTAATCAGTAATTACTTATAATGAAATAGAAAATTTATCAGCCATCCTGAAATGGTTGCGATAAACACACACACACACAAAAAGTAAAATTTAAATCAAATATTAAAGTTTGATGGTTATGGTGGAGACGCTAACAGCCACTGGTAAATTGCGTCACGTTCTTCTCATTCTAAGCGACGCGACGGTAGGCGTCGGTAAAAAAAATGCAAATCGAACCCTAAATTTCCTTATGGAAAATACCTGTAAAAATGATGATATTGCTCTTCATTCATCTCCACACTTTCCACATTCTTCTCATTCTGGGTGTCGCGACGCTAAGCGTCGTTAGATTTAAAATGCAGATCGAACCTTAAATTTCCTTATGGGAAAATACATGTAAAAATGACGATATTTGCTCTCCATTCATCTCCACACTCCTCACGTTCTTCTCATTCTCGCTGGGCGTCGGTACAAAAAAATGCAGATCGAACCTTAAATTTTCCCATAAGAAATAACATGTAAAAGTGGTGGTATTTGGCCCCGAACTCTTGTAGCTTATCTACTACCTTTAGTGTTTTACGGGTCATTCCTCACTCAAGTGCTTGCTTGAATGTGGATTGATCCGTCTTGCTGCAATTGGCACCGTTGTTAATACCATCACCTTCGCTTCTATCATGATTGAAAGGTAAGATAGTTTTCTTTCCTTTTCTGTTGCTACAGGTGAAAGAATGAAGGGTTAAGAGCAATAGCAATATATAGGTCCGCACCATTTTGTTTCTTCTTTCTCATTCATTAAATTTTGGACACTATTAAGATATTTATAATAGTTTTTAAAAATCGGGCTGTGCGCATCTCTTTATAATCACTAAAATATGGTGAAGGAGATTTGTTATTGCTCTTAAAGATGGGACACGTTGTCCATTCTGGTAAGTTAGTGAAGTGAGTGAAAATAAGAAGCTGCAACTGAAGAAACAAGCCTATTAAATTATGGAGGACGGCTTTCTGGTATGATATAAATGTACAATATTTGGTGAACTATTTAAATATAGATACCTAAATTAATTTAAGATAAATCGGCCGTCTACTAATACATTTGTTTTAGCCACACTATTCATTATACTAGCCAACATGGAACCGATGGGGAATCTATAATCCATGGCCAATAAAAGCCAGAAAAAGGAAGAAATGGAATCGAATTAATTTTGATGCATAACCGTCATTATCCTTTACTAATAACCTTTTATTTTTAGCTCAGGTTTTGTCCAACATCTTCAAATGTTGATGCATAAAACCACCGGTTTATATTAATTTTATACATTTTTTTTAGGTTTTAATTAACGATTTTACTTTTAGGAAAGGTTTTGTCCACTATTTTCAAATGTTGATATATAAAACCACCGGTTTATATTAATGTTATACATTTTTTAGGTTTTAATTAACGATTTTACTTTTAGGAAAGGTTTTGTCCACTATTTTCAAATGTTGATATATAAAACCACCGGTTTATATTAATTTTATACATTTTTTTTAGGTTTTAATTAACGATTTTACTTTTAGGAAAGGTTTTGTCCACTATTTTCAAATGTTGATATATAAAACCACCGGTTTATATTAATTTTATACATTTTTTTTAGGTTTTAATTAACGATTTTACTTTTAGGAAAGGTTTTGTCCACTATTTTCAAATGTTGATATATAAAACCACCGGTTTATATTAATTTTATATATTTTTTTTAGGTTTTAATTAACGATTTTACTTTTAGGAAAGGTTTTGTCCACTATTTTCAAATGTTGATATATAAAACCACCGGTTTATATTAATTTTATACATTTTTTTTAGGTTTTAATTAACGATTTTACTTTTAGGAAAGGTTTTATCCACTATTTTCAAATGTTGATATATAAAACCACCGGTTTATATTAATTTTATACATTTTTTTTAGGTTTTAATTAACGATTTTACTTTTAGGAAAGGTTTTGTCCACTACGCCCACAATGAGAAGAATGTGGGAAGTGTGGAGATGAATGAAGAGCAATATCATCATTTTTACAGGTATTTTCCCATAAGGAAATTTAGGGTTCGATTTGCATTTTTTTTTACCGAAGCCTACCGTCGCGACGCTTAGAATGAGAAGAACGTGACGCAATTTACCAGTGGCTGTTAGCGTCTCCACCATAACCATCAAACTTTAATATTTGATTTAAATTTTACTTTTTGTGTGTGTGTGTGTGTGTGTTTATCGCAACCATTTGAGTATGGCTGATAAATTTTCAGTCATTACTTATAATGAAATAGAAAATTTATTAAATCATCCTGAGAGGGTTGCGATAAATAATAGAGTTAAAACTTAAATATTTTATATACGATTTGGCTTCTGTGATATAAAAGGATGATCGACTTTTTTCCGCATGGAAACACGACAGGTACCCTTCCGAGGGGAGACGTACCGACTCTGGTGATCGATAATCCCTCCCTACAAAAGAGGTTGACACTTTTAAAGAGTTAGGTATATACAGTGTTTTCCATATGTCTTATAGACACGATCAGGGAAAATTGTTGCCTGTTGGCTATTAAAGAAATCATCTATCGGCCATCTCTAAAGGGTTATGATGGGAAATTATAATTTTCTAAATTTGTATGTGTCTTTCCTTCAATATTTTTTTTTTAATTAGGGGTTTAAATTTAAAAGCAACAAACGTTAAAAACTGATATGTAAGAATTAAGAGATTTTTTTTTACTTTGAATGTGATTTTTCAACTATTTTTTGGATAATTTAGTAGTAAAAAAAACTGTATTTAATCAGTAATTACTTATAATGAAATAGAAAATTTATCAGCCATCCTGAAATGGTTGCGATAAACACACACACACACACAAAAAGTAAAATTTAAATCAAATATTAAAGTTTGATGGTTATGGTGGAGACGCTAACAGCCACTGGTAAATTGCGTCACGTTCTTCTCATTCTAAGCGTCGCGACGGTAGGCGTCGGTAAAAAAAATGCAAATCGAACCCTAAATTTCCTTATGGAAAATACCTGTAAAAATTATGATATTGCTCTTCATTCATCTCCACACTTCCCACATTCTTCTCATTCTGGGCGTCGCGACGCTAAGCGTCGTTAGATTTAAAATGCAGATCGAACCTTAAATTTCCTTATGGGAAAATACATGTAAAAATGACGATATTTGCTCTCCATTCATCTCCACACTCCTCACATTCTTCTCATTCTCGCTGGGCGTCGTCGGTACAAAAAAATGCAGATCGAACCTTAAATTTTCCCATATGAAATAACATGTAAAAGTGGTGGTATTTGGCCCCGAACTCTTGTAGCTTATCTACTACCTTTAGTGTTTTACTGGTCATTCCTCACTCAAGTGCTTGCTTGAATGTGGATTGATCCGTCTTGCTGCAATTGGCACCGTTGTTAATACCATCACCTTCGCTTCTATCATGATTGAAAGGTAAGATAGTTTTCTTTCCTTTTCTGTTGCTACAGGTGAAAGAATGAAGGGTTAAGAGCAATAGCAATATATAGGTCCGCACCATTTTGTTTCTTCTTTCTCATTCATTACATTAAATTTTGGACACTATTAAGATATTTATAATAGTTTTTAAAAATTGGGCTGTGCGCATCTCTTTATAATCACTAAAATATGGTGAAGGAGCTTTGTTATTGCTCTTAAAGATGGGACACGTTGCCGATACTGGTAAGTTAGTGAAGTGAGTGAAAATAAGAAGCTGCAACTGAAGAAACAAGCCTATTAAATTATGGAGGACAGCTTTCTGGTATGGTATAAATGTACAATATTTGGTGAACTATTTAAATATAGATACCTAAATTAATTTAAGATAAATCGGCCGTCTACTAATACATTTGTTTTAGCCACACTATTCATTATACTAGCCAACATGGAACCGATGGGGAATCTATAATCCATGGCCAATAAAAGCCAGAAAAAGGAAGAAATGGAATCGAATTAATTTTGATGCATAACCGTCATTATCCTTTACTAATAACCTTTTATTTTTAGCTCAGGTTTTGTCCAACATCTTCAAATGTTGATGCATAAAACCACCGGTTTATATTAATTTTATACATTTTTTTTAGGTTTTAATTAACGATTTTACTTTTAGGAAAGGTTTTGTCCACTATTTTCAAATGTTGATATATAAAACCACCGGTTTATATTAATTTTATACATTTTTTAGGTTTTAATTAACGATTTTACTTTTAGGAAAGGTTTTGTCCACTATTTTCAAATGTTGATATATAAAACCACCGGTTTATATTAATTTTATACATTTTTTTTAGGTTTTAATTAACGATTTTACTTTTAGGAAAGGTTTTGTCCACTATTTTCAAATGTTGATATATAAATCCACCGGTTTATATTAATTTTATACATTTTTTTTAGGTTTTAATTAACGATTTTACTTTTAGGAAAGGTTTTGTCCACTATTTTCAAATGTTGATATATAAAACCACCGGTTTATATTAATTTTATACATTTTTTTTTAGGTTTTAATTAACGATTTTACTTTTAGGAAAGGTTTTGTCCACTATTTTCAAATGTTGATATATAAAACCACCGGTTTATATTAATTTTATACATTTTTTTTTTGGTTTTAATTAACGATTTTACTTTTAGGAAAGGTTTTATCCACTATTTTCAAATGTTGATATATAAAACCACCGGTTTATATTAATTTTATACATTTTTTTTAGGTTTTAATTAACGATTTTACTTTTAGGAAAGGTTTTGTCCACTATTTTCAAATGTTGATATATAAAACCACCGGTTTATATTAATTTTATACATTTTTTTTAGGTTTTAATTAACGATTTTACTTTTAGGAAAGGTTTTGTCCACTATTTTCAAATGTTGATATATAAAACCACCGGTTTATATTAATTTTATACATTTTTTTTAGGTTTTAATTAACGATTTTACTTTTAGGAAAGGTTTTGTCCACTATTTTCAAATGTTGATATATAAAACCACCGGTTTATATTAATTTTATACATTTTTTTTAGGTTTTAATTAACGATTTTACTTTTAGGAAAGGTTTTGTCCACTATTTTCAAATGTTGATATATAATACCACCGGTTTATATTAATTTTATACATTTTTTTTAGGTTTTAATTAACGATTTTACTTTTAGGAAAGGTTTTGTCCACTATTTTCAAATGTTGATATATAAAACCACCGGTTTATATTAATTTTATACATTTTTTTTAGGTTTTAATTAACGATTTTACTTTTAGGAAAGGTTTTATCCACTATTTTCAAATGTTGATATATAAAACCACCGGTTTATATTAATTTTATACATTTTTTTTAGGTTTTAATTAACGATTTTACTTTTAGGAAAGGTTTTGTCCACTATTTTCAAATGTTGATATATAAAACCACCGGTTTATATTAATTTTATACATTTTTTTTTGGTTTTAATTAACGATTTTATTTTAGGAAAGGTTTTGTCCAGTATTTTCGAATATTGATGTACAAAACCACCCTTTTTGTGTTTTAATTAACAGTTTTTTTTAGGATTTAAGAATATATTATAGGTGGTCAAACTTGAATGGTCCTTATATATTCTTGGCAGCTGTTTGCATTTTAGGTTGTTGTTTTTAATGGGTAAGCAGCTGTCTGTTGTTGCCCCCCCCCTGGTTCAGGGCCGTACAACACTGACGATGGTCATGGAAGGCCGAAACAGTTGCTGAGGCCTTAGAGGATATTAATACAAGGTATGCATACTCAATCCAGTATTTATTTAAATGTTTCTATGAATTGACTAAATTAACTATCCTACAAATTTAAATAACATGATTCCCACGTCCTTTTTTTGAGTTTTAAAATTTACGTATCGATCTACTAAAAATTGTTGCCACGCTTTGGTCGTTTCATAATTGCACAATTCCAGGTTTGACTGTTTGGAGAAGGTCAAAGCCCGAAAGTAAATTAAACTTCGCTATAAAATCCCAAAATTGAGCAAAACTGTTGGTTATTTTTTTTCGAGCTTTGCTCCTAATATACAATATACAGGGTATCCCAAAATATGTGGGCAATCTCCCGGACTCAGATAGAACACTTAAAAATAACAGGAGAAGTTCTTATAAATTTTTTTCCTACAGCCCCCCCCCCCCCCCTACGGACGTCCCTGGAAATCGTTATTTTTTAAATAATTTATTAAGTACTAGGTGTAATTTAATATTTTTTTAGTATATTGGTTAGTAGATGAGTCTCCTTAAAATTCGCCCTTCCCTTTTAAACACATTTGGCTTATTTAGTTTGCCAGGGACGGACTAGACGTAACACAAAAATGTTTTTTTGTACACCTTGTATGATGAAGGAACGGCAATAATATTTTTGGATACTCTAAACCTTAAGCTGAAAAAAAAGTACTCTTGATCAATGTCGATAAAGGTTTAAAGGTTTTCGAAAAAAAAATATTTTTGTTCAATATGGTGTTTTGCATTAGTTGTTGTTTTATGTTCATAAAATTCACTCATTGTTGCTATGGTTTTTTTCACATGTACCGATTTAAATAAGAATATTTATGCCAGTGTCAGTTTATGGTAGTGTCTTGAAATTTGCGGTTTTTCTCCTTTGTCTTATTAGTTACTAACTTAGTAATGGAATTTACGTATTCTTCAATAATCCGGCCAAACATTTCAACTGCATTGTATACATTATGATCAGCATTTGATAGTACTCGGTAATTCAAGCAAACAAAAATTACAAATTACTTCACAAAATAATATAAAATTTAATAAGTATGCTTCTGTTTTAAATAATTTTTGTTTATGTACTATTTTCTAGTTGTTTTCTATTAAATGTTTCGTTTTTCAATAAAAAATCTGTCTCGCTTCAATAATCCGGATTATTTACTAATCCGGATGACCGCGGTTTTAATTAGTCCGGATTATCGAGGTTGCACTGTATTAACTTTTCTTCGAACAAACCCGAAAAAACCCAAAGATTCACATTCAGTATCTCGGCACTCAATTAAAAAACACCCTGTATAACTAAATGTTATTTTTCCGTTAAATATTATTATGGGCCCAATAATATCCCCCAAAAAAATCAAAAATAAATGCAGGGTCTTTTTAAAATAATTGGAAAAATCTAAAATTTTGCGTTTCGGTTTTAATTTTTTCCTGACTTTGTTAAAAAATAAATGTCACTTTCTCATTCCTACTTTTTATTCTCCATAAGATTGCATCATCAGATCTTTAATGCGACGTTTTGTCTTTGGGTCACCATCATCAACTTAACTTTGTTTAAATTATGAAAGAGGAACTAAATCTACGTTCGTCGGAATATAAGACTTACTGGTTTTCCGACGTTTTGTTCCTTAAATTGACCATCTTCATTAAAATAACCCTAGTCCGTTCCTGTAATTAACTTTTGTTTCGACGAAACTGAAGATTTTAAAATTATTATTGTATTATAGTATTTAAAAAAATTAAGTCGATGATGGTGACCCAAAGACGAAACGTCGTATTAAATAAGATCTGATCATGCCATCTCGAGAAGAATAAAAAGTAACAATGAAAAAGTGAAATTTATTTTTGGACATCTTTTCGAACAATATCAGCAACAAATAAAAACCGAAACGCAAAATGTTAGATTTTTTCAAATGTTTTGAAAGCCCCTGTATTTATTTTTGATTTTTTTGTGGCATATTATTGGGTCCATAATTATGCAACTTTGCCCCAATATAACCGACTTCGTATCTCTTACCGTTTCCGAAATTCCAATGGTGAGGGACGTGTTTGTTACACCCTGAATAGCAAGAATCAGCTAAGCTAAGTTAGCTAATTAGTTAATGAATTTATTATAGCTAGTTGTGATTAGAACTAGAATTTTTTTTTAAGAAAATATTTTTTTCCCTCCCAACTAATGTGAACTGAAATTAATTTTATTTTTTGGCTTTGGCTTCCCCCAAGCCTTCTTCCCTGAACAGGTATTTCTTATTTCATAACTCATCTGGAGTTCGCTAGTGTTGGCTATTTATTTTTAATAATATATGCTCATTAGCATTGACCTAATATTTTTACTCAATCACTTGTTCATGTCAAAATGTACAATTTCTCAAATAAGCCTTCGTGTCGATTATGACCTACACTTTGCTAATTTACTCAAATTTGCCTATTTATATGAAAACTAAACGCATTTTACTTTGTTTTAGGATCATGATCATGGGCACTAAAGAAAATTTATAAAATCCGGCACGCGAATTTTCCAGGGTAGCAGAAGACACAGGAACCAATCGCGCGGTCAAATCAATCCGATTCTTTTTAGTCTAACGTACAGAAAGAATCTGGCAGATAAATCAGTCCGGTCTTTCCTAGTCTAACGTACAGGAATGATCTGATTGATCGTTTTGCTGAACCCCATCGCGCCTTAATCAATCCGATTTGTTTTAGTCTAACGTACAGAAAAAATCTGATTGGTAAATCGGTCCGACTTTTCCTAGTCTAACGTAGAGGAAGGATCTGACTGATCGTATTGACAATTTCAAAATGGGGTATGAATGATTAAACAAAATGAACTTTTTATCGCGTTATGATGACATAACTTTTAAGCAGCTATTATAAGCAATCGTAACTTCATAAAAATGTATATGCAGTATTTGAAGTAGATTCATCGAATCAAACTCCGTTGGTTTCTGTGTCTGTTTAATTGCCGATTCCCTAAGGACCAGTTGCTGCAAAAAATTGTTGTTTTTTGGATCGGTCCGAGGGCTTCAATTGACTGCGACCATGGAAACTTAAACCTGCAAGCTAAACATTCGGGACACAAGCTGGATTAGAGCAGCCTGCGAGAGTTTATTAAGGTAATATTTAGTTTAAAAATATCATTTTAAGGTTTCCATCAGTGTTGGTTGATCAATGTTTCATTGTTTTCGAAAATAAGTATGTGTAAAGTGAATCGTAGTTGCCAATATTTTAAATGTGCATTTATTTGGTTTTCTGTTTTCTGCGTTCACCAACCAAAACATCAATTTTACTGGGGAAGCTTGAAACTAATAATATTTTATTTTTATATGCAAAGCAGTTTAGCAATCAAAAGATTTCGAGCTGTAATTATTGAACAATAATTAATGGACGGAAGAGAGAACTACATGTTTGTTGGCTGAATGGCAACAATGTTGAAGTCTGGCTATATCAGATGGTTAAATATTCAAACATAACCATACTTACCGATGAAAAGATAAATCCTTATTTAATGAACCACTCGTTTACAAACTACAGATGAATCAACCAAAATATATAACAATCCGTTAGATCAAAGGGCAAACATAGCAATGTTTACGAGATGAGTATTCATTCACCTTTTGCTTATCTTTTGGGCCCGAATCGTAGTAAAATAGAAATAGTTGTTGCCAAAGTGCAGTTGGATTAGTTCAAGATTCGTTTGATACTTTTAAGTATAATAATATTGGTTTAAAGAATCTCTCATCGCCTTTTTACAGTTTATAGTAAAATTATTGGGAAATAAATTGATTTTAAGAGCAATTACTGAATAATCTTAAACCAGTTCTATTTGCCAAATTAACAAATCTTTAATTGTGATTTTGCAAGATACCTTTGCGATAAATATGGCTATGGCTATGCTGCAATAATGACCGAAAGATTTGGGAAAGAGTGTTTGCAGTCGTTGCGTAGGCTAGAAATGTACATTTTTCTATCTGTAGTTTGTAATAGCTTTGGTCCGTACCAACATTGGAAAAACGAAGCGCTTGATGTCTGTATGCGTGTTTGTTTGTCCGTTTGTCTGTCGCAGCTCGTTTCCCTCATAAATAGTTAAAATTAGACATTGTTATTTACTTATGAGCATGACACAAAACGTTTTAAAATTTTCAACTTATTCGAATAATGACTGTACCAACTGTTAGGATGATAAAAATTGATTTTTGTTACATTTAGTACTGCTCTAGTTAAGAATTTATATCCTTTAGACTTTCATAACTATTAAGTCAAAATTGATAAAAAATTGTGTCGTCGAAATTGTTCACCGATAAATAAGTAAGGATAAAAAAGGGTTGGTACTAATCATAACGCAATGTAATTTAGATTTAGATATATCATATTCGCTTTTAGAGCTAATGGTAGTGACACATTCGCCATATAATTATTTAACATATAAATTAATAAGAACAAAAATCGAATTTTATCAAACCTATAATAACTGATTTCAACTTTTATTGATATAAACTGTGTAACTAAAAATTTTCTCTATTGTTTCAGGTAAGTGAGCATGATTGGTGTTGGAAGCGTCCGTTTCGCGTTGTCGGCAAACAAGTCTTCGCCTTAACGTCATGTTGTTACAACCTGGAATAAGTGAACAGTGACCTTTAGTGTTTTACGGGTCATTCCTCACTCAAGTGCTTGCTTGAACGTGGATTGATCCTTCTTGCTGCAATTGGCACCGTTGTTAATACCACCACCTTCGCTTCTATCATGATTGAAAGGTAAGATAGTTTTCTCTCCTTTCCTGTTACTACAGGTGAAAGAATGAAGGGTTAAGAGCAATAGCAATATATAGGTCCGCACTATTTTGTTTCTTCTTTCTCATTCATTATATTTTGGATCACCAAAATATGGTGAAGGAGCTTTGTTATTGCTCTTAAAGATGGGACACGTTGCCAATTCTGGTAAGTTAGTGAAGTGAGTGAAAATAAGAAGCTGCAACTGAAGAAACAAACCTATTAAATTATGGAGGAAGGCTTTCTGGTATGGTATAAATGTAAAATATTTGGTAAACTATTTAAATATAGATTACCTGAATTAATTTAAGATAAATCAGTCGTCTTATACGTTTGTTTTAGGCACACTATTCATTATACTGGCCAACATGGAACCGATGGAGAATCTATAATCCATGTTGAATAAAAGCCAGAAAAAGGAAGAAATAGAATCGAATTAATTTCGATGCATAACCCTCATTATCCTTTACTAATAACCTTTTATTTTCAGGTTACTAACCAATTCATTTTTAGCTTAGGTTTTGTCCAACATCTTCAAATGTTGATGTATAAAACCACCGGGTTATATTAATTTTATACATTTTTTTTAGGTTATAATTAACGATTTGACTTTTAGGAAAGGTTTTGTCCAATATTTTCGAATATTGATGTATAAAACCACCCTTCTTGTGTTTTAATTAACAGCTTTTTTTAGGGTTTAAGAATATATTATAAGTGGTCAAACTTGAATGTTCCTTATATATTCTTGGCAGCTGTTTGCATTTTAGGTTGTTGTTTTTAATGGGTAAGCAGCTGTCTGTTGTTGCCCCCCCCTGGTGCAGGGCCGTACAACACTGACGATGGCCATGGAATGCCGAAACAGTTGCCGAGGCCTTAGAGGATATGAATACAAGGTATGCATACTCAATCTAGTATTTATTTAAATATTTCTATGAATTGACTAAATTAACTATCCTACAAATTTAAATAACATGATTCCCACGTAGTACTTAGTTTTAAAATTTACGTATCGATCTACTAAAAATTGTTGCCAAGCTTTGGTCGTATTTCATAATTGCAGAATTCCAGGTTTGGGTGTTTGGAGACGGTCAAAGCCCGAAAGTAAATTAAATTTCGCTTTAAAACGTCCAATCCTAAAATTTAGCAAAAGTGGTGGTTATTTTTTTCGAGCTTTGCTCCTAATATACAATATACAGGGTGTCCCAAAATATGTTGGCAATCTCCCGGATTCAGATAGAACACTTAAAAATAACAGGAGAAGTTCTTATCAATTTTTCTTCCTACGGCCTCCCCTACGGACGTCCCTGGAATTCGTTGTTCTTAAATAATTTATTAAGTACTAGGTGTAATTTAATAATTTTTTAGTATATTGGTTAGTAGATGAGTCTCCTTAAAATTCGCCCTTTTAAACACATTTGGCTTATTTAGTTTGCCAGGGACGGACTAGACGTAACACGAAAATGTTTTCTTTTGTACACCTTGTATGATGAAGGAACGACAATAATATTTTTGGAGACTCTAAACCTTAAGCTGAAAAAAGGTACTCTTGATCAATGTCGATAAAGTGAACTGTTTTCAAAAAAAAAACATTTTTGTTCATTAGTTGCATTAGTTGTTGTTTTATGTTCATAAAATTCTCTCATTTCACATGTACCGATTTAAATAAGAATATTTATGCCAGTGTCAGTTTATGGTAGTGTCTTGAAATTTGCGGTTTTTCTTCCTTGTCTTATTAGTTAGTAACTTATAGTAATGAAATTTACGTATACTTAATATAAATCATATTGAACAAAAATATTTTTTTTTCGAAAACAGTTCATTTTATCGACATTGATCGAGAGTATCTCGACATTTCTCTTTGAAAATTATGTTCTATGTTTTTTTTTAACTATTTTTTATTATAATACACTCACGTGCAAAGAAAACGGCCACTACAAAATTTTGATAAAGTTTTAGGCGTTATAACCTTTTTATTTTTAGTCCGATGATGAATGATTTTTTTAGAGCACTGTAGCTACAACTATCAGTTTTAACGTGTCTTTTACAGGGTGTCCCTTTTACAAAACCCAACACCCTGTCGAATAATCAAGTATCAAAATTATTTCGATATAACAGTTTTCATTTAGAGTAATTTATTTTGCACATTTTGTTTTTTTTTTATTCATGTCCAATACATGCAAAATGATTTTGGTTATCAATAATTTAAGTTTTTCCATAATTTCTGCTGCAATATGAATTCAGTAATTTCTTTCATAAGGAGGAGGTTCCGTGATGGTATGAACCGAAGTATATACAGGGTGTTACAAATTCGGCCTTCGCCATAGGGATTTCAGAAACAGTAAGAGATACGAAGTTGGTTAAATTGGGGCAGAGTTGCATAATTATGGGACCAATAATATGCCGCAAAAAAATCAAAAATAAATACTGAGGCTTTCAAGATATTTGAAAGAATTTAAATTTTTGCGTTTCGATTTTTATTTTTTCCTGACTTTTCGAAGAACTGTCCGAAAATAAATTTCACTTTTTCATTGCAACAAGATGGCATTATCAGATCTTTCATGCGACGTTTCCGTCTTTGGGTCGCCATCATCAACTTAATTATTTTAAATGCGGGCCTGGATCTATTTGTTTAAATTATGAGAGAGGTCCGAAATCTACGTTCAGTGGTATACAACATCTACTGGGTTTTCGACGTTTTGTTCCTTAATTGACTATCTTCATTAAAATTCCCCCAGTATACGTTCCGGTAATTTACTTTTTTTTTAATTTGGTATAATTCGAAAATGTAAAACTCAATGCCTCTTTTAAAAGTTTTAAGAAAGTGCTACATTACTTACATACTAGGGGTATTTTAATGAAGATGGTCAATTTAAGAAACAAAACGTCGGAAAATCAGTAAGTGTTGTATACCACTGAACGTAGATTTCGGCCGTCTTTCATAATTTAAACAAAAAGATGCAGGCCCGTATTTAAAAAAATTAAATTGATGAAGGTGACCTAAAGACGAAACGTCGCCTGAAAAATCTACCATACCACCTTGTGGAGAATGAAAAGTAGCAATGCGAAAGTGATTTATTTTTGGACATCTTTTCAAACAAAGTCAGGGAAATTTAAAAACCGAAACACAACATTTTAGATTTTTTCAAATATTTTGAAAGCACCTGTATTTGTTTTGGATTTTTTGCGGCATATTATTTGGCCCATTGAAGGCCGAATTTGTAACATCGTGTATTGAGATATATTTAAGGCCGTACTTTGTAGAGAAAGAAATTTATTAGCGACTGAAACTCCCGCGAGCTGGACATACTAGCGATATCACGACGTGGTGCAAAATACTCCTTGAACAGCGGCTCCACACTGAAATACAACAACCATCGAATTGGGCCAATCGGTGAATCTTCCGTCTCGGCATATTTCAAAGACAATGTTATTTTAATGCTCGCACTAGTCATAGTCTTCTCTTCCCCTTACCTCACCGCCCGGCACGGCAGTTCGAATAAAATATAATTTCTTCTATTTAGCCCTTTCTTGAATACTCAAGGAAGGTCAGTGAGAGTTTTCGCGTTACCTACGTAACATAATGAGAAATAGCTCTTACCATATAACAACAATCGAAAGTACATAATAATATTATTATACATATATATATGCTCAAGAACACTAAATATGTTTAAATTAAAACAATCCAAATACACAATATTACACAAACGATCAATAATTATTAAAATTATTATAAATTCAAATAAAAAGAATGACGCTGCAAAAATGGCCAAACAAAAGGCGATTTGCTGGAAAATATATGCCGGTACTTATACGGAAAGCTACCACCTCGCATTCGCGAAATCAGAGAACAATAGATATAGGCTTTTATAGGACTCTTCAAGCGCATATAACTACGAAATTTTTTAACCAATTTAAAAAATGGAAAATAAAAAATATTTATGATTTTCTGCGTCCGTCGATGAGTTTAGAAAATCGATATTTTCGGTTTGAATTTAAAAAAAATTAATTTTGCCAAGAAATTATACACAAACTACACAAAAATAGAAAATTTATTAAAATCGCACTAAAAATGATAAAGGATTGTTGGTTTTTTTGAAAAGGTGGTTTTAGACGAGTGGTAGATCAGCCTTAAAATCTTTGCTATGAAAATATCTGCAAAATGTGGCATAATATTACGGAATCCACCTGTAATTGGTTTCTATGTACTTAACCCTTTCGCTGCGGAGAGGTCTTCAACCTAACTCCAGTGCGTGATACTTTATAGTACTGTAGCATGGGAGCAGTTTGCAAAAATCCAAAATTTCTACAAGAAATACAATAATATCGAAATAATCAATGTTTACTCATGCTTATATAGGATAATAATAAATGTACTCGCATAAGTACTTTCACGCGCACTCGCAAAAGTATTTGCATTACACAGTCGCATACCCGTAAGCATAAAAAACATTCATAGTACGCATAGTACGCATATAAACACATACCGGCTGTTTCAGGAGGAACGATCCTGTAAGTTTTTTGTTGTTTAAATCACTGAAATAAAATTTGATGGGTTTGTTCGCATTTTACGAAATGACCGACTCCATTTTGTAACTGCCGGTTTAACCGGAAATGACTTAATTGACTTTTATTTTGTTAATAGAACACCCAGTATATTTTTGGCTATATCGATTCAGAACACCATTCCAATCAACGACCACACACTAAATAACTTCTTTTATTTTTCATCTAGATTGCTATGACTCCCTAAAATGGTTTACTTTACTTCTAAGCCAATTTCTCGATAAAAATGCAATTTTCTAGTTTTATAGTGTTGTAAATTATGTACACACTTTTTAAAATTTTAAGAAGGCCTTCTCTTAGAAAATTCAATTTTTTCAAATGGAAACCTATTGGCTCACTCCGGCAACAAGATAGAGCACTTTTTTCAAACAATTTGATAACACACACCCTTGTGTCAAGTTAAAAAAGGAGAGTTAATTTATTTGCATTATAGCATGCACTTAGCCAAAATTATACTGGGTGTTCTATTTAAAAATCCAAAGTTGACGTCATTTCCGATTAAACCGGAAGTGACAAAATTTAGTCCGACATGTCATAAAATGCAAATTAATATCACATACAAACCACCAAATATTATTTCTGTAATTAAAAAACTAAAAAAGTTATCGTTCCTGCTGAAACACCCGGTATAACACACCCAACTATAACTAACAATTAGTAACATGCACACTCTCGCACACGAACTCGCTCAACCTAACAGGTATGATTTCAATTCATACTAAATATCGGGCGATCGCACCAACGACACGGAAAATCAAGGTCAGAAAATTCGGACGTCCGCAACGAACGGGTACTATTTCTTTAGGCAATGTAAAAAACTGAAAAGTCAGGAAGAACAGGACATCCACTAACAATCTCAACAACAAATCTAAAGTTAAATAAAAGAAAAATAGTAGTTATTTTTTAACAAGCCGCCATTTTGTTTTGGGTATCCAATATTCTGGGATCGTAAAGTACTCGATAGCACCTTTAAAACGACGTATCGCAAGACCTCATTTTCTATTCAATTTTTCTTATCAAGATGTTACTCCGCGGCCATTTTGAATTTGAGCACCATGAAATATACAAGAAAGAGTAGCTCTCTAATTCCTACTATACTATGTCAAGTTGCATTTATTTTCCTAGACGATAAATGAAATAAAGGATAATAAGAAATAACAACAATGCAATTTTTTAAATGCCGCCATTTTGTTTTTGTTGGGCATACAGAAGTAATATTCTGGGATCGTAAAGTACTCGATAGTATTTTCAAAATGATGTACCGCAAGACCCCCCTTCCTATTTAATTTTCTTCCCTAAAATGGCGCCCATCCGCCATTTTGACAGTTAGTACTGTCATTATTCCTCCAAAATGAAGGTAGCATTCCCGCATAACCCACACCCAAATTTTGTAAAAAAAGAATTAGCAGCTCAAAAGTTATTATGCCGTTTCGTATATATACACATACTGTATATTACGTTAATATGCAAGTGGTTTTAGATCTAAAAGTTAAAAGTAAAACTAATAGTAACGTCTTATAAAATTAATACAGATATTATGTGGTGGGCACTGACAATACAAAAAAACACATACAATTTAGCCCTATTTTCTAACCTATATATTTTTCTCAGTGTAGCATAATCCTGTACCGTGATAGCTTGTTTCACATCTACCGACAATAAATAATGCTGGACATAGGCAACTTCTAATACATTTCACCAAAATTTTTCTAAAACATGCTTCGCGCGCTGCAAGATTACTCGCTTAGAACGAAATTGTAATATCTCAATTTTTGGAATTGTAAAGTTAAGACATGAAAGTTCTAAGGTACATCGCTACTTTTTTCAAAAAAAAAATATCAGCGACGTTATTAACCTTGAAAAATGCCTAAAAATATGCACTTTTGGTCCGATCTTAAAAAATTTTTTACTTACTTTTTCCAAAAAAGGGCCATGTACCTTAGAAATAGAAACATTTCGTTACTAAAATTTAACTTGTCCCGTCAGGTAGATCAAATAGCCTTTCCAGAATCCTGCAGTAGCGAAACGTTGTTAATCATCCTATAAATTTGCGCATTGTACGCCCTTAAGTTAAAATGTTTGTTTTTAAATAATATAGCATATTTAAGTAAAAATTGGTAGTTAAGTTTGTTTCTAAATGAATTTGTAGTTAAATCTTGATGATAATATTTTGTTTATCCATTAAAAAAATATATTCTAATTCCATAACAATAATGAAATTATGGAAAAATTTAAACTTTTGATAACCAAGATCATTTGTTTGAGAATGTGTTGTGTGTGTTTGTGTCGTGTATTGACATGAACCAAAAAACAAAATATACAGAATAGATGCCTCTAAATTAGAATTAGTATTTTGAAATAATAATAAACTGCTTTATTATGCCACATGGGGGTTTTAAAATTAGATAAAAAAGAAGATATGTGTACTTGGCCAAGAAGTTTGTTTTATTCAATACCATGGTATATAGTTTATTGTATCATGATTCAATACAGAGTATAGCAACCGAACAAGTAAAAATCTGACGTAAATCTTACAACTACTTATATTTATATCCTCGCATCAGCGTGGGATAAAGAGGGGGATAGCGTGCCTTAGTCAGCAGGTTACCAAGACGTAACAAAGAACATTTCAATTATCTTTGTATAATATGTCGAATATACAATGTTAATAATTAAAACTTATTAAACCTAAACTTATCAAAATTTTAAAATGACGGTTTTCTTTGCACGTAAGGGTATATAAAGTTTAAAAGTTGTACTTTTAGGTTCAAACTGAAGCTGAGAGGGCAGCGCTTACATATTGGCTGATGTTAGCTAATATAAAAGTACCTATGACAACGGCGGTTAATATCTTCAAGGCTGAAGTTCCAAATGACTATATCCACAGGATTGCCATACAGCTGCGAATATTGTACAAAAAAGGCTTGGGTTTCCAATTATAATTAAGTAATTTAAGAAGATCCCGAACATATTGTTAAATATTAAATTATATTAAACATAATTCCTCCAAAAATAAACGAATTCTTGCATAATTTTCTCGAATGGTTTAAGAAACAAAATAAATTTCTCGTTATTTCTATTTTTTTTTAAACCATTCGAGAAAAATATGCAAGAATTCGTTTATTTTTGGAGAAATAACGAGAAATTTAAAGGACCAATATTCTCAAAGTAAACTTTATTAGGTAGTTTTTATTAACCACTGTTAAGTAGGTAGGTAGGCGAACCATTTCATTCTAATATAATTTCCTCCAATAAGGAAGTCTAAAATCATAGACATGGTCGTTCTGACAGTGTCTCCTCATCATTCACATTCCACAGTCTTGATCTCATGGTACTAATTGTAATAGGAAGGCTTTTGATACCTTCACTATTCCTCACTAGCTTGTGTCTCCTCTATATCTTCATTCCAAGCAGATGCAAAGCCATCTTCGTGCAGAGCATACTTGCTCTTTGTAATCTGTATCTACAATAATTTAAAAATATTTATATTATAAGATTTAGGGATCTATAGAGCTACAAAACTAATTTTTAGATAACATTACGAAAATGCCAACGGTAGTGCTAACAAAATACCTTCTAACGTAAAAATAGTTTACAATTTTCATTCAAAATTATGCTTTACCAGTATTATTAACTCTTGCACTTTCTTCTGCAGATAACTTTATTCTAAATTTAGCTCCAGAGCGATGGAGAATTTTCACAGGAATATAATTTGAATTTTTAATGTTTTAAACTGGAAATGGTCACATTTCTTTAAAAAACTTATAGTATAGTCGATAGTCTCTTCCGATTGTACCAGGCCAATATTTACGTTTTTTTAGGGTGTAAGTATGTGGACTGCGGAAAAGAAATTTTTCTGTTGGATTAAAATTCTCCCCTCTTGGAGGTTAGGTTTTTATTCTTTTAAAGATTTTTTCGATGACAGCTTATAAAAGCAAAAGTACATACTATTTACACGGCAAAATAATTAGTAATTACCTTTGTTCGGAAAACTGAGGTTCAAATTTCAAAACAAAATAAAAAATATATAAAAAAATAATGATACTACAGCGCAGCGTTGCCAGGTATCTCGTGAAATGTCACCAGATCTGTTGATTATTTTGTGATTTTATGAATAATCTGGTGTACAATGAAAAACTTTTTTAAAAAGTCCGTTGTCGGGTGTTACCAGCTTCGTTTTGGGGAGGTATATTTTATAAATCACAAAAAATCACCCGATCTGGTAAAATTTCACCAGATACCTGACAACACCACTACTTCACTGCGTCTAGGGACAGCCTCTTCACCACCTCTGCACCTGTCACTACGCATGCGTAAGGATTTTCAAGGTTATTCATGTGAGTCAAGTGAGCCGAGTATCGACATCGGTAATATTTGACCTATTACGTACAAACCGGCATCCAGGCCGGAGTGTGCTAGCCCACTATAGTGATAACCAACCGTCACAAGATGATACATTAATAAAAATCTCGTAAATTGCACCCGACAAGTTTTTTTGCATTTAGTTGTTCGCGGGCGGATATATAAGTTCAAAATTAAACTGTTTAATTTTACTTGGTAAAAGTATTTATTAAACTGTTTAACACCACTTATGATAGAAATAAAAATATAAAGAAGTTACCGCCAGAGCTGCAGTCGACTGTTTATTTGACGACCGACAATCCAATCAAGTAAGACACCGCCAGGGCGGCATCGACATAATAATTTTACGAACCGACGTCTTTATATCTGCTCGCAAAAAATAATATGTTATAAGTAGAATCTTTAAGAGAGGAGTTTTATTTGTATGGGAATTGGATCAGAGAATAAAATATAAACTCCAAAATAAAGCAATAAAAACTTTATTCTCGTTAAATTATTTTACTGAGTTTTATTTAGTGAGAAACTATACAAACAATATCCTTTTGTGGTGCGTAGCCCTAATTACCCCATGGTTGTAAGGGGTGGAAAACGCAACCCCTAAAATTTACTTCCAATGTAAGTTTTTGTCTTATTATTTGTTTACCATCTAAAAATTTATTTCCGATAGCCTGTTTCATTCTAAACAAAAAATGTCTCTAGAATTTTTTGCCCAAAATAAACCAGTTCGCAGCAAAAAAATATTTTATGAACAAGATACATATCGCCATAAAACGAAAATACGAAACTAATTTATCCAGTAGGCCGCTATTAGCGATAGTGACAATTAAATTGGTGTCTGAATTTACTATGATTTCTAGATGTTGTATGTTTTGTTATTAATAAATTAATTTTGTTTATTTATAAATTTTATGTACCCCCTTTAAGGGGCTGTATCTTAACAAGGGATGCTCCAATGAAGTTTCTTTATATGAAAGATCCTATCTTTTTTTCGATGAGGAATCACCCCCTTAAATGTTTTACACTTATTTAGTTACACCCTGTATATTACATTATTTGAAGATTGCGAGGAAACTTGCCACCCTGTTTCCATTTCCAAGACCGAATCCAATTGTAATACATCAGCAGTTTTATGACGCTTTCTTAGATCCTTAATTTTGCTGCATAATTTCCCCTTGTTAAATGAAATAACTCTGTCAAAAATTTTATCGCGCACAAATTTTAAAATTGCATCTATGGACTTATCTAGTCGTTTCACGTTTTTACCCTTCAAATACAAGTACTTAATAGTTCCGTGCATTCTCTCGAGATGCATATTAGTGTTAAGTCCACTATGCAATCGATGACAGTACGCCCAGGCTTCGTTTTATTCATATAATGTAGAGTGAAATAATTGGCAAAATTTAAGGTTTGTGGATCTTCTGACAATGACTGTACAAAATTATGCATCATGATGTAAAATGTGGTGACATCTGTCTCTTGTAATAATGTTTGCAGCTTTCCGTCAACAACAATCTATTAAAAAACACATCATTTAGTAAAAAAGAAGCTATAAAAATGCAAAAAATAAATAACTTTCCTGCTCAAAAAATACTTTTAATTTTTGAGTACCTACATACAGGGTCTGACGGTAATTTTTCAATTTTTATATAGAAAAGATGTCTGGAACAAAAATGTGCTACTTATTTTCTTAATGGCGCACCTTGTATATTATTCCATATTTGGATTTTGTGGATAAATCTGAGAATTTTTTACATTCAATAACACTATTATAATATGGCTATATTTCACTATCTTTCTTAACAGATTTTTACAGGCTGTAATCAGTATTGAGATAATAAGTAGTTACTTAAGGAATAAATAAATTACCTGCTTTTCCTTGCTAGCAATTTTAGTCAAGTTTTTCTTCCATGCTCGTTTCACGTGCCACGTACAAAATAATCTGTAATTGTATAAATGATATAGTAATTGAAAGACAATCTAAAACTAATACTATACCTAAACTCTGCTGGAAACATTATTTGGATCCAGGCATTATAGTATGATTCGGCCATGTCTGACATGAATACTTTCGGCGTAAGTTGCCTTTGGAGGCGATCTCTAATGCAAGAAAAAAATAATTTCATTACTTCTTCATCTGCTCGATTAGAGATTAAGAATGCACAGGGAAATCCTTTTCGTAAATCGTCTAATATCAACAAAGTATGTAACTCAAACGCATAGGCATTGAGACCATGTGTCCCATCAAGACATACACAATCTTGGCTGTATTTCTGCATCATTTCCATTTGGCCTTGCGTCATTATCACCAATACAAAATCTTCTTTTTTTAATTTTGAATTTTCTTCGCACATGATATCCTGAGGCTTATAAAACAGAACACTTCCATTGCTTTTCATCTCTTCTACCCAAGCTTCGACACTAACTGCATCATTTTTATTGCGGATGGATTCAGAGTTTAAATTAAAACTTTGTTCAATGTTAAAAAGATCCTTTTTTGTCAGTAGATGCTCACGTTCAAGTTCACAATTAAGAGAATCTTGAATCCCACCTAAAATTGTGGGAAAGGGTATTTTTGCTGCTATTTTTGCTGCAAACTTTTCCCTTTCCGGCCTACTTAATGGTAAATGTCGTAGATCATTAGTATGGCCTACATGAGTTTTGTTGAATGTTACGGTACATTGGCCATCGTCTTTTGTAAAAACTAATTTTATTCCAGCTGGACAAAAGCCGTTAAGTTTGTTGCTGCCTTGGATTTTTAAATGCCTGGTGTTATTTCCTTTCCTTTTGTACGTGCCCGATCGATGACAAATATAATTCGAAACTATGGAATGTTGAGAATAGCTTGATCCTTTCCATTTTACAAAAGAACTTCTATCTTTATACTAAATTTGTAATTTCCAAGTTTCAAACTCGGCCATTGTTGAAAATTCAAAATTTTGGCACTCTATTTTGATATCATGGTTCTTTTCCAAATGATCAGTCAAATTCGCTCTTGTTGCCTTGTTGCTTCTCGGCATTGACATAAACAACACTTAAAAGCTGAATTTGGATTAATCACCGCAGATGTAGTATAATTATGAATATTTTTAAAATGTCTAATTAAAGATGACTGCCTAGAAAAGGTCTTTTCACACTCATCACATTTAAAAACTTTACTATTTGTCTGTTCCATTATTAATTCTTTTCTTCTATGCAAACAAGCGATAATAACGAACGAATAACTGAGGTTATGTTATTTATTTTCGGCGGGATAATGAAACTAGCTGGAGACAATTGAGACGTATGCGCTCACTTGACTCACATGAATATTCTTGAAAAGTCTTACGCATGCGTAGTGACAGGTGAAGAGGCTGTCCTCAGATGCGAGTCACTACTTCGGCCTTCGGCACCGTTCGATGGTGGGGATAAGGGGTAATGACGTAAACGGTTCTGATTGGTTAGGATGGTGTCGCTGGCGACAGTACGTAGCTCTGAGAACGCGGCTTCAGACAAGGGAAGAGAGGGGACGGATAATTCCGCTTTACGGGCCGTCGCAGAGAGTGAAGCCTAAAATTGATACGCCGCCATTTTTTAGGTGCCAGACAATCGAGGTGGCACCTAGTGTTTTCAGTGATTTGTGGTGTGAAGAGCTATCAAAAGAATTCAGTGTATTTATAGAAATATGGTGTATTGTTGTGCCTATGGCTGTAAAAGCAGAAATGAGCGAAAGGATCTTGGAATTACTTTAAATCGGTAAATATTCTACTCGTGTTTTTTGCATGTATTTATTTTATATTAGATATCTCCGTTGTAAGTTTAGCAGTATATATTATTTGAAACTATGTTTAAGCCCATAGTTGAAGCTACCTTTCTTTGTAATTTGTACTAGATTTGTTGCACTTTTCATTCAAGATTTCTAATAAGAACCAGCTAATTGCCCTTGAAGAAGGTGTGTCACTCAATGGCGTACCTGCATCATTTGTATATTTTGACAAAATTAAATTATTTCTTATTTAATTTTGGTTAATTCTTAGTGAAAGCATTATATTATTTCGAATGTATACCAGTGGTTTTTTTTTAAGAAAGTGATTAACGTTTGTCTTGATTCGTTGAAGGTCATAGTCTTTGATTTCCGAAAGATCCACAAAAAGCAAACATTTGGGTGCAGAAGATTGGACACCTTCTCCTGCCTACAGGGTTTGTTCAAAGCATTTTGAGAAGTTAGTTTTTTTATAAAGTTGAGGAAAGACTTCGATTACTTGGAGGTGCTGTGCCAACAATATTTTCAGAACTACCAGTACCTATATACAGGTATTTACTAATTAATTTCTGGAATAAAAAAATTATTAATTTGAAAAACAGAAACATTTTAAATTACAGAAGCATGTAGATAATATTAATTTTTTTTACAGGGTTTAAAAAGGCGAGCTACTGAAAGGTCAACTCAACATGATGCTGAATTATATATAGCTGGTACTTCAACAGCTGGGTCCACGCAACCGAAGAAGAATATATTACTTCTAAATAATTTATAAAAAAAATGTCTTCGCTTTAAAAACATCTCAAATCATGTATGTAATATTAATTTTTTTACAGGCTACCGAAAGTTCAAATTAGCTTGATGAAGAACTAGTTTTACCTGGTACTTCATCTGGGCTAACTGAACAGAAAGAAGACACTCCGAGAAAGAAAAAACTGAAGAACTATTTGAGGAGGCTGTTAAAAGTCGTTGTTGCTTCTTTGTAATAAATTTTAAATCGACCAATTTTGTTTTTTATCTTTCATTTTTCCTAAAGTTGAAAGATATGAGTGTGTATGTGTGTGTGTGTTTGTGTGTGTGTGACCGTTTTCACCTCAAGATTTGCAGTTTAAATATAATAATTCAAATGTAATTTAATGTAAATGCTGGCTTTAAAATAAAAAAAATTATTTTTAAATAATTAAATGATATTTATTAATGAGACAAAATGTCTATTTAAAAATATAGGTGCTCAAAACGGACAGACGAGTTCCATTGTAATTCTTCCAATAGATAGGGGCACTGTGCCATCATACACAAATTTATTGAAGAAAGCTTTTGATTTACAAGGATATAACATACTTAATTACACGGTCATTAATATTGATATCAATCAATACTGACAAAGTTTCGACAATTCACTTCAATCTCTATCTGCGGATCCGGGGGGGTTCACTAACTCGGAAGGGTATTACTTTTCATAACTTGTATGACCTCCCCCAAAACGAAGTTTGACCCCCCCCAACGGAAGTTCTGCAATATTGCCAAACCATATACGATCAATATTTTTTCAATATAATATATTGTTGACCGTGTGAGGTGTAATGTCAACCTTTTCTTCTTCTGTGCTATTGGCTTCTCTCACGGCCTTTGAATAATGAACAACCACGGCAATAATGTTTTTTCTTTTCACTTATATTTTTCTTTTGACTTAAAATTATCTCATGGGAGTAAGCCTCATTTATGTCCATAGAAAATTAATATTAAACATTGGAATATCGAGTAGTATCATGTGGAGGGCGTCCATTTGAAGTGTTTAGAAATCACCCAAATCAAAGAACATTATCTATCGAACAACAATAATCCTCTGTGAAGTATCTATTTGACTAAACCCTTAGACAAGGGAAGAGAGGGGACGCGTAACACCAGAAACTATTTTGTTACCGCGTGGCACCAAACCGGGTTTAGCAGTGGCGTAACATGAATATTTTATTAGTTTTATCCCAGTACAAAATTATTTTGTATGGAATATGAAAGTAATATTTTTATTGATTGAATTGTTGTGTATCTTACTGAGGTTTGATATTAAAAATATTCGTTTGCTTCTCAATAATTTATTGAATGCTTGGTAGATATTAATTTTATTCATCAAAGTTATAATTTCTTATAGGAAAGGTTGTGTAATTTAAATATCTTTCAACTTTAGGAAAAATGAAAGATAAAAAACAAAATTGGTCGATTTAAAATTTATTACAAAGAAGCAACAACGACTTTTAACAGCCTCCTCAACTAGTTCTTCAGTTTTTTCTTTCTCGGAGTGTCTTCTTTCTGTTCAGTTAGCCCAGATGAAGTACCAGGTAAAACTAGTTCTTCATCAAGCTGATTTGAACTTTCGGTAGCCTGTAAAAAAATTAATATTACATACATGATTTGAGATGTTTCTAAAGCGAAGACATTTTTTTTATAAATTATTTAGAAGTAATATATTCTTCTTCGGTTGCGTGGACCCAGCTGTTGAAGTACCAGCTATATATAATTCAGCATCATGTTGAGTTGACCTTTCAGTAGCTCGCCTTTTTAAACCCTGTAAAAAAAATTAATATTATCTACATGCTTCTGTAATTTAAAATGTTTCTGTTTTTCAAATTAATAATTTTTTTATTCCAGAAATTAACTAGTAAATACCTGTATATAGGTACTGGTAGTTCTGAAAATATTGTTGGCACAGCACCTCCAAGTAATCGAAGTCTTTCCTCAACTTTATAAAAAAACGAACTTCTCAAAATGCTTTGAACAAACCCTGTAGGCAGGAGAAGGTGTCCAATCTTCTGCACCCAAATGTTTGCTTTTTGTGGATCTTTCGGAAATCAAAGACTGACCTTCAATGAATCAAGACAAACGTTAATCACTTTCTTAAAAAAAAACCACTGGTATACATTCGAAATAATATAATGCTTTCACTAAGAATTAACCAAAATTAAATAAGAAAAAATTTAATTTTGTCAAAATATACAAATCATGCAGGTACGCCATTGAGTGACACACCTTCTTCAAGGGCAATTAGCTGGTTCTTATTAGAAATCTTGAATGAAAAGTGCAACAAATCTAGTACAAATTACAAAGAAAGGTAGCTTCAACTATGGGCTTAAACATAGTTTCAAATAATATATACTGCTAAACTTACAACGGAGATATCTAATATAAAATAAATACATGCAAAAAACACGAGTAGAATATTTACCGATTTAAAGTAATTCCAAGATCCTTTCGCTCATTTCTGCTTTTACAGCCATAGGCACAACAATACACCATATTTCTATAAATACACTGAATTCTTTTGATATCTCTTCACACCACAAATCACTGAAATACACTAGGTGCCACCTCGATTGTCTGGCACCTAAAAAATGGCGGCGTATCAATTTTAGGCTTCACTCTCTGCGACGGCCCGTAAAGCGGAATTATCCGTCCCCTCTCTTCCCTTGTCTAAGACTAAACCCGAACGATGAAAAGCATTGAATGGCAAATGTCTAAACAGAGAATTTGGCTGAAGGATGAAATGCAAAAGGTCCGGCAAAAGTTTCACAGAATATCCTCTGTGTTATATTTGACAAACAGCTGATTAACCTCAAAAATATGTAGTTATGAAAATCTACAAGGGTGAATAAAAAACATTCAACACAAACTAAATAAATTATTTTATGAGTCATACAGACATAAAAATTAAGTTGTAAACACTAATCCATATCGTTAATAGGTTCTGTAGAGTTCCGGTGAGGTTTTCACGCATAGGGGTGTTTTTCCTACCTATAGAATGGCTAAAAGTAATGTTTCCACTATTTTAGAGAGCATTGAGCCCCAGGAGCGACTCAAACAGCTAATTAACTACAGTAATTTAATAGAAGTTGATCCCCATGTACCGCCTGCTAGGTATATACTCACATATAGCAATTACTAAATTTGTCTTGGATCAAATGTTGATAATAGCTACTTAGTCGACTTACTTCCACAGCTAAGTAAATTGTGACCAAGCCATTTTATAGTATAGTCAGCAGCAAATACCAATGTATATGGTGAATAATGTATATAGTCTAAATAACAAAATTTTGTTATATCACTATGTGTTTTAGGTATTATCGTTCTGGTTTAGAAATGGTTCGCATGGCCAATGTGTATTACAGCGAAGGTAACTTGGAAAATGCCTACTGCCTATATCTAAAATTTATGACATTGTTTCTGGAAAAAATTAGGAAACATCCTGATTTTAATACTGTGCCTTCCCATATGAAAACTGCCAATCAAGCAAAGGTTCGAGAGGTTTTGCCCAAAGCAGAAAAGTTAAAAGAGAAGTTGTTGGAAATATACAGGCAAGATTATGAAAATTATTGTATCCAATTGGTGAGTTTTTTAATAATTTTTTAAAGATGCTATTTTCTAGTGTACCTAACTAAACACTGTTTTCTTTTGGAAAACTTGAGTATTAGCTTTTTTGTGGTCATTTTAGGAATTTATTATTATAATTTATAAATAAAGAAATACAGTTCAGTCAAAGTTAGCAAAGTCAGGTCAAGCTGAGTCACCAACTATATTTAAAAATTTAATTCAAATTGAGGGTTAGGTATAGTATTATTATTATTAGGTTCAGACAGTAGGTGGAAAGTCCAGTAAACTGATATTTAAATTAATAAGATAATATTGATATTTTATATTTAGTTTATTTATTTAGAAAAAACTTGCACAAGAAGAGGAGGAAAGAACGAAAAGGGCAGTACAAGCAAAGAAAGGAAAAGAGGAACCTAAGCCGAAAATTCCACCAGCGGAATTTGTAACTGCCTCAATTCCCACACCCATTGATAGTGTCAGTTATCCAGATCCTAACTTGGCTAGAACAGTGCCTGTTCCTGTGCCATCCGCGCCAGAACTACCACCTCCTTATGAAAGGTAAGTACACCATGGAGTTTTCAAGATCAATTTACTGGTGCTAACCACAAAACAAAATTTAGCATTAGGATGTTTAAAATTCTAAAGTTTGGCAATTATAAAAATAAACAAACAATAAATTACTGCTAAATATTAATTTTTCCGATGAATGAAATTCTGGAAGCGATTTTTAGCATTAGTAACTTTTGAGTGTGGATACCCTGTATAAGTGAGAAATAATGATACTATCCAAATATTTCTGACATATGCCAAGCAACTTAGAGAATGCTAACATTCACTGGAGAATCTCGACATTGGTGAAATTTCCCTCTTACACAGTAAAATATATTCTATTCTCAATAATAATATGTAATAGTGAATAATATATTTTTTAAATTTCCATTTGAGTAATCAATAATACAAAATTTAACTTTTAGTTGCTTTTGTATTTCAAGAAACTCAATTGCGCATAAGAAAACGTACTTTAGGAGTTAAGAGCGAAAATATAGACCACATTTTTTATTTCAGTGACAGTTCTATTTCATCACCATCGATTCCATCATTTGATAGAAGTCAAAAGCCTGCGGACCGGCCAATTTCCGATAAATATGATGCCGGTGGTCTTAGAATGGTTGTGGTGCCTTCAAAAGTCATGACGTTCTTTCAGAATTTGGCCCAAAGTAACACCGTTAAGAATGTTGAGACCTGTGGGATATTGGCTGGGAAATTGGTAGGATTTTTATATGAATTTGTGTTCTTGGAATTTTAATTTTACCAAAAATTGACGACTAAACTGCTTTTCAAATAATAAACTTTTACATTGACTTGACTTCTGGCACTCAACCAGCATTTTAAATAAAGTTTTAAAACACTATTTCAACTGTAGTGATTTGACATTTAAAGGTAAAATAAAAAAGTTAATATACTTACATGAGCCATCGTTCGTATTTTGATTCCTTACCCAAAAATAACACCAATAGTTCCAATCAATGTGGGTCCGAGTATGCTTTGTTTAAAAAAAACAATATATTGCAATATTTACATTTACTGTAATTTTATTTAGATATACAGGGTGTTCCTTAATGATGTGCTAATATTTCAGGGTGTGATTCCTTAGGTCATTTTATAAAGAAAAGTTCATATGAACATATGTCCACAACGGCTTAAATTTTTTGCTACAGGGTGTTGAATTTTTATTTATTAAATGGTTATTTTTTAATATCTCCGAAAGTACTTTAGATATTATTTTCAAATTTGGTGTTAATAGGATATAGAACCACAAATTTTAGTTAGAGAAGTTATTCAATTGTTCCATCAGTGACGTCCCTGCAAACATGTCCTCTGATATTTTTTATAAAAGCGATGGTACGCCACTAATTATTTTCCATGTGGATATTTTTTCTGATTAGCCTGATTAATTCTACATGAAAAGAATCTCTTCAGTTTTTCTTGTCAGGCGCACCGTTCTTGATTAACATCACTAAATTCATATGGAAACTCATTATTTTTAATATTGATAAAATAACTAATGATAAATTTTGTTTTATAAAAATTGTTGGAGTGGGCAATTCGATGCGAAGATGGGCGGAAGCATGTCTTTTAAGTAAAAGTGGCCATTTCCAACAACTTTTATAAAACAAATTTTATCATTAATTATTTTATCAATTTTAATAATAATGAGTTTCAATATGAATTTAATGATTTTAATCAAGAACGGTGCGTCCGACGAGAAAACTCAAGAGGCCGTTTTCATGTAGAATTGATCAGGCTAATCAGAAAAAATATCCACATGGAAAAATGTCAGTGGCGTATCATCTTTTTTGTAAAAAATATCAGAGGACATGTTTGCAGGGACGCTACTGGTGCAACAATTGAAGAACTTTTCTAACTAAAATTTGTGGTTCTATATCCTATAACACATACCAAAATTAAAAATAAGATATAAAGTACTTTCAGAGATATTAAAAAATAAACATTTAAAAAATAAAAATTCAACACCCTGTAGCAAAAAATTTAAGTCGTTGCGGAGATATGTTCATATGAACTTTTCTTTATAAAATGACCTAAGGAATCCCGTTTCATCAGGAATCACACCCTGAAATATTAGCACGTCATTAAGGAAGCATTAAATACATAATTTGCTAAAATGCCTACGTACACTACCCAATAAAATTCCATTTATCTTGTAAACGAAGTCGACTTCAGATAAATATTATGAGATGTTTTTTATTTTAATTTATAACAAATTGTGCCATCAAAATGTGAAAAAGTTACTGTTATACCTATTTTTTGTTAAAAATTATTAGAGCACTTGATCGCACGCACGCCCCTGGTAGACATGTCATACATTTTATTGCTATTTTAGGTACTTTTCATAACCAAAATTTATCCAAAATTACCAAATTCGTTTCTGACATGACTTGACGGAAACAATGAAAAAAATTAAAAAATTTAACACCCTGTATCTTTCTAACAAAGCATCTGCCGACCCATCTTGATAGTAACTATTTGTTTTATTTTTGCGTAAGGTAATCCCCCACACGATGCCACATATTTGTTGAGACACCCTAGAGGGTGTAAAATAAAATCTACAGATTTTTTAGGAACGTTTTTTTTAGGAAAGAAATCAATTAATAATTACCGATATGATAGTACCAAAGCAAAATGGAACTTCAGATTCATGTATTACAACAAATGAAGAGGAGATATTTGATTATCAAGACCAGCAGAATTTGATAACTATTGGATGGATCCATGTAAGTTTCATTCATTTCAAAGAGTAATTTTCAACAGCTCCCTCCCAGGAAACAAAGCTATCTACGTCACTGCATAGAAAACCACGTGCACCACTGTAAATTTGTAAACAACCCCATATGATCTGTCAAGAGATATCAGTCATCTGCAATGGTGTCACTTTTACCAGTTTTTCCCATAAGTTCAAACTCTAGAAAAAATTGTATGCTAGAATAAATTCTTACCTCAATGATTCTTTCCAAAATTAAAAAAACACGAACAACCTGCAATTTTTTCCTGTAAATTTGACAGGTAAAACAAAGTCACATGACTGCTTACGCGCATGTCATTTGGCATAATTTTTAAAGCAGAAACGAATAACAATTTCAAAATTTTCTTAACCACTTATGGAAACAATTTCCCATATGATGAAGACTTCATTTATTACCCTGTATGCTTATGGCCTTAAATTTTCAACGTTGGCTCTAAATGTTGAGTGTCCAGGTAAATCAATGACGTTAAGTGCGAATCCAGGGGTCATTACTTACTGTTTTGACTAACTCGTTAGCATATTACTTTTCCTTGAATAAACCGCCTTCCCCCCCAAAAAAAATCAAAGTTCTGCTTTAATGGCATATAGTGTAAGGCATTGACATTACTATTATATGTCTTCAAACGTGCGTCAAATTATGTTCAGCTTCATGTGCGACGTACATGGCTATACATTCATGTATTAACGCATGTACACTCGTATGTGTTCACCTTTACAGTTCTTACAAAAAATATTTTTATTTATAGACCCATCCAACGCAAACTGCGTTTTTGTCTAGTGTTGATCTACATACCCACTGTCCTTATCAGCTTCTTATGCCTGAAGCTATTGCAATCGTTTGTTCACCAAAGTATAAGGAGTAAGTATTTTTTTACAGTTTTACAATCGCCTCACTTGTAACTTAACTTTACCAAAGTAGAAAGAAATTAATTAGTTACTGGACTCTGTCCCTGCCTTTCTTTTTTTGGCATTTAAAATAATAATAAGGTTGCTTCCCAAAAAGATTCTAAATCTAGAGAATTTTTTGGGTGCACTAAAAATAATAAGCAATGGAAACAACCAGAGGAGGAAATGGCGGTAAAGTTACCCTTTTTTTCGATATTATTCAAACGACTGACAGAATTCACAATCATGAATAATATGGATAATATCCGTTTTTTCATTAGTATCGTCGAGAACAAACTTTTTAAATTTATATTTAATATACTTTTTTTTTCAGAACAGGGTTCTTCATTCTAACGCCTAATTATGGCCTGCAGTATATTGCAAATTGTAGGAAGTCGGGATTCCATCCACATCCCTCAGAACCTCCCCTATTTAAGGTACGTTTTACTTTCCCTTCGTATTAGTAAAATTAATGAAATTTTAAAAATTTATAATACATGAACAATGGTAACCCTAAAACACCTTGTTGTCAGAGTCATCCCTATTAGAGGATGTAAGAAAGTTACACACAAGCATGTTTTCATCTAAACTCGTTAAATACAGGGTGTTCGGATCAGTAGCGCACCCAAGGGGGTTCCGGGGATTGTTTTGAGACTCTGGAATGGGATGACGCTGTCGAGGGTTCCACGTGCTTGATGTATACGAATTTTAAACGTTTTGTTAGTTGTAGCATTACCCGATTTTTTTTCTGTTGTGAAATAATTCATAATAAGAAATGTTGCGATTTGATTTCAAATTTGTGTGATATTACCTATTGTTGGTTCTGTTGCAAAACATACTTTTGTGTTTTATTTTTTTATGGAATTTAATTATAAAACGGATTATAAGATCGAGTATGTACCTTAAAATTGTATTATTTTTTTTCTAAAAAGTTTGAAAAAGAAGTGATAACGCGGGTCAAAGACGTCTTGTTGTCAAAAACTGAACACGTGCGTTTACAATTTTGTGTCGCAATATATGACAACACCGCCTCAATAAACTATTGATTGCGAACGTCTTCAGTAGCGGCCACGTAAATTTTCAGATTTCATATAAAATGTATATTTCGTACAATAATTCAAAGGGATATTTTTCTTCAATTTATTTTCATCTCAGGATTTGCCGGTTTCAATATAATATGTCATTTCCATACCACCCTGTATAATATTGTTTTATTTTGCACTCTGATAATTTTTTAAAACCTGACACAAATAAATTGATTTCAGAATGCTGACCATGTAATAGTTGAAAATAGTGCACCCTTGGATATTCTCGATTTACGTAAATAGGCTGAAAATATTAGTAAGTAATTTATTATTAAGGAAAGTATTGTATTAAAAGAATATAGTGTATATCTCAACGGCTTTTAAAATTTTATAAAAAAAGTATTGCTATGGTAATGTGCTGGTATTATCGAAGAATTTAATATACAGGGTGTTCCAAAATTAGCGCGCAATATTTTAGGTGGTAATCTAGGCCCAATTCAATATTTTACCATTTTTTCATAAAAATGTATTGAAAACACAATATTCATATTTAAACTATGTACAGGGTGTCCCATTTTTGACACTTTTATATTTTATCTCCGTAATTGTTAGTGCTATCAAAAGTAATGTAGGTGTCATGTGCTCCTTTGGGCTCAAACTTAGAATGGTAAAATCAAAATTGGAAAAATTTCGCTCGCTTAAGAGATACGGGGGAAAATCAAAAAATTGACAATTTCTACATTACCCTATAGTTTCTTAGTTAAAAGAGATACGGAAAAATGTTTTATACAGAAGTTTCTTTATATTGATTATTGAATAATCTGCGGTTTTCAGAAGTTATCGGACCTAACCTCATTTTTGTAAATGGAACACCCTGTATATTTTAATCTAAAAATATACTATTTTAGATTCTCCTTACAAATATACAGGGTGTCCGGGAAAAGGAGGTCAATCCATTAACCATATATTCCTTGAGCAAAAATAATATTACTTTTATAATGCCATTTTTCATTCTTGACCCTTATGTGCGATATACAGGGTGTTAAAGTTTGAAATTAAAAACTGATTTTTTTGAATAGTTCGAGTATTTAATGAGATATTAATTTCAAATTTGGTACATTGCGTCAGCCAAAAAAGCTACATCTTTTGAGAGGAACAAAACAAGAAACTTTTGTCAAATACTCAAAATAGGGGGGGGTCCAGTTCCCGCTGACCACCCCTATTTTTTTTTGTGTGCGCCAGTGACTTCTAAACTATATTTTTTTAGGTAATCATTTATTTTTGATTATTTTTTCTCCCTTATAAAATTTCGATCAAATCATGTGTTTTGGAGATAATTTGAAAAGCATGGATCCTTACCAGATGCCAGCGCGGCTGACGGTAATCCAATAATTTTCAAATGCTAAATCAAGTCAGCCGTTGTGGCATTACCATGGATACAAGATATAATTAAGTAAAACTTTGCAATAAGTGACAATACCGAAAACAAAAGACTAACCAAAAATAAGGACAGTAGCGTACAGATAAAAACCTGTAGTACTAAATCAGTTAAATGAAATTAGTTTATTGACCTAGTAAGAACTTACTATTGCTAATCTTCATATAACAGTAAACACCATTGTTATCATTCGTTCTTAAGACAATAATTTACTATTACTTATTAAATAAATTTGAAACATCATAACAAGATAACAAATACTCAAAACATATTATTTTCGAAAGGAGTATAATAATCGTCGCGACATCTCGCGGTGGTACATAAAAACGGCGAAACTCGTCTGGGTATTAGTCTGACGAAGGAAAATGGAAACAAATTTCTATATTCAAATATTATTTTTTTAAATTAACGTTAGTAACAAAAAACAAACAAAAAAAATAGTCTAAAGGAATTGCTCGATATGATCTCCATTTTTTTGAATACACATGGGAGCTCTCTTTATTAAAGAAAATCGACGTCTGCCGCAATTACCTCTCCGATCTTCGCGAAAATGTCCATTCTGTCTAAGTCGGTTCACTAAGTTAGAAAAATATCTCCTTTTTGGGTGAGCTCGATCTGGAAATTTTTCTGCATAGCGCCTAGCGGACAAACTAGCGTTGGAGTTACATTTTCCTATTCGAGAAATGGAAATTAATTTTTAGCATTAACGATAATATAAATCTTACTCATCATTAAAATCATATCCGTCATTTCAGAAAACGGTAATAAATGTTCTCGTCTAACATACATATTGTTTCTTTTTTACTTGAAAGAAGACTTATCAATTAAAAAACTTTTAAATCTTAAAACACAGTGAAAAGTAATATTTAATTTGACAGCAAATAAAATAACGATGCCGTATCCATGGTAATGCTACAACGGCTAACTTGATTTAGCATTTGAAAATTATTGGATTACCGGTAGCCGCGCTGGCATCTGGTAAGGATCCATGCTTTTCAAATTATCTCCAAAATACATGACTTGATCGAAATTTTATAAGGTAGAAAAAATAATCAAAAATAAATGATTACCTAAAAAAATATAGTTTAGAAGTCACTGGCGCACACACTAAAAAATAGGGGTGGTCAGCGGGAACTGGACCCCCCCTATTTTGAGTATTTGACAAACATTTCTTGTTTTGTTCCTCTCAAAAAATGTAACATTTTGTGCTGACGCAATGTACCAAATTTTAAATTAATATCTCATTAAATAGTCGAATTATTCAAAAAAATTAGTTTATAATTTCAAACTTTAACACCCTGTATATCGCACATGAGGGTCAAAAATGAAAAATGGCATTATAAAAGTAATATTATTTTTGCTCAAGGAATATATGGTTAACGGATTGACCTCCTTTTTCCGGACACCCTGTATAACACACCATGGATGATATTGTTTTTCTAGGCGATTTATTTAAACTTTATTACTTTGAATCGAAATAAAAGATTCAGATTAAGGTAAAAATTAACGGGAATCATCGCAAATGTTCGGAATATGTCCTTAAATGGTTATCGTCTTTCCGGATAGCGAACAAAATATACATTTTGCGCTATTTCTTCGTTTTTTCCACTTTCAATATAAACTGATATCATATCAAATTTTTCAAAATGTTGATACCTAGGTCATTTTCGCAAATGAATATGTAAAAATGAAATTGACGTTAAATGTTAATGTCAACATAGTTGTTTCTAGGATATTAGCTTTTGTTTCATGGTCTACTGTGGTTTAAAGTAATAAATCCCCTAGAAAACCAATATCATCCAAATATTTCAAAGGATAATTTAAAATAGTATTTTTTAGATTAAAATATAGGGTGTTCCATTTAAAAAAAAATGAGGTTAGATCCGATAACTTTTTTACCTGACCTCGTATACTTATTCTGAAAACGGCAGATTATTCAATAATCAATATAAAGAGACTTATGTATGAAACATTTTGCTGTATCTCTTTTAACTAAGACAATATAGGGCAATATTGAAATTGTCTATTTTTTGATTTTCCCCCGTATCTCTTAAACGAGCGAAATTTTTCAAATTTTGATTTTAGCATTCTAAATTTGAGCCGAAAGGAGCACATGACACCTACATTACTTTTTTGATAGCACTAACAATTACCGAGATACCCTATAAAAGTGTCAAAAATGGGATTTGGAAATGTGGATTTTTTTAGATTTTTCTATTACATATAACGTAACCAAGATATTCATGTTAACACCTAAAAATAACGAATCTGAAGAATATTATAAGCTGAATAACGATCAACTTTTCTATATAAAACGTATTCCTTTCGCATTTACAAAGATATTCTGTAAATTTTAGGCGCGTGTTTAAATTTGTAATAGTTTTATAAGGAGGTATTTATTATTTTATCTTAATATTAGATTTAATTTCATTTACAAATTAGATGTGCTAGTTTTTACAAGATTTATGTATTTGGAAACGCCTATTACTGCCTTCGGCCAGGTAACTGTGATGTTAAGCTTAGTTTGCCTAGTTTTTGTATTAAATAAAACAAAAGTACGTATTAACCTTTAATTGGGTTTATTTATTTACTACCTATTCAATTGATTTAGTCCCGTTTCATCAGTTCCCGATATTGCAGAGTGCCGTTTCGTCGATAAATAATATTGGTAATGGTATACGTTACGTAAACGCCATTTTCCGGTATTGGTTAACTAAGTCAAGCGCCTGTCCGCACTTATTAATTAGTAAAGAATATTCAAAATACTGCGATAACTAAATTTAACAACTAAACAATACCTTTTTGCATTATATAGATAAATGACTATTTATTGCCCAGTGGTTTTTGAACGTTTCCTTATGAAGAGCAAGTGGAGAAAAATGTATAAAAACTATGATTGAAAGCGTGTTGCCATAGGCGTACTCAAACAATAATTTATCAAGTGGAAAATAAATTCAAAACAATTTTTTTTTCTGAAAATATCCTTATAATTATTATTATTTAATTATTAGTCCCCTTTTCTTTACATACATTGTAAATATTTGCCACAATTTCCTTTTCTTAACTCTTCAAATATTTCTAATTATTGTCTGATCCATCACTTAATTGATGTTATTGATTGATGATAACTGCAGTGACAAATTTCTGTGCGTATTAACGGTGCCAAGCGAATACATTGTAAATATTTGCCACAATTTCCTTTGCTTAACTCTTCAAATATTTCTAATTATTGTCTGATCCATCACTTAATTGATGTTATTGATTGATGATAACTGCAGTGACAAATTTCTGTGCGTATTAACGGTGCCAAGCGAAGCTACGAAGAGCGGGACTACATAAGAAATAAAATTTAACCAACGAAGTTTTTGTTTTAACGTAGGATCATCTCAAATTCAATAAAATACATTTAATGATATATTTTATGGAACCTATAAATAGTAAAGGGATGGGCCGATGACATTAAAAGAATACAGTCAAATTGGATGAGCGCTGCACAGGATCGCATGAGATGGATTGGAATACGGGATGATGATGATAAAGAGTCGATATAACAAATTATCTTCAATTTAATTACATTTCAGTCAATTTAGACCTAATTATTTCTTTTTAACTTAATAAAAGGCTATGGAAAAATCTTAAGTTTTGCCCCTTAGCAAAAAATAGACTACGGCTACAGCGTTGCCATATATCTGACGACAATGAATAGAAAGCTATTTTATTAATTTAAATATTGCAGCATAACCTAATTTATTGCTCGCATTCCTTTCGACGTTCAGAAACGGCTGAGCATACAATACTTCAGAGTTAAGATATTGCAACTATTAGAGCGAGGTCGGCGAGGAGTCTAAACTGAATCATAATATAGAGTTTATAAAGTTGAAGGTCAAGGAGTGTAATAGGAACGAATCAGGTAAAATGTATTACTAGTAACGTGCCATAATCAAAATACAAATGAATTTTATTGTTTTATTATTTGTCTAAAATATATTTATGGTGATTACTGACAGTCGTAGTATTTAACTGATGAAACGACACTATGCAAAACCAATAAAACTGACGAGCTTGGACAAATACGGGTAGATCTCCATCAACGGATGAAGAGGCACTTTACCATTCAATTTTATCCAACAATATAAATAGGTACTATTATCACAGATAAACATACATTTATGTCTTATATACTTTATATTTTTACAGAATATTTTTAAATTATTTTGCGGTATATGCAATGTTTCCAGTGTCTTAAACATCCGCCTTTTGATATCCTATACTGATATAGGTAGACCTAAAAGATTTTTATTGTTCTAGATCAGTGTTGTCAAATAGCGCCACGATATGCGTGTATTTTTATTGCTTTGTGTGTAATTTGTGTGCAGTCCAACGACTGTGTAATTTGCGTGTAATTTAGAAATCCACCTCCTAAGCGTTGTTACACTGTGCCACAAATCGGGAGCAGTTCGGCGGAAATGGTAAAAATACTTATCGCCACAGTCCACTCTGTCACATCTTTCCAGCAAAACCGCATTATTTTCACCATTGCTTCAAACGGCTCCCGCAAAACGGGACAGTATAGCAGCGCACTAAGTGCGAAGTCACACTGTCCCGCAGTTTTTTTTTTTGGACAAAAATCAGAGCCTAAGGTAAGTATACTTGTTACAAAATATGAATGATGTGTAAAAATCGTGTATTTGTGTGACTAAAAGTGCGCAAAAGCGTGTAATTTCACAAATTCAGATTGGCAACACTGTTCTAAATATAAAATTGCAACTAAGGCGCCAATTAAGTTTCCTATAGGGATTCTCTTGTATCCGACGGGTTATTTATTTTTTTGAATTCAGTTTTAAAGTTAGTTAACCATAATTCCATAATCGAAATAGCAAATCAAAGATTATTTTACGTAGAATTTTATAAACAAAATAAATGTAAATGTCAACAATCTGTGTAAATGACTACCGACATTAATTTAAATGAGAGATATGTCGGTTTTTATATATAACTCCGGTGCATCGCATTGCAGCGGAAAATGTCTAGGGAAAAAGTTGTTTCGTTTTGAAGGAGGAATAGTTTGCAATTTAAACCACCTCCCACCCCTTCAACCCCCGGGCGCGGGTGAGGATAAGTTAAGAGTTTCAAATGGAACCCCATATTTTTGTCTGAAAATGTTTTTTATTTGGGCCCATCCTTCACCAATAATCACCATGAGAAAGACAAAATCAAAACCGTGCGAAAATCAAGTTTTATCCCGGAAATACTCTTTTTCTTTGTGTTGTACTAAAAAATGCCCGTGATTATTGGTGAAGGATGGGCCCAAATAAAAAAAATTTTCGGACAAAAGATGTTTATTTTTGGTCGGAGAACACGATACGCCAATAGAAAATATGGAGTTCCATTTGAAAATCTTAACTTACCACCACCCACGCCCGGGGGTTGAGGGGTGGGGAGTGGTTTAAATTGCAAACTATTCCTCCTTCAAAATCAAACAACTTTTTCCCCAGACATTTTCCGCTGCAATGCGATGCACCGGAGTTATTCCGGGGTACCGACCTTTTTTCAACACCGTATATATTTATGTTTGGCAATCGGATGCATGAGAATTCCCCTCGTGATAATTTTTTTGAACCCATGATTATATTTCCAACGTTATATTCTGATTGCAGAAAAATTTTAGACTAAAATAAATAACCAGACAGTTATTTTGACAATAATATCTCAAATTATTTTTTCACATTAAAAGTTAACCAGATAGCATTGTCAAAAAACAGTTTCAGCTAATGGCATTGGGGTCATAACCACTGACAATCACTCACACAGAGTGCTCTGGTTAATATTATTATTATTTAAAATATTTTGCAACCTATATATCTGGTAAATGTATATATGTGTCCTAGGGATAATCACGATAAGAATATGTGGCAACTTTTTGGTCCACCCTGCACGTACATATATGCTAAATAAGCCTACCACTTATTTATACTATTTTTTTTAATATAATGAAGGATGGCACTCCAGACATTTTTTTTTTGCTTAAAACTAATAGCATACAATTTAAAACGGCTTCGTTAAATCGAATGACTATCACTACAAATAATGAATTCTTTGGCCTGGGCTTCTTTTATTCATTTTAAATCTGAAACAAAATGGAAACAAATCAATGATAATAAGAGTATACAGGGTGTCAATTGGAAACCTTCCACCCTCAATATCTCGCGCTTAATGAAAATGATTACAAGGCAATATTTTGGCACATCAAGACCTTCTTTACTGGGAAATAAACCGTCTATTTTCTCGCATAAAAAAGACCCTGTGGCCATCACTGAAAACCCACTTTGAGAATTCTGATATCTATTGTTCACGTATCGATAGATTTTTATATCATTACATCTCTACGACTGGTTCTGGACGGTCGTCGTTCGTTGGCAACCAATCCGGCACCAATACGGCGGGGTTGCCTATATGCTGGCGACAAAATTACAATCGACGAGCAACCTTTAAAAATATTACCAGTAAACCGTGCGCACCAACCTATTTCTTACTGGGCACCCCATAAGTTTTACGTATCCATAGTTATAGGTCGGTGGGGTATACTTACAGAAAAATGTCTTAAATCGCTTGGATCGTCAAATTCATCTTCATTCACCAGCATTGTTCTACTTCCATATCTGTTTCTAAAATAAGAAGGCTTATAAATAAATATGCTCCAGGTTCTAATTAAATTAGTTCGAAAAGAAAACAAATCGGATGGTCTAATAAAATATAAAAATTGTGTAAGTTGCAAGCCAACAAGAGTATTATAAAAAGGTAATGGTAAGGTAACTTAACTTACAAAAAAAAGAAGAAATACTGCAGGAGACATAACAATAACATGCGTGTTTTTTTTAAGCGAAATAAAAATAAAAAAGTTTTAAGTTGCATGTACCCTTCCTTGAAAACACAATTTCATAATATACAGGGTGATTCGCGGTCTATGATTAGTGAGACGTATATGGAAAAAGAGTAATGGGATTGTTTCAAATTTCTTGCCTCTTATACAGGGTACAAATTCGGCTTTCACCATTGGGATTTCGAAAACGGTGAGAGATACGAAGTCCGTTAAATTGGAACAAAGTTGTAATTATGGTCCCAATAATATGCCGCAAAAAATCAAAAATAAATACAGGGGCTTTTAAAATACTTGGAAAAATCTTTCGTTTCGATTTTTAGTTTTTCCTGACTTTGTTCCAAAAATAAATATCACTTTCTCATTGCTACGTTTTATTCTCCATAAATGTTTAAATTATGAAAGAGGACCTAAATTTACCTTCAGTATACAACACTTACTGCTTTTCCGATGTTTTGTTAATTAAATTGACTTCATTAAAATACCCCTAGTAGGTTCCTGTATTTTACTTTTTTTTTAAATTCGGTTTAATCCGAAAATGTATAACTCAATGCCTCTTTTAAAATTATTACGAAAGTACTGACTTTAAGAGTCAAATTTTATTTGTATTAATAAAACAAATTACTTTTCAAATACCAATGTATGGAAAAATTATTATTTCCAAGACCACCCGATGATACCTTATACAATAAGGGCGTATTTTGGCTACACAGTAGCACATTAAAATACTATTTCAGATTGAATGATAGGTACTACCAAGAAAAGGAAGCCTTTTCCATTGATAGGATGTAACCACCTGCAGACCGGTTAGAGTCCTTTCTGTCTCTGATGATAGGTATGTACACCTACACTGTACTGACGAGAACAAAATAGTTCGAAACCGGTCTGCAGGTGGTTACATCCTATCAATGGAAAAGGCCTCCTTTTCTTGGTAGTACCATTCAATCTGAAATAGTATTTTAATGTGCAACTGTGTAGACCAAATACGCCCTTAGTGTATAAGGCATCATCGGGTGGTCTGGAAAATAATAATTTTTCCATACATTGGTATTTGATTTTAATACCACCTGAAAAGTATAGACTTTTTATTTTTCAAATTACTTTTATTTACGCTAAGTAGAAATTTGATACAACTATTAGTTTGCAATAAAAAAGATAATAGTAGTAGTACCTAATAAAAACAATAACAATTAAAGACAGAAATAGCAATAATAATTTAAGAATCTTCAGTTCCTTCAAAACAAAAGTAAATTACAAGAACGTACTATAGGGGTATGTTAAGTTGATGGTGACCCAAAGACGAAACGTCGTATTAAAGATCTGATGATGCCATCTTGCGAAGAATAAAAAGTAGCAATGAGAAAGTAGACATATCTTCGAACTAAGTAAGAAAAAACTAATAACCGAAGCACAAAATTTTTTATTTTTCGAAATATTTTGAAAGACCCTGTATTTATTTTGATTTTTTTGCTGAATATTTTGCCTAAAATTATGCAACTGCCCTAATTTATCCGACTTCGTATTTCTTACCGTTTCCAAAATCTAAATGGTGAAAGGCCAATTTGTTACACACTGTATATAATTGTCTAACTTCTAATTATTACTAGATACTAGACGCCATATTCTGCATCATTGGAATTAAGCCGATTGTTTTTCTATTATAATAAATTCGTCGAAAGTAGAATTTGGACATCTCGTACTTACTCTAAATATCGTCTCCAAACTAGCAAAGCAGCATAACATAGCACTGAAACAGCGACTAGAGAACACACTGATATGGCCGCAAGATATCGTTGATCCGTGTCAACCCAGTCCTTATCTAAAATGAATAGCAAATAAATAAATGGTCTAGTCTAGACTCTTAAGGCTTAACAGGATTGTTTGGAGATTTTTGTAACTTTGGAACTTTGGAATTGGAAGTACCGTAAAGACGGGATTTTAACCTCATAGAATGAATTTTATTTGCATTAGTATAAGCATAACTAACGATCGTGCTTCCTTAACTGATCCTCCGTATTTTCGCCATTTTCAATCAGTTCCGTTTCGTCATTAAATTTGTCTGGTATCTGCGCCGATTCTAAAGGATCTAATGGATGTTGAGCCACTGAAAGAATGTAAATAATTTAATTTAAATTCTAATGAATATGTAAAAAAATCGTTATTTGTACAATTTTTTATTAAATACATGGTGTTATTTAAGTGACTTAGTTTTATACCTGCAAATCGTGATATGAAAACAAATTGGAGAATAATAACCATAGATAACGTTTTCTAAATAAACCCATATGACTAGATAACAATTGCTTTCACAAAATTTATAGCGAAAAATGTATACTACACTAATTTTTGATCAAATTTTCACATATATAGACATGGAAACAAATAATTTCACAGAAAACACACTTAAGGCCAGCAACAACAAGTTACCAAAATACCGGACGCAACTTATCGGCCTGTCGGTTCGATCAATTCAACGCGCTATAGCGGTATAGTCGCATCGCGGCCGATGGTAGATGGCAAACATTGATGCCATGTGCTAAACTCAAATCTTAGTCAAATTTTATAGATCGTTTAGCTGTTAAAATCACAATTTGAATTTTTTTTTGTTCGCTGTCAGCCATAGAACAGCCATAAAACGAAGGATAACTCCGAAGCAGGAAATGATCTCAAGAATAAGACAACAATACAACATCCGAACAGCATTTAGCTCCAATGATTCCTTAAGAAGCCATCTGACGAACCAAGAAGACAGGAAGAATTATTGTGTATATTGAATACCCTGCGAGTGCAGGCAATCCTACGTTGGTAAAACTCTACGACCACTAGAAACAAGGATCAAAGAACATAACCCAACAATATTAAGGAAGTAATTGTAGAGAAAATGTGTAAGAGGGAAATTCCAAATTTTCTCTTTATGATTGGAGGATAGGATATGATTATTTTTGATAACATTGTTAGCGCTTGCTATTACCAATAATTGAGAGAATTTGGTGGTGTTTTTCGTCAACGTCATATCATACTTATACTATATGATTTAAAATCTATATTATGTAATTTACCTGTTTCTTGTACGTTACTGATTAAAAGGTCCTTTACTTCTGTGTCTACGCCAGTTTGATTATTATTTATATTCGCGTTAGTTGTTGCTTTTTTGGCCTCTTCTATTGTACCGTTTTTTGGCGAAATCAAAGTTTGTAGTTTGTCGGAATCGATTATTATTATCCCGTTGACTGAGGTGCCATTAGGAAAAATTTTAGGCGCCTGTATTTCATTGGTCGATATGTCTAAAAATAAATGTTATGTTATTATTATTTAATATGGATATGGAATGTAAAGTGCGATTCTGTAAATAATTTTTCCGCTCCTATATTAGTAAGCACCTACTTACGTACGGCCTACTGTTATGTAATGAATGTTACTATAACTTTATACAGGATGTCCGCTAATTAATGGAATATGGAAAAACCACAGACTCCTTACGTAAAAATATTAGGATTTAATTATACTTACCTATCCAAAAGTTGATTTAACTGAGACACAGGGTGTTAAAGTTAAACTTCATTTTTGTTTCTCTCTAATAACTTTGACAGAAACCAACGGTTTTTGCAAAAGTTGGCAATTATGGTTTTTTATGACGAGAAACTGATTTTTTGGTGAAATTTTAATGTACAATGTAGGGCGCTGTCTGCGGCATTTTTGGACATTTATTAGGTCATAACTTTTTGTGTCTCAGTGTATTTAAGTTTTTAATGAAAATAATACTTTTGTCATATTTATTACGTAAAAAAGGTATACTAATTTCAGGTCGTCCAAAAACTTACTAGATACAACGCCAATAAATACAGGATTCTTTACATCGGCTGAGGTTGACGACACGTTGTTTGTTCTGAGTAGAGATGAAACGCTGATATTACCAGGAAACACTTTCAGATCATCTAATGTTTCATTACCCTTTGCTTGAGGCAGATCAGCTTGTTGAAGTGTTTCGGCATTTTTAATTGAGTTGTTTAGCGTATTTTCAGGAGCTCGTAATGAATCGAGTTTTTGTTCCAACTCTTCTGAGGAGTCACGCGATGCTGAAGCAGTGGAAGAATTCTCATACGGCTGTGATGATTTCGTATCATTGAATATTACAGGATTATCGGGAATGTTCGTTTCTTCAGAGTCTGTTTCAGCTTTGTTATCTAATACTCTTTCTTTAATATGATGACGATCTGAAAAAGAAATGTACGTTATACTGGACGTGTTTCTTAATAACATGCTAATATTTAAGAACGTTATTCTTGGATCCATTTTCAGAAAAAATCTTCATATGAACATATAGTACGTCCTAAACGTTTGATTCTTTTGTCGTTTGACGTACAGTTTTCGTATAAAAAAATGTAATGCATATCTTCAAACTCGAACTCAATTCGTGAATTGAACCATGTTTTTTTAATAATTTGTTAAGGTTAATGGCTTAAACACGTGACAAGGCGCCAAACGAATCAAGAGACATTTGCTCAACAAGGAATAAGAATTACAAAAATAATTTTTATTTAAAGAAAGAGAAGTGGGGTACCGTTATTTTCTTCAAAAATACCGATGGCAATTCCCGCACGAGAGCCACTGGTCGTAATAAAAAAACATGTCATACATCATAAAATGCATCTTGATGAACAGAAAGTGTGTACCAATTATCACAAAAATATCTATAGGAGCAGTATCACAGATATTAATAAGAAAGGAGATTTTGTGAATATCTTTAACACCCTGCATCTCAAAAGTTAAGACGTTTAGGATATATGTTCAAATGAAGTTTTTTTTCTGAAAATCGACCGAAGAATAACCTCCTTAAATATAAGCATGTTATTAAGAAACACCCTGTATACAACTTAAATGACAAGGGTTTCTGATACAGTGCGTCGGATCAGGAATTTTACATAACTATTAGAAAATGTACCCTCTATTCCTGCTGTGAATTACTAAATCAATTTGAATTAAAAATGATAAATTATATGTATAGGTAATGTATGTTATACAGGGTGTTCGGATAATGCAACAGGATACTTGGAGAGTAGCAGTTGGCACAGTGGCTTAACGACTTCTATCATTCTGCTATAAAAATGTTTCCCTACTGTGCCACCGAGGGCCACTTCACTTGAAAATGAAATTTAAATTATCTTTTTGCTTTGACAGTTATTGGAAAGAGTACATGTAATTTTTAAAATAGAAGTGTCGTGAAATTATTTTAAACAACAGCTGTATCTCCAACCGAGCATTGATATGAGCTCGAGTGTTTTCATTTTTTAAAATTTTTTGTGTTAAGTGGTCCAAGTCGGCTATTCCATTTTTTGTCCAGGCAGGTTCCGCAACGTCGCGACCAAAGGACAAACAGGAAAAAAAGCCGGTTAGTTGTGCTGCATCTACAAATCCAGTTATTTTTTTCGTATATTTCATTTTTAAACTTTCTAATAGGTTCCTAGATTTACACTTTGTGGTCTGCGTTATAATTTCGGGTTTAGGTCTTCCCGCATTCCTCACTTCAATTTTTTTCTCCAAACTCAAAGAGCTAAAGTTATTTTTTAAATTGTCCACCGTGAAACTATTCATTTTAGCATAATAAATATATAATGTTAAAATATTAAAACATACACGCTCGAATTTCTAAATACATGCACGAACAGACAACAGCGCGACGCACACTAAAATTGTGCGCCGCCTTTTCCATGTTAAATCGCCATTGCCCCGCTATCCCCCGCCACCTGTTACTACACAGAGAAACTGCATTATACCCCGCCCACTTATTCGCATATGCGAGTATATCGCGTCATTCGCGTCATTATCCTTGCTGAGTTGCCGGATGAAACGAGAGCTTATAATATACAGTTTGGTTTGACGGTACGATAAAATATTAGGGAGGGTCGGACCTTATACGATAATATTCAATGAATATAAATTAATATTTTTTTATTCGTTTTGGGGGTGCACGTGCGCATGTGCTCCTTCGAAATGACCGCCTTTATTCGAGTCGCACCTTCAAGCTGCGTGTATGAAAAATAAATTTTAACTAATTGGATGATATCCCGATCACCTCGAGATGTTATTTAAATAAACCTAAACGCCGTAATTAAAATCTATTAAAAGCACATAATTATTTCATTGACTTGACCTACCACCTTATTAAAATAATAGCATGTGTCTTGCACGTTCTATTTAAATACAATTGCAACCTAAAAATTTGCTCCATTTCGTGCTCATGACTTGATGATTCAAGAAACCGAGTCGGCATGCGACGGTGTCACGTTAATGATCACTGTTGGGAAGAATTCAATCACAATTTTCCAATATAAGTTCATATCAGAGGTTATTCAGTTTTAAACCAATATATATGATTCGTTTAGGATGTTTGCTAATTATAAACGATCATATGGCATGACAGGGACGACAACTACCATCGATATTGACTTATTTGTTCTCTATCACCTTGATTCATACAAATTCAACTCTCTGAAAAAGGCTTTGAAAAATATTGTATTGCAATTACCCCTTACTCAATAAGGGAATTACAAGAGCGTTTGAGAGAGAACAAACACATTTTTGTTTAGTGGTTTGTAAAGTAGGGTAAAGTGGGGTGAGATGGCCACCGGTTTTCACAGAATGCCCTAGAAAATTTTTTGTAATGGTTAGGAGTATAACATATTTTTTTTGTAACAGCTTAATCCTCATTCCAACAAATATGTAAATAAATAGAACTAAAATACTTTAAGAATTTTTGTTCTATCATTTATTAAAATAAGTTGTATGTGACCATCTATTCCTGTTCGAGTGGATGAGTTGGCCAATTCAATAAAGAAATTTTTCATCTTTTTCGGTTTCATCCATCTCGGAAGGGGTATCACTTTCTTCTTCATATTGGACGTTTTTATTCTCCTCCTCCTCATCAGAACTTGAGGATTTCCTGTTTCGAACAATTGTTTTTTTTTTAATTTTTTTTCTGGAGCCTTCTATCCCTACAATTTGGTGGTCGTCTCTCCCGAATGCTAGGGAGAGATGGCCAACGTAACAAACAAAATACACGGTATGCTCTTAACGGTTTTTGGAGGTTAGAATTATCGTACTCACCTAATATGTCAAGATCACCGGTGAATTTACTTCCACACATTAACAATAGTAGGTATAGTATTTGCAGAATTATACCGTTGATCTTTTGACTGCAATAAAACCTCATTATCCCTTCGACCATAAAATAAATAAGGAAATCCCAAATTTTAAAACCTTTTCGAACAGAGCCGGACCAGGTATACAAATTCAATTTATACCTATGCCTGAAGAAATTTTAATTCGATGGATGCTTTAGCAGAGACGTCTACTTTGACAAAAAAACTCCTTTATCTTCGGTAAGAGACATAGTACTTAAACCTGTTAATCCTAGAAAAAATCGGAGTGATTCTGGCACATTTAGAAGCATTGACGAAAATGACATGGATTTATTAAGAAGAAAGATTTACCAAATGTATGAGGCACAAACTGTACCCACTTTGATTTCCCTCAAAGAGCGGCTGATTAAAGACGGAACAAATATCTCTTGTAGCCTTTCAAGTCTTAGGAAAATATTGGGTAAAATGGGATTTAAATACCGAAGCATTGATAAAAGACAAACATTAATGAAATCTCAACGTTTACGGGAATGGAGACTTAAATATTTAACAGCTGTTAAACAATTTAGAGAAGAAAATCGTCCAATTATTTACCTTGACGAAACATGGTTCGATACCCATGACACTCCAAGAAAAGGCTGGGATGATTCTTCCAAAAAATGTCAAACCAAGACACCATCAAATAAAGGCAAAAGAATCACAATATTACATGCTGGTTCAGAGAACGGGTTTGTTCCAAATTGTCTGTTGCTTTCAGCTAAAAACATAGCAGATTCTTCTTTAGATTACCATCAAGATACCGACGCACAACTTTTTGAAGATTGGTTTAAACATAAACTCCTTAAAAATATACCTGAAAATAGCGTCATTGTAATGGACAATGCTAGTTATCATAGTCGGCAAGCAAAAATCATTGACAATTCTAACAATACAAAAGCAGAAATTCAAAATTTTATGATTGAAAATGATTTATATTTTGAAGAAACTTACAAAAAACGATAACTGCTAGAGTATTAAACGCTTTTAAAATAAATAAGGAATACTAGTGTGATAAACTTGCAGCAGAAAATGGACATACAGTGTTGCGTCTTCCTCCGTACTATATATTCAATCCTATTGAGCTAATATGGCACCTATTAAAAATCCAATATTAGGAGAAATAATATTTCTCCTACATTAAATGCATCTGTAGTAGAATTAATTAAAAACGAAGTAAGAAAAATTTCTGCAGACAGCTGGAAAACTGTGTACAGCAGGTACTTAAGGTGGAAAATTCTTACAATTGTATGATTACAAATGTTCAACCCTTAATTATAAGTTTAGGTTTAGATGAAGATAGCGATACAGAGTTAAATTTTGAATAAGTTATCAATAGTTTCTTAGAGTTTAATTAATTTTTATTGTACTTGTTATCCTAATAGTTATACTTTTAAATTATATTATTTTCAATTATCATTAATTGTTATCATTATTTTACATTTATTATAGTAGGTACCTAAAACTAAAAATACCTATCTATTTATTTTAAATTATACAAATAAATCATGTGGTGTGGTATAGATTTTTAAGCCGGCCCTGATCCCATTTATTGAGCTTTGAAGAGGTTGAGGCGTATACAATAGGGTTTAATCAGGTAGTTTATTTATGGCAGTAAGAGTCAAAGGTATAATTCTGCAACAACTATAATAAGAACTTATTTTTTGTGTGCTCTTACTGTCACCTTGACGTGGTCGAAAACACATTGGCCCTGCATACACGTAAACGTTGGTCGCTAGGGAGGACACGCAGCGCTATCGAACCACGCGTTGCTGAGTTTTAGCTGTTGGTCATCTCTCCCGGCTGGCCATCTCACCCCACTTTACCCTATACTACCCCAATCAATGATGGAATATTTAAAAATGCACGTTCAAATTGTTATTTCTTTAAATAATTAATCAATTTATAATAAATAATAATTTTTGATTTAACTGATCGAACAAAAGTTTATTTTTCAGGAGAGTTTTCCATTCTCCGAACAATTTTCAAGACTTTTAAAACGATCCCTGTTTTACGACCCATATACAAAAAAGGACATGCGAAAACAAACCCAATAATATCTTCATATTTATTTTAAGAAAGATTGATTAGTATCCTTATTTGTATTTTAATGGTGTTCTATACGGTTGGAATGCCAAATATTCAATAATTTCATCGTAAAAAAGTTCATTTGTTTGTTAATACTACAACAAGATCTCCTCATTGTCCTGACTGTTTTGATTCATTTTAAACCAAAAAAGCTTCTCTCGACTGAGACGGAAGTAGTTTTTAAGTTCATTTTTCCGTTGAACAGAATCAAATATTTTATATTATTGCACTAAACTGTCAAATAGTTCTTGCGGATACAATGTTGAAATAGGATTAAAAATTATTTTTGGTCAATAAATCGAAACAGTTTAATTGACTGATATCCGAAAATCTAATAAATTTGTTTATATTCCACCATGCACTGCCGCGAATATCGAATTACTTTAGACTTTAAAAATACGTAAGAAAGTTGAGAAAGCATAGGAAAAATATACTTTTCCGCTAAACGAAATAAAAATTATTGATGTATAAAGTTGTGCAAGTGCCAAATGACGCCCATGGGTACAATGGTTAAAAGTAACTCCAAAATTTGAAATATAATAAAAGACAATGATTTTTGTTCCTGTTGTTCATTTCGGACTTGATAATATTAACGAAACGATAAACAAGATGTTCAAGTGCTTGTGATGCCCCATCTTGCCCCTCCCAAAATACGCACATGTATTTAACAATAGTGAATGTTAAAAGTCGTGTGTTCTATAGAGTATCAGAAGTAGGAGGAATTTGTTATCGATAAATAAATAATTAATTTAAAAAAATTGATAATTATTGGGAAATTATCAATTTCAACCTATAATTTGACTTGTTTTCAGGTAATGTATTATTAACATTCTACGACACTCATGTAAAGACCATAATTAAAGCATTAACATAGAGAAGACCTGATGGTTGTTTAAAAATTTAAAATACTATGTAAATTACGCCACCGTAAAAAATAAAGACTTTTTGCAAGTCACGATTACTTTTAACACGCCATTATCTCGGAAACCAAACATTTAATTTTGCGTGTAAACTTTTTCGGGACCACTCAGCGGTCCATCCTTAGGGCAGATTTAGTTTCTCTTATTAACTTTATCCAAACCAGTGAGGGAAATCTATATGGGCAGGCGAAAAATTTTACTAAAATATTTGGACAAAAATGTTTGGAAGATGTGTCACATAAAAAGAAGCGCCATTTTATAACCAAATTTTTAAAAAAATTAATGCAAATTAAAGGAGCAATCAACTGCCTAATTAAACTCAATTGTATAGGTCCTAACAGCTTCATGTTGATTTTTTAAATTTTGAATTAAAGAGAAAATTAGGGATGCAGGTAAATAAAATTTGTACGGCGCATTTTATGGTCAGAAGGCTGATTAGAGTTTCATGGTTTTTAAGCTTAGTTTAGCATTTATCATTGATGATATTTCTGCCTGGGCAAACGGAGTAGTCCGGCTGAATTATGACGTTTCCGATTTTAACTTCACATCAAATTGAAGTTTGTTGATGTTCGATCGCTATCTTTATTTTTCACTTAACGAAGTGTATTATCTTTTTTACGAGAATATGAATCAAATTTGTGAAGGTGAATATTGACAACAATCAGAATTTAAAGCTAAAAATCCCAGGCAGCCGTTTTCTCTAAAAAGGTTAACATTACAGAACCGGATATAGTCATGACAGGACAGGCAATCCCACTGGATTAATCTATTAATTTGCTGGGCGTCAATCTGGGAGGAAATATGTCTTGGCATAACCACGTTGTGGCAATCGCCAAGATAGATTCTCAGAAACTTGGTGCACTCTTCCGAACCAAAAAGTTGTACACACCTCAGCAACTTTTGATACTATACAAAGCCCAGATTAGACCATCACTAGAGCACTGCTCTCATGTCTGCACCCAAATATACTCTTCGGCTATGGATTTCATCGAAAGGAGTGACACTCGTCTGATGGGAGATCACGAGCTAACGAAGAGCCTCGGCAGCCTAGAACATCGAAGACAGGTTGGGGATTTGACTCTCATTTACAGATATTTTCATGGAAAGTACTCGGGTTTGCCCAGAGCGGCGAATAGCAGAAATACACGACGAACCACTTCCGCCCATCCATATGTGGTTAAGCTTAGTACTCCTCGAACTTCATTATTTAAGAATTCTTTCATCTGGAGGACTTCACTCTTATGGAACGACCTTCCCGAGGTCGTTTCTCTCAACGAATATAACCTCGGGAGATTCAAAACCAACATAGATCACTTTCTTCGCACACGCACCACTCCCAGAGTGCTCTAAAGAATTTTTCCTATAGTGCTTGTGTTTGATCATAAAAAAAATTTTATTTATTTTAACTAATGGTCTTTTTACAATTTTTTGAAATGTGTGGTCTTCGACTTTTAGTTACACTTTCTTGCACATTTTAATAGAGCGATCATTTTTCAACGATTTTATCGATCAAAATTAAATTAAAACAATTCAGAATGCTAATAGAAGAAGCCATGGAATAATAATTTAGCGGTTCATTTTTTGTTTTAATTTTAGTTATAATTTTTACAAAATGAAGACGGCCTTCAAATTTTCACCTGACTATAACTATTGCCGCGTTCTGATTTATAGTAATGACTCGTTTTTGATTCTCGTTTTTACCTTGGCACGGAAAAAAATGTTTTTTAAATTGGTCTAGAATTGCCCTTTTAGTCTTATTTTGAATTTTTAATACGAGAAAGTAACAAACTATTTTTAAATAATTAAACTTCGACCAAATTTGGTACTTCTTTTTTAATTGTTCCTCAAATTTATAAAGCGAGAATGTCGAGGATGTGCTGTTATTGATAAAAATATAGTTTTTCTTTTAATTTCTTTTTACATGCTGGCACAAATGGTGTTATTTTTTCAACAAGCAGAATTTTTTATATGAAGAATAACAAAAAAATAAATTTAACCATTAAGATGGGTTCTGGACACTCTGTATATTATTGAAATAATGAAATAACACCTAACTGTTTTCAATCGGACAAAAAACTGTATATTTTCACGGTGAAAATATCGTATAAACCCGTTCCGCAGAGGAATCCTATAATATAAAATACAGGGGTATATCCTATACAGAGTAATTGATGGCGCAGGGCCCATTAGTCGTTTATTGAAGAATTAGTGAACGGATCACTTTGAAATTTAGTAGCTATACGTATAGTATTTGCAGAATTATATCGTTGATCTTTTGACTGCAATAAAACCTCATTATCCATTCGACCATAAAATAAATAAGGAAATCCTAAATTTTAAAACCTTTTCGAGCAGAGCCGGACCAGGTATACAAATTCAATTTATACCTATGCCTGATGCATATAAATACAAAGTGATTTTTAATAATTTTAATCTTTAGTGGTTTTCCGGCTAGTCATTTTTAGTTAGGCTTATTAGTGGTATGTGGCGTCCTTGGAATTGTGCTGATAGGAGGGCATCTTCAAGTGTCATTTTTAAAAGAAAGCATTTATCTACCGATGCCAAACTAATAATTAAAAATGTGTACCAATCGTTGTTGAGTAGAAATTTTAATTCGATGGATGCTTTAGCAGAGACGTCTACTTTGACAAAAACTCCTTTATCTTCGGTAAGAGACATAGTACTTAAACCTGTTAATCCTAGAAAAAATCGAAGTGAATCTGGCACATTTAAAAGCAGCGATGAAAATAACATGGGTTTATTAAGAAGAAAGATTTACTAAATGTATGAGGCATAAACTGTACCCACTTTGATTTCCCTCAAAGACCGGCTGATTAAAGACGAAACAAATATCTCTTGTAGCCTTTCAAGCCTTAGGAAAATATTGCGTAAAATGGGTTTTAAATACCGAAGCATTGATAAAAGACAAACATTAATGGAATCTCAACGTTTACGAGAATGGAGACTTAAATATTTAACAGCTGTTAAACAATTTAGAGAAGAAAATCGTCCAATTATTTACCTTGACGAAACATGGTTCGATACCCATGACACTCCAAGAAAAGGTTGGGACGATTCTTCCAAAAAATGTCAAACCAGGGCACCATCAAATAAAGGCAAAAGAATCGCAATATTACATGCTGGTTCAGAGAACGGGTTTGTTCCAAGATTGGTTCAAACATAAATAGTTTCTTAGAATTTAATTAATTTCTATTGTACTTGTTATCCTAATAGTTATACTTTTAAATTATATTATTATTAATTATTGTTATCATTATTTTACATTTATTATAGGTACCTAAAACTAAAAATACCTATCTATTTATTTTAAATTATAAAAATAAATCATGTGGTGTGGTATACATTTTCAAGCCGGCCCTGATCCCATTTATTGAGCTTTGAAGAGATTCAGACGTATACAATAGGGTTTAATCAGGTAGTTTATTTATGGCAGTAAGAGTCAACGGTATAATTCGTCAACAACTATATAAGTGAACATGCTCTCTCATTTAAAAATATCTTCAGTCATCCAGTGCTGCCGCGTGTACCAGAGAATATTAGCAGCTTTGATAATTTAAACGGAACACCCTACGTATTATTATTTTTTTATAATCTCTATTAATTTCTCAATAACTTTCCTTAATATTTTCCTATACCTATCTGTTATCGTTCTCGAAATAATAATTCATTTAACTTTTGTTTTTTGAAAAACAAGTCCTACAAAAAGCGGGTGATATTTTTGAACTCTGGGAAATTAACGCACTGAAATTTGGTTGGGTGTCAGGTAATACCGAGAGGCCTTTCACTCCGTTCCAAAATATTATACAGGGTGTTTCAAAATACAAATGTTTTGGTTCTTTGGAAAAATGATAAAAAGTTAGTTTTTTAAAATGAAACACCCTGTATTTCATCTGTGGTCCTAAAATTTCTTGAAATTGTCTATCTTTCTGTGTGTAATGTTGCTATACCTATCTCAAACGGTTTTTGACTTTTTATTTAGCAAAGTTAATTAGTACAGAGTTTGATATTTTTTGCTTATTTTTTTACAAACTTTTTATATTTGTATTGGAAACACCTGATATTACTACAATTAATTCGGAACCATAGTGGCAGGCCTCTTGGCATTACCTGACTCCTGAACCAAATTTCGGTGCGCTAGTTTGTCAGAGTTCAAGAATATTACCCCTTTTTGTACGACATGTTTCTCAAATCAATTATTATGTCGAGAACGATAACAGATCAGTGGCGGTTCTTCCACAGGAGCACATGCGCACGTGCACCCCCAAAACGAATGAAAAAATATTAATTTATATTCATTTAATATTATTTATCGTATAAAGTCCGACCCTCCCTAATATTTTGACAACTCGAACAAACCAAACGGTATATATCTCTCACCGTGGCGCGTTCCGGCCGTCGCGTCAGTCGTCGCTGACGTCGTTGATAACGAGGGATGTTCGCATATGCGATTATTTAGGCGAGACATAATGCAGTTTCTCTTTAGGGGTGGAGGTGGGGGATAGCGGGGTTATGGCGATTTAACATGGGAAAGTCGCACAATTTTGATGTGCGCTTTTGTCTGTTTGTTCGTGTATGTATTTAGTAATTCAAGCGTGGATGTTTCAATATTTTAATATTACATATTTATTACGTTAAAATGAATAGTTTGACGGTGGACTATTTAAAAAACAACTAGCTCTTTGAGTTTAGAGCAAAAAATTGAAGTGAAGAATGCGAGAAGACCTAAACCCGAAATTAATTTAAGGCAGACCACAAAGGGTAAATCTAGGGACTTTATTGGAAAGTTTAAAAATGAAATATACGAAAAAAATAACTGGATTTGTGGATGCATCACAACTAACCATTTGTCTTGTTTTTCCTGTTTGTTGTTTGGTCGCGGCGTTGCCTGGACAAAAAATGGAATAGAAAATAGTCTTCAGAGCATATTCTCTGCCACCTTTACACTTTTAAAAATGACCACGGCCAAAGGTGAACGATGTTTTTCAACATTAAACCGAATAAAAACATTGCTATCTATTAAAAAAAAATGTACAGAGGGTATTCCAAACTTTAATGAGGCTGTAATAATTGATAAATTTTCTACAATTAAGAACCGCAGAATGGACTTTATGTTTAAGCACTATACACTAAAAAAACCTATCTTATTTTCCAAAAATTGTATTTCCTTGTGTAAAATTAAAAAAATTAATAAAAATATGTTTTACATAACGCATTTTCTTATTGCTTTTTTTCTTCCTACGTTTAGACGCCGAAGAATATAATTATTTGATAAAATTTTTAAAATCATTTCATGATACTTCCCTCTATCATAGGTCATGAGCCGCCACTGTAACCGATAGGTACAGGAAAATGTTAAAGAAAGTTATTAAGAAATGTATATTATCAAAGTTGCTAATAGGTACTTTCCAGCAGACGCGGCAGCGCCGCACCGCTGAAAATATTTTTAAAAGAGAGAGAATGCGCACTTATACATATATAAGCTATCAAATTTTGTAAGTGATCCATAGTTCTTCATGAACGTCTAATAGGCCAACCACCGTCAATCAGCCTGGTATAAACAAACAACTTATTGATTTTTAAATTGCGTGAAATTCACCATAATGTGTCGTTTCTCCAAATCTTTAATACTTAGTCATCTTAGATAAAGATTGTTCCACGAAAAATGGATATAACTTGATGACTGCAGTAAAAGTACCTGGGGCGATCCCATTATTTATGACCGTTTGTTATTATAATGTGGCAAGGACCGGATTGTAATAATTATAATTAAATATAGGTACATTAGGTAGGTTAGGTTGCTTAATTTATATTTAAATATCTTTTTGTGGTAAAATTTGTTAGTTTGTATTTCTTGCTGGAAGAGTTTAGTTGTATTACTGATATTATTATACAAGAATTGTCTTTTACCAAACATTCCTCAGAATAGCGTGATAGTAATGGACAATGCGAGCTATCACAGTCGCCAATTACATAAAGCTCCAAGCTCAAATAATAATACAAAATTGGAGATTCAGAACTACATGGCGGCGAATGAAGAATGTAGAATTTATTTTGAAGAAAGTTATAAAAAAAGTGATCTTTTAGAAGTTTTAATGTCATTTTGTATAAAAAAAGTATATGTTTGTGACACATTGGCAGAAGAAATTGGACATACAGTGCTACGGCTCCCACCCTATTATTGCATTTTTAACCCCATAGAGCCTATGTGGCACCAGTTAAAATCACTGGTTAGGTCTGAAAATATTTCTCCGACTTTAAGTTCTAGTGTTGTAGAATTAATACGAAAATGCTTTAATGATATTCCCCCAGGTAGTTGGAAAAATTCAGTCCGTCACGTAATAACTGTAGAAAATTCGTATATTAGTCTGGATCGTATAATTAATCCAATTATAATTAATTTTGATGAGGATAGCGATAGCGAAACAGAAGTATCTATAGAATAACATTATAAATGTAAATAAATATGACTAGTAATATTAAAAAAAAAAGTTATTTCATTTGATTACATTAATATAATCATATCATTACTTGTTTTCCTTAGTCCGTCCCTTCATACTTCATTTGTTTATTGCCAAGCTCTTGTCGACCCAATGGGACCGAGCCAGGAAATCATTAAGTCGTATCCAAATTTCGTGAAACGTACTTTACAAAGTGACAAATTTCTATGGGTACAAACTTAGAAAAACAAAAAACGATCGCTACTAACATTTTACAAATCAAGCAAGAGTTACAAAAAATGTCTCTAAAAATCTAACAGTTAATAATTGAGTAGAATTTCATCCGTATAGAAATAATGTGCGAAATGAAAATTTATAAATATTCATATTTTCTGATTAGAGTCTGACGCAAATTTGATATATTTTTATCTCCCGCTACGCATTACAGGTAGTAATTAAAGTCTTATATTATGATAGTGGACTTACCCTCACAATTACTTACTAAACTAACACATAAAATTCCGAAAACTATCCAGAAAATTTTCATTTTCGCACTTTTTCCAGGTTCAGTAACCACGTCTTAGCCCAGTTTATTATAACTGGGAAAAATATGAGTTATAAAGGTGATAAAATAATTTTATTTGATTAGAACCTGAGATAAGGCTCGATTATTTTGTTCATATTGTTCTTAATTGTTGACACTCTACTTTAATTATTTTTTACATCGTGGTGAAACGAGTTGCGCGACCCGTCGTTCGAGAATGGTACTATCTCGAGTGATGGTTTTATTTTTACCAAGGTAGAACCATAATAAACCCGTGCAATATACGGTATAGTCAATGGGTATATGACACCTTACCTTATTAATGCTGTGAACAGGTCGGAAAATAATATCATCAATAAACTTTAATTGACGCACTTCAAAATCCAGGAACAGAGTCGGCTTATAATATTTTATTCATTTTAAAATTTCACCTGTGCTAATATGTAGGTATCTCTGAATTAATCTTTCCTTTTTCGGTGCCCGTCTTCTGAAGGAATATGGCGTTTAAGGGCCGATATTTCAAAGTCACCTTAAGGTTCAGAATGACAAAATAGTTATTTATGTATCAATGATAATGCCCTGAGGGCGACAGTCTTACAAAGCCGAGGGCCTCTGGCCGGAGGGTTCGCAATCGTAAGTCACCCGAGGGTATATATCTATTAGTAGCCGTGCATACAAGCTTTTATATCATACCAGCTCGTTTTAAATAATAAATATTTTTTTTAAATTTAATTTGATTTACCAATTTTTTATTTTTACCTGCGACATTACCTTGACAGCATTATAGCCTGCGTTTTTGTTGCTAGGGAGATAAGTGTTCAAATGTTTAATGTGTCAAAGTCAAAAATCAAAAATGGAGCAAGGTTTTGAAATTCCCGATGGAATTGAAAAAAAGGCTGAAAATGCAACGCAAAATCTGTTAACGGGTTTCCAGAGACTCATACGACAAAGAATATGACCAATTTTTTAAGTGGATGTCATAAAATGCTGTAGAAAACATTAACGAATCAATTGTTGGGGTACTTTAATGATCTATCTGAAAAATTTTCCCCGAGCTCTCTGTGGGCTGAATATTCGATGATAAGAAGACTTTAATGGTAAATAAGAATATTATTATAATTTTCACAAATTATGCGAGTATTTAAAGCAAAGTGTGTTATCTAGAGAAAATGTCCTATAATTTATTCATGAGGCACCAAATGAAACGTTTTTAATGAACAAGGTCGCATTATTATTTGGTGTATTTGGTGGATGTCGGCGCAAGAACTTGTAAATATGTTAGTCACACATGTAGGAGATAGAAAATCATTCTTTGTTGTAACGGACCAGAAACCAAAACTGACAAAAATCGAGTTTTCACCGTTATTGATGAAGACGAAATGAATAGTTTGAAACTAATAAGAGATTATAGGTACCTATGTCTTTGCGGCCACATGGCTGCTCAGAAATAAGACTATTTTTAAGCTACAGACAATAAGGCCGCTGTACTGTACAACCTGTTGGAAAAACACATTTGGGAAAATTCCCTGTATTATTGGAAAATATTTGGATTTGAACAACCCTGTCATTGTTTACGTCGAACGTCGGCAACTCTTTTAGCAGAAGCTGGAGCAAATATGACTACGCTGAAGCGCCATGGTGGATGGAAGAGTAGTACAGTTGCTGAAGGATATTTAGATCGAGGATAGCATATCCTCAAAAAATGAGGTTTCAAGGATGTTGGCAGGCGTACCATCTGGATCTCGTATTTCTTTACAGAAACTAGAGACCCAGACAATGAATCATGAGTCAACCTTTGCTGCAGGAAATTTAGCGGAACCTTCCAGAATTGCCAGTTCTATATAAATACAAACAAATAATATATGAACGTAAATTTATATTTTGTTATGTTGTTAATAAGGAATAAGTTAAAGAAAACTGTTTTTTGCGTCTTAATGCCAGCGCGTGCCATAATGTGTACTTTATGCCCGCACGGGCATAAGGTAATCCATTATGTAGATGGTATCTAAGGTATAAAAACACAATAATGCACTGGTATGACATAAAAAATATTAAAGTTCTTTTTAACTCTTATCTAAAGAAATAGACCTTTAAGATCGTGGTAATGTTATACTTAACGCGTCAATTGACCCTCAAATTAATTTAAAACATAGTTTTTTAAAGGTTTTCCATAACGTTAAGGTTACCTCAGCTAAGGCCTAACTTAAGGTAACATTTAAATATCGGCCTTAAATATGGTTTAAGTCAGGGGATCCCAAAGTGCACGCCGCGGCGCCCTGAGTGGTTATTCTTGACTTATGGGAACGATCATATCGAGAGAAGTGATTATTATTGTCTTTCTCTACATTATAGTGTGAAATAATCACATTTCTCGATATTATTGTTCTCCTAAGTCAAGAATAGATGCAAGGGAAGATCCAAAACTTCGGTTATTGTACACGTCAATGTGATGCCTGATGTTATTACGAAAATAAACACAACAAGAAAGAGACGGGAATTCTATCTGTAGAATCCCCATCTTTTTTTATCTTCTGTCTGTTCCTGTTTTAATTCTAACAGGTGACCGGTTTGACATGTCTTGGTTAGGAAAACAGAACAACGACGGGCGTGACTCAAAAGTCTATATCACAGTATCACCTTGTTGAGTTAAGAATTACTATTTTTTCCATCAACAATACTTAAATTTAACGCACAAACAACAAAGAATTTTATTTAACAATAATATGACAGTTGTTAATCCGGTAGTGTAACGTGAAAGCAGGTATGATAGACGGCCGGTCATATAAGGGCTTTATAAAAAGTACTTTCCGAACGCTCGAAGGTGACGTACTGCCTTTGTTTAATTAACAGGAAACGACAAAGGAAAATTATACTAATTTTCAGAGCTCCCCGATTGTTTTTCTAGAACGTTGTTTGTAACCTACCAGAGAATGTGAAATGTGAATTGCTTATTCTTCAAAGACTATGAACCAAAGTCATATCCTCCTTGATTTATCATATTTGACTATACTAAACCTGTAAGAGCGCCGCAAACTGAAAAAATTTTGGAAAAAGTGCGCTGCAAACTGAAAAAGTTTGGAAACTCCTTGTTTAAGCAAAGGATGGATTCCCTATATTCTTTACCCAATCCCTTGTTTTTAAGCCGGTTTTTGAGAAAGAAAAAGACAATACCTAGTAATAGACCAAAAGGACGTTTAAACAAAACAACCTCATCCCATACAGGGTGTTATATGGAATTGTCTTATTATATTTAAATCAGCAAATCCTGAGATGACATAAATTAAAAAATTAACCATAAAAGCGAGAAAAGTCACCTTATGTTATTGTTATAAATTTAGTCACCTACGGCTGTTTGCAAATTATATCCTCTTAAACGTAACTGTGTTATTTCCTCATCTGCCGTTCATTGGGATACACACCGTTATTAATAAAGTTTGCCTCCACACTATATGTACACATATGTATAAAATAACTACAACAATAATTTAATTACTTGAACTTGACCATTTAAGAGACGCTCGCTGAATTTTATTAAGAGTTCATGGGAAAAACCTGTTTGTGATTTTATTTTTCTATTTGAAATAACAAATTGTCGTCTAGGTAGGTACAATGATTAAAAATGGTTGAACCTGCTTGCAACTCGTACATGAACTCGTTTTTCCCAGAACAAACCTGCATGAATCAATGGAATTTAGAATGACACATGTAATTTTTGTTATTCTAGAATCTAGATTATCAAAGTTTTATAATGTATGAGCTTTCCTTTTTAATAAAGCAAAAGAAATTACTTTCCAAGAAATTTTAAAACTACGTCTTATTGAATATACAGGGTGGTGCCACAAAATAGTGCGACCAAGGTAGATCGGGTCGCTCCTGGAAATTAATTACAACAATTTTTTCTTCATTTTCATATAGTATGTATACTAGGCTGATCTGAAGATTTACTAGTTTATCTTTTAGGAGTATACCATAGAAATAATAATTAAGAAGAAGTGATGTCTATAGAGAAAAAAAGCAGCAATGAGAAAGTGAAATTTATTTTTGGACATCTCCTCGAACAAAGTCAAGAAAAATAAAAACGCAAAATTTAAAATTTTTCCGGATATTTTGAAAGCCTCTGTATTTATTTCTGATTTTTTTGCGGCATATTATTGGGCACATAATTGCGTAACTTTGCCCCAATTTAATCGACTTCGTATCTTTTACCGTTTCCGAAATCCCAATGGTGAAGAACGTTATTACACCCTGTAGGTAAGTTAATGAGGAATATCGCTATCCCGGTGCGCTACCCCCGATTTAAATATACGTAGATGCGCTACTGCTTGTCCCCCTAGAAGGATAATTTTCAACCCTTCAGACGGATATGTTTCGGCTGCGGCACTGGTAGACACGCGCGGTTTAAAGAAAACAGAAAGTTGGCCACCTGGATTACTTTTTGTTCATGTTGTGATGTGATGTGACCGGCTTTATAAATTCTAATAAATAAAACATGAGAAGAGAAGCGTCAATTAACACTGTAAGCATGTCAACTATAGCCGTATTTCTGTAAGATTGTCGTCAGAATGACGTCAACTGATGGTCAATTTTTAAATTGCTTATGGAGATTCATGTTGTTGTTAAAGGTTTTCTCGCCCTGCTTGCCAACCCGTTGACGTCACTAAGTCACTCCTCCTTGCGTGGTATCGTACCGTGTGTTATTGTATCATGCTTCCTAAGTCCTTCCCATGTATACTATACAGGGTGTTATGGAAATGACTTGTTATATTTAAATGGGTGACTCCTTGGGTGTCCTAGAGAAAGTCTACATACTTTTTTTTTAAATCGAATATCTAAATACTAAGGTAAAACCCCTTTTTACCCACATACTATCGCCCCGTTCCATCTGGATTCACTTAGCAACAATGTGGGTCACTAGAGTATACTAACAGTGTTGTCAGATCACACCGCGTGTCTCGCCGTAGCTTGAATACCGGCCGCGCGCCGCTTCATACTTCATTATGTTTCGAGACTCGGGAGTGGGACGACGTTGGTTCCACGACGTCGAGGGTGCCACGTGCTTGACGTATACGAATTTTAAACGTTTTGTTAGTTGTATTGCCCGATTTTTTTTTTGTTGTGAAATAATTCATAATAATAAATGTTGTGATGTTATGTGTGATATTATCTACTGTTGGTTCTGTTGAAAACATACTTTTTGTGTTTTATTTTTTTATGGAATTTAATTATTAAACGGATTATTTTAAAATAAGATCAAAGGTAAGAGAGTATGTTGTCAAAAACTGAACACGTGCATTTAGAATTCTGTGATGCAATATGACAACATCGCCTATGCGCTAACCTCTTTTGAACCTGGAGACTGCCTCAATAAAATATTGATTGCAAAGGGTAAATTTTGAGATTTCATATAATGTGTATATTTCGCTTAATAATTCAAAGCGCCATTTATGCTTATTTTTCTTCAATTTATTTTCATCTCGGGATTTGCCGGTTTAAATATAATAAGTCATTTCCATAACACTCTGTATACAAGTACTCCGAAGGAAAATGTTAGGTACTTACTTTCTGGAAGATAAGATGTTGAAAATACGATTTGGTGACTCCCGACAGGATAAAAGCCCAGTAGCGGTTCTTGGTGTTGCCGGGCCCGGACGTTATCCTAATAGAACAGTAAAAATATGGCCCCCACCAAATTCTTGAAAAAAAAAACTTAAAAAAAAGGTCGTCAACGGTAATAAAAAAGAATAGTTACCCTAATAGATATAAGAATGGCATTCTGTTCCAAGTACGGGCCACGGGCCCCCCACAAGCGCTGCGGGTCCCCGTCGTGTGCACGTACGGTGATACGCACTGTAAAATCAACCCGTCCAAAACCCTGCATGGTGGCCTAAATAATAACCAAAAAATGTATCTCTTATTAGAAAATAACTTTTCTGTATCGGAGTTTTGAGTTTGTATTATATTTTCATATATTTCGGCCAAATATTAATATTTATTCAAAAACAATAATATAATAAAAAAAACACATTTTTGCCCCTATCAACTTTCACATTAATAATTCAAACTTTAATCTCATAAAACATTTAAATTAACAGGTCAAACTATTCACTACTTTCCCACGCCTAAAAGAATTGAAAACCTATGTTTTTTTTTAAACTCTCGAGATGAATATCTGGGTACGCCACTGCCGAAATAGATAGAAGAAAGATGTCTTCATTGAAATGCCAGATTATAAGACATACCAACAGAGGTCGCCATTTGTACCTAATTTCAACACTAAAAATTTTCAAATTTTAATTGTACGAGTTGAAATAAAGGCAAATGGAAATTAAAAAATACATAATCTACACGGTGGTTTTGGATATTGAGATAATGGTGGGTATCTGGTTGGTATATTACTTTTATTAATTACTTATCAACACATCATCCCACATTCCCACATATTTCGGTTTGTATTTAATTATGTAATTCATCGTGACTTCGACTAAACTCAAATTTACTTAAATCAGTTCTTATCTTATTTTCGCTTTAAAGATTTTGGAATATCAGTTCCAAGGTAAACAGAGAAAGTGGACCAATCAAGATTCGATTGAACAATATTAAACATCAAATTTAGATACGTAGTGCGTTTTTTACTGGCCCTAATCATAAACGCCAGAAGATCAGCTGTGCCGTGCAGTTTTGTGTGTGCTTCCTCGACGATTGTTAAAAAATACAGTTTATCCTGCTTCCATATATTATATCCGTTTAATTTAAATTAATTATATAATACTATACATATAAAAGATGCAACCAATTGCGCATTTAGTTAAAGTTGCTATTCCAAATTATTTAAGTAATCTTCCAATTCCTGATACCTTTGGAGGATGGTTTAGGTTAGGATGTAAGTAAATGTTCTTTTTAAAGAAAAATGGCTAAAAATATCTCAATATATGTCTAGGTATAAGTGGTTTAAGTGGACTAATTTTTGCAACAAATATTCCTAACCTTGGTTTATTTCTAGTTGTAACACTTGTAATCATTTTACAAAAGTAGCATGGAACCAAGGTCCAAGATAAATTGAATCTTTTTATTCCTCACTTTGTAAAGTTTGTGTTTTTTCAGCAGTATAATGAAACACAATGAGGTACATAACACAAAAGAAATGTTGAACTAGTTTTCTGGAAGTCCATACAAACACAAAATCCTAAATCCTCATTTAATATTAATCAGTTACTATAATTGCAAAAGGTATATATATGTATTTTAGCACTTGATTTGAACAATTCAGGGGTATTTAATTCATTGCATAACGACAAAGAACATAATCGACCATAGTTGATTAAAATAATGGGCACAATGAAAACCTAAGGTTTTTACGTGATTTATTTTTATATGTGGGTATTATTTTCTAATGTCTTACTTTTTTAGTTAAAGACTTGCTGGCCCTGATCCCGCCAACTGTAATAGGCGCTGGTCTTACCTACACGGCATACAAGGCGTTTTGTCCCAAAGCCAGACAAGGAGGTCAGGGACGATCGAATAACCAGGTCCAGCTAAGTAATCCAAAAGTAGTTGACACAGTTGACATTGAAGATATTTCGGAGAAGGCTGCATTCTGTCGATGCTGGAAAAGCAGAAATGTAAGAATTTATTACTTAATTTAGTGTGTCAATTTACTATAATAATGTTCTTAAGTCTTCATGCTCTTTCTTAGAAATTATTTTTATTTATATATATTTTATTTAAGTCTTTTGTGATTCTGAACACATTTGGCAAAACTTCATTTATGTAGTATAGCTAATTCAGTAAATAAGCATAAAACATAAGTCCCCTTTACTTCAACTTTTTTTTTTTGAGAAACAATACACAAAATGGGTTTATTTTTCATCTATCAATACTTATAATACCTTAGAAACGGTTGCTATAAACATAATATCATAGGAAATATTATTAAAGAAAATAGTGAACAAAATTTGCATTTATTTTTATAGTTATTTTTACATAATATTCTGTTTTTCCTATGTTAAATGTATATTTTTTGAATTTTCCTGAGAAGCTGGACCAGCTATGCAATTTTGCAACTCCATTGCTGAGTTTCTCAATGGGCATGCAGAGTCTTGCTCCATGTCAACATTAATTAACAATATTTTCTTTTTCTGTAACAGAGCTAGCTATCATTTTTGCTATTCGGTTTTTCGACTATATAACTCTCTGCTACGCTAATACTCTTCCACTTTCTGTGTAACTTAAGGGTTGCAAGGGAATCACCATCCTCGATAAGAAGTGTGGACGAGGTCCGACGTAGGCAATGTCCTGTATATTCCTTGGCGTTTTGTAAATTAAGTTATTTTTCTATGATTAAATGAACACGTCCTAGGGTATTTTTACCCACAGGCATAGCTATACATTTACCATTTCGGTATGTAAGGAGAAATCTGTGTTCCTTAATTCTTTTTGGCCTTAATGCAAGGCATTGTCTAATCAATTTTAAGGCATCTGTTTGGTCTCCTTCGATTATAGTACATATAACTTTTTGGCGTAGCAGTTTTAGTTTCTGGTACCTTGCCATGCACAACAGACTCCTTATCCTCAATATCATCAGTGGTCATTTTTACCATCTCATCCCGTCTTAGGCCGCCAAAAACTCCCGTTACTAGTATCACTTCACGCAGCACGAACGTATAATTCGGCGCATTTTTGATAAAAGTTAAAACTTGTTCTTTTGACTTTTTAGGAAGATATCCCTTTGATTTAACTTTTAAAAATACTATTAATCGACAATATCTTGAAATATTAATGTTTTCCTTTACTATAAGTTCAGACCTTCACCTGGGAATGTTTTGTCCAAAGACTATTTGGGGTATATTATTATTTTTCTGAGTAAAATAGAGTAAAAATAATTAAAAATTGTTATTACCAATGAGCAAAAGGGTTATATACCAATTCCTGAAAGTAAGCCATCATTACGGTTTCAGTAAACACCGTAATTTAGTTTTTTACGTTCCATTGTAGAAGATTTTCATACTCCTTGCCAATCTTGCCATACAGGACTTTAGACTTTGCCGGTAATAAGTTTTCCTTAGGTTTTTCAGCATTTTCTAACATATTTTGTGGAATTTCCATATTTTCGTTTATAAAAGGTAAAAGCAACGAATACTTGTAACCAGGAAGAACACTCTTAAAATCAACGAATACTTATAACCAGGCTTAAAATAAGCAACCCTTAGCAATCATCAATCATATTCTATGACAACCGATCAAAGCTCACTAAATACTAAAAATTGACGAAAATAGTTTAAAAAATTTAACTATTTATATTTGAAATAGATGAAAAATAAAATATTGTATACACTTTTTTTAATGTTAGTGCTTGTTTACTTGTGTTTTCCATCCTGTAACTCTTGTAGCTAGTGTATTTTTAAATTCGACTTTACATGATGGTTTTAAACAATGTAATTTTAATATCCTGATGTTTAGTTCGGTTAAAAAGTGTTTCATTAATTTAGTTGTGAAAAATGTTAAACATAGGATTTCACTTAGAAATTAATAAAATAAGTAGTTAATCTTCTAAATAAATATGCCGGCAAAATTTTGCCGATAATCAGTATCAGTATTGCCAGGGGTCGGCAACCTGCGGCTCTTTCGATGTCAAGTTGTGTCTCTTTCGATATCATTGCGGCCGTTAGTGGCTGTTTAAAAACTGAGAAATTAAGTAAATTAGAACTTTTGCCTCTTCCGTCTCAAAAGGTTGCCGACCCCTGCCCTATCTATAAATGGTAATTCTCTGTACACAGAAAAGTTTGTTTTATTTTAGTGGCCTTATTGCGACGGTTCTCATGGCAAACACAATGAAGCAACTGGTGACAACCTTGGTCCAGTCATTGTTAAGAAAAATAAGTGAGGAACTGTGATGTTGATCAAGTAGTAAATGAAATGATACAATAACAATTGGTGGGTGATCTTTATTTCTGTATTTTTATTTTCTTTAGTTATGGAACAAAATATAAAATAATGCGTAGAAATTTAATATGCTGTTATTTTCAATTAAAATACTGTTAAAATAAAAAAAATATTTTCATTTCAGCATTATTTTTTAAACTGGCAAAGAAAACATTGATATACAGGGTGTCCGATAAGTAATGGGACACTCCTTACGTCAAAATATTAGGTTTTTAATTATACTTACCTATATCCGAAAGTTGATATTAACTGAGATACAGGGTGTTAAAGTTAAAACTTAATTTTTATTTTTTTCTCTTATAACTTTGACAGACACCAACGGTTTTTTACAAAATTTGACAATTATGGTTTTTTTAGGATGAGGAACTGATTTTTTGATGACATTTTAGTAGGGGGCGCTGCATGCGGGTTTGTTCGGGTTTGTTCGGTTTGTTTCGGCATTGTTACTTAACTTAGGATAAACTCAAAAATGAAACATTTTTGTACACAGCTATTTTACAATAATCAACAAGCAAATAACAACATGGAGGTTTCATAACAACTGTATCTCTAAATTTCATTCGTTTTCTCATAGGTTACTTTAAAAAAAAATTGTTTGCAAATTAATAATAGGCACTAAACAATATAAATGCATATATCTCCGAAACGGTAACTCTGGGCGACCTGAAATTTGTGTATCTTTTTTACGTAATAAATATGAGAAAAGTATTATTTTCATTAAAAACTTAAATACACGGAGGCACAAAAAAGTTCTGACCTAATAAATGTACAAAAAATGCCGCATGCAGGGCGCCTACATTGTACATTAAAATTTCACCAAAAAAATCAGTTCCTCATCCTAAAAAAACCATAATTGCCAAAATTGTAAAAAACCGTTGGCTTCTGGCAAAGTTATTAGAGAAAAACAAAAATGAAGTTTTAACTTTAACACCCTGTATCTCAATTAATATCAACTTTCGGATATACTTAAATATAATTAAATCCTAATATTTTGACGTAAGGAGTCTGTGGTTTTTCCATGTCCCATTACTTAGCGGACACCCTGTATACACAAACAATTTAAAAAGTAAGGTTGGGATGTACCGCGATACTTTAAAAGTGACATCTTTTGGTTATGCGCGCCATTTTTTATTTCTGGACACACAGAGCAGGCGTAGTTCGGTAATCTGATGATGTCGCATAAACATGTTATTATTAAAAAAATTGAATATCGTGAAATTAAACTTATTAGATTTTAAAGTTTTTTATTTTTTATTTTGCAAATAAAATGAGAATTAAGCCGAAATAGGAAATATAGTATAAAATAGACGTTTTTATAACGCTGATTGTCACAATCGTTCATTGAACAATCAGTTTATGAATAGTTATTTACGGAACAAATACAAAAAGTAACTTTATGCGTAAGTTTCATGGAATAATTATTCAATGATTGTACAGTTTTCTTTTTCGAAATTAAAAGATATATATTGGTGTATAACCACAGTCACTTAGGAAGCAATAAGTTTGGGATATTTGCTTATATCGACTTAACACTGCCTGTTCACTCGCTTTTGGTCCAATGCAATTTAGTATTATATTCCTTTTTGTAACCTTATTTGGATTTTTCAAACACATTTTTGTGTTGCTTAATTGGCTTTTTTAATTATATCGTCTGGAGCGCATTGAACTGAGTTTTCTTCTTCAGAATCGGCATTATTTCTTTTAATTTTTAAAGTTTTCAAATATTATTGACATTTGTAAGGTAACAATAACAATGCGGCGCCCAGGCAACGAACGACGCGAATGCTTTTTCATGATAATTTGATATTATAAGCATTCAGAGAGAAGTGAAAAAATGACACCCTAAATTACTTTTTTTAACTTGTTAAAAAATGACAAATTTTATCCATTCATTTTCAATAGAGGATTAAGAAGTTTTCCGCCGAAAAACCTTTCAATTCAAAGCAGTCGATTTCTCTAAGAGACCTGATTTTAGTAACAAAAGATCTAATTGCACAAAGTCGGCGTACCTACAATAATTTCCGCCCGAAAGTAATAATTAAATAATAATAATCATTTAACTGGTTAGCAAAATATTCTTATTTTTGCGAACAGACAAATATAATCGGTCAGCCAAAATGGCTAGTTGGTCAGCAACTTATGGACAGCAAACATTTCTGAATCGTGACAGTGCCCTGGGAAAACAAGTGAAAACCCGCCCCCGCTACACCTTTTGTAGCCGATTTCCTCCTGTATTCGGCAAAAGAAAACACAAGAAAGTTACATAAATTGACAGTGCCTTGGGACCTCTGAAGTAAACTGCTTGTAGACATGTTTGTTTCTACTGACCAATTGTAAACTCTTGCTGACCAGGTAATCATTTCGCAGCTCGACTGTTAATAACGGCAAATCATTTAATTACTTCTCATAAAATAATACCCTTTACCTTTTAATTATTATATGTAGTTTATTGATCATAGCAAATATACAGGCTGTTATGGAAATTACTTATTGAATTTAAACCAGGAATTCCTGAGATGAAAACAAACACCTTGTGATCGTTTGTGTTTCGCTAGATCGCAGTAACATTACGACGAACTATTGACGCACGGGACGAACCGCGCTACGCGAGTAAAGAGTCAAGCAAGCGTTAATTTCAACGCTCACCAAATTGTGCGTTAGTATGCGCGTTGCAGAAATAAGTACATTGTTTTAACCCAAACGTAGTAAGTGTAATATTATTGTGTTGAGTGGCTGCAAATGTCAAAAATACTACATAACCTCAACTTTATTAATATAAATTCGATGTTAAAAGTTGGAAATTCGAGTGGAAAAGTAGAAAATAGTAGTTTTTGGTTATTGTTCTTTTGTTGGTTTTTGCTATACGATTTGATCTAAATAAAAATATTTTAGGAATGACAGGTGAAAGTAGTACATTCAGTAAATGTCACAAAATATATAGTAAGAGCATGTAGCAAATAACATTTACTACAGTAGTAAATGTTACATTACAACTACTTTAACAACCCTCTGGTGTACTGGCGCACAATTTGACGCGCGTTGAAATTAAGCGATGATAATATCAGGCGGGCGAGGTGCGGTGCGAAGTGCGGTGCGCCGTTGTGACCACACACTAAGTATTGGGTAACAATTCTTGTAGTGACGACGAGCATTGTCTTGCTTCAGCATTAAGGCCATTAAGTTGTTTCACATGTACTTGTTTTGGTCTACTGAATTGGGAAAATGGAAAATAGACTATAGTGGTTTGATTATACTATAATAGAGAAAAATGGATCTCTTTTAACGCCACGCCGGCAATTACAAGAACTCGTTTCCCTTGTGTAAATTCATAAGAAATTATAGAATCCGACCCTGCTCCACTCATTTCGCCAAGTTTTCGGTGACTCCACACCCCTTCGCCGATTGACTAATCGCCCGGCTGGTGCTGCCTCCTAGCGTTAAACGCCCCGCGTCATTCAGTCGTGGACGAGGTTATGTAGAGTGTGAGTGCTGTGCAGAAAGTGTAAAAAAATACCAAAATCAATGGTATCCGATAATGGCTGAAGAGTTGTTAGTAGTGTTAAATCGAAGTGAAAATTCCAGTTTAGGATTTTCCTTATTGCAGAAACCAGGACTGCCCCCGATAATTTACAACATTTTGGACGATTCCCCGGCAGCAGAAAGCGGAGAGGTAAGTAAAACAGTTGAGTTGAATTGTTTTCATGAAGTCAAGACTGTATTTACTTACCTAAATATCGGTACTTGACAGATGAAGTTAACAGAAAATTTGAAAAATTCAGCTGCTGTTACTGATTTTCTTGTAATTTTGCCTTCAGCAAAGTACCTATTGTACCTACATGAATTAAATAAAATACGGTGACCCAGCCTTGGTTCAAACAAATGAATTAAACAGGTTATTTTTGTATTCTTTTGTTTTTATTCCTGGGAACAAATTTTCAATATGTTATTGTATTGCCCAAAAATTGTACTTATTTCTTGTACCTACAAGTCCAGAATTTTTATTTGCATGTCTACTAAATATGCAAGTTTAGTTAGCATCTACCTAACTCAAAGGGCCTCTTATTACTATAATTCTTTTTTTTCCATTATTATTCTATATTATTTGAAATAAAAAACATTGAAACATCGCCGGTCTGTGCCAGTTGTCCAAGAGAATTGAAAAAAAATGAATGGCATTGGAATGCAGTTTTGTTTTAGCCTTCTTTTAATCATCACATCCACGTTCTTGGCCGACCAGTATTATAACGGGTTGCATAGTGCTTATAAAAGGAATAAATGTGCAGAAATTTAGAATAGAATAAGACCTTGCTGAATGGACTTGTTTAATGTTTAAAGCTTTTAAATTATAACAAGAAACAAGGTGATTATTATGTAAATAAAAACCCAATTAGTAAAGTTTAATTTTTATGTAGGTGATGAGTTATTTTATTTACTAAAGTACTTACTTACCTCAGGGCAGGTTAGGTATTTTTAGTTTATTTGTACTTACTGTGGAACTTAATTTAATGTCGACAGTTTCCTCCTAATCTCAAATACCTACTGACTCCAAGCAAAATAATATTAATTGAAAATGTCTACATTTATTTCTGTCTAGAAGCCTATAGACATTTAGATAGGTATACAGGTTGTGTCAATATTCCAAGATATACCCTATGCAGGTAATAAAAATGAGTTTTTCCCTTCCTTGTTTAATTGAGCAATATAGGTACTGAGAAATAATGGTTAGAACTTCAAAGTTCTCAACTGATTACTGATCTAAGTAAAATATCACATTTTCATTGAAACAAACAATAATCGAAAAGATTTAGTTAACTATATATCATTACTAATATGTAACCGAAAGATCAAATAACTTTTTTTTACATATTACGTAGTTTTCTACTTAGATTCAAGTTATATAAGGAAAAGTACATATCTTTCTATCACATTCTAACACTTTAAAATATTCACCCAGTATACCGAGACTGCTGTTCAAATACTTACAGTTGTTAAGCGAATTAGAATATCAAACAAACTAGCTTGTGCAATTGATCATGTATGTAAAGTACTAACATGTCCTTATTTTCAATCATTATGGGGCTGGGCGAATCGGTGGTAGTTTTACCCAGTTATATTAATAGTTATACAGCAGGGTCAGCAGGACACATTACTTAGCTGCTTTTTGCATAATCATTACCTTAGTCATTGCAAATTAATAATAAAAATAATTGTAATTTGAAATTAAAAAAAAAAAAATACAAGTGGAGAAGTTGAAGCTAAGCTTCGTCGCTTAACCTGATAGTGCATGTTAAATAATTATTATACAGAAATATAATACATAATTAACAATGTATGTTTATATAAAAATGAAAGAATTTAAAAAAATACATTATTATACAATAATTTAACTAAATACAAGCATTGAGAAGTGCAGACTCCGGAATGATACATTTTATTTAGAAGACATCCGTACACAGAAGTTTTACATCATATGGATGTGCCTTGCATCCCTTTTGAGAAGACATCGACCGTATAGAGTACTATAGAGTATCACAGAATGTGAATTGAGATAAAACTAAACTGTCACAACGATTTCATGAGGTTTGGATTCAGAAAATCGTTGATTAAAAATAAGTTTCAAATTACTAAATGCCTCCTTTAACTCCTTTAACATGCTCTGTACACCTCAGGTTAGCTTCAAGCAATAGTCCAAGGTTTCTTTCTAGGGTTTGTTAGGGTTGACCTCGGGGTTGACTGTTGACTTGTTTGAGTTAACTGAAACTGTCGACACTGGCACTTTGATACAGGGTTTACAAGAAACATGACCGTTGCTGAACTTCTGTGCCACATTGCATCCATATCATGTCATCCATAAACATGTCAGATGCATGATTTCTCTCTTCTCAGTGTTCTTCACTGCGAGGACCTCTCATCATGGAAATTAAAGGCGCGTACAGTGAGTTAACAGCTGTTCTCTGGGTAACAAATCTGATTTCCGTTTTGCTGTACAACGTTAAGTACAATCCTTGTCAGAGATAATGACTTTTTCAGCTTTGTATTTTTTAAGACTTGACGAAAATTACTTTTAAAATTCCTCGAGTGGGAGTAGAAAAATTATTTTGTTGAAGGAGTTATGTGTCTGTTAAATTTCGCAAAAGTAAACATTCCATTTGTGTATGTATAAACTAAGGATAAGGAATAATGTACACACAGTGAGTAGTTATGTGTGTGTAATTTTATGTTCAATGTAAATAAAATTAGGTTTTATAAACATTTTTTTATAAATACTCCTGCAAATATCTTTTTAATTTTTTACTTGTTTTATAGCGAACCAGAGTGAACATAATATTTAAAAAAGTAGCTTACAACGTAATAGGACTAATTAGATCACAATTTTATCAGTTTAACTATACTAATAATAATACTGATGATATATCCGTCCATCACTTTCTCGATAGGACATGGTCATGAGTTTGTTAAAAATTTATATCAATTCAATCGAAACATAATTTATTTTCAAATCTATTTTCCCCAACAATAATGATTTCTATTCAGTAATACTTAACAAGAGTACATTTTTTTCATAAAAATACTATATGAAAAATACAAAATTGGTATTTAAATTAAGTATGATGAATGAGAAATAAAAGAATTGGGACAAGCCTGTGCCCCTACATGTGACGCCTCTGAGAAAAAAAATTAAACAAAATAAATATACTATATATTCACTAGATTCTAGTGTGTCTTTCAAATGATATAAGGCCTACCTATTTTCTTAAAAATCACTTTCAGGGTATCCCCAGGGGTGGTAGGTTCCTTACTAGGCATTTTAGGGGCATGTTTATATGAACTTTTTGTCTTATTTTGTGGTCTAGATTACATCCTAAAAATTTAGCATGCTACTATCGGGACAGCCTGTGCAGTGCGAGCCTGTATCTTGGAATACAATAGGCGATCGTTGATTAGAAGGGATACATGGTAAAATTGGCTTTATTTATAATACATTTGCACTAGATCTGTATTTGCCACTAATATAGTTTGCTTTTACTATATGGCAACACTGGAATGTGAAATGTTAATGTCATTTTAATGTAGACTGTTCCAGAGGTTAGAATAATCTAGTTTATTTGTATTTAAAATACCGAAAGACATATTATGTAACTAAATAAATATAGATGAAATAGAAATTGATTATAATTTAAAAAAAATATATAACTGATCAGCTATCCTCCCTCTCCTCTATCGATAATTTTTTTTAAATGACAACACTAGTTTTTATTGACTATTTTTAAAGTGCATATACAACATGTCCAAGATAAGGAGGGCCAGTACGGGGATCTCGGAAACCGTAAGAGATACGAAGTCGGTTAAATGGAGGTAAAGTTGCGCATTTACGTGCCTAATAATATGCCGTTTAGAAAGTTTTAAAATTCCGAGTAGTTCCGGAGATATCCGGAAAAAACCGAAATTCTGAAAAATATTTTTATTGTTTTCCTGGGTTTTTTGAGATCGAATTCTAAAGTAAATTGCACTTTTGCATTGCCACTTTTTCCGCTCTATCTAACAGCGTTAATTGTTTTGTAATCCGACGAGTCGTCTTCGAAGGGCCATTATCAGCTTTCTTTTTTTAAATACGGTCCTGTTTTTCTTATATTGGAATTTGATAGCTTTTTTCTTCCGAATGCAACGATGTATGACACATTGTGTCAGGAAATTTCGGGATACGGTCCTGTATTTCTCCTAATTTTATAAATAATATCTCATAAGTAAGCTCTAAATTTTTACTTATGTTGGACTAGTTCAGTAAATAACAAATAATTTAATAATAAACCACAAATAAGTGAACAAAATACAGAAACATTATTTCAAACTTCTGTTGATTTGGGATTTAAAAGAAAAGTAGGCGCTTGAAAAAAAAATTAAGATGGTGACGCTGCTGAAAAGTTTGATATTCTATCGCATGTTTTATTTTATCTCAAAAAAACTGTTATGTGGCAGTTAGAAGATATTATTTGTGCTTAGAGAATAACGGAAATCATTTTGAACACCTGATTATGTAGTTCCTTACTTTTTTCGTTGTTCATTTTATTACTGTTTTGGAATGATTTTTGTTCACTTATTTGTGGTTTAGTATTAAATTATTTGTTATTTATTGAACTAGTCCAACATAAGTAAAAATTTAGGGCTTACTTATGAGATATTATTTATAAAATTAGGAGAAATACAGGACCGTATCCTAAAATTTCCTGACGTTGTTCAAAAAACCGTCGAAACGTCATTAAATCACAATGTGTCATACATTACATACAGGACCGTATTTAAAAAAGAAAGTGGCCCTTTGAAGACGACTCGTCGGATTACAAGACAATTAACGCTGTTAGATAGAGCGGAGAAAGTGGCAGCAAAAGTGCAATTAACTTTAGAATTCGATCACAAAAAAATCCATTAAAACAATTTTTCAGAATTTCGTTTTTTTCCGGAACCCAGGTAGCTGTAACGTTATTGTAAATCATAAAAAACTGTTTTAAATTAATTTGAGCAATTGACCCGTTAAGTTTAAGATTAACACGTCTTTAAAGATCTATTCCTTTAGATGAGAGTTAAAGAGAACTTTAATATACTGTCAAACTTGTGTCAAGGATGACATTTCATTCTGTACCTTACGGTTACTTTGAAATATCGGCCCTTAGTGCCGATCTTTAAATGTTATCTTAAGTTAGACCTTAGCTCAGGTAGCCTTAATGTTAAGGTAAACCTTAAGTAACAGAATGACGTAAACACAAGTTTGACAGTATATTAATAAATTCTTTTTAATTAACCCTTTAATTAGATAATCGGAATAGATTTTAAGTACGTGGTAAGCTTAAACTTGCTTAAACGCGTCAATTGAGCCTCAAATTAATTTAAATATAGTTGTTTTAAGGTTTTTCTTAACGTTAAGGCTACCTTAGCTAAGGTCAAACTTAAGGTAACATTCAAATATAGGCCGTTAAAACTATAAATAGGTCAAGTAAGATTAAATTAGTGTAATCCTGTTAAACTACTGCAGTTACACTGTTCAATATTATAAGGGCAGCATTGTTACCTTCAAAGTGATATAATATAACAAATAAAGACAATGTAAGTCCAAAACTTTTGTATTATTCAAGAAACACCATTGTCTACAACCTTCAAACAGACATTGTTACCTTAAACTGCACGTTAGACATCTGTAACATGTAACCGAGCATGTAACACAATATCGCCGAGGTTATTTTTAAAAGTTTTCTCGACTCGGTTATTAACAAAAATGATTCTACCTCATGTAGGAACATTTGCCCCTCATTAAACGAAAATGAGCTGGCGAATTACTATTAATTAAAAGTTAGTTTTGTTTGTAGATTAAACCCCTTATTAGAGTTCGCTCGTTGTTTTATTAAATGATGTAATCGTTATACAGGAATATTTCCCGAGAGTCCTCCTATTTCTGACGTAAGATAAGGGAAACTAGGTCGAAGCTTTATAGTCCAAGCGGCGCGGCCACTGTCTACACAATTTCATCCGTCAGATACAAAAGAAAATCCTATTTGTAGACGATATAAACATAGGTAGAGACAGGTTACCTGAGCTGTCATCTGAGAAACGTTAAGAGCTACATGTCGGTTAAATTGAAGATAACTAATTATTTAGAGGTGATTCAATAAAATTCGAAGACAGTGTTGCGTTGAGTCTTCAGTTGCTGATCTGCCTGCACATCTATATATAAACAAGAGCTCAACAACATCACGAAGGCCCTTGGTATGAATGGTTACCCCAAGAGACTACAGTGACAAAAATGCATTTACCAATGTCGTGGGTTACAAAATTGGAGCTACCTCAACCCACCTCTCTATGTTGTTCTAACTGAGCCTACGAATTATCACAAATTATTTAAAAATGCTACAGTAAATCAGGTTCGTTTGGTTCGCCTCAACCCAGAGAGATATTTTTTTATCAAGATTTTAAACATATTTGAGATCACCACAATTCTTCATCTTGTAACTATTTTATGAGTTACCTGAACTCAGTTTCTGGATTGGGAAAACTTACTAATTGATTATCGTTTTAACCCGGACGTGCATTATTTTAACTCATTACCATGTGTAAATTATTTTGAGTTGGAATAATTCAGGAAACGTGCTCCAAAAGCCCTTATCGACGATAAATCGCAAGATCGTAAAGTCATGGAAAGTTCCTAATTCGTGCTCGTGCAGGTTTGACGCGGTTCATTCCGTTGTTGTTCGTCAATTCTCCTTCGATCGCGCGTATAGACACCTGTTGGCGTGTTTTGCATAATTTTGGTCAGTTGGCGTAAAATGGAGGGACAGGAGGGAGATGTATACAAATTGTTATTATTGGAATGGAGCCTTATTATTTATTAGCAATCGTCATCACTTCGTCCGCATGGTTTCTTAGCCGTAGTATGCTCTCCTGTCTATAATTGATTTGATTATTTTTTTTAAATATACAACAAAAATGTCATTTCTTGAAAAAACAAAAGGCAATTGAAGTCCACAATATGCAGGCGTTAAGTCAAAGAAATATTTTGAGTTCCGATAGTCCACAATTTAGGTACTGGTTGGACTCTGGTAGCCCAAAGAATGAGTTATTCCAGCCACCATCGTAAGCTAGAACAACTTAAAGGTCAAGTTTTGATAGCTCGAATCATGAATTAATCTAGCCCGACTAGTAACGCATCACAATTCACATACTGGTAGCTACGGTAGCCTATCAATAATTTAAGACGGTGGGGCGTGAACTATTCCAACGCATAAAATAACGCATCTTCTGTTCTATCATAACTTATGAATAGTGAATTGATGCAATTTCTTTGATTTGGTTGCCGTAATTCAGAGGTCTGGGCTGTCCCCTATTAGCAACACGCTTCGGTCTAGGACAACTCATATTTGAGTTATATCAACTCGAGATTTCGCTCAGTGTAGTAGCCATAAAGAAACATAGAACGAAGGATGACACAGAATCTGAGCCCACCATGGTCAATCATACTTAAACATACCTTATATCAAGGGTACTGGGGCAAAAATTCGAAGGATAGTACAACAATACAACCTCCGAACAGTATTTAGCTCCAGAGATTCCTTAAATTAATAATGAAGACGAAACCAACTAAAAGGACATGAAGACTTGTGTAGCGAATACCCTGCATTGTTGAATCTCTATGGCCACTTGAAACAAGGATCAAAAAACTTCAGAACCACACACAAATAGCTTAAACAAACAGATTTTGTTTGTACCCACGGCCACCAATCATACTTAAAAAGACAATCACCGAAAAAAGGAAATTCAGAGAAGAAGCCGTAAAAATCTAAGTAAATGTAAACTTTGGTTAGGTAATCCAGTAATGAGACATGATAACACCTCCGTCATACTCAACTAACTTTCGACCCTCTAAGTTGTATGAATACTCTCGTATTTTAGTAACTTCTTAAGTATTCACCTAAAAGCAATGGAGATGTTTACCGATTCAAACGTTGTAATATAAATAAATAAAAATAAATAATAATATAACGGAGGTTCAAAATATGTATATCACTTATAGCATTGTCTCTAACCTTTAAAAAAATGAGAATGGTTATTAGTTGCCGCGTTTTTTTGAGTAAAAGCCAATAAGAAATGAAAACAACCTCCTCCTCACACAAGAGTCAACGATGGTCTCGTATAGAGCCAAAGTCGAAGCCTTCGATTTTTCCGTCGTCAGCAGAGGGACTTTTTTTTGACAGGACATGACAACAATTGATTCGGGTTATTTTCTTTCCCTTCAGTATCTTCTTTGTGAATATTTTTTACTGCACCCACGCAAGGGCGGATCCAGGACAAGGAAAAGTTACGAAAAGTAATACCCTGCCGCGTTAGTCAAGTTACATATGGTATTTTTCGTGTTAAATTGTTTGTTTGGGGGGTCATGGCCCCCCCTGGATCACATTGTGACCTTTTCTCGCTTACGCTTAAGTGGCAATTTAAATGTATTAATTTGTGATTCCTCTTCACACATCCTGTACACATTGGCAATCACTTCACGGGTTTGACTATGAAGGGCTTTACCAGGGTATATTCATTCATTATCACAGTTTTAAAACAAACCCTATCACTACGCAACTGGATGAAGCATATTGGACATCGCCGAATAACCACGCCGGCACAATAGGCGTGTCACCAGACGCGTGTCGTCATCCTCTGTCTGGGATATAACCTATCAAATTAGCTCTAACCACCGGTTACCTATGGTTACCGTTGATATTGCACCACGTTGCCCTATTTTTAGATTAGAAGTACTTTAATTAAAAAATATTTTATTTTGCATTTAAATATTAAACTAAATAGTATGAAAAGAAAGTTTCAAGAACATTGAAACTATAATAGAATATTAGTTTCTTATATACTTATGACAATTTACTTTTAATGGGTAAATTTAATTATAGGGTTTACTTGGTAACATGTTATTAAATTAAAATTTAATATATGTGACAACATTGTTAACCCAAGAAATTTTCTTTCCCGCATTCCTTTTGTAGCTACAGATAAGTTGTCGACCTGTATATTATTTGGTGGATTAATCGAGTTTTCGCTATAAAAAAAAAACCGGTGAAACATAGCGATGGTAAAAAATGTTTAATAAAATGCTCCACCATTCATTTCTTTTATGTCTCCATAAAATCATCTGTAAGCCGAGGCCTAACGTAATTTCTGTTTTCAGTTGATTCGGCAAATAGGCTTTATGGCCGCATTTTTTAACGGCCGGCACATGACGGCGCATGCAAAATACCGTTTTGTAATCTATGCTTTGTGTGTGCTCGCTAATGAGAGTCAACCGACCATCACACTATGGTCCCAAAGTAGTCAAATTGCGGCCAAAACTATTTTCGTCTGTATCTTAACATATATATGCATGTTGGTGGTTTTAAAATTAAATGTGCGTTATTTCAAATAAAATTACAGCAGTAAAGGTGCGGTTTTCTCGGAACGGCAAACGTCAGTCCAGTTTTCTCCTAGCAGCCTAAGCTGCTATGTTTCCTTCGCCATGGAAGCACTCGCTTATATATGTTTTTTGAAGAAATAAAAGACCATAAAATACTACAAGAACTAGTAACTCAAAAACCACGGAATGATCATCACCCAATATTCCAAGAAAGAGAAAACGAAGACTGTTATAGTCTGCACCTAGCGAATGACTATAGATTGGTTTTGGTATGCCGGCGAGTTGATATCCAATAAAGAGGTGTGTTTGGCAATATCACATATAGGGAATCCAATCCCGCACCCAAACTTTAATCCCGAAAACCTGCGGGATTGAGCCCATGGATCCCGCGGGATTTGCGGGATAGCAAACAATGAACTGCGATATTATTGGTCGTCGCGTCGGGGATTCCCCGCCATGCCAGGCTATTGAAAATACGTTAAACAGAACGAGAAAAAATTCCAATACCTGGTATAAAAAATATTATATCAGTTATTGGATTTCCACGTACGTATTTGGACAGCGCGACAGTTGGCTACTGTAATAATCTCGCTTTTCTAAATTGTGGTTATAGTGGCAATAACTTACTTCTAATAGTAATTATAATCTATAATAGTTGGAGCTACTAATTAAATTACAGCAGCGGTTATTCGCTTTATACCCAATATAAAGATATTTTAATAACAGTTAGTGGCTGGATTGTAAGTATTATAATACTGATACTAGTGATCAATACTAGTGACCAACTCGGTATACCGTTTATGAGAATTTCTAATACCAGTGATAATATAGATGAAAGATTCTAATACCTATTACAAGAATCTTCTAATAGTGTATATTACACTCTGATATCTGATATACTAAATGGTCCACTTAAACAAGAATATATTGCATATATAAGCATCGGGTACTTTTTACACAAATATTAATATTCTATATTATAACAAAAAAACTATATATTGTGTATTTATATATTACGAACATTTCTTATTAAAGCTTAGAACATTTATATAACCATATTTTTCTTAAATTAAAAAAAATAACATAATGCCTCTTATAACAGTATATATTTTTAATGATACGTATAACATATACATAATTCTCTCACTTATTATAAATATCGAACAAACCCGAACAAACCTAATCCCAGAGAAAGCAACTTACTTAAATTATTGATGTGATCAATGTACAGGGTCCCATTTTCGACACTTTTATAGGGTTTCTTCGTAATTGTCAGTGCTATCAAAAAAATAATGTAGGTGTCATGTGCTCTTTTTGGGTCAAACTTAAAATAATATATGTCGTGTGGATGGATGGTGAAATGCAACCCAGAGATCTACTAAAATGATTTAAAATAATACAGTATTATATTATACTACTTTATTATAGATTATAGTGTATAGAATGTATGAATGATATACAGCCTGAGCCTTGAATGTCTTTTATTCTCACTTTTTTCAATACACATCAATAAAAACACTTGCGACGGCGCGGAGTCTTCGGGATTAAAATGGTGGGCGTGATTCGGACTAGCTCGGAGCAGGAATGTCATTCGGCTAATTTCGCAATATAAGATTTGTAATAACACCTTATCGACAGAGCGCTGCGAGCAGCTCGGTGAGACTGCTTATGGGGGAGGTCGAAACACGTAAGAAGGCCTTGGAAGTGATGCTAAGCCTACTCTGCTCCATACGCTCACAAGTAACCTACTTTTATCTATCTGCTTCACTCTATCATTTAAGCGTCAATATCAGACTTACGTAGAGTTTATATGGAAAGCCCAAAAGTGAGTGTTTATGCAGGCGACTTGATCCTGGTCATATTTGTCTCACTTTACTGAATTAGGGACGGTTGCTGCAGACAGAGACAGGCATAGAATGCGAACAGCACGAATTGTTAAATAGTTTAACAAGCTAACTTCCTTCGTCTGGCGGGCATGGAAATCAAGCAACATCTGATATGATTTAAAATGGTGGAGAAGTGGAGAAGACGTATCTTTAAATTTTAAAATAATTTTTAATATTCTAATCTTTCACGAAAAACGTCGTTTCCTTTTTGGTGCAAGTGAGTAATTTGTAATTGAAACATTCATTTAGTCATCTTTACTGAGAGTAAGCTTCAATAATAATTTCTTTTCCTAAATCATATGGGGCCCAAAAATATGCTTGGACTTGAAGCTTGAAATATTTGCTAGGACCTAGAGCCCACTTGAAGATGGTAAAATATTTTATGTAAATTATGATTTACTTCCTATTTTTTAATAAAACTACTTACAAGCTTATTTCTGAAGTTTAATTTTTCATTTGTAGTTACGTTATTAGTTTAAAAAAATGATATAAGAGTGTGTAAGGATTATTTTAAAGTGATATTTACAGCTTAAAACATGTCAGAATCCTAATATTTGATTTTCACTACTTAAGTAAATCAAATAAAAGGGTTTGAATGTTTTTTGTTGGTTAAATGTCACTTTAAAATATTGACAGTAATACAAATTTTGACAAAAGTGACATTTGAAAAGCACGTGCGTTTGTCAGCTGATTCCAGACGGAATGGATGCCTGGTTTGTTCGTTTGTTCATACTTGCTTCGATGTGTTAACACGGCTGTTTGTCTTCTTCCTGTTTATAAGTATTCGTTGGCTGCGAGTATTATGCTGAATTTTAAATATGCCTGTATTATAAGCGCAGGGAACTGATTTGCTAAACGTCTAAACATGGCCAATTCCGAATATAAGAAATGTTTAAATAAGCGAGATTGTTACCGATAGAAAATATTTTTATAATGATTATGATTACTCTAATAGTGTTAAGCGAAAATTTTGCTGCCGATGCGATTTAGGGATTTACAAACTTTCTAATGGTTTAATTATTCTCAGTGTTGCGTACGTGCGAGAGTAAGGGCTTTATTCTACTAGTATCTAGTGGCAATTATCAAACAGCAATCACAAAAATGAGTGTCAGTTTAGTTTACAAAGATAATAAAGGTTCAAGTTTAGTTTGGAATTATTTTTTAAAATCTGAAGATGGTCTTACAGCTAAATGGAAGTTATGCCCTAGCATTATCAAAATCTCTGCTCGTTCCACCAAAAGTCTTCACACCCACTTACAAACAAGCATAATATTAATTTGAAAGTCTAGAGCATCAGCGGTAGTGTTGATATTTATAAAATAACACTGGAAATTAAAGCGCTAGTACCAGCAGTTCGAGTAGTTCGTTTAGTTCTATTGCTAAGCGCTCAGATGTTAGTGGTTCTTCTGTGCTACCTAAGAAAATGAAAATTACAGATTTTCTTTCATCTGAGAAAAAAGTTCCGATGGAAGAAAAGGTGTCTCGAATGGTAGCTAAAGATGGTATACCCTTTGGGAAGTTTATCACATCGACCGATATGCGCCAACTATTTGAATCAGGGCCACAAATTGTGTAAAATCTATTCCGCCAACAAGTGTCGAAGCTGAACGTACGTTTTCAGCCGTAGGATACATGTGCAATAAAATAAGATCAAATCTAAAAGATGAAACATTAAACATGTTATCTTTTCTCCGAAAATACTTTCAAAATCATTGTAACATGTAACCGTTAAACTAGTCGTACTATTGTATAGTACCTATATGCAATAAATATTTTCCTGCTATTCTACTCTGTTTTTAATTGCATAAAACAACTTTTTATTAACATACAGCACCCACATCGAGTCCCGCAAATCCCGCGAATCCCGCAAAATCACCGCTGGATCCCTCATTTGCGGAATCCAGCATTTGCGGGATTGGATTCCCTAATCACATACATATATGTCCTGGTAAAACATCAAAATCTAAAATTTGGCTTGAATGTGATTAATATTTTTAATTGTATACTAATTAATAATCAAAATGCTCCTTTCACTTTGTTCAGAATAGTTCACAACAGTTGACAATAGCGGACTGTTCCAATTCGACTCTAATTTCACCAGCCCTGAGAAAACCATGACCTCTGCAGGAATAGTTTTTTATTTGATATTCCAATATGGTTGTCAGATCAGCTTCTAAAAATAATGCTAAAGCGTTGCCAGTACTTTGGCGTTGAACGTTTTGAAGCAGCTTTACGACGTATTCTTATTTTCGAAACACTTGTTTGGGAGTCTCGTTCAAATGCTTTGCAGCATCGACATTCCCAGTTTCGTGGTGGTTTATTATAACTGCAAATGCCAAACTTTCAGCAGTTTCGGAGCTTTTACGTAGTTAACTTCTTAGTTTTCAGCGCTCAGACCTTGGACTATTTTCGGATAATTCTACAGAAAGACTCTGTGTTTGTTATGTGGTGGCTGTAAGAACTTGTACAGAGATGGTACTAACAAAATTATTTCTTAGCCATTCATTACTCTTGGCAAAACTGTTCCAGTTCGGGTTTGTTCTGGTTGATATTCCAATATGGTTGTCAGATCAGCTTCTAAAAATAATGCTAAAGCGTTGCCAGTACTTTGGCGTTGAACGTTTTGAAGCAGGTTTACGACGTATTCTTATTTTGGAAACACTTGTTTGGGAGTCTCGTTCAAATGCTTTGCAGCATCGACATTCCCAGTTTCGTGGTGATTTATTATAACTGCAAATGCCAAACTTTCAGCAGTTTCGGAGCTTTTACGTAGTTAACTTCTTAGTTTTCAGCGCTCAGACCTTGGACTATTTTCGGATAATTCTACAGAAAGACTCTGTGTTTGTTATGTGGTGGCTGTAAGAACTTGTATAGAGATGGTACTAACAAAATTAGTTCTTAGCCATTCATTACTCTTGGCAAAACTGTTCCAGTTCGGGTTTGTTCTGGTTGATATTCCAATATGGTTGTCAGATCAGCTTCTAAAAATAATGCTAAAGCGTTGTCAGTATTGTACCTACTTGGTGTTCTACGTTTTGAAGCGGTTTTACGACGTACATATTCTTATTTTCGAAACTCTTGTTTCCATCTCGCTCAAATGCTCTGCAAGATGGACATTCCCAGTTTCCTGATGGTTTATTATAAATGCAAGTGCCAAACTTTCAACAGTTTCTGAACTTTTACGTAACTCCTTAGTTTTCAACGCTCAGACCTTGTGCTACTTTCGGATAATTCTAGAGAAACACTCTTTTTTTATATGGAGACTATAAGAACTTGTGTAGGGATGCTACTAACAAAATTAGTTTTTAGCGATTCATTGTTCTTGGCAAAACTAGCTTTTTTAAAATTAATTCCAGAAGATTCGTTATGTCATGTCTTTTATACACTTTACTGAATAACTAAGTATATAATATCGTGATCTGCTCAGGTAATTTAAATTCCAGCTTGAGTTATCATATAATTCAGAATATAATGTTGCTTTGTCCCTCCCTATTTTCGGGTAGTGTTTGTAGATCCGAAAAAGGTCAGCACGGGCACGTCTATACTCCATAACGAGTCATAAGCAAACAAATTAATTTAGGACTTTGAATTTTCATTTATTTATTTTCAACCAGGAAATTATTTCGCGGCGAAATGCAAAGTTAGCTATTTTGTCACATTTTATCCAAAGTAACGACAAATTTTGACACAGAAAAAGCATAATTTCGTTAAGGAAACGAAGCACTTCTAAAAAAAATATATTTCTTACGTGATAATTCCATAGTCAGTTAAAAAATATGTGAAAAAAATCACTTTTCCTACAAAATTGAACTTTCACTTCAATCGTCTGTATTAAACAACGATGGCAAGGGTTACCTGGTCAAATACACGCACGGGCCGTGATTGGAAAACCATCGAAAATACTATCGAATGGGATGCTAACTCTGACGCGGCCCCAGTTGAAACAAGTGATGGGTCTGCTAACAGGCCACTTGCGAAAACACCTTCAACGGATAGGTATAAACAACGGATCCATTGATTCCAGACTCTGCGGCGAAGAGGATGAAACCGCCTCACACATATTATACCGCTGCGTAGCACTGTCTCGTCGAAGACAAAATATCTTCGGGAACATACAACGTAGTGACAACCTCCCACATGACAAGCTTGGTAGAAGGTTACTGGACCTCATAGAAGGAACAAATATCTTCTAACAAGATCGGGGGTTCACAACAAGCCGAAAGGCTGCAGTGATAGAAGTTCGGTCTTTAAACCAACCCCCGCCTTTATCCAACCAACCAAACCAACTATTCCTTTAAATTTTAAATAAGTGTTGAAATGTGTAGCCGTTAGATATTCGTAATAATAACTTTAGGTAAAGAAATCTTTAATTAGCACCTGGGAAAATTCCTCCATTACTGCATATTTTCCAGAATGGAAAAATAATGCATCATCATTCTGCTTCTTAGATGTTCTGTATGCATCGAGACGGTAAACATCACGGCATTTCCGTAATCTGTATAACATGTGTTAAGATGAGGATCCCAAACAATCCCAAATTAGCAATCAGATCCATCTATGTTGCATCAATTTAATTAAAAAATATGCCGCTTTTTGGCAGGTTAGAAAGAGACTAGAGTCATCAGCCGATCAATATTTCTTTTCGTGAAGTTTTAGCCGTTAATAATAAAGTTTTTTAGTTAATTTATTGATATTTAGATTGTCTGACATGTCGATTGGGGTATCAACAAGTTTCAGGAAGATCTGTGACAAAAATTTGAAAATTATTCATATTTGAAATTGTTATTATTATACTTATAACATTATATTTTTTAACGCAATTCTTTCATAGCGTTTTCTAATCCGTTAACTTTACGAATACTGTTTTAGATTAGAAAAAAAAACTAAGTATATTTGGCTAAAGCATAAAATAGTGCCTGCTTGGCAACCTGTGATTAAACGCAGCTCTTAACTAGCCCATTTTGTGAAGAACGTTAGTTGGTACTGTATGCCCAGCCGTTTCTGAACAGCGGAAGGAATGCGAGCAACAAATTAGCCTACGCTGCCGTTAGTTGTGTTGCAAAAATCGTTAACTGGAAAGAGTCATGTAATTTCTAATCAGAAGAACTAAACTTACCAGTAATATCATACATTTTAATATGATGTTATGCATAGTGCTATCAAATCAACCTAGACAAACGCGAATATGTGTAAAAATGATCATTTTCCACAATATTTATTAACGAATAAAATAAAAATCTCTTCATTGTCTTCAGATAACGTATGTCTCATAAGTTTTGGCACACATTTCAGATGCAATAAAATTGGTAATAAGAGGCAAATATCAAGTTGCCCGGGTATCAAAAACTTGTTTGGCACCTTCACTTAACGTTGACAGTATGTCGATATGGCATATAAAGTAGAAATTCGGAAAAGTATTTATAATTTAGTTGGCGGGTCCCTTCGAAATAAAAAAAAAATTTTGAAAATCAAAATATATCGCGTAGAACGATTTTTCGGACAATTGCTGAATGTGAGCAAGGTATTCCTTGTATGAACCTTCCAAAAAGTGGAAGGCCTAGAATTTTTATGAGAGTAAGATCAGAAAGACAGGTAAGAAGGGCGAAAAATACACTTCAGCACGCCTATAGTAAGCCGCTTTCTAGGTTTTTACATATTTTTCTTCCCTTGCTCTTCATACGAAAACGTTCAAATAAAACTGGTCAACCAATAAGGGCATTACCTATGGGTTTTTTTTGGCGAGAAATAGGAGTGAAATTATATTATATCCCAGACCACCGGATGAAACTTTATACAATAAGAGCGTATTTTTGTCTATACAGTAGCACTTTAAAATACTAATTCAGATTGAATGGTACTTAGATGTGTTCATAAGATGCATACAAATTTACGCGAAAACTAATGTCAATTTGTGCTTTTGTTTTTGTATTTTGTGAGGTTATTGTGCCGGTTTTTGTTTGGATTACCTACTTGGTGGTTTTTTATGAATTAAGTTGGTTTTAAATAAGGCCGAAAAGGTAAATAAAATTGCAGTTTTTTTTTCTAAAGGGTAAAGTGGCATTTAAGTTGTTCAGTTCCGACGGGTGTCGTTCAAACTGAACGTAAAAGTTTATAATAATACAGGGTCCGCAAACGAAGCGTGGACGGAAGATTAAATCGTTATCGAAGAACTTATCAACAATACTAAAACAGCTTGAGATATTGGATTAAAAGCGGCATGTTTTAAAAATATTTTACATTATACAGGGTGGCCCAAAAAAGTGTGACAGCATAAAGTTATATTTTTTTAAATGGGACACCCAATATTTTATTGCATATTTAGGTTCGTATTACTATCGTGTATAAGTGCCTCAAATTTTATTTAATTTGGTTTTGTAGTTTCGGAGAAATAAATTAAAAACTAAAAAAAAAAGTTTTGCAGTCCTGAATAAAAAAATCAAAAAAACAATCCAGAACTATTGTTTTAACCTCGGCATTGAGTGAAATTTATGACAAGAGGTCTAGAGATACTATGAATGTAATTGCGTTTATTTATTTTATACAGGGTGTTCATAATAAGCTTTCAAAAACCCCACATTTTAAAATAATTTTTCTCAAGTTTTTCAAATGGAACACCCTGTATATTATTTGGCTATTTCACGTAGAATTCATAGACAATTTTTTTTTGTAATAAAAGCATATAAGTTATATCCAGCCGTTTTCGAAATAATTATAAATATCATAAATTATGTTGTTTAAATAGAGTTTTTATTGGGAAATTTTGTTATAGGCGACTAGACTAATAATTGTAAACTAAAGTAAATGTTCAAAATAGCTTCCTTTTACTCTTAGAGTTTATCGTATTTTATTTTTTTTCGATATAAATTTTAAAAGCCTACATTTTTGCTACTTTTATTTATTTAATTTTATTTTTTATTCTTAATCGAGTTGCCATGATTTTTTTTTTTGTTTAGATTGTCACTATGACAGTCAAATAAAATTATTTACATTTGTTCGGTCGTCGAAATTAAGTACTAACTTACACAAAATGTCGAATTTTACAACTTTAGAAATGGTAAATATGATTTTTATACTGGGTAAATGTGCAAGAAATTGCCTACTCGCGAGCCGAGTGTATGCTGAAAGATATCCAGATATTGAGAGAAAGCCGAGACCAGAAACCTTTGAGAAGTTGTTGCAAAGATTTGTAGCAACAGGAAGCACTGCATACACAAAAAGGATGATAATCAATAAACCCGTTATTAATGAAGAAAATGAATTAAGAGTTCTGTTGGCAGTAGAGGAAAATCATTAAATTAAGTAAAAGGAAGCTATTTTGAACATTTACTTTAGTTTACAATTATTAGTCTAGTCGCCAATAACAAAAATTCCCAATAAAAACTCATAATTTATGATATTTACAATTATTTCGAAAACGACTGGATATAACTTATATGCTTGTATTACAAAAAAAAATTGTTTATGAATTCTACGTCAAATAGCCAAATAATATACAGGGTGTTCCATTTGAAAAACTTGAGAAAAATTATTTTAAAATATGGGGTTTTTGAAAGCTTATGATGAACACCCTGTATAAAATAAATAAACGCAATTACATTGATAGTATCTCTAGACCTCTTGTCATAAATTTCACTAAATGCAGAGGTTAAAAAAATAGTTCTGGATTGTTTTTTTTGATTTTTTTTTTCAGGACTGCAAAACTTTTTTTTTTAGTTTTTAATTTAGTTCTCCGAAACTACAGAACCAATTTAAATAAAATTTGAGGCACTTATAAACGATAGTAGTACGGACCTAAATATGCAATAAAATACTGGGTGTCCCATTTAAAAAAATTAAACTTTATGCTGTCACACTTTTTTGGGCCACCCTGTATAATGTAAAATATTTTTAAAACATGCCGCTTTTAATCCAATATCTCAAGCTGTTTTAGTATTGTTGATAAGTTCTTCGATAACGATTTAATCTTCCGTCCACGCTTCGTTTGCGGACCCTGTATACCCTGAAAAATAAACAACTTCCAATCTGTCAAACGGTTATTCACTTTCTAGTGACAACACTGCTCAAAATTCACTGACGTTTTCCGCCATATGTTGTTTTGTGCATCTTTCTTCCAGTGTCACCACGTGTTTAATTTTGGTTTGACGTAAGGTCATGTACAGGGCATATTAAATTAAAGCGCCATTTTTGGATATTTTTCTTCAATTTGTTTTCATCTCAGGAATTGCCGGTTTAAATATAATACGTCATTTCCATAACACCCTGTATAAACACATCTCAAAAAGTGAAATTTTGCAGATAGGTCAACTCGTATTAGCACGGCAGTGTAGCCGAGGTCTGTTTTTTGGGGGTGAAACCATACAAGATTTTTCCATAGCCTTTCATTAAGCCAACAAGAAATAATTAGGTCAAAATTAACTGAAATGTAAATAAATTCAAGATAATTTGTTGTACCGACTCATTATAGGTTTCATAAAATGTATCATTAAATGTGTTTTATCAAATTTGACATCCTACACCAAAACAAAAGCTACATTACTTTATTTTTTTTTCTTATGTAGTTCCGCTCTTTGTAGCGCCGTTAAAGCGCACCGAAATTTCTCTCTACAGTGGCGTGCAACACCGGTAGGAAATTTCGTGTTTTTTATTATACCGGCGTTTTGCTAATATTTTTTTTCATTAATTACGTGAATAATTACCAATAAATATTTGAAGAGTCAAGCAAAATAAATCTTGGGAAATATGTAAAGAAGATGGGGCTAGTAATGAAATAATAATACCCGTCAGGATATTTTGAGAGAAAAAACTATATTTTTAAATTTTCGCCAACTGCGGAATCTGCACAGCTATTTCTTTATTTTCTGCTTAATAAATTATTGTTTCAGCACGCCTATAGTAAGACACTTTCTATACTTTCTATAGGTTTTTACATATTTTTCTTCCCTCGCTCTTCATACGAAAATGTTCAAATAAAACTGGGCAAACAATAAGAGCATGGCAATGACAAGCTATGGGTTTTTTTGGCGAGAAATTGGAGTCAAAACCAGCGGCGGCTCCTCCATTAGGTCATTGGGTCAATGACCTCCCTATAAAAATTTAGGAAATAAAACTTTTTTTTAAATTAGAATTTACTACAAATGTACCTACTATAATAATTTACCTATAATATTTGAAACGCCCCCGTAAACGCAAGCGTGTAGTGCGATATTCAAAATTGGGCTGGGGCCGGTAATTGACCACGATAGCTTAAATGGAAACGAATTTAGCCGAGCTCTGACGATTCCGGCAAGCGGCAGAAACATACGCGAAGTTAACCGCCGCTGGGTCAACAGCCCGGTTTATTGAAAATCTGAATAAGATGTACATATGAACCTATGTCGTCTCATCATTAGTAATTATTAAATGCTTGGAAAAGAGATGGCAGGTTCCAGGTTGGACGTAGGTCGTAGGTCGCGCAACATTTTCATTTAGTCTACTTTAATTTTGGTTGTAATAATTTGTCTTAATACGAATAGAAAAACCATTTATAAATAGTATTGCTAATTTTAATGAGCGTGTTATAACTCATTTTGCAAATGTTAAAGACCGAAGGGTTGATCTAAAATTTAAAATAGTTTAAAAAAATAATTTTTTTATATTGGTACCTATCAACTCCAAGCTAATTCGTCTGTTGTCTCGAAACAATTTCTTTTCTTTTTTAAAGGTTGGTAATTTAAGGTCATATATTTTATGTTTGTTTGCAGAAATAATTTCTAAAGTAACGTCACACCTGTCAAGTTTACTTTCTTTGTAAAGCTGAACACAGCACTACAATATTTTACAAATTTAAAGCTTTGCAATTTCCGTTAACTCAGGAGGATTAAAATCATCTTGGTTCATATTGTTTAATTATTTAAGAAAATTTTCAGTTTTGCGAAAAAATGATAGACATGGATAATTTATCAAATGCTATAAAATCATAATTTGATAGTACATATTACCAACATAAAATTTTCACATAAATATTTACGAAAGTTATATAAGTATAGCATGTATTTTTTTAATATGGATTTTTCTTATTAAGAAAACGTAAAATAGAAAAAATAGTACCTATAAAGTACTTGTACTTTAATATACTATTCTTGTATCGCATATAGCGTAATGACCCCCCAATGAGATTGACCACGAGCCGCCACTGGTCAAAACCTCCCTTGCATTAACCTCACCTTTTTTTTTATTACTTATTGTAAAATATTTTATAAGCCTTAGATATTTTTCGGGAACAATCGCTTCTTGGTTCCTAAAAAATAAATAAATTTAAATTTTTTCTTGCTGTACTTTTGGTGAAAATCACCCAAGTATTACCTTAAACGTATCATTCCATAAACAAATTTAGATGAGGTATCCATAATAAAAAACCGGAAAAAAGTGCGTAGGTAAGTAATGTCCTACATTCAATACGATGTCGAGTACGTAACTAGCGTAGAGTAGACTAAAACGGATCAATATCATGGCCTACATTTTAGGCCATTGTCTTATTATATTTAAGAAATAATTCAATTAGGGCGGATTCTTGCTGCTATGTTCCAATGACCAGTGGCGCCGCTGTTGTATAAGACATGGGAGGGAATACACAAGAAATATTTCTTGTTGTTTCTGTTAGAAAATATTTTTTTTTACATGTGCCCCGAAAGTGCCTCTTTTCATGCATTTTCCAAGAGAGCGGGCCCGCTTCGAGTCACCATGTGCTCATAAATAAATAAAACCAGAATTGTCGGTGCGGGATTTGAACCCGCGACCCTCAGATCGTCAGGCGGACACTCTACCCACCGAGCCATACTACAAGCGATAATAAATAGCGGATTATATATAAATTAAATTGGCAGTTAATTTTTCAAAGATGTTTTAGAACAATGTGTGAAGAATTTCTTTATTTATATGGCCTCAAAGACTCGGGCACTTGTAAAAAAATAAATAAAACCAGAGATGCCGAGTGCGGGATTTGAACCCGCGACTCTCAGATCACAAGGCGTACGCTATACCATGTTCATGTCATGTAGACAGGAATACTGTCTGAAGAATTTCTTTATGTAAAATAAAAAATACGGTACATATCCCGGGCCGTCGGAGGCTTTTCCGGACTCGTGCGGTGGCCTCCCTCACCTTCGGCTCGGTCGGCCCTTGATACGTAATGTACTATTACTTGGTTCCTATCCCCATAATATTGATTATCGAGGGAAAACTTTTTTATTTCTGGGTCTATGAAAAAGCCATTCTTCATAAAATCTTCTGCTTGTGCTCAAACGACCCAAAACATATTATTTTTTTAAAATGTATATACCGGGTGTTCAGAATTTAGAAAATTATGAAAAACAACTAAAGACAAAGTATCCTTATATGTAAAGATCTGATAAAAAGTAATTAGTAAAAGTTGTTGGGATTGAAAAGTTACGCCTCAACACTAAATTTTGACTCATTGCTTAAATGTACAGGGACTGGCGTAAAGTTTCAACCCTTATAAAATATTATTTCCTTGAAATTAACTTAACATTTTCGAAAAATATCCTCTCTCAGGATCTTACAGTGTACTCCTGACGGGCAATAAATATATTTTCAAAAGATTGAGCATATGCTTTAGCAATAGAATACGAGAACTTTCAAATTGTTTAATCTGTTTTTTACAACAAAAGCTCAATTTTAGAATTCAAAATAACAAATTACGGCGAAACTAATGACAGCTAATCAATTTTATTGTTTTGATTTTCATGGCTCCAGAACTCTCTGGCCAGACCGGCAACCAATCGCGTATGCGTGGCAACGCGAAAGGACTTCGCCGAATGAAAGTATGTGTGATTACCCGACAGCAGACCGCCGTTTATTTGTGAGTTGTAAGGTTAAAATCGTAAACAATGACACAAAAATGTCGCGTTTTGAGTCTTAATGAGAATATTGATATTGTGGAAGTTTGTAATTTGATAACAATGATTTGGGCGAGTTCATTAACATTTATAGCAATGTGCTATTAGAAGATGATAGTGACCCCATTCCTACCGATTATGTAGTCCAAACTGAAACCACATCACTATCTGACGACTCTGATAAAGAAGTTGAATGCAGTAATCAAACAAATGTCACCAATTATCAACAAACCATTAGTATGGTAAAGGAATTATAAGAATATGCAAAGGATAGAGGTGACTCTACAGCAATGAAATCGTTATCAGACTTGGAATTACATTTTCTAGATTGCAAGTATAAAACGCAAACAAGTCAAACTACGTTATTAGATTTTTTTAGTACTACATCCTAACTAAAACTAGTGTATTTTTGTTATGTTATGTTTATTTGTACATACATATACATAGTAATAATTTTGCATTTACATATCACCTAATAACAAATTTCCAATGGGCGGACACCTCTATTAGGCGGACACAGGTAAAGAAACTCATAATCTGCTCCACTATTTTAATAAAAAATTAAAATTAAAAACCATACATGTTTCGAAGGTACAAACCTTCATCTTCAGTGGAAAAAAATGAGAATATTAGAAGGCACTCATGACATAAGCAGGAAAAAGGAAAGCCTTTTATAAATTGTAAAAAATTTAAAAGAAAAAATTAGCGCATTCTTATGAAAATGAAATGCACATTAACGTGTACAAAGCAGATAGGAATACCAGGTCCCTGTTTGTTTGAAGTCAATATACTCCACTTTGAAAATCGAGAATAAGAAATATTTCGTCCTGTTTCTGTCCGAGCTTTCACGCCAACGCAAAGGTCACTGGCAGATAGAACGGCGGAAATGGAAAACTTGTTTTTATCATCTAAAGACCGAAAAACTTTAGGAACTGATATAAAAGCTCGATAAGCAGAGAAATTTTCTCGCGAGAAAAATAAAAACTTCGCTGCAACGAATACTGTCCCGAATACGAAACCTGCATTAAATAGAATAATGGTATTTTTATTTCAGTCAATGTTGCCCGGAATAATGTAGTGGGGCATTGAAGACAAACTAGATCGGACTACAATGTTATCATTACTTTGTGAGGAATGGCAATGAGTTTCAAAATGGGTTATTTGACTCTGTTGTTCAGGTCAGGTTGGCACTGAATTTATAGGTTAAATCTTGTTCCGTTATTTAAGAGAGGTTATTTTGAAAGCTCAATAGCCGACTATTGTTTGAGAACTGATTAATTTAATACAGGGTGTTATGAAAATTACTTATTATATTTAAATGGGTGACTCCTAGGGTGTCCTAGAGAAAGTCTACATACTTTTTTTTTCTTAATCGAATATCTAAATACTAAGGTAAAAACCCGTTTTACCCACATACTGTCGCGCCGTTCCATCTGGATTCACTTAGCAATAATGTGGGCCAGTAGAGTATACTAACAGTGTTGTGAGATCACACCGCATGTTTCGCCCTTGCTTGGATACCCGCCGCACGCGACTATCGTTGCTTCAGTATGTTTCGAGACTCGGGGATGGAATGACGCTACGAGGGTTCCACGTGCTTGATGTATACGAATTTTAAACGTTTCGTTAGTTGTAGCATTACCCCATTTTTTTTTCTGTTGTGAAATAATTCATAATAAGAAATATTGTGATGTGATTTCAAATTTGTGTGATATTACCTATTGTTGGTTCTGTTGCAAAACATACTTTTTGTATTTTATTTTTTTATGGAATTTAATTATAAAACGGATTATAAGATCAAAGGTAGGAGAGTAAGTACCTTCAAATTGTAATATTTTTTTCTAGAAAGTTTGACAAAGAAGTGATAACGCTGGTCCAAGACGTCTTGTTGTCAAAAACTGAACACGCGCGTTTACAATTCTGTGTTGCAATATATGACAACATCGCCTCAATAAACTATTGATTGCGAACGTCCACAGTAGCGGCCACGTAAATTTTCAGATTTCATATAAAGTGTATATTTCGTACAATAATTCAAAGCGCCATTTAAGGTTATTTTTCTTCAAATTATTTTCATCTCAGGATTTGCCGGTTTAAATATAATAAGTCATTTCAATAACACCCTGTATAATATACCTATTGTAGTTATTTGGTACAGTACGTTTCACGAAAATTGGATACGACTTAATGATTTCCTGGGTCGGTCCCATTGTGTCGATAGGAGCTTGGCAATAAACATGTGAAGTATGAAGGGACGGACTAAGGAAAACAAGTAATGATATGATTATATTAATGTAATCAAATGAAATAACATTCTTTAAAAATATTATAATGTTATTCTATAGATACTTCTGTTTCGCTATCGCTATCCTCATCAAAATTAATTATAATTGGATTAATTATACGATCCAGACTAATATACGAATTTTCTACAGTTATTACGTGACGGACTGAATTTTTTCAACTACATGGGGGCATATCATTAAAGCATTTTCGTATTAATTCTACAACACTAGAACTTAAAGTCGGAGAAATATTTTCAGACTTAACCAGTGATTTTAACTGGTGCCACATATGCTCTATGGGGTTAAAAATGCAATAATAGGGTGGGAGCCGTAGCACTGTATGGAAATATTTTCAGACCTAACCAATGATTTTAACTAGTGCCACATAATGATCTATGGGGTTAAAAATGCAATAATAGGGTGGGAGCCGTAGCACTGTATGTCCAATTTCTTCTGCCAATATGTCACAAAGATATACTTTTTTTAAACAAAATGTCTTTAAAACTTCTAAAAGATCACTTTTTTTATAACTTTCTTCAAAATATATATCATTCGCCGCCATGTAGTTCTGAATCTCCAATTTTGTATTATTTGAGCTTGGAGCTTTATGTAATTGGCGACTGTGATAGCTCGCATTGTCCATTACTATCACGCTATTCTGAGGAATGTTTGGTAAAAGACAATTCTTGAACCATTCCTCAAAAACTAACAAATTTTACCACAAAAAGATATTTAAATATAAATTAAGCAACCTAACCTAACCTGATGTGCCTATATTTAATTATAATTATTACAATCCGGTCCTTTCCACATAATAATAACAAACGGTCACAAATAATGGGATGGCCCAGGTATTTTTACCGCAGTCATTAAGTTATATCCATTTTTCATGAAACAATATTTACGTTAATTATAATTATCACTTAAAATGACATAGACAATATACCTACAGTTCACTGCTAACAGTGTGACTCTCACAAGGGCTGATACGGTTACATAACATCTGGGCTGCACTCTGAATTACTACCTACTTACTATTACTGTAATTACCCTCGAGAAATAAAGTGCCGCATCGAAAAAGCCTTAATAAGTTGCGAAACATATTGTTTGATCAGTTTTATTTGAACGTTTCCGTATGAAGAGCGGAGAGAGAAAAAATTATAACAATCAAGGTAGGAAGCGTCTTACCAGTCTTTTTTTCTCAAAATGCCCGTCTGACTGGTATTATTATTTATTTACAACCATGCATGTAATAATGACATTTCATCTATCTTTGAAAGGTGGAAAGTTGACGTTTTTTACTTTTACTTTCCACCCGGGTGGAAAGTAAATTATTCTTTTGTAATTTTTTTAAAAATCGATGTCTCAAAATAATATACGAACACACTTTTTTAAAAATGCTAATAACTTTGCGTGTTTAGATATGTCTACTTTTTCCCTAGTTCATAGAGTGGTCCTCAGCATTGAATATTGTGACCAAATCGTTGATTGACTTTCAAATGTCACCCGGCACGTGTTTTACAACGGCGCCTCCACCAAATGTCACGCGTACGTCTTTTAGTATCAGCGCTTTCGCCAAATGACACGCTGGGGGGTAGCGTATGGAATGAAGGGTCGACAAGTCTTCCAAAAATAACACTTATATTATTAACAACGGGATAACTGGTACATCAATATATATCACTGTCTACAGTTCTATAATTATTATACTTACATAACTTATAATCTAACCAATAAATCTCTCAGGTAACTCTAACGGAGTAGCTTTCAGGCTGTCGTCTACAGTGGCGGGCGTAAGGGCTTAAGCTGAGCGTCGCAGAGTAGCGCTTATTGGACCCAACTAAGACTGTTGATCTTAGTAAGAGAAAGGGTGTCGTCCAAGCTTGTCGACCTGCTATTTATACTGATCGTCCTTTGTTTAATTAGACCAGTATAAATAAAACAAACCTATGTTTATGTGCAGTTTGCAAAACAAGCTTGGACTAGATTTAAAGTAGTTACAATAATAATTATAAAATAAATAAGAATGTTAGGAAAATGCCCTATTTTCGTGACAATATCTTCGTTGTCTTGGCATTTTCACTGAAATAAGCTAGTAGCGCCGACTCAGAACCAGGATTTTGAACTTTGTTTCCCGTACACCATTCTTTGAAACAGTTATATGCCTTGTCATATCTCGGGCGGCCTTTAATTGGCAGAAGATCTTCTACTATTTTTGCTGCTTCTCGAATTTCTGGTTGACTAGCAGCAATATCAAATTCCTCATCTGATTGTTAAAATAATATATTGTTTAGTGACAAGGAAACCATATTCAAAAAATGATATTTGCCATCTTGATGTGTATTATTACCTACGTTATTTTACCACCTGCGGTTATTTGAAATTTCTGTCTAATTTTTCAATGGAATAGTCAAAATGACATTTATCTTTTATTAATAATTTTAATTCAAAATAGTAAGAAGTGGATGTTACATGTGGGTGTAAATAAAATAGTATACAAACCTCGGTGAAAAGTTTCATTACTGTCTCGAGATTTAGTTAACCTCTAGGACGTAGATGACGATATTCATTTGCAAAATTTACGACCCTGGACCGGAATGACATCAACAGCTTTATTCAGAACGGCATTGAGCAGAATTATATGGACCATTGTGTCGACATCTCTGGTTTATTCAATGTCAATTCATAGGAACAATAACATTGTGGATGGAGAGTTTTCCAGATCGATACTGCGAAAACTAAACTTAACTAAACAATATTTTAGGTTATGGGCGTTTCCTAATTGCACGATTCCAGGTTTCGCCGTTTGGAGACGGCCTTAAATTCAATTCAATTTCGGTCCCTTTAAAACATAGAATCCAGACAGACCAAAAATTGGCTGTTGTTGAACTTTACGGCCAACGTATACACTTAACTGACCTGCATAAACTGCGAGTGACCTCGTGAGAGGGTGAGTACTATCGGTCAGTTGTGAAGTGTAATACTTGGACGGAGGACCTTAAAAAAAAATAATCGTTTGATAATTTAGAGTTTCCAAAGTGATTTTAACATTTATTGATTGGAAAGAATCGACATAAATCCCTCAAATATCGAAAACCGAGAGAAATTATTAACACCTTGGGCGTTTTTTACAATGTACAAAAACGTTGGCATACAAACATTGCTTATTCCATAAACTGCACAACACTCTTTTCGTAATAAATCTAAGCGTAGCAGGTCCTAATTATAGGGTGGATCAATAAATCAGCAGGATAATTTGACCCTGTCAGATCTGAGATCCTGCTGCTTCAATTTGAATTTATTAATAATTTTCGATGTAATGGATACGCGTAGAAACGCATAGTTCTTGAGAGTTACATAGCGGACATATATCGAATTCCTATGGTGGACATTGTCTTCGATCAAATATGAAGTTTCTCATCAGATCACAGAGGAAACAAAATGTGTAAAAATGAGTCGTAGATGATTTACCATTAATATCGGGGATCTAATGCAGAACACAGTGGTGAAAAAGAATCGTGATTATGAAGTAATGGTTTTTTTAATATGTAATCGTCCTACCATAAAAGAGAACGTTTTTGTATTTTATCGATGGCGCAGTGCAATGAAATGCTTAGTTTGGACCTTAAACGGACTTTGATATTTGACACTAGTGTGGCCTTAGGCTATGCATGCATCTGCAATTGACTATATACAGTAGAAATTATTTAAAAAGACCGAAATCCAAATAAAACGTGTAACAGAGATCGCTACAGGATATTCTTTGTTTTCATACAAATCAGAAGCAAGAATAAATTAAAGGGAATATCCAGTTTAGGCCCTTCAAAAACAGTAAAATAATAAATCACATAAGTCTTAGTGTTCTGGTTCTTCTTTTACCAGGTACCCAAGCCTGTACCTGAGGAAGAGAGGCATAATGTAATATGAGGGTGTATTTTGTATCCTGATGGGTATCTGTGGTAAATGCTGGTGGGACATTGGGTCAGTCCCGGAATGTATTATTTCAGAAAAAGTCTAATGTCGAATAAACCCAAAAATTCCTCGGCCGTACCTGCATTTTTGGGTACCTCGGAAAAGGTTCTTTTCTTTAATTTCTCACACCTGACAAAGATAGGCAATTGAGGGTTGGTACTTGCTGATTGCATGCCTATGATTTGTTTAGAAGAAAGCAGATTAGACGCTGTAACTTTTTTTGTTGCACGTTTTATTGCCATTTCGATTGCATGCCTATGATTTGTTTAGAAGAAAGAAGATTAGACGTTGTAACTTTTTTGTTGCACGTTTTATTGCCATTTCGGTATTTTTAAATAATTTCTACTATAGTTTAATCCTAGGAAAAGTGATCGTGGAAAAAAGTCGTGCTTATTGATGTTGTATAAAGCTAAACTCCACGTACCACTGAAGGAGCTGCGTCAAATCTAAAGGTAATGAGCGAAGAGCGCCCAAAACTCATATTCCATTTATTTCTATTCTGCACGAGGTCAATATTGAATGACTGATATATTCTATATAGAAAGAGTATATTATGAAGTATTATGTGTATCAGATTTATCCAGAAACAGAAAAAGTTATAGTTCAGTGGTGCCACGAACTTGTTTACACTTGTTCCACGGAGATACCATCAAACAGGATCATCCAGTAACTTATCCCTGAAATGTTGACCAAGCGCAATACCTGGGTGAGTTGGCCAACCGTAAAAGAGCCATCAGCAGAGAAAATTAACCAGTTAGTGGTTACAGGTGTCATTCCACACAAAGTGCAGGGAACTTCGAAATATCACTGACAACAACATTTTTACCAAAACCACATATAGGACGCTCAGGGATTTTGATGGTATATCAATAAAAATATGACGATGATGAGATTCAGATCTACTCTTAATTAATTCAAACTGTTAATAATCGATAAATAAACGCTCTTACTCTAAATGTAAGTCCTGTAGTAGAAATTGAAGCCACATATCAGCAGAATCTCAACAGTTGTGGTAAAAATTCTACTTCATTAATTGGACAATAACATCAAACCAGGTCAATGGGAATACCCATTAGTGTTATTCCTTCCATTGAAATATCAAAAAATATAAAAATTCCTAATTGGTTAGATGACCTATAATTTCTCTGCATAGTGGGGAATTTCATGTCCATCTGCTGGCAACTGAACACAGTTTCTGCTGTTAAAGTATTTTCCATTACAGGATATGCACTATAGAATAAAAATGTATATGATAAGCTTCAGGGAAGGTATAGTGGTATCCAGTCAAAGTAGATCGGCGTACTAAAATGTTTCTATTTGTGTAGAGAAGCAGGCGTATTAGGGGAGTTCCTCGGATTTAAAGGAAAGCGAAGGTTCCTAGAATCCCTGCTTCGCTGGGGGAAAAGCGGGGTGCGGAAATGTGATTAAATAAAAGAACCTGTGATATTTAAAGGATTCAACTTCATATGTATCCAGAGAAACTGGTTAAGGCCTCTGTAATACGTAAAAAATATAATTGGAGGGAAATAAAGAATATTTTTAGGCTTCTTAAGTGGTCTCATGTTTAAGATACTAGAGATCAAGTTCTAAGTGACCCAAGCTAGAATCAAGTTCCAAGTGACTGAAGCCAGAAGACGTGTAAATCATCCCCAAGGATAGAGGACTGACTAAGAGTACCACCATAGTGGAGCGGCGAGCTACGCGCCTAGACGCGATGCACGCCGCTCTTTAAGATTTATCACATTTTTAACTCGTACGGCAACTCTTTACTATGTTCGCCTTCATTTAAAACTTAAAGAGACGCGTGCATTGCCTCTTGGCGCATAGCTCGCCGCTCCACTATGGTAGTACTCTTAGTCAGTCCCCTATCCTTGGGGATGATTTACACGTATTCTGGCATGAGTCCCTTGGAACTTGATTCTAGCTTGGGTCACTTAGCCCTTGATCTCTAGTATCTTAAACATAAGACCACTTAAGAGGCATAAAAAGATTCTTTATTTACCTCCAATTATATTTTTTACGTATTACAGAGGCCTTAACCAGTTTCTCTAGACACATATAAAGTTGAAGACTTCTAATCTGCAATTGACTATATATAGTAGAAATTATTTAAAAAGACCGAAATCCAAATAAAACGTGTATATAACAGAGATCGCTACAAGGTATTCTTTGTTTTCATACAAATCAGAAGCACGAATCAATTAAAGGGAATATCCATTTGAGGCCCTTCAAAAACAGTAAAATAATAAATCACATAAGTCTTAGTGTTCTATCTTTTACCAGGTACCCAAGCGTGTACCTGAGGAAGAGAGACATAATGTAATATGAGGGTGTATTTTGTATCCCGATGGGTATCTGTGGTGAATGCTGGTGGGATATTGGGTTTGTTCGGGTTTGTTCCAGTCATATGTGTCCACATATGAAGTTGAATATCTTTTTTCATCACATTTCCGCACCCCGCTTATCCCCCCAACGAGGCAGGGATTCTATTAAGCTTCACTTTCCTTTAAATCCGAGGAACTCCCCTAATACGTCTGCTTCTATACACAAATAGACACATTTTAGTACGCCAATCTACTTCGACTGGATACAGTATACCATCCCTGTAGCTTATCATACACAGTCTTTACTCTATAGTGCATATCCTGTAATGGAATATACTTTAACAGCAGAAACTGTGTTCAGTTGCCAGCGGATGGACAGGAAATTCCCCACTACGCAGAGAAATTATAGGTTATCTGACCAATTGACCAATCCAACGACCTGTCAAATAAAATTTTTAGGTTATCTGGTGGGCAAACAAAGGTCGTGTCCGTATGTTTACTGTTAAGCTCGTAGCGTTTTTGGAGCGTTTTACTGTGATTGTGTGGTCTTTTGTTAACAAATTTATTATTAGAATAGATTCATTTAAGTGTATATAATAAGTATTTGTGGAAGAAAAATGCCGACAACGTGTATTGTGGTCAAATTGTGGAAGCCGTCTTGATCGCGACCATTTCCTTAGTTTCATTTGATTCGCAGTAAAACAGACTATTCATTACCCACAAATAAACGATTTATCAAAGAAAAGGCGGGATATGTGATTAATCGAGCAGCTATCAAGAGGGAAGATCTTACAGAATCAATTTTAAGAAACCAGAGAGTATGTAGGCTATTCAAATGGCCCTACTCGAAGAGAACTTTAAAATAGTTTTTCCTATCACTTTATCTACTTAAGTTTTATAATAATTAAAAATATACTTACATAGTTTTAAAACATATATTTTGAATCTTGTAGAACATAATATAGTACATACAATTTGTAAATAAACCCATTTTGATAATACGTATTTTTAAAAACAATTCATGTTAAATAAGGATATTTAGTATAAGTACTTATATTTAAATGTTTGATACGCACTTAATTATATATATAAATAAAACAATACATTTAATATAAATAATATATTTACCAAATGGAAAATATGGAAACAAATTATTATTAAATAAAAATAAGTAAGCAAGGTTTTGAGTTCATATTTGAATAAATTTACCATCCCTTCTTTGAACACTGAAGGTAAAAGCTACCTCTGTCTTAACGAACCAGAAACTGTGCCGAAGTTCATATTTGCAATTGGGATAATGGGCAGTTCCGTGGACAATAACGGCAGGTACATCGGTACAAAAAATCATACCTTTATTTCTGTTGATATATTCCACAGAAAAAATTGGTTTAGCACTGGCTTTTTGTGAATGCTTCACCTGAAAAAGAATATTATATACATTAAGTAACATAAAGTATTGCATTCCGAAAATTGAGTGACACGCCTTAAATTTTTTTAGTTCAAAAGTGAAAGATCTTATAAAAAAGTTGGTCACTCCTGCACTAGGTATCAAACACTTGAAGTAAACAAAAATAATTACCTTTCCAAGCATGACATAGAACTCATTTACAACCTTCGTTCCAAGATTTATAACAGAACTGTCTGAAAAATATTAATGAGCTTCAAGGGTTTTGTAGGCTTTCATCTGCTCATGTGAATAAAAACTATGTGTTAAGGCTACAAAAATCGAAATACGAGATGATAGGCCACTGGTAGAATCCCATTAATGGTGTAGTCCAAATCAACAACTGCCATGGTAAAAAGATTCAAATCCTTTATTAATTTCAGCTTCATTAGAAATCTAAAACAAATTATAATTTTATATCATTTGAATATGATATTCAAGAATAGAATTTTACTATTTAAATGAGAAAAATGCTCATGAATCTTAAATTGAAAGTATAATCAAAATGTAAACTAACATACCTCTGGTCTACGTCTGAGCATTATTGCAATAATTTCTTCAAATATCAACTCTGCATGATAAAACACACTGGTACGTTTTCACAATTAAATGATCTTAACAGAACTAGCCAGAACCAGCAAATATTTAGAATTTAGATGGTTTAAAACTCCGAAGAAAGGTAATAAACCTATCTAAATCAATGCAAACAATGGGTTTGTTTGCCCACCAAGGAAATTTTGACAGATGAAAAGTCACGTGGTTTGGATTGCCTAATTAAGAATTTTCATATTTTTTGATATTTCAATAGAAGGAATAACACTACTAATGGGTTTGACCTGGTTTGATTTTATTCATCCAATTAACGAAGTAGAATTTTTACGACAACTGTTGAGATTCTGGTTGATATATGGCTTCAATCGCTCCACTATGTTGATATCCTAAGATCTTGATCGACTGATATTTTGCACGAATTGAAAATTTCTATTTGGTTAATGCTAGTAAGCAAAATGTCATTGCCTACATCTGAACTGAATTAGTGAGTCGAATCTCTTTGGCGACAATTATATTTTACATTTAACAAAAATAGATATCATAACTTTTTCCATGTTTTATTAAAACTTTATAACTGGCTGTCTTGGCGATACATTCACTCTTTACATTGTACACTGTACAGCATAAATTTCATAAGAAAATACAAATCCATCTTTACGACGTGTGGAAACAAAATAAAGTCTACGTGCTCCTGAAAGATCGGCATTTTATGGGCAGCAAAGCTCCTTTCAGATCTCGAAGGACTACGAGAACTTTTAAATAAGCATAAAGGTCGGGATATTATCACCTGATATGAAACGCGGATCTATTCCAAGGATAATGAAACATTTTCTTGATGTTTATAAGCAATCGGTTACCTTTGTCAAGAAATATACAGGGTGACCCATCGAAAACAGTCCAGCAAGGTTTGCGGCTGTGTCCGTTAAAATAAAATAAAAACTTCGAACCCGTAAACTTGTGTTTTCAGGGGGACACGCTTCACTATTAATTTCATCCCTGTACCCTCAACCCCCTAGCGGGGGCGGCTACTGCCCTTGTTTTTGCAAATGGGAATGGGTATTTTGTGATACATCCTTTTAAAAGGCATAAATTCTCTTTAAAATGGCGCTTGGTTTTGTAAATTTGAGCTACGCGCCGCCGAGAAATTGCGTTTTAAAAAATGCAATTTTATTGAGTAATACTTACATGTTATCTTCACCTCCACACAATAGTACAACAACTGTTCAAAGTGTTCTCGTACATTGTGAAGAACATCTGGTGTAATTTGTTGACATTCATTAGTAATCCGGTTCACTCGATTATTAAAATCGCTCGAGTATCAAGTACTTACTCGTATGTATGAAGTCAACAGGCAAAATAACATGAATGATTGGTCACCAAATCATATTCGTTACTAAAATCGACTTCAAACGAAAAAAATATTTATTAATTAAATTTAGGATTGCCGTTCAGTTCATAAATCGGCCGTAAAACAAGAAAACGAGAAGGACCTTTCATTATTATATTTTTCATAAAAAAATGATCTTTATGAATTTAATGGTAACAAATAGATAAATGCCTCTATTTAGCTAAATTCGGGCGATTTTAAGCTAGAACGCCAGTGAACGGTTGAATGAATTTTTGGCACTCAAATTTTGAACCGTTTCTGCTCTTGACGTCCTTGCCGGAGGCGGAATGATTTAAACGCAAAGTTTGTGCGAAATCGCGGCCAACTTAATCATATATTTAAATTTTGCAGGGGACATAAGTTGGTAGTTTCGACTATCTTGTTATTAGGTCATTGCAATTCGTTTTATTAGCTACTTTTAATTATAGCTACTTTTCGAACACATCAACACGACTTTTATTTAGATCTGCACCTACTTTTTTGCACCGCCAATACCACTAAAATCGAAAAAAATTCGGTAAACTCTCAAAACATCCATTGAAATCATATGCCTCGGACAGGATCGGCATTGCTAGGGGTATTCCTTAAGGGTCTATCTTTGGCCCGTTGCTTTATATAATGTATACAAACGAACTTTCTGGTGTGTCAGGATAGTACACACTTTTCTACGCAGATGATTTTAGTCAATAGTTAAGGATGTAAAAACCGTTGCCCAACGTTCTTATCATACAGATAAAAAAAGGGACCATGAGTGTCCCAGCTAGTCCGTCCCTGCAGCTTTGGTTAATTCACAACACTTTCTTGGATAGTAATTTGAAGGGTCTTACCTGGTATACATCATATTTAAAAAAAATTTAAATACAGGGTGTTATGGAACTGACGTATTATATTTAAATGGGTGACTCCTTGGGTGTCCTAGAGAAGCGCTACATATATATTTTTTAAATTGACCGTTTTAAAAGTGGGGTCCAGCCCAATAAACCCACGGCTCATCTCGCGTCACTGTAATACGTCACCCTATGGTGGCATGTCAGAAAACATGTGTTACGTGGAATGTTGCCAAACTTAATGCAAAACTGAAATTCCATATAAAATTATAAAAATAAATTATTTATCTACCTACTTGTATTTATGTTTATGCCTAAAGAGCGAATAAATCCAGGCACAAACACAATCAGTTTGTTTTTTCTTTTTCATGGGAACACTTGGAAACACTTTATGCTCGAAACATTCCATCAAGTCAAACGTCCAAAACAAACTACTCCTTTTAGGTTCGTCAATAAAAACAATGTAAAATTATATACAAAGTTTGGACGCGTAGCCCGAAATTCATTACAAAACAATTATGTATTATACGCGTTTCTTCTGAAAACAAAGCGGATAGCCGAGAGTATAAATGGTAAGCAACAGAACCGACCGGATTCTAACGCGTATCTTCTAATACTGACACTGGCAAGACGCACGCTTGTCTAGCCTTACGTTGCCCCGGCGCCCAGTGGATTGTGTGAAAGAGATGGAGAGATGGCCGTGTGAGAAAGAAAATTAAATCTTCGTCGGTCTTGTCATTTGGAGTAGAGCTGAGCTAATTTAATTTTTTGAGATACTCAAGTACAGTCGCAGTATTATCCCTTATCTTAATTGATGGATATATCACTACTATCATTTTATTCAATTCAGTGAAGAATCTCGTTTATCACCATAAGAAACGCATTTAAGCGATTTTAGTCCGTCCCGTAACGCCGATTATTAGGATTCAATTACCGTGACCGTGAAATATCAAACTGTCAAATATTGCCCATCTCTATTCCGAGTTTTGCACGTACATTTGTGTGTTTTTTAAATTAGTTAAATAAATAAATCTAAACGAGAAAAAAGGACCAAAATTAAAACAGTTTTCCCGTATTCTTTCCATTTGAATAGCTGCTATTTGTGAGGTTAGATTCTGTGTTGTTTCTGTGAAATTATGAAACTAATATTTAAATAAGTAAAGAAAGCACGGGTCTTAAATAAAATTGCATTTTTTTAAAAGAGTTTGAAAAAAATAGAAAGGTCAATGACGTTTGACCTATTTACTTTCCTGCGCGTGACGAATTTGAAATTTGTGTGTAATGATTATTTGTTTTGCAAAACATCTTTCGCCGTCGGTTTTCTGGAATCATATTTGTTCATAAATGATAGAATGAAAAATTGTTAAAATTATAATTTGTTTTCTAAAGAGTTTGCCGTGTAGATATGACAACACCGACCGTCGTCAGTAGCGGCCATGTAAATTTTCAGATTTCATATAAAGTGTATAATTTCGCATAATAATTCAAAGCGCCATTTATGGTTATATTTTTTTCAATTTATTTTCATCTCAGGATTTGCCGGTTTAAATATAATACGTCATTTCCATAACACCCTGTATGCCTGGTGGTCCTATAATTATGTGTAAAAAAATTCGATTTCATTGGAGCTCTTTGGGAGCCCATATCTCCGAAGAGGAAGCCTATACGGAAAAAGTTTATATGAACTTGTAGTGCTCTTTTTACTTGTTTTCTTCATATCCGGGTTATTTCCTACACCGGACATATTGAATACGTCAAGTGATTTAAATCACTTGATTTTTTTCATGATATAAATCGCTTAATTTTTTTTTAATGAAACTTTCAAAAATGAAAAGAACGAGTCGCTTTTAAAAAATAAAAAGTAAGTACAAAATATAAACTTTATGTTTCTGCATTTTCGTTATATTATACTTTAAACAAAAACACTAGTTTTCCTCCTTCTGTACCCATTCTGTTCCTAATATGGCAGTGTAAAAACCCAAAAGTGCTCAATATTCATTCTACTGATGCTGAGGAAGCAGTTGCGCATTAGAACTGTTTTATTTTTGGCAGCTGCTTTGCGATTTCCGGCTCATACTTTTGTGATAACCACCACTGTATTCCATTTGCGCTTCTTAATACTGCTTCTTCCGAAAGCACAATATGTTTAACACTACCACGGGCATTAAACTTTATGGCTAAGTAGTCTAGTGTTTCCATGTAACTCATTAATTGTTTCTAAAGCCACATTATTTTCTTCAGGTGTTAACTCGCATATGTCGCTTTTGTGAGTTGAACATATAGGCTATAAAATGATATAGCGTGATTGAGTGCTTGCTTATATTTTTTTTGTTAAAACCAAAAAAGCAATGATTTTTGATTTTTTTAATAAAAATCAAATTTTGCACAACCCTGCCTGTAATACACAATAATACAGAACCCCGCACGGACCATATGGGAATCAGCCCTCGGTTAAAAACTTTGATACTCGGGGATATTATACGAAAATCGATTCTGATCAAAAGTCTCCATGGGCCCGAGGTCCGAAAATGCGATCCCGGGGAGCTACCTTCATCGCAATCAAAATAGTAAAAATAAGCAAATGGCATTGGCAATAGTGTCAGGCTTCCATAGCTCCTATACTAATTAACTTAGGAATTTCATTCATATGCCGATTTATACTGTATTATATGGTGCATTTCAGGAAAATATTTTCCAATATACAGGGTGGCCCAAAATAGTGTGGTAACACAATGCTGTCTTTTTTTAAATGGGACATCCAGTATTTTATTGCATATTTAGGTTCGCATTAGTCTCCTTTATAATTACCTAAAGTTTTATTTCATTTGGTTATGTAGTTTAAGAGTAATTAATCAAAAATTAAAAAAAAAATTGGAGTCTTAGAAGAAAATTCAAAAAAACTACCTAAAATAACTTTTTTAACATTGGTTGGTTAACATTGCATTGAGTAGAATTTAAGACAAGAGGTCTAGAGATACTGTGAATATAATAACGTTTATTTATACAGGGAGGTAATTAGGTTTCAAATACGACACATTTCAAAATAATTTTTCTCTAGATTTTCAAATGGAACGTCCTATATATTATTTGGCTATTGGATGTAGAATTCATAAGCATTCTTTTTTTTGTAATGAAAGCATATGTTATTTCTAGTCGTTCTCGAAATAATTTCTTTCATAAATTATGTTGTTTAAATACAGTTTTTATTATGAAAATTAAGCATAGGCGACTGGGTTAATAATTATAAACTACAGTTAGTGTTCAAAATGCCTATAATGTTGATCTGAGCACAAGTTAATACGCTCTCCAAATCATCTATTTACATTCCTCAACATTTCAGATGAAATACTAGCAAGACGGCTCATTAGTGATGGTTGTGCCTAAAAACCATGGTAGGCTTTGAAATAAAATAAAAATGCATTTGTTTATTATATGAATTCTTATTTTATTTCAAAGTCTACCATGGTCTTTAGGCATAACCATCACTAATGAGCCGCCTTGCTAGTATTTCATCTGAAATGCCGAGGAATGTAAATAGATCATTTGAAGAACGTATTAACTTGTGCTCAGATCAACATGGTAGGCATTTTGAACAATAACTGTAGTTTATAATCATTAATCTAGTCGCCTCTGCTTAATTTTCATAATAAAAACTGTATTTAAACAACATAATCTATGAAAGCAACTATTTCGAGAACGACTAGAAATAACTTATATGCTTTTATTACAAAAAAAATAATGCTTATGAATTCTACATCCAATAGCCAAATAATATACGTTCCATTTGAAAATCTGGAGAAAAATTATTTTCAAATGTGTCCTGTTTGAAACCTAATTATGAACACCCTGTATAAATAAACGTTATTATATTCACAGTATCTCTAGACCTCTTGTCTTAAATTCTACTCAATGCCATGGTTAAAAAAGTTATTTTAGGTAGTTTTTTTGAATTTTTTTCTAAGACTCCAATTTTTTTTTTAATTTTTAATTTATTACTCTTCAACTACATAACCAAATGAGATAAAAATTTAGGCAATTATAAAGGACACTAATACGAACCTAAATATGCAATAAAATACTGTGTGTCCCATTTAAAAAAAGACAGCATTATGTTACCACACTTTTTTGGGCCACCCTGTATATTGGAAAATATTTTCCCGAAATGCACCATATAATACAGTATAAATTGACAAATGAATGAAATTCCTAAATTAATTAGTATAGGAGCTATGGAAGATTGCCAGTGCATTTGCTCATTTTTACTATTTTGATTGCGATGAAGGTAGCTCCCCGGGATCGAATTTTCGGACCTCGGGCCCATGGATACTATTGATTAGCATCGATTTTATCCCAGAGTATCAAAGTTTTTAACCGAGGGCCGATTCCCATTTGTTCCGTGGGGGGTCCTTTAACTGTTTCAGTAGTGACGAGAGTTTACATAAAAAAAGCGTTTGATTCTTTTTATGATCAAGTTTGTACCGTCAAGTAGTTTGCAAAAGTACCTTTAAAATTTGTTTCAAATGAGTCACAGTAATAGCTATCCTATAGGTCTCGCACGGTCCCACTTTCGTACAGAATAGATAGTTATTTCAGGGGCGACAGGCTTCAAAGGGATCAGTTCTCGTTCGAAGTGATTGATTAGGGAAATTGCCTTCACCAAATAGAGCAGAATTGCTGACACGGCATTATTGAAGCCCTATAACTGATCTCGAGGCGTTTGTTCGTTCAAGTGGTTTAGTGGCTGAATACTACGGATAGTACAGGGAAGATGCAGTCTACTGTAAAATTTGTTTTTGCAGCATTGTATTATGGAATTTCCAATACACAAGGGAACTAACTAAAAGAGTGATCGAGCTTTTACTATAACATGTTGTGAAAATTAAATTATGAAATAAATCCTTAGGGAATTTTACTTAATTTGTGGCCGCATTGTTTAAACTTATTGCATAAAGAAGAGAGTTTCGAGTCAGTTGTACGCTCTTTATAGTAATAAAATAAAAGCAAAACAATTAAGGAAAAACACCCAATTATTAACATTCAACCAGTAATTGATTTGTATTATAACTTGCCATAATTTAAGAGATCTTTATATCTGACCTAATAGTTAACAGAGACCAGCCCGGCGAGACTGCTTATGGGGGGGATCGAAACACGTAAGAAGGCCATGGAAATGATGCTAAGCCTACTCTGCCCATACGCTCACAAGTAAACTACGTTAATCTTTATATATTAGTATGCATTAAGTGTCAATATCAGACTTACGTAGTTATATCTGGAAGCCATAAAGTGGGCGTGTTTAATGAAGGCGATTTGATCTTGGCCGTATTTTTTTCACTTTACCGAATCGGAAAAGGTTGATGCAGACAGAGACAGACATAAAACGCGAACAGGCCGAGTTGTTAAATAATTTTACAAGTCAATTTTCTTCGCCTGGCATGGAATATAATCAAGCAACATATGAATGATATGTAAATTTTGTCCGTTCCTTAATTATGCCGGTGTGTGTCAATATACGATGTTTTTGTACCATGTCTAATTTCCGGAACCGGAGATTTTCTTATAATAATATCCCCAAACAAGCAATTGTGCTCAGATGAGTCAGATGCGGGACAGTGCATGGAAAATAATGATAACTACCGTTCTAGTTTATTTATTGTTTTAACTGTGTTAAGATTTTTATTCGATTAAAATATCTATATAAGGTCAGGTAAAACACAGACATATTCCTTGACATATTTTAGATAAATTCATTTCAGGCAATTTCAATAAAGTTTATTAACAATAACTGTTGTTGCATAAATAAATTAGTTTATCAGATAAAAGGACATGCATATTAGTCATATTATTATGGTCATATTCATATCGAATGTATTATTCGGCCATATACAAATATGTAACAGCTTATATATCACGTGTATCAATAATACTGGTCCACAAAAACATTTACAGAGTGTCCCAAAAAAACCTACTTTTTTATTATTTTGCCTTTTTCGAGAATATGTTGTTCTTCATAACATTTTTTTGCTCAGTTCAACATACAGAGTGTCCCAAGAAGGAAAAACCGAGGAAATACTTTGTTATGTTGAATTTTTCAAGGAAATGTTGTTCTTCATAAGATTTTTTGTTTGTAATAAAAATATGAATGACGTCGACTAATTTAAGTTTCAGCGTACAGGGTGCCTAAGAGATGCATAAATCCAAAAAATTATAATTTTAGAGAAAAACGGTAACAAATAAGTAGGTGGCGATCTTTTCGAATAGTAGTTCTTTTTAATTGTTAATTATGTATTAAATAAAATATGTTTTATGTTTCCTGTGTGTGTTTATTTTTGCAATTTCTGTGTTTTTCCTTTTTTGAGCCCCCCTGTATGTTGAAACTAAAATTAGTCGGCGCCATTCCTATTTTTATTAAAATTTTTTATTATTGTCTCGAAAAATGCAAAATACAAAAGTTTTTCCTCGCAAACCGCCTAATTAATATATTAATTTATTAGATCATACCTACTATAATAAGAACGAAACGAAGATAAACGCAAAACCCAAACTGTGGAACAAATGACATAATTAATTAATATGTAACTCATTAATGGTTGTAGTTAATAATGGGCAGTTTATGGCACAGACATTGTTGTTTCCAGATAGTCTATTTATTTATTTTTTCGTAGACTGCCTACCTTCGAAAAATGTATTTCACTATAAGCACCAGACGCAGATAAGTATTAGTTTTTCTTTTTTGATAAAAATTGGGAGATTTTTTTCGTATTTTTTCCACCAGACAAATGGATTTTGATTTTGTTCCGATCCGGAATCCGGTCAAAAATCTTGGCCTTGGTTCCGGTATCCGGCATTTTCAAAACGTGGATCCGGTAGCATCAATACTATACAGCGTGTATCAGCCAAATGGAATAAATTCTATAATAAATAAATGGGGGCGTGTGCAAGAAAACGCTCTGACGCGTCGATTACTATTTCTAGTTCCGCATTTGTTTCAATAATTAATCTTTTCAGGGTGTGTCATGACAATGAGCAGTGGCCAATACCAACTTTCTTATTTTAAATGCAACACCCTGTATATTATTCAATTTTTGGATCTCTCAGAAAATTTTAGATATTTTTAATGTACATCATCTTCAACTGTTTCGGAAATATTAAGTGTTTTCAGATTTATTGCATTTCAGCGTTTCTTTTTACTGATATGAGATTAAAAAAAAGGTATAAATAGTTTTATTTACTTATGTTTAAAACGCGTGACCTTAGCAAATTCTTGTCTTTCTGCATGACAGCATGTTATAGTCGTTTGAAATTCGTTAACTGCATTTTTTTTATGATTAAACACAAGCACTATAGGAAAAATCCTTTAGGGCACTCTGGGAGTGGTGCGTGTGCGCAAAAAGCGATTCACGTTGGTTTTGAATCGTTGGAGGTTATATTCGTTGGGAAAAACGACCTCGGGAAGAAAAATGGTTTATTTTACAGAAATGCACAAAATAACAATTCTACAGATGATTGGTTATGGAGATAAAACACGGATACAAATGGAAGCTCCTCGCGTATATCCTCGATCTCGATGCTTTGTTTGTTTTTTACATTATCAAGAAATAAACAGTATTACTTATTAGTTTTTGAGTGTGTTGTTAATTTTTGCAAAAAATGTGAAAACACTTAATATTTCCGCAACAGAAGATAGGTACCTACATATAGGATATTGTACATTAAATATGTCTAAAATTTTCTGAGGAATCCAAAAATTGAATAATATACAAGGTGTTGCATTTAAAATAAGAAAGTTGGTATTGGCCACTGTTACATGACACACCCTGTATGAAAAGTTTTTATTGAAAAATACACAACTAGAAGTACCAATCGACGTGTCCGAGCGTTTTTTTCGCACACGTCCCCATTTATTTATTATAGAATTTATTCAATTTGGCTGATACACGCTGTATAGTATAATAGCTAATGTCAAAAACCAGGCATGTTGCCGGATTTGTACTATTTTAATTAGGCCATAACATGTAAAACATTTGATTGCAAATTATTATTGAATGATGGCCAATAGAGCTTTACTAGCGCAAGTAATTAAGACATATTAATTTAATCCAACATTACGGCCAACCGTTTTTTAGGGGTAAACCATCCTTTAAATGTAAAATATTTTTTATTAGATATCCATTCAAGCGTGGTGTCAAATGTAGAATCTCATCAATCATAAATCGAACATCCCGTTCAAAAGCGTCGTAACTCAAAAAAGATAAATGTTACAGCCTGTAACGGCAAAAGAACATTTTTAGGCTTGTTACAAAACATTTTTTATATAGATTTTTCATTAACTGTACTTACTTTAAAAATTCTTAATTTTATATAATTTTTTGGCGCATGAGAAAATAATACTGATGTCTGGCGCGTGTCGAGTTTGTACTTACGACAAATTTGGTGACGCTAGCAAAAAGTACTGGACATTTGGCTGCGAGTTGGTTCTATATGCGACTGGAATAACTTTTAGTAAGAACGTCATTAAAATTATAGAAAAATGATAACAAAAATGTTTAGAAAATTTTACAAAAAATTTTTTGTAAAATTTGCTAAAAAAATTTCTAAAATTTACTAAATTTTTCTCTAAAATGTACTCACATTTTAAAATTTTTTCTAAAAATGTTGTTAATTATGTTTACAATATTATTTTGGTACGGATTAATAATGAAAATTGTAATTATTACAATATTTTATAGGAAATCATACAATAAAATCTTTAGTATAATAATTTTATTATAGTGTATGTTAAAATTTACTATACAGGGTGTCCCATAATTAATGGTACACAGGAAAACTGCAGATTCCTTGGGTAAAAATACTCGGATTTGGCCATACTTAGTTTAGTCCAATAGCTGGTAATAACCGAGATACAGGGTGTCCAAGTTTCGATTTTTCTAAGTAACTTATTTCTGAATCAATATTTTTGCACAAAATTTTGTGACTAGGGTTTTTTGGGGCAAGACATTTGAATTTGTTAATAATTTTGATGTAGAATGCAGGGGGCGCTCTCTGTGTAACTTTTTTCGGCCTTAGTATGATTATGTTTTCATTAAAAATATCAATTTCATTAAAAATATCAATTTTCCCATCAGTATACTTTGTAAATGTCGCTCCGACTAACCGTTTTCGACATTTTCGCATTTAAAATGCAAATGTTAGGAAAATTGAAAATTACATTTTTACTTGGAATACTGGTTATTGCCAGTTATTGAACTAAACTAAGTATGGCCAAATCGCAGTATTTTTACCCAAGGAATCTGCAGTTTTCCTGTGTATCATTAATTTTGATACACCCTGTATATTTTAGTATTTACTTGATTACTAATAAAAAATGTAATTAATACTATATTTTATATTAAATTTTGCAACAAAATATTTACTATAGTTTTTTTTTTCGTGAGGTTCCATTTTTAAAATAATCACCAAACTTTAAAAATTTGCGTAGCGAGGGGTTTAAATGTGCCAATCTGAAAAAAACGTATGTTCTTATTTTTAAACCTTAATATTATCGAAAATAAGATTTCTACTCATTTAGGAATGCATAGAAGAGAATATACAGGGTGATTCACGACGAGCGTGCATTAGAACTTTATGGAGAACTACTGAATATATGTTCCTGAAACTTTGGGGATTTGGGTTTATCGATATGCTCTCTTTAACTAAAATATTGACATGTTCCTGTCATTTCCGGATATACCGGAAGTAGCTGCCAACTTTCGTTTTTTAAATACAACATGGTAATTTTTATTACATTTTTCGATTAAGCATTAAATACTAAGCACATTTTATAGAAAATGTTTTTGTCAGACTCTATTAGTTTTTGAGATATCTGGACTTTTTGTAATTATTTGGCAAATGCATGACGACGAAATAATCCATATAATTTTTTTACCTTAGCGCTTGAACTAAAAAAATTTTCTCACCGAATAGCTAGAAGATCATCAAGTCTCTAAAACATTTCAAATTCGGCATAAAATGTACAGGGTGGTCACAATTCAAGCCTCATTGTGAAAGAATTCAACCATTAAAAACTTTCTTATTTTAAATGGAACACTCTGTATATTTTTATTTAAATTGATGGCGAATTAGTTGTTCTTTATAAATAGTATTTACTGTCCTATACCTATATCAAAGCGTTTTCTAAAAAAATCCAATTTTATTCCGAAAATACTATTTGTTCAAGTGTGCTATGAAAACAATTGTACTTAGGGGCTGTATACTGATGTCTATACGGAGGAAAAGTGATTGGTATCAAAACGATGGGGCTCCAGCACACAACGCCCAAGTTGTTAAGACTGCCCTAAACAGACTTTTTCATAATCAGTGGATCGCAAACCAAGGACCCTTCCACTGGCCAGCTCCTTCGCCAGACTTAACTCCACTGGACATTTCATCTGGGGAACCATTAAAGATAAAGTTTACGCGCGTCCCATCACCACGAAGGAAAATCTAATTGAAAGGGTGGAGGCAGCATTTCAATCTCTCACAAGAAATTATGAATGCTACAAGAAATAACATGATGAAAAGACTACATAAATGTTTGGAAGTAAATGGCAATCATTTCGAACATATTTTAAAAATATAATCAAAAAATATTAGGTATAATTTTCAAACACATTTTTAATTAAAGAATTTAAAGTTTATAAACTTGTTTCCTTGCTATTTTTAAAAAAAATAATATTTAAACCATTAAATTTAAAACAATCAACTGCATTTTATTTATAAATTATTAAGAAACACTTTAGAATATTGTATTTTCCAGCAATCAATGACTTTTTCTCCGTATAGACATCAGTATACACTAGTATACAGCCTCTAAGTACAATTGTTTTCATAACACACTTGAACAAATAGTATTTTCGGAATAAAATTGGATTTTTTGAGAAAACGCTTTGATATAGGTATAGGACAGTAAATACTATTTATAAAGAACAACTAATTTTCCATCAAATTAAATAAAAGTATACAGGGTGTTCCATTTAAAATAAGAAAGTTTTTAATGGTTGAATTCTTTCACAATGATGCTTGAATTGTGACCACCCTGTACATTTTATGCCGAATTTGAAATGTTTTTGAGACTTAATGATCTTCTAGCTATTCGGCGAGCAAAAATTTTTAGTCCATGTGCTAAGGTAAAAAAATCATATTGATTTTTTCATCGTCATGTATTTGCCAAATAATTACAAAAAGTCCAGATATCTCAAAAACTAATAGAGTCTGACAAAAACATTTTCTAGAAAATGTGCTTAGTATTTAATGCTTAATCGAAAAATGTAATAAAAATTACCATGTTGTATTTAAAAAACGAAAGTTGGCAGCTACTTCCGGTATAACCGGAAATGACAGAAACATGTCAATATTTTAGTTAAAGAGAGCATATCGATAAACCCAAATCCCCAAAGTTTCAGGAACATATATTCAGTAGTTCTCCATAAAGTTCTAATGCACGCTCGTCGTGAATCACCCTGTATATTCTCTTCTATGCATTCCTAAATGAGTAGAAATCTTATTTTCGACCCGAAATATTTTTAATGTTTACCAGCGTTACTAAATTAACATTTACTTACTGATAGGCTTTTGCTATGATTAAAATAACTGACTTTGACCGATGGATTATGGAAACAAATAAAAAAAATTTAAAGTCACTGGCGAGCTTAAAAAAAATAAATATTGAGCCAACAATAAGTTTGAAATAGAAATAATCACTTTTCTTTTTGAAATTTTACAATGTCTACGATTGTTTAAAAATTAACGGTTGATCCTTAAATTAATAAACGTATGAATTTTTAACTTGAAAGAAAAAGTTTATTGAACTCTTGCTAAGCAAGGGGCTTTATAAAATCTGTTCATGTTTTACGGAAAGAGAGCTACCAACTAAAACCAAGGGAATGTTGACTTTGATTTAGTTGTAAGAAAGCTGGCTAATAGCATTCGATCGCGGTAAAATCCAGACTTTTTTAACCCAAAATTCAAGGAAACCGGGTTTGTTCGATATAATATAATATATCTAATATCTATAATATAATATAATTTTCGTGTTATAATGTTATTTGTATGCAAAGAAACTTGCCACATGGAAAGAAAAACTTGGTTAAATTTACTATAAAATAGTATAACTATAGTCGTTGCAGCGAACCCTCTCGCCAGATATGTCAAGTGTCACGTGACATTAATGACTTGCCTGCTTATTTCTGGTTATTTATTTTGCCTAGGTTTGTTTGAAATTCCGGGATCTTCCAGGACCGTACTAAAAGAGTACGCATGTTTATTTTAAAAATGAAACGAGTGTATTTATATTTTTAAATGCATTTTTTATTATTTGTTATAGGGAATAAAAAACACAAACACATTGTATTTTTTTTGTTATTTATTTATTCAAATATATAAAATAAAGTCATTATCTATAATTACATGTCTAGTAAGTACTAGTAGGTACCTCTATCTTCACTAGAAGATAGGAGGTACGTATCTACATGTATGTCCATCGTTACCTACTGTAAACTTTATACAGTGTGTCTACACATGGACTTAACTATACCGATAAAAAATTGCATCTTCAATTTTTCGAAAAAGTCATCCTTGATTATTTCTTTTCCCTGTAACATAAATACAAATCACTTGTTCAAATTTTCATGTTTTTGTAGCGGATGCACAAAAAACATTTCTGAAAATAGCTATGGACCTTTTCGAAAGAAAGGTTATTGTATTAAAAAACTAAATATACGGTTTGCTTAAAGGTTGTTCACTCTTGTTACCTCTGCTTTAACTTTTATGTTCAATAGTTAACTTATAAGTGTATAGTATCATAACAAGCAAATTCTATATGCACCCTTCTTCTGTATACGTAGGCTACGTATATTGCAGATACGTAGGTTACGTAAGTCATATATGCAAAAAACTAATAATTCCCTATTGGGATTTCGGGAAAGGTAAGAGTAAGAGATACGAAGTCGGTTTAAATTGGGACAATGTTGCGTTCCGGTTTTTAGTTTTTCCTGACTTTGTTCGAAGAGATGTCCAAAAATAAATTTCACAACATATTATTACACACTACATGATCAATAATTGCACTTGAATTCTGACCAAAACTATTAAAAATATCATGCAGATATTTCCTACTTTCCCAGCTAACCAAACTGTCTACATTCAAGTCGCCACACAAAAGTGTTACGTGATATTTCACTGAAATAAATCTCAACTCACTGAGAAAGAAATAAAACATCTAGAAATTTTTTTATTAATATTAAAATTCACCTTAGTTTCTCTAACGGTGGCATCAGCTGAGGTAGAAAGCAGACAATAATTTATGCTCCATAATTATTATTTTCGCCTAAAAACAGATAAATAAAATATTAACCTATAAATATTTCGCTACGACGGAAATACACTTTTAAAACTTATTAGTACCAAATCCAATCCCAACCCAATCAAACTGGAAAAATATGAAAACACAACACGCTCAATGCGGTTCGTATAAAACTGGGGTTTGGTCCCTAAATAGCTGATCGATGACATATTGCCGATGTCAACTGTCAAAAAAGCTTGAGGGATAACCATAATTTATGGGTCTATATGTGAATGGAATAACTTTTATTAATAACGGCCATAAAAGTATACCTAGCAATATTTTTACAAAGATTTTCAGTAAAAATTACAAAAATATTATTAATCCATTCATATTTTTGTAAAATTTACTAAAATATTCTGTAAAAATTTCACCACATGGTATTCCCAAGCGGTCACCCACCCAAGTACTAACCGTGCCCAACGTCGCTTGACTTCAGACAATTCAAAAGTATTCATGTATTTATAATTGAAGACAAAAATTATAAAAATATACTGATTAAAGGAAACTTCGAAGAAAATACTTGGAAGAAAATTGCTTTTTCGTTGCGAAAAGATGGTAAGCAAAGTACAGGTTAAAAAACATTGTGTTTTTAATAGATGGAAGGAACGAATATTTAAAATTTACCTGGAAGAAATTTTGGCTTGGTTGACAAGTAACCAAGTCGAATTTAACGTTAAAAACCCAGGCAGCAGTTTTCTTTAAAAATGTTAACATTTCAGAACCGGATATAGTCATGACAGGACACGCATTCCCACTGGCTTCATCTATTAATTTGCTAGGAGGAAATATGTCTTGGCATAAGCACGTTGTGCCGATCGCCAAGGCAGCTTCTCAGAAACTTGGTGTACTCTTCCGAACCAAAAAGTTCTACCCACCTCAACAAATTTTGATACTATACAAAGCCCAGATTCGACCATCATTAGAGCACCCCAAGCATACTCTTCGGCTACTGAATTGCATCGAAAGGAGGGCTATTCGTCTGATCGGAGACCACAAGTTGACGAAGAGCCTCGACAGCCTCTTTTACAGATATTTTCATGGAAAGTGCTCAGCTGACCTTGCCCTCTTAATTCCGCCCAGAGCGGCGAATAGCAGAAATACACGACGATCCACTGCCGCCCATCCATATATGGTTAAGCTTAGTACTCCTCGAACTTCATTATTTAAGAATTCTTTCATCTGGAGGACTTCATCCTTATGGAACGACCTTCCCGAGGTCGTTTTTTCCAACGAATATAACCTCCAATGATTCGAAACCAACGTGAATCGCTTTATTCGCACACGCACCACTCCCAGAGTGCCCTAAAGGATTTTTACTGTAGTGTTTGTGTTTGATCATAAAAAAAACGGCCGCGTCTGCCTGCTGCCGCTGACGGCGGTCTTCATCGGAACCATACCTTTAGGAACAACGAGTTCTGATTGATCAATCGCTAGTTTTAAGGCTTATTATTCAGAAACTAAGAAAAACACCCTGTATATCTAAAGCCTTTTTAGGACATACGTGTATATGAACTTTTCGACTTAAAATTGATCGCCCTTTAAAGTAAGCTCACATCATTGACTCCCTATATGTGTGGCGATATTTGAAAGTAAGATAAAACCAATTTTAAGTCGTTTATCTTGATTTCTTGAAACTTTTAAGTTAAAGTACGTGACTAAACTCTTTACGAAACTTCGTGAGTTGAGACCGCGGCGCTTTAGTTTTCAGTAGTCGGCATTGCCGTTTTAAAATATAAAAAAATTTTAACTTTGAAACAATGTATTGAAAAAACTAATGCTATTAGACATAAAATTACTTTGATCCGAAAAAATAGTCCTACGGAAATTTGTTTTCAGAAAAAACATTATTTAATCTGTTTTCTTAGCCGCGACTATAAGCGTTTTTATTTAATTTTAGGGAACATGTAAAAAGCCTCCCGCATTTTTACAAGAGTTATAAATAAATTATTTTCACTTATAATCGTTGTAAAATTTACAATATATTTTATTTGATTTACTAAATTTATTAGAAATGCTAGCTATAGTTTTTTGTAAATTATGTTTACCATACAGGGTGTTATGGAAATGACGTATTATATTTAAACCGGCAATTCCTGAGATGAAAACAAATTGAAGAAAAATCTCCAAAAATGGCGCTTTAATTTAATATGCCCTGTACATGACCTATTGTCAATGGTAAACTCTTTAGAAAGTCAATAACCGTTTGACAGATTCCAAGTTGTTTATTTTTCAGGGTACATTATTATAAACTTTTACGTTCAGTTCAGTTCACTGGGAAACAATCTCTGATTTATAAACTTGAACTGCCTCGAACAAACCGCCGCGGAGTTTATAATGGTCAGGTATGTTCCACTTGTTCAATTCGAACGACACCCGTCGGATCTGAACAACTGAAATGCCACTTTACCCTTTAGAAGAAAAAAATGCAAATTTAACTTCGGCTTTATTTAAAACCAACACCAGGTAACCCGAACAAGAACCGTCACAATACTCCAAGACAAAGTCACATAAATTCACATGAGTTATCGCGGATCTCATGAACACATCTAAGTACTATTCAATCTTAATTAGTATTTTAAAGTGCTACTGTGTAGACAAAAATACGCCCTTATTGTATAAGATTTCATGAACTGGTGGTCAGGGAAATAATATAATTTTTCCACACATTTATTTGACATCTAAAGATGTTGAAACTAAATAACACCTTTGAGCCTGTTCGTGTCTTGACGTTGTCTGTTAGGGTTTATTATATTAAGCTCATCGGTAAAAATACAGCATTGCCACTTTCGATGTTTTATAAGATTATATTCATAAATTGCGGAATTTGCAAACAAATTTTTTTTTAAAGTAACCTATGAGAAACCAAATGAAATTTAGAGATGCGGTTGCTATGAAACCTCTATGTTGTTGTTTGCTTGTTGATTATTGTAAAATAGCTGTGTAAAAAAATGTTTCATTTTTAAGTTTATCCTAAGTTAAGTAACAATGCCGAAACACAATAATCAACAAACAAATAATAACATAGAGGTTTCATAGCAACTGTATCTCTAAATTTCGTTTGTTTTCTCATAGGTTACTTTAAATTCGAATTTCATTATTTAATAATTCTTTCATCTGGAGGATGGCATCCTTATGGAACGACGTTCCCGAGGTCGTGTTTCATAACGAGTATAACTTCCAACGATTCAAAACCAACGTGAATCGCTTTTTGCGCACACGCACCACTCCAAGAATGCCTTAAAGGATTTTCCTATAGTGCTTGTGTTTGATCATAAAAAAAAATTTCATATTGAAACTATTGAAATTATTGTAGTTTTACCATATGAAGGAAGGAATGAATCACAATGTTAACTAAAAATGTCATAATTTGCAGTTGCGTCATTGTTTTGCCGGACCGGCCATATATCCATAAGTAATCTTGGGGCCAAATGGACTGCTGAGTTACTCAGTTCGTGAGAAAACTGATTTATTGTAAGATCTTTTATTGATAATGCGAGCAGAAAATCACACATTTTACTCGATATAAGTGCGTGCGTAAAAGTAAATAAACACAACTGTGATAATAGTAACCTGCCACGCGATGTTACTAGCACATTTAACACTGTTTTATAATTATCTTATGTCGTTTAGCTTAACACCTTAAGTAAATTATGTTTCTCTATGTAAGTTAATAGCATGCCATAGTCGCGTTATGTTACGCAAAATAAGGTTATATTTATTACATTCCTGATTGTTGATAAAAGTCATTTTACTACATTCTTACACGTTACACGCGGAAAGCTTGTAATTTAATTGCCAACGATTAATAGAACTTACTATTAGCAATATAATAAGAAAAATGTACTATAGAGCTTGCCACGTCCTTTGCAAGTGTATCTTGAAACTCTTTTTGTCAGATTCTTATGATGTAGGTTGTACAGGAGAGAGTGCCCTAAAATTACATAACACTGGCCAACACATAATTTGTTGCCGGCAATTTTGTTATTGTTTCTAGCTAATTTGGGTCTGCTAAACCTAAAAATATCCTCAGAGTTGCTCCATCAGATCGTTTTCAAAAACTAGCGCCATAAGCTATATTTTCGAGATTAAGGGTATTTTATATCACATGTATTACTGCTACCACCAAAAAACTCAGGATTGGAAGAAAAATGTTTATTGTACACTACAACAAATACAAAAATCATGTGTCAATAACATTAACAATATAAACTTAAGTTATTAATTTAAATTAACCTAAACTAATAAATAAAAACGAGCTAAACTTCATCAGCCAAAAAGTTCCTTTTATATGATTTTCTCGCATGAGATTGAAAAGAACAGTCTCGTTGAAGACTCCAGCAGTAATCGGCCATCATGTGAATGTCCCATCTACCCTGATATCTCTCTTCCATAGTTTCTATATCCGGGTTGAATCGTTCCCCAAATAAGCTTCAGTCACAAATCACTCTTCTACTTTCTTTTAAAATGTACTCGCCACATACAGGGTGACAATTTAAAAACTTGAAATGGCCATATAAGAAACGAAAAACTGAAGAAAAAAACGCAAAAAACATAAAACGAAGGGGGAACAAAAACAAGCGTATTAGCCCACCCCTATCTGCAACCCCTTGGACAGGGTGAGATAAACCCTTAAAATCTTAAATAGAAAGGGGGTCGAGTGATACATCATTTTGAAGCTCTTGAAAAATGCTTTCCAATGGTACCATAGAAAGGTACATTTCAGGAAATTCTTCTCTGTTTATTAAGGAAAACAATAAATGAAAAGACAATTTTGAAATTTTTTATTATTAGTTAATTAAATGTTCAAAATGATTTCCGTTGTTTTGAAGACAATAATAAAGCCTACTTTCAAATTCTTCACGTACATTTGCAAAGGTTTCTCTGGATATAGCACGGCATTCCTGACCTATTCTATGCTGAAGTTGCTCTAGTGACTTAGGTTGCGTTTTAAAAATCACAGATTTTAGGTGACCCCACAAAAAGAAGTCAAGAGGTGTTAGTTCCGGGATCTAGGTGGCCATTCAACAGGACCTCTTCTTCCAATCCACTGATTGGGATAATTATCACCCAACCACTGCCTAACGGGAACTACATAATGCGGAGGTGCTCCATCCTGTTGGAAATGTAGTAAGCGTTCTTCTAAAGATAAATTTCCGAGTATGTCCCTCTGACTTTCTAATTCTCGCACTATTAGTGGTTCGATAGACCTCTGTAGCATTTCAGCATACCTGTCGCCATCTAAATTTCCTTGTAGAAATATTGGGCCGATAATACCCTCGCCCAATATACCAGCCCAAACATTAATTTTCTGGGGGTACTGGGTATGCCCTTCTCTAAATACGTGGGGGTTCTCGTCATTCCAGTAACGACAGTTTTGCTTATTAATATGCCCATTTAAATAAAAGGTACACTCATCACTGAAGCAAATATTTTTAACTAGTCGAGGTTCTGCCGTAATTCTATCTGTTATTATTTCACAAAACTGTATTCTTCTGTCAGGGTCGTCGTCACCAAGTTCTTGCAGTATGTGCAGTTTATAGGGATAAAACTGAATTTTAAGTACCTTTCTTATTGATTCACGAGATAATCCAGTTGCTACAGCTGCTTGACGAGTTGATAAAGTTGAATTCATTGCAAACTGCCCCAGAATTTCAATTTGCGCTGCTTCATCGGCTAGTCTCGGTTGATTTCTCTTTATATTCGCGACAGAACCAGTTTCTTTAAATTTGGCTACTAGTTGGCGAACATACTCCGGGCTTACATTTTGACCTGGATGCCTTTCGTTAAAACGTTGAGCTGTTCTTAAAAAACATTGATCCTGGGAACCATAAATGAAAATAATTTCTACCCGTTCAGCTGTGCTGTACACCATTGTTAAAGATAAGAAGTGCTGCTTTTCGTTTAAACTGAACCGAAAGTTAACTGTTCTTAAAATAATAATACTAATAGAAGTTACCTTTAAGGTAAATTCTGTGATAATAAAATGCTAATATTTATAAACAAATTTTTTTTTCGACAAAAAAAAAATAGCAAATAAACCAAAACGAAATACCGAGGCTTAAACTGTTTAGAATTCTTAAGAGATATCTCTTAATATGCCAGGACATTGGTAGCAATCATTTTGAACATTTAATTAACTAATAATAAAAAATTTCAAAATTGTCTTTTCATTTATTGTTTTCCTTAATAAACAGAGAAGAATTTCCTGAAATGTACCTTTCTATGGTAGGTACCATTGGAAAGCATTTTTCAAGAGCTTCAAAATGATGTATCCCTCGACCCCCTTTCTATTTAAGATTTTAAGGGTTTATCTCGCACTGTCCAAGGGGTTGCAGATAGGGGTGGGCTTATACGCTTGTTTTTGTTCCCCCTTCGTTTTATAGAAACTGTTTTTTGCGTTTTTTTCTTCAGTTTTTCGTTTCTAATATATGGCCATTTCAAGTTTTTAAATTGTCACCCTGTATGTAGCAAAAACGTCCGGATGGTTTACAACATCTATTTGTAGAAACCATGTTTAAATACGATTTTTCAAAAAATTCACTCTTGCAATGAAACTCAAGCTTCAACGAGATTTTGCAAATGCATGCAGGCAATATTTAGCATATAGGTACTAATACCCTCGGACACAAGCCACGTTAACGAATTAATCTATGAGGCATATGATATACAATTTCATTCTCTTTTATTGCCTTCTAATGTGTATTTTGTTCTAATCGCAAATACGAAATTAAGAAATCTGCAGGTGCAAAATAATGCAAGGAAAAATTATTTCTTATCTATAATAATTATATGGTCTTTTGCCAATATAAGATTAGGTATTTCCAGTGATTTATGAATAAATAGGTATAATTAAAAAGGCATTCGTCTTGGAATTAGTTAAATTTTTGATTAAATTTATGACCATTATAATTGTCAAATATATTAATATTACAATTTATTAGGAGTATGCTAAGAAGAAAGCTAAGTGTTTTTGGAATCACCGCATTCAAAATAACTAAAATGAGTTGTTTTTTCTTCGGCAGCAAGACAAACATTTTTTTGTTGGCCTGTGTAATCGATAAGGCGACATATCGACAGCAACTTCAATACTGCTAACGGAATCTGATTTTTAAAAAATATTATTGCTGTTTTGTCTACACCAACAAGTTTTATAAGTAACTAGAACAATTTTGCCGGTTAATTAATTTAGGATTTTGATATTTTGTTGACTTTACCGTTACCATAGAGCACTTTTCAGGAACATATTGAAGTTTCCTCGCGTACTTTTCATTTTTATAAATTTCGTTGCTTATTTCGATGTCTTTTATTGTTGCTTACATACTGCTATAATTTTATTGCGATCGGTTCGATGATAACTAAAAAAATTAGTCATCCAAAGTTATGTTTTTAAAGCATTTTATTTTCAATTGGAGCTCCCTGCATATTTTTATGTCATTCAATGCGAAATTAAAAATCAAAAGATTTTCCTAATTACAACCCTATCGCCATCCCTAACCCATTAAGAGTTATTTGCAGAAAACTAATTTAAGCAGCTATTCTAATGGTACCTTTAATGAATACAGATCGAAGGCGGCTTTGAAAAACTATTTATTTATTGAAATGGCTATAGAATTGTTAATAAAATTAGTTTTTTGTAAATAACTCTAAATGTGTTGAGAATTGCGATAGGTTTGTAACATGTTTGATTTTTAATTCCGCATTGAATGGCATAAAAATATGCAGTACGATTAAAGATAAGAAAGTGTTTTCAAATTCGAAAAGTTTGTTACTAAATTTTGGACACCCTGTATAATCTGTATCCGTCAAACTTGGTTAACGAAACTGTTAGATCTTATTTAATAACTACTATGTGTAATTTTTATTAATTATTTCCATTTTTTATTAGATTTTAAAACAAGTGCTGCAAGACTGATGTTTTCTAGTTTTTATTTTCGCTGATATCACTAAGCCGATTTCAATTAAATTATCGGGGGTATTTAAGTGACCATAAGAGATCCAAATAAACAATGAAAAAATTATGACGTCACTTTTTTTGGGTCTCCGTGTATGTTCAAGAATATTTTCTTGAAACGCGCCCTAGGGTACTGTCTGCAAAATATTAAAATTTTAACTTTATTAATGACCGATGTTTTTGTTTATACAGATGTCCACGGATTGAGTTAACAATTTTTTTATTTTGCATTTTTCAATAAAATGTTGTTCTTTATAACATTTTTGGCTTGTAATAAACATAAGAATGGCGTCGACTAATTTGAATTTTAACATACAGGGTTTCCCAAAAAAGGATAAACCGAAAAAATACCTCTATTTTTAATTTTTCGAGAAAATGGTGTTCTTCATAACATTTTGTGCTTGTAATAAAAATAGGAATGGCGTCGACTAGGTTGAGTTTCAACATACAGGGTTTCCCTAAAAAAGGAATATCCAAGAAAATACTTTTTATTTTGTATTTTTCGGGAAAATATTGTTCTTCATTTTTTTCTTGTAATAAAAATAGGACATTGGACTAATTTGAGTTTCATCATGCACGGTGTTCCAGAAAAAGTAAAAACCAAGGAAAAACTTTTTTATTTTTAATTTTTCGTGAAAATGTTGTCCTTTATAACATTGTTTGCTTATAAAATAGGAATGGCGTCGACTAATTTAAGTTTCAACATATAGGACTAAAAGATGCATACATCCAAAAAATCATAATTTTAGAGGAAAACGGTAAGTAGAAGTTGGTAGCGACCTTTTCGAATAATTGTTCTTTTTAATTGTTAATTGTGTATTAAATAAAAAAATATTTTATATTTCCTGTGTGTGTTTGTTTTGGCAATTATTCGGTTTCTCGAAAAATACAAAATAAAAATGTTTTCCCGTGAGAAAATGTTTAAAAAAATGCATATTCTGAAATATGCAAGAATATGCTTCCATTATAAAACACATTGTGAACCAACAAATTAGTTTTCTACAGATAAACACTATCAAACTAAAGAAAACACGGCATAATTACTTTTTAGATTCCATTTATTTATTTTAAATTAATAATCATAAAATCTTATTTATCTGTTATATTTTAATTCCTATTTGCAAATTGGCAGACAAAATTCCTCGAATTAGAACTGCTCGTAGTTTATGTAAATCTAACCCCGCTCTCGTCTCGGTTTTCCCGGATAAGTTGTTGTCGATTATTCAGTCATGTCGTGCAACTAAGATGTACGAGGAGCTGTAGTAATTTGCGACAATAACGTGATCGGATAGTGGAGTGAAATGATGAATGGGAGAAGAGCTCAAAATCTGCTCCACTAGTGTAATGACAGTATTTAAAAAATAATCATTCCATACATGTTTCGAAGGCATAAATCTTCAGTATAATGTTAACTGACAACGTCATAAGTTTCCTCAGTTAACTTACCACTGAAGATGAACGTTTATGCCTTCGATGTATGGAATGATTTTTAAAAAAAATATTGTTATTAAACTAGTGGAGCCCGATTTTGAGTTTCTTTCCCTATTGATCGGGGATCTTGTCGATCGGGTTTGTTCCTAACTGACTTACCACATTGATTGTGTACAGCTCTCGGCGGTGTCACCCACATGGTTTCATGCAGATGACATAAGCAGGTTTTTCTCGTTTATTAATTCAAAGTGCTATTTATGTTGCCTGTATATACCCCCTATAAATTATAATGAATTTCACCAAAATTAAACAGTTATAGACTTTTTGACTTGGAAATAATTATAATATAATCGACATAATGGTAAATACGTATAATTTAGACTAATACAATAATTTTTTTCTTAATAATTTTTCAAAAAACATAAATTTGTATTTATAAAGTTCAATAAATTAGACACGTCAATTAAAAATAAAAATAGCTTATAGTCGTTTAAAACAGTTTAAAAAATACTTATTAGCTAAACGGGTTAAATAAAAATGTTTCAAAAGGTCGTTTAAAATAATATTAAAAAACAATATATTATCAAAACGTATTATGTGGCTATGTGCTAAATAAATATTGTTACTGTTACATAATGGGGTCAAATTAAATGGGAGAAACCAAAGCCAAAGGAGGATAACCTCCTTCCCCCAAAGAGACGGATAATGGACCTTTAGTTTTTCCCTTTTATGTTAACACTGTACCTTCCGGAGAGCAATTTTGAGTTCATTTTAAACGGGGGATACTTTGATTTCGCCAAAAGGCTAGTTGCAAGCGGAAGTTGATACGATCGCAAAGTAATCAGCACTACTACTCTAAAATTTGTTCTCTGACGAAAACTCGGTCGAGGCACATATCTTCCAGCCTCAAGTGATCTCTAGACCCGGACTGGTGGCCCTTATCTTTAATTTACCTTCGGTTTATCTTTAATTTAAACTGCTACGGTCCGATATCGATCCCTGTTTGTAACTTTGTAGTTGTAGCAAAGAATTAAGTGTCGCAGGTTAAAAAGTTTTTGTTATATTGCAATAAAGGTTGCGAGTTCTTTTGGTACACATTTTAAGATATTTAACTACTGGAGTTATAAATATATTATTTTCACTTACATTCGTCGTCAAATTTACAATACATTTTTACTTGATTTTACTAAATTTATTAGAAATTCTAACCTATAGTATTTCGTAAATTATGTTTACAATATTATTTTGGTACGGATTAATAAAGAAACTTGTAATTATTACTAGTGATCGGCCGATACGGGTCTTTTTGCCGATACCGATATTTTAGTTGCCGATATCGATCGATATAATATGTAGTTGGCTATGACGGCGTTGAAAAACAGTCAAATGCCATGTTCTTGATATCACATTCTCCATAAATAATAAACACGTTTTAATAATCTTCGTTCATATATTTAAGGGCCCTAGCATGATTATTAATAATAATTTTCAAATCGTAAATGACAGCTTCATACATCTTAAAAATGCTGATATACACGGTGTTGAAAAAAGGTCGGTACCCCGGAGCATCGCATTGCGGCGGAAAATGTATGGGGAAAAAGTTGTTTGGTTTTGAAGGAGGAATAGTTTGCAATTTAAACCACCCCCCCACCCCCGGGCGCGGGTGTGGGTAAGTTAAGATTTTCAAATGGAACCCCATATTTTTTATTGGCGTATCGTGTTCTCCGACCAAAAATAAACATCTTTTGTCCGAAACATTTTTAATTCGGGCTCATCCTTCACCAATAATCACCATGAGAAAGACAAAATCAGAACCGTGCGAAAATCAAGTTTTATCCCGGAAATACTTTTTTCTCTGTTGTACTAAAAAAATGCCCGTGGAATACAAACAATTTTTTCCACGGGCATTTTTTAGTACAAGACAGAGAAAAAAGTATTTCCGGGATAAAACTTGTTTTTCGCACGGTTCTGACTCATGGTGATTATTGGTGAAGGATGGGCCCGAATAAAAAAAAATGTCGGACAAAAGATGTTTATTTTTGGTCGGAGAACACGATACGCCAATAAAAAATATGGGGTTCCATTTGAAAATCTTAACTTACCCCACCCGCGCCCGGGGGGGGGGGGGGGGGGTTAAATTGCAAACTATTCCTCCTTCAAAACCAAACAACTTTTTCCCCAAACATTTTCCGCTGCAATGCGATGCACCGGAGTTATTCCGGGGTACGGACCTTTTTTCAATATCCTATATATCGGCAAAATTTTGAAAATAACCGATGTACCGATATTTATATCGGTATCGGCCGATCACTAATTATTACAATATTTTATATCGGAAATCGTACAATCAAATCTTTAGTATAATAATTTTACTATAGTCTTTTTTTCCGTGAATAACACCCTGAATGTTCATACGAACTTTTCTTCATAAAATTACCCAATGAATCACACTATACAATATTAGCACGTCATTATGGAACACCCTGTAAATATCTCTACAACCTGGGCAAAAATTTGGCTGTATGGAAAATAATTATAGACACTAATAACGAAAATATTTTTCTAGATCTAGTTCTAGTACCGTAAAAAAAGTTGAATAAGTTGTTTAAATATTTTGCATGATCAAAGGCCTAATTTTCTTTTTGTGTACTTCTATTAAGTGCCACTTTATTATGGTGTAATGTCTGAATCAGTCCATTTTATCGTTCTTCGAAAATAAACGTAATGGACGACATTGCCCCAGTAATAATTTCATTTAATTGACCGCGCTAATGGAATAATCAAGGATGATTACCCCATTAATAAAATAGGTTACGATATAAAATTATTGTAAATTACATTTTTTATTCTTATGCAGACTTTAGCTGTATCGACTTAAAAAATTCTGTAAAATACAGGGTGTTATGGAAATGACGTATTATATTTAAATGGGTGACTCCTGGGGTGTCCTAGAGAAGCGCTACATATTTTTTTTTCAAATCGAACGTTTAAAAAGTGGGGTAACACACCCTCTTACTCACAGGTGACTCCGCGGTCGTGAATCATATTACAGTGCCCAGCTGTGTAATAAACACATGTTACGGCGCCATGTTGCCAAAATAAATATTTAGTTTCCCTAGTATCCAAATAGCAGTGAATTCAGGTGCCAATACACTAGCAAGTAATCCAGGGCACAGACATTTTCTGTTTTTTTGGTTTTAGTGGGTAAAGCTTATACCCCACTAAAACCCCTACGGCATTTTTCTTCAATCTCAGAACATATCGTCAGAGACACAGAACACATAGTGAAACACTGAACAAATTACCATAAATCACTTAAAGAAACACACACATGTTTCAAATTAGTTTTTTGAAGATAGGTACTTGTCACACAAACTCGCTACACACTACACTCTACACACTTTATAACAAACACACAAATAGGAGATAGGACACAAATTGACCCTTTATAAACTATTTCTTTCATGGTATCCCGTAGAAAAAATCACACTGTGTGCGATTTGATGAACTTGGGGCCAAGCAACGTGTCCAATATCATCTCCGTTTCCGTTCCTCCTGTCGATATGTTCAAGAAAACCCTTATCTGGTTTGGTCTCGCTGATTAAATATTCCATCTCGGGTAAATACAGCCTCATCTTTGACTAGTATCCTTCGGAATTAATCAGTTAGTTCGACTGGACTGTATGCACCACTCGCAGTAACCTTCTTGTAAGGGGTAGTCTTGTAGTTCCAACCTTTTGAACTTTTGTAGTACAGCAGCTAACGTGTTAGGGTTTCTCGCTAGTCCTCTATCAACAGTTCCATTGAAACTATCGTAATTCTTAATTGTTGAACCACAGATATACTTAAATGTTCTCCTCTCGGTTGGAAGATTTTTTTTGGCACTACTTAATAGCGGCTTTTTTGAAAATTGCATACCTATCAGCTTAAAAAAAGACCACTAATACAATAGTACAATAATTTCGTTTACATCAGATCTTATTTTGTTTCCTAAAATCATTCGTGATCTTGTCCTTTTGGGGCATCGAAGGGGCCCCCAAAGATATGAATTGTTAAAAATGTGATTTTTCATGAATTTTCCGTAATCCACGACACCACAAAGGTTATGGTCACAAAAATTTGTGCAGCTTTCTAAAATTTCCCAGGCCCCAGCCTTCAAGTAGAATAACATCTTGTTAAATGGAAGATGTTGGCCCACCCGGCATCGCCCGGTGAGATACCATTGCATCGGTTTAGGTGGCGTGAAGTTTGCTCCTTGAGCTAACTTTTGCTCATTGAGTTGACGTTTCGTTGCTGTGCCGATGTTCCCGGTTACCAGGGTGGGACCCCCCAAAAATAGCATGATGGAAGCTCCAGGCCCAAAATACTCCGGAGGTAAACTCGCCCCCCATTCGGATCTCCGGGCGGGGGCTGGACTTGGGGCCCCATCAAGCGAAGTTCATCAAAAAACAACCATTTCCGACAATTTACTGGGATCTAACAACACTCGACGAAGAAATGGTGTGGCACCTGCAGTTGCTAACCAACCCAGAACTAGCAACTTCAAAATTGATTTCTGCAATATTAGAGGGCTTAACACGAACATCAATTCAGTCCACCAGCACTTACAATCTTCCAAGCCTCACGTACTCGCACTGACCGAGACAAAGGTCAGATCGTCAACAAACACCGTCAGCTATTTATACCCTGGATACGATTTTCATTTCCGATTCCGACGCAACTTCGGCGTATGTCTTTTTATTCGAGATGATCTCTGCTGCCAACGAGAACCTACACTGGAACCGAAAGACTTTGATGTAATGTGGTTTAAAATATCAACACCGAAAATCACCAAGTTTATCTGCTGCCTTTACCGTCCTCCAAGTGATACCCATTACAGAGACCTTTTCTCATCACTAGCCAACACAATCGACTTCTTGCAAACAAACTATCCAAATGCCGAGATTGCTATCTTTGGTGACTTTAACGTCCACAATGTCAACTGGCTTAAATATTCAAATACAGACGATGAGCAAGGCCGTGAGGCCGAATCCTTCGCGATCAGTTCTGGTCTAACTCAACTCGTAGAAGAACCAACGCGGATTCCAGACCGAGCTGGAGATTTTGCTAGTCTTTTGGATCTTTTCTTAACGTCAAATCCCGATCTATATACAGCCACCGTACAGCCTCCGTTAGGATCTTCCGATCACAAACTTATTTCAACTCTAAGCGAACTACCAATTAATTCTGAACAACCTCCTAATCCTCGCAAGATATGGCATTACAGATCGGCCAAGTGGGAAGACCTGAAAGACCATTTTCGGACTTTTCCTTGGATGAGCGTATGCTTCTCTTCTGATGATCCATCCGTCTGTGCTGGGAAGGTCTCCGACGTCATTCTAACGAGCATGGAAGCATTTATCCCCTCCTCCAAAAAACGCCAAGCTCTGGTTTAGCAAGGATTGTGAGCGTGCTGTCAAATCAAAAAATCTGGCTTACCGACAGTGGCGTAAAAACCCTACCACTGAGAATCGTACCATCTTTATTACCGCTCGAAACCAATGTAAGCTAACAATAGATCAAAGCAAAGAAGCCCATAACGTGAGGATCAAAAACAAACTTCTTGACTGTCCAAACGGAACAAGGTCCTTTTGGTCAGTCGCTAAGGCCGTCAGCCAAAATTTTACCAAATCAACTATTCCACCTCTAATACGTCCCGATGGTACAATAGCCTCCACAGCCGGAGACAAAGCAAACTTACTTGCTGAACTATTTTCTTCGCATTCCACTGTAGATTTCCAGGGAAGAACACCACCCGACATTCCTGCAGTTGAATCCGAAATGACCGAAATCGTGTTCCGTCAGCGTCCCGTCAAACGAATCCTGAAAGGACTCGACGTCAAAAAAGCTACTGGTCCAGACGAAATTCCTATTATAGTTCTCAAGACATGCGCCGATGAACTAACACCAGTATTTTGTAGACTTTTCAACTTATCCTACAAAAAAGGAATATTTCCATCTTGCTGGAAGACGGCGCGAGTCCAGCCTATTCCAAAGAAAGGTAAGAGAACCCTGCCTAACAACTATCGACCAGTCGCATTGCTTTCAGTTATATCAAAAGTAATGGAGAAAGCTATTAACCAACATCTTCTAAAGTACCTGGAAGGCTTCAGCATCATCAGCGATCATCAATATGGTTTTCGGAAGTCCAGATCAACTGGAGATCTTCTAGCCTATGTCAGCCATATTTGGAACAACGCAATCGAACATCATGGGGAGTCTCGGGTTGTTGCGCTGGATATTTCTAAAGCTTTTGATCGTGTTTGGCATGAGGGGCTTCTAAGTAAACTGCGATCCTATGGTATGCCCAGTCGATTCTGTGCATGGTTATCTAGCTTTCTTAAGGACCGCTCTCTGCAAGTGGGGATTGACGGATTTCTCTCAGACACCTTCACCATCAATGCCGGTGTTCCTCAAGGGTCCATATTGTCTCCCACTCTCTTCTTACTCTACATTAACGACCTTCTAGTGAAAACTAAAAATCCGATATTTAGTTTTGCTGACGATAGCACACTTTTCTCATCTTTCTCTTTGAATGCGCAAACATCGGCTGCCGACGCACATCTTCGCAGACAGCATGAAGTATCACGCCTCAACAAAGACCTGGAAGAAATTTTGGCTTGGGGTGACAGTAACCAAGTCGAATTTAACGCTAAAAAAACCCAGGCAGCAGTTTTCTCTAAAAAGGTTAACATTACAGAACCGGAAATAGTCATGACCGGACACGCAATCCCACTGGCTTCATCTATTAATTTGCTGGGTGTCAATCTGGGAGGAAATATGTCTTGGCATAACCACGTTGTGGCAATCGCCAAGAGAGCTTCTCAGAAGCTTGGCGTACTCTTCCGAACCAGAAAGTTGTATACACCTCAACAACTTTTGACACTATACAAAGCCCAGATTCGACCATCACTGCTCTCATGTCTGGAGCTCTGCACCCAAACATACTCTTCGGCTACTGGATTCCATCGAAAGGAGGGCTATTCGTCTGATCGGAGACCACGAGCTGACGAAGAACCTCGACAGCCTAGAACATCGAAGACAGGTTGGGGATTTGACTCTCTTTTACAGATATTTTCATGGAAGGTGCTCGGCTGACCTTGCCCTCTTAATTCCGCTCAGAGCGACGAATAGCAGAAATACACGACGAACCACTGCCGCCCATCCGTATGTGGTTAAGCTTAGTACTCCTCGAACTTCATTATTTAATAATTCTTTCATCTGGAGGACTTCATCCTTGTGGAACGACCTTCCCGAGGTCGTTTTTCCCAACGAATATAACCTCCAACGATTCAAATCCAACGTGAATCGCTTCCTGCGCACACGCACCACTCCCAGAGTGCCCTAAAGGATTTTTCCTATAGTGCTTGTGTTTGATCATAACAAAAAAAAAAAAAATTTAGAAATCAATAAAAGAAAATTCGCTATAACGTTCGTACACGTTCGAAAATCAGCTGGAATCGAGCGAGGTGCGAGACTTCGAAATTTGCCTGCAGCAGAGAAAGAAAATAAAACTTAATCTTATAAAATAGCAAAAACTCTTTGTCGACAAAGCTGAATTTCTAGTTATTAGTATTTGGTAGTTAGGCCAGATCGATCCGAAATTAACAGGTCGATCCACCTGCCCGCCGGAATACGGAATGTGATCTCACGTGACGTTATAATAGTGTGTCTGCAGCTTTATACGGCACTGGTAAGGAAATAATATATTTTTAAGTTTTGTTTTGTTCGGGTCCAGCTCGGATCGAAATTGTAAATCCTTGTTTCCTAGGCATCTTTGCCATCTCTTCCCATACTTCTTCATAATGGCAAAGTTGAACCTATTTAATATCTAAATGGTTTGTTGGGTGATGATTTTAATTTTAAGATTTATTCAAATTTAATACGAAAAAAGTTTTTCTTGCATTTCACCTAAATACGCCACTGTCGAGGACACCCAAGAACTCGCCCATTTAAATGTACTAAAGCATTAACCTTACTTATTTCTCAAAAAAGTAAATGTATTCTTTTAGGGCTAATCTTCTACCCGACTCAAAACAAAAAGTAAAAGAGCAAACACTGCTTGAGCGCTCCGCGACATGCCTGGCTTTAATTAGGTAACTCGTTTAATTGTCACCATAAAGTCTAACAGAAAAGGACCGATAAAAGACATTAACAGAGCTATATTTTTATACACCTTGCAATTAATGAAAGAAAGCGCAAAATGGGGCAAAAAGCTTAATTAGCTGTTCGTATTTTACCTTCCATTTGAGGGGTGGGGCGATGTGGTAACGGAATATAAGTAAATGCGTTATAGTCATGTCATGAGTATTGTTGTGATCGCCCGAGCGAAAAACCGCTTGAGTACTCGATTTATGAATTAACCGACATCGCTCGATTATTAAAAAAACCGCTCGAGTTATAAAATCAAGCGAAAATCATCGCTTGTTACTTATTACCTTTCACTCGATACCCGAGTTTCGCTTGACGCCGACGTATATTCGAGCAGTTTTTCGCTCGATAGGAAATACTCTAGTTATAAATTCAGGCTAAAAATCGAATCATTGCCTTTCACTTGATGCCCGATCTTCGCGCGCCACCCGACATGTGCCGAGTGGGACGTTCGGGTTTGACGCTCAGAAGGCTGACACGACACACGTCTTTCTTAAAGGCACATAAACAGAAGGTGCATATAAAAAAGTAGACCAATTCCCTAGTGGATTCATCGCGACATGGGTTTTGTTTTGATTGGGACTGACTAGCCAGTGGCGATTGTAAATTCTTAAAAAAATAAATATTATATAATATATAATTTTTTTTAAAAATCACAATCAACTGTTCTTCCTTAATAAAAACTGTAGACTAAACTTACTAAAACTTACAAAAACAACCCCTCGTGTTTTATCAACACATTATTCTTAATCATAAAAATTTCAAGTGATTAATCGCTCGAGCGATTCACTCGATTATTAAAATCGGCTCGAGTACCAAGTACTCGATTATTAAAATCATCGGTTTTTTTCCAACACTAGCCATGAGGGTTATTTGATGAGCCGTCGACGGCTACTTTATAGTCCGATCAAGCCCGACACCGCCACGACAGCATCGGTTCAATTATTTTACGAGACGACGTCGGCTTCTTTATATCTGCTGCTAATATTCAGAAAGAGTTTTTATTTGGATTGGAATTGCATTAGAGAATATCATAACTATACAAACGTCTTACTTTAAAAATTCGCAACTAAAAATACTAAATGACGAGCGTTTAAAAAAACAAATCCCTGAATTTTAAATCAATTTGTGCAAGACTTTATGGACGCACTGTAGAATATAATACTCAAAAATAACGCTTCCTCCCCTCCGATTTATTCAAATTCTTGATGGAACGCGCGGCGCGGCCTTATTATAAAGTTTATTACCAACTTTTACACCGATTTTACGACTGGTAGCCAACTTCTCTAATAAATTATTCATAAAAGTCAGTTTGTGTGTCTTTTCATTTGATAATTATGCTTCTAATAAATTTTCACTTTTTTATGCTCACTGATGTGGATATTATTTAGTTCGTCGTTAAGACATCATGGGCGCCGGTAGGGTCACTTGAAAGGGGTACACTCAGAAGTAATATCAGCCTGAATAAATTTTAGCTTTGTATACAGGGTGTTATGGAAATGACGTATTATATTTAAACCGGCAATTCCTGCGGCGACACATGTAAGCAATCAAGGAATTCTGGCCGGTGTTTTCATATGTACGCCTTAAACTCTCTAGACAAAATAAAATAATTTGAACACTCTTCCATTCTGTAATACCTTTTTATACAATTAATTGAAGAACATTTACGACGGACTATGTTTTAAACAACCCGAAAAAACATATGGAATAGTAATAGCCACGTACGTCACTAGGTCAAATGCCAATGACCTCTTGACGCCTTACATCGGCTGAGCGAAGTAGTTAGCGCCGCACGCTTGCGTCTGTTAGTTGAAGACCAGCCAGCGGCCGGATAGGTTGTGTCTCGTCGATCACCAGCACACTCTCAGCAATCCGCTCTGTTTTTCAGTTTACGCGTGTATCTTGCCCGTCCATAAATAATCTTTGAATATTGTTTCTTTGACGCGTTTCTTCTGGACGTCAAATTTCCTCGCGTGTAATAAAATCTAATAATCTGTAGCATAATCTGTATTATTGTATTTTCAAAAGCTAACTATCGGTTCTGTTTCACTATTACTGTGTGTACATAAAGTGTTTCCAGTATTGTTCCCATGAAAATGAAACAAAAACTGATTGTGTTTGTGCCTGGATTTCCTCGCGCTTTAGGTATAAGGATAAATACAAGTAGGTTTATTTTTATAATTTTATATGGAATTTCAGTATTACATTAAGTTTGGCAACATTACCATTGGCTCTGGGTGAAATGTTGTACAGTAGCGCGGATTGACTTGTGAGTAAGAGTGTTTGTTACCCCACTTTTAAAATGGTCGATTAAAAAAAAAATAAAATATGTAGCGCTTCTCTAGGACACCCAAGGAGTCACCCATTTAAATATAATACGTCATTTCCAGAACACCCTGTATACGCCAAGAAATATGTTTTCTAAACGAGTATTTAAAATTATATTACAGTAAAGGAGCAATATATTCCAATTAATAAATTAATTTTCAAAATTAAGAAATTAGCCTTTTTACGCTTTTAATCGAATAATACAAATAAGCAAACAAGCGAAAGGAGTAGTACTACAAGTTCGTATAAACTTTTTTCGTATAGGTATCGTCTTCGGAGATATGTGCTCACAAAGAGCTCCAATGAAATCAAGTTTTTTGTACATAATTATTGAACCATCAGGTATATTTAAATTTTTTTCTTAAAAGATGTATACCAAGCAAGACCCTTTAAATTACTATCCAAGAAAGTGTTCTGAATTACTCACAGCTTCAGGGATGAACTAGTTGTGATGTGACATTCATGACTCAAAATTCCGCTTTTTCATATTTAACCCTACGACAGAAGTTAGGAGGGGATTCAGCAAGTTTATTTTAAAAATATAATAATCTCATTTTAAATATTAAAATTAAAAAAACGAAATAGATATGAAAAGCCATGAAACAAGTTTTCAGTTTTCTTATTTCAAAATTCATATTCTAATTGAAAGTTTACAAGAATTTAAATGTAAATTTATGGTTTCATTTGAAATGTACATACGGAGCTATAACTTTGACAAAGTTTTTATGTTACTCAAAATAAAAATATTTATCAAATTAAAACCAAAATATTTAGGAATGAATGTGTTAATTTTTTGCAAGTCCATTCTCTTTCCAGTTGGTATGCCTTAGGACCTGTTTAATAAATATCAAGAAAGTAGAAAGTGACTTGGGAGTTTACTTTCTTGATATTCATGGCATATGTACGCTGAAAGAACTAATACTTGCACAAAGGCAAAAATTCTTAAACTAAGTAAACATTTGATTTGTTCGGATTGATTTCGTCTATCAGTTGCGGAACTATGGGCTCACTTATTTCAGAACTATTAATCGTTTCCATGGAAATACGTTATTTTTACTTAAGTTAATTGAGACGTTTTAACGAACAGCTTTTATTGGTTAATTAAACATGCACGCGAAATTTAATTTTCAGAACAAATTTAATAAAAAAAATTTAGACGCCTGCCTGTAGAATCGACATTTCTGATTTCTTTAGGAATCTATTTATATTATTTTATATTAGATACTGACTCACATTTGACACACGGAACGAAAAACTTAGTTAACTTTATAGTGGCGTCTGTGAGTCGGAAAAAGACCCGAAAAATCGAAATATTTTCAGCCGGAACAAGAGTACCACCACCCAGAGGAGTTAAACGCGCTTCAAGAGGTTTCCCTGCAGTGAAACACACTTTCCCCCCGTTTTCGAGGATGCTGAGCACGGTGGTGGTGTTGGATATCGCGTCCGACCCCTTCCAACCCCTCCACCGGCTTATACTCGCCTCGGAAAGTGGTGATTTTTTATTTTTCAAGTATCAGCGGCAAATATATATCCCCCCCCCCCCCCCCGTTTTCGAGGATGCTGAACACGATGGCGGTGTCAGAATTTCTCTTTGGGGTTGCGCAACCCCTCAAAACGGCTAAAAACCACCCCCCAGAGGGGTTAAACGCGCTTCAAGAGGTTTTCCTGCAGAGAAACACACTTCCCCCTCGTTTTCGAGGATGCTGAGCACGGTGGTGGTGTTGGATATCGCCTTCCAACCCCTCCACCGACCTATAATCGTGTTTTTCTGCTGGTAAACTTCTTGAAGCGCGTTTGAGAAAGGGGGACGACGACGACAACATCCTAAACTTGGTAATATTTACAATAAAAAATACAATAATAGTCGTTAGTAAAATGTACCTTAAATTTTAGAACATTGAACTACTGGAGCTAAATAAATTATTCACTTACATTCGTTGTAAAATTTACAATATATTTTACTTGATTTTACAAAATTTATTAGAAATTCTAAGTATACTTTTTTTATAAATTATTTGTATTTGCAATATTTTTTTGTAATTAATACATATTATATGTTATAGCAAATCGTACAATAAGATTTTTAATAATAATTTTACTATAGTGTTGGATCCGTGCACATACATTTGTTGTAAAATTTACAATATATTTTAGTAATTACTTGATTTTACTAAATTTCTTAAAAATCCTAACTATGGTTTTTTGTAAATTTTGTTTACAATATTATTTTTTTACGGATTACTAATAAAAAATGTAATTAATACTCTATTTTATAGGAAATTTTACAAAAAAATCTTTACTATAATAATTTTACTATAGCATTTTTTCCGTGTGGTAACACATCAATTTTCCTCCTTCTACAGAAAAATTTGAGGTGCCCTAAATATTAGCAGATTTGTTTTAGTAGTTGCTTGCCGAGAGACAATGCGTGTGGAAAAGTGTTTCCGCTTGTAGAGCGATCATTTTTGAAAATACATTTGTCTTTTAAACTTTTAGTTTTTGATTATTTTATTTTGCTATCATTGATACAGCATTGTCTCTTGTCTCTAACCTTCAAACAAACATCATCTAATTTTTTATAAAGTATTTACGTATTTATCTTTTGTTTCAGGTAATTACCAGGCAACAAACACTAAGTTATTTATTGATTAAGGAAATCCAACATAATCGAGTGGGTAAAGTATGATTTGATTAGTGTGTATTATAGTCAGGCCCGGTGTCTCTGAGTTTTGGAATTCATGCCATTGTAACGTTTTTTTTTTCAGAAATATAAAATATTTGACATTATTTGATAATAATCGTCTTTTAGTCTCAAAAAAACGTTAAGGTGCGTATAAATATGGCGAGACGAGACCGAGACGCGCCTGAGCCGCGCCGACAACGAGCCTGGTTCGTCATATCGGTACGGGCTGCGAGCCTCGGACGCGCCTACACGAGCCTCGTCAGGCCCTCGCAGCCATCCATTTTGTGTCGGTTTTTACCTCGAGACCAAAGGGATTTGGCGCGTCTAGTGGCAGGCGCGTACAGAAGTTCTGTTTGCAGCGAGACCGACCACTTTTTTATAGAATATAGAGTGGTCCAAAGAAGGCATAAATATCGCCATGCTAATTTAAAACCAACAATTGTTCTTTTTCTTAAATAATAAAGACGTTCTTTATTATTATTTATTTAGTGGAGACCCACACATTTGTTGTCGATAAATCTGTAGAGGGACAATGAAAAAAATGTCGAGTTTATTGGCGACCTACCATCGCCAAATTTTCTTTTTTTATTCACTAAACTTGATAGTAATAAAACATCACTGCACATAACAAATAAAGCTGCCGTCTGTTCTTCGTCGTCAGACATGGCCTACTTCCTTTGGCTCACCGTGTAAAACTAAAAATAAAATAGGTTCGTGGGAAACTCGTGGCCGGCTCGACTTGCCATGCGGAAAGGAAAAAAATCGTAAGGGGCTCGCGACAGGCTCGTGGCAGGTTCGTTGAAAAACTCGACCAAAGCGCGTCTCGGGCTCGTCTCGCCATATGTATACGCACCTTTACAATATTCTAATAACTAAAAAGAATCTGAGCTAAGGTAAATAAGGTAAAATGAATAAATAAAGAAATAAATAATGATTGAAAAAGTTGTTACTGGAAAAAATACTGGAAGAAAATCAAAGCGACACTAGCTATGCTTGACTGGTGACCTATTTTCAGGGGCATCAGATCTGATCATAATTATGATATCAGACTGAAAACTCTCCTATTACCTGAAAATCATAGATCTGCCGAATTCCAAAAATATATATTTTTTTGTAGGCTAATTTTTCAATAAATTAAATTCTGAAATTAGAGATGTCGTTTTTGAATACATTTAGAAGAAGGTTGAAGGTTTATTTGTTAGAAGTGAATCGTCATTCCTTACAGGACTTTTTTTTAAGGCTTGTGACAAACATGATGAGCATAATATATCTTTTGTTTTTTGTTTTTATATTTCGTTTTATATCACTTAGTTTGAAATGTTTTTAATTAGTTTTGAACTTTAGATTTGACGTTTCCTTCAATTATTGTCATATCTCTATGTCGTGTGCTGTTAGATTGAAGAATAAAAGATTTTGAATTTGAATTTAGTAAAAAGGTTATTAAATCGGGTACAGTGAAACCTCTCTTAGGCGGAGGTGTCCGCCCATGGAAAATTTGTTATTAGATAATATGTAAACGCAAAATTAGTACTATGTATATGTATGTACAAATAAACATAACATAGCAAAAATACACTAGTTTTAGTTAGGATGTAGTACTAAAAAAATCTAATAACGTAGTTTGACGTATTTGCGTTTTAAACTTGCAATCTAGAAAATGTAAGTCCAAGTCTGATAACAATGCCATTGCTGTCGAGTCACCTCTATTCTTTGCATACTCTTATAATTCCTTTACCATACTAATGGCTTCTTGATAATTGGTGACATTTGCTTCATTACTGCATTCAACTTCTTCATCAGAGTCATCAGATAGTGATGTGGTTTCAGTTTGGACTACATAATCGGTAGGAATGGAGTCACTATCATCTTCTAATAGCACATTGCTATCAATGTTAATGAACTCGTCCAAATCATTGTTATCAAATTACAAACTTCCACAACATCAATATTCTCCTTCAGACTCAAAACGCGACGTTTTTGTGCCATTGTTTACGATTTTAACCTTACAACTCACAAATACACGGCGGACTGCTGTCGGGGAATCACACATACTTTCATTCGGCGAAGTCCTTTCGCTCTGCCATGCATACGCGATTGGTTGCCGGTCTGTCTTCAGAGAGTTTTTGATATATGGTCGTATTTGCGTAAGGAACCGACAAATCTTCAACAGGAATTCTGGATCATCTATATTTTTCTCTTTTCAAGAGCTTTCAAAAAATGGCCGTAGACAAAACACAATCTCGGGGTAACACAGACCTGTTAAATGTTTGAAAACTTCTCCCTCCCATTATAAATAACAAGAGACTTACTTGGATTAAGGGTCAAATTATTTTTCTTTGTAGTATCATTTAAGTTTGTTTTATGATCAAATACAAGCACTATAGGAAATATCCTTTAGGACACTCTGAAAGCGATTCACGTTGGTTTTGAATCGTTGGAGGTTACATTCGTTGGGATAAACGACCTCGGGAACGTCGTTCCATAAGGATGAAGTCCTCCAGATGAAATAATTCTTCAATAATAAAGTTCAAGGAGTACTAAGCTTAACCACCTATACGGATGGGCGGCAGTGGTTTCGCCGCTCTGAGCGGAGTTAAGAAGGCAAGGTCAGCCGAACACTTTCCATGAAAATATCTGTAAAAGAGAGTCAAATCCCCAACCTGTCTTCGATGTTCTAGGCTGTCGAGATTCTTCGTCAGCTCGTGGTCTCCAATCAGACGAATGGCCCTCCTTTCGATGGAATCCAGTAGCCGAGGAGTATGTTTGGATGCAGAGCTCCAGACATGAGAGCAGTACTCTAGTGATGGTTGAATCTGGGCTTTGTATAGTGTCAAAAGATGTTGAGGTGGTACAACTTTTTGGTTCGGAAGAGTACACCAAGTTTCTGAGAAGCTATCTTGGCGATTGCCACAACGTGGATATGCCAAGACATATTTCCTCCCAAATTGATTCCCTGTTAATTATATATTCACCAATATGATGTTTTTTGGGAAAAAGAAACGTCGTCTGCATAGGCCTGATCTGATGGGTGTAGTCCTCGATATCATTTAAAATTTTAGCTGTGTAAATAAAAGTGGCACCAATATTAATACCTGAGGTAGCCAATCACGTAGACGACAACACTTGACCATGCAGCACAACCCTTTGAGTTCAACGATCAGAGGCTGAAATCCAATATATTGTAACTGGACACACAATAACTCATGGTTTATTGTATCAAATGCCTTAGAGAAATCCAGCAACACCAAAGCATTTTTCCACTAACCAGATCAGATTATTTGATAGAAAATTATCATGGTTTTCTACAGAATATCGTTCGCGACCAAAACTGAAGGCCGTGACGTAGCAGTCAAAACCATGGAAACCACCAATGACAACTCAGCATTTTGACAGGTTCCATGGTTTCCTCTGTTACGTCACTGCCATCAGTTTTGGTCGCAAACTGTAGATACAAGGATCTTTAATTCTGCTATTATCGTTATGGTTTTTTAATTTTTTTTGTTTTTACGCCCGTCCTCTGACTGAAACATCATACATTTGGTCGTCATAAATCGAAATGATTAACACGCGTTAAATAATAATTAAATAGTCGTATAATTATGATAATTATTTAGTTTTATTCTTCGTTGCATCCGTTAGTAATATACATGGCATTTTGAATGGGTACTTTTAATATTTTCTTCTCTATTAAACAATATACTTTCTTACAATAATTAATTACTTTTATTCATTATTTATAGCGGTGTAATAAGCGGTAAATGAATTACGGTAATGGAGACTTTTTGCAAACATGCTAATCGATCATTTAAACGCAGATTGCTCGGGTTTGTTCCAGCTCAGTATTCAAATATTGGTCACTGTACCAGAATTTGTACTCTTTCTGATACAGAATATGGTTTTACTTTTTTATTCAATTTAAAAAGTAAGTAAGAGCATATATTAGTGACCTTCCTTAAGGTAAAATCGTGTGACAAACTATAAGAAACTAGTGTTGTGATCGCTCTAGCGAGAAACCGCTTGAGTAGTCGGTTATTGAAATAACCGACATCGCTTGTTTATTAAAAAAAAACTGGTCGAGTTATAAATTGAAGCCAAAATCATCGCTTGTTACTTATTACCTTTCACTAGATACCCGAGCTTCGCAGGACGCTGACCGAAATGTGCTGCTTGGTAGTGTAATCGCTCGAAGTAAAAAACTACTCCTATATTCGAGCAGCTTTTCGCTCGATAGGAAATACTACTCTAGTTATAAATTCAAGCGAAAAATCGTTACCTTTCACTTGAACAAACCCGATTTTCGCTCGACGCCGCGCGCCACCCGAAATGTGCGGATTGGCGACGTTCGAGTTTGACAGCTCAGAAGGCTGACACGACATACGTCTTTGTTAAAGGCACATAAACGAAAATGCACATACTGTCGTGCAATGTTTTCATTTTTTGCAATACAACTAAAAATACGATAATACAGGGTGTTATGGAAATGACGTATTATATTTAAATGGGTGACTCCTTGGGTGTCCTAGAGAAGCGCTACATAATTTTTTTTTTAAATCGACCGTTTTAAAAGTGGGGTAATAAACACTCTTACTCACAGGTCAGTCCGCGCTACTGTACAACATTTCACTCAGAGTCAATGGCAATTTTGCCATACTTAATGTAAAACTGAAATTCCATGTAAAATTATAAAAATAAATTATTTTCTACCTACTTGTATTTATCCACTCCAACTTGTGTAAAAAATAATTAACGGATCAAAAGTTAGCATGGAGGGGACATTAATGAACCGCACTGTATAGAGAAGGATACGTGGAGTGTAATTTTTAAAAAATGCATTGTTTGAAACAATGCATAAAGGCGATGTTCAATTATTTTTCCGTTTTTTGTGAAAATTTTATGTATAATGTACGGGACGCTGCCTGCTGCATTTCTCGCACATTTATTAGGTCATAACTTTTTTGTGCCTTAGTGTATTTAAGTTTTTAATGAAAATAATACTTTTCTCATATTTATTACGTAAAAAAGGTACACTAAAATCGCCTAGAGTTACCGTTTCGGAGATATATGCATTTGAATTGTTTAGTGCACTCTGCCCAATTACTATTAATTAGCAAACAAAATTATTTTCTTAAATTAAAATATGAAAAAACAAATGAAATTTAGAGACACAGGCTATGAACCCTCCATGTTGTTATTTGTTTGTTGATTATTGTAAAATAGCTGTGTGAGAAAATGTTTCATTTTTGAGTTTATCGTAAGTTAAGTAATAAGGCCGAGACACAATTTATTTTTAAACGCAGAAATGCGGGATATGTTGTGTGTATACGAGCAGGAAAATTTTAACGGACGAGGTGCCCAGAGACGATATTAGGACCTCTATCCCACAACCCGATTTTAAGATCTTCAAAAATGTTTACGATCGATTAGACGAAACAGGTACCTTTCGTCCTAAACGGAATTCCAAATACTCACACAGCTATCTTACAATAATCAACAAACAGTTAACAACATGGAGGTTTCATAGCAACTGCATCTCTAAATTTCATTTGTTTTTTCATAGGTTACTTTAAGAAAAAAAAATTGTTTGTAAATTAATAGTAATTGGGCAGGGTGCACTAAACAATTTAAATGCAAATATCTCCGAAACGGTAACTTTGGGCGCTCGTAACTTAGTATACCTTTTATACGTAATAAATATGAGAAAAGTATTATTTTCATTAAAAACATAAATATACTAAAGCACAAAAAAGTTATGACCTAATAAATGTGCGAAAATTGCCGCACAAACCCCCTACATTGTACATTAAAATTTCACAAAAAAATCAATTTATCGTCCTAAAAACCATAATTGCCAAATTTTGTCAAAAAACGTTGGTTTCTTTCAAAGTTATTAGAGAAAAACAAAAATGAAGTTTTAACTTTAACACCCTGTATCTCAGTTAATATCACCTTTCGGATATAGGTAAGTATAATTAAATCCTAATATTTTTACGTAAGGAGTACAGCTCGACAAGCGAGTCTATAGCTACGCCGTATCGGTAAGGGGAAAGCAATATCTTTTAAAACATGGCCGAGTCATGGGCGTGCTATTATTATAATGTAATAATATATATTTGTTCATAGCTTGAACATATTTGTATCACCAGTGCTATATATTAGGCCTTTCCATTAATATTTTTCGCTTATTTTGGCATTTTCGCCATAAAATCCATTTGATTTCAACATGCACTTCAAAGTTTCACGGGAAAACGGAGAGTTTATGTCACTTCTCAGCTGCTCTAGCAACTTTTTTAAGGTTTGAACCACTTTTAGTTCCAAATAAAACTTTTGTATTGTTCAACTAACAATGCCAAAGTCGAAGCCTTCGATTTTTCCGACAGCAGAGAGACGGACCCTTTTTTTGACAGGAGATGACAACAATTGATCCGGGTTATTTTCTTTCCTTTCAGTATCTTCTTTGTGAATGTTTTTTTACTGCACCCACGCTTACTCCCGTATACATTCCGACCCTTTCTAGCTTTCGCTTAAGTGGCAATTTAAATGTATTAACTTGTGATTCCTCTTCACACCTGTACTGTACCCTGTACACATTGGCAATCACTTCACAGGTTTGACTATGATGGGTTTTACCAGGGTATATTCATTCATTATCACAGTTTTAAAACCACCCTATCACTACGCAACTGGATGAAGCATATTGGACATCGCCGAACAAGCAGGCTGGCACAATAGGCGTGTCACCAGACGCGTGTCGTCATCCTCTGTCTGGGATATAACCTATCAAATTAACTCTAGCCACCGGTTACCCATGGTTACCGTTGATATTGCACCATGTTGACCTATTTTTAGATTATAAGTACTTTAATAAAAAAATATTTTATTTTGCATTTAAATATTAACATAAATAGTATGAAAAGAACTTTTTAAGAACATTGAAACTATAATAGAATGTTAGTTTCTTATATACTTATGACAATTTACTTTAAATGGGTAAATTTAATTCTAGGGTTTACTTGGTAACATGTTCTTAAATTAAAATTTAATATATGTGACAACATTGTTAATCCAATAAATTTTCTTGCCCGCATTCCTTTTGTAGCTACAGATAAAGTTGTCGACCTATTAATTAGCGGACACCCTGTAGATTTGAATTTTTTTAAACAGAAGTACATAATCGATCCTATTTAAAATTCCAAAGTTCCGGTTATATTTACGTTCAAAAATTTAATTAACGTTTTTGCAAAAACTGTCTATTATGTCATCGTTTGTTTTATTCAAACGCCGTGACCAAAGACCAGACTAGACAAATCGGCGTTTCGTAAACCGTGCAGTTGTTAAATAATTTCGATCGTATTGTTTGTTATTCCGAGCGTGAACGTAAAATATTTATTTCCCGATGCCAAGCGAATTGTTGAAAATGTGTTTTATTGAACCAAGAGGTTTAACGTAAATGTAGATGCATCAGAGACGTCTTCATTAACGAAAACTCCTTTGTCTACAGTTAAATTTACGGTATACGGTGACGAAGCAAATCAAATAGGAAGAGAAAATTGTGCCTACGTTGGTTTCATTAAAGCAGCGACTAATTAAGGATAAAACCAACATTTCTTGCAGCAGGATAAGCCCCTGGAGAGGATTATCCCAAATGGGTTTTACATATCGGACGATTAATAAAAGACAAATATTAATGGAATCACAACGATTATGACAGTGCATGGGTGGCGCTTTGATTGTTTAAAATACAGGGTTTTTACTTAATGGTATCTACTTATTTTAATTGGTGATTCCTGGGTCAATTTTTCGTCGAAAAGTTCATATATACGTATTGTTTGCCCAGTTTTATTTGAAAATGTATAAAACTATGCTATGCTAGAAAGCGTCTAGCCATAAGCGTGCTCAAACAATAAGTGGGAAATAAATAAATACATCCGCCGTTGGATTCTTCCTGAAATTTCAAAACTATAGTTTTTTTTCTCAATATGTCCTTCTGACTAGTGGTGAGCGATATTTCACGAAATGTGATTTAATCACTGATATCAACAAATCATAGATACAGTACGTTTCACGAAAATTGGATACGACTTAATGATTTCCTGGGTCGGTCCCATTGTGTAGACAAGAGCTTGGCAATAAACAAGTGAAGTATGAAGGGACGGACTAAGAAAAACAAGTAATGATATGATTATATTAATGTAATCAAATGAAATAACATTTTTTTAAAATATTACTAGTCATATTTATTTACATTTATGTCATTCTATAGATAGTTCTGTTTCGCTATCGCTATCCTCATCAAAATGAATTATAATTGGATTAATTATACGATCCAGACTAATATACGAATTTTCTACAGTTATTACGTGACGGACTGAATTTTTCCAACTACCTGGGAGAATATCATTAAAGCATTTTCGTATTAATTCTACAACACTAGAACTTAAAGTCGGAGAAATATTTTCAGACCTAACCAGTGATTTTAACTGGTGCCACATATGCTCTATGGGGTTAAAAATGCAATAATAGGGTGGGAGTCGTAGCACTGTATGTCCAATTTCTTCTGCCAATCTGCCATTTTTCTTGAAACAATCTTTAGTCACAGTTCCTTAGCAGCAATAAAAAGCGTAATGTGATCACAGTTTAAACACATCACTTTTACTAATCAATAAACCTATCTTTTTGTTTAAAATTTGTTCCCATGGGATTGACTTGTTATAACACCATTAGAAATACATTTATTACATTTGCCATAATCGGCCTAATAATAAAGGCAATTTTCGCATATCACAGTTAGAATAACATGGGTGATACGGGCTTCGTGCCAGTACTAACCTATGGCATTGAGACACGAGCTGACACAAATAAAACAAAGAGCATCTTAAGAACAGCAGAGATGAAGACCTTAAGAACCATCGCAGGAAAAACACTTAGAGACGGAGTGAGAAGCAGACATAAGAGCAACATGCAAGGTGGAGGATATAGTTAGATGGGGAACAAAAAGAAGGAGATATGGGCGCGACCATGTAGATAGGATGAACCAAAATAGACTAGCATACATCGCTAAGGACGGAAAACCAGCACTCGATTTCACAGGAAAACCAATAATACCGGCGAAGCCTTCGCAATTAACAGACCTTAAGGTCTACTTAAAGATTAAAAAGAAGAACTAACGGAAGCATAGCCTAATTTTTTGCTCGCATTCCTTCCTATGTTCAGAAACAGGTGGGCATACAACTACAATTATGTCCTATAATGCTTTGTGTTCGATATACAGTGTGTATGTTTTTTTTTGGTTTATATCAATCAAAATAAAAAAAATCCAAACGATCCCTTAGCAAGGAATAACAATGCTAAATGGATTTTATTGTAATGAGGCGTAGCTGTACCTACGCCACTTTTTGGTGCAAAAATATGTGGTTCTATATCATAATAGTCTATACGAAAATTCAGTATAAATCTCAAACTCTTTTCGAGATTTTTGTTAAAAATTAAAAAAAAACTTTAACAACCAACCCTGTATATCGAGAACACAACAAACGACATCATTCTAAAATGATGTAAATCCTATTTTTATAGAAGAGATTAACGATCTTTTTTAGAAAGATTTAAATCAAAAAATTATTTTCAGGAAAAATATTTAGAATCAAAATATGAAAACCTCCTTATCGTTAATATTTTATTAGGGAAAATAGGTCTAAAAATTCACTAATTTCAATTTAAGGAACAAAACGTCGGAAAACCAGTAATTGTTATAGATTTAGGTCCTCTTTCATAATTAAAAAATCCAGGCCCGTATTTAAAAAAGTTAAGTTGATGATGGTGACCGAAAACGAAACGTCGCATTAAAGATCTGATGTTGCCATCTTGTGGAGAATAAAAAGTAGAAATTAGAAAGTGAAATTTATTTTTGGACATCTCCTCGAACAAAGTCTGGAAAAAATAAAAACCAAAACGCAAAATTTTAAATTTTACAATATTATTTTGTTATGGATTACTAACGAAAATTGTAATTATTACAATATTTTAGGGGAAATCGTACAATAAAATCTTTACAATATTGTTTGTTAAAATTTACTATATATTTTAGTTTACTTAATTTTACTAAATTTATTAGAAATTCTAACTATACTTTTTTATGTGTACAATATTATTTTGGTACAGATTACGATTAAAAAATGTAATTAATACTATGTTTTATAGGAAATTTTACCATAAAATCTTTACTAGTGATGTCTACATCACTTATTACGCTAATTCTACTCGCACTGGCTCCTTTTTCACAAACAATGTTTAATATTCTGGTTTGTTCCTGATAGCATCGCATTCTTACGTGATAAAGGCAATTCATAATGCCTATAGCCATAGGTATTGCCATATTCCTGCTGACGCTTCCTGATTGACATTCAGTCGAGGTATAAGGCGATTATTAGACGTAGATAATTGCTGTAATGGAACCTGCTGGCAGGTGTGTGGGTGTTGCCGTAATTAACTTAATAATTGCTATCGTTGAGATCGATACAATTTTCCTGTCTGATTATTTAATTAATTATAAGGGAGCTATTAAAGGTGTATCATTGAAAGTAATAATCAGCTAAGTGAATTTAATTAAGTAAACTGTATTTCAGTTTCGTGATCGTTAAACATCTTATTTGGCAGATTAAGATCAGTGTCTGAAAACTATTTGAAAATTAGAAAAGATGCAATGATGGATAAAACAAGAACTATTTAGTTATGTGTTGGTAGGTGGACGAGGAAGTGAGTGTATATTGTAAATAAAAATGCGAAACCCCCCAAAAATACAACAGAAAAGAAATTAAACAAAAACACAAATTACAGTACTTATGAATCACTCAGCAATATGAACATAATATGTTTGCATTGGCCACTGTGTAGTATGAACAGCGTATAATCTCGGTGATATAAACAAGTTAGAGCTTGTGTGTTTTTATTTCGTACAAGCATACCAGTTTTTTCTTTCTGAAATCATTGTGTACTAACGAATTTGTTGGAGAGAACGTTAATTGAAAACTTTGATGTTTGATGGATTGCTTAAATGGAAATTACTGTATTTCATGCATTCACTTTAAAATGGTTGTCAAACTGAAGCATTGCCGTCTACAGTTTGTTCAGTGAAGAGCAAAATGATGCTTGATGAAGTCCTCAAGAAAATTACATTAAGAGATGCAAGTTATACATTTAGAAGCCACATGGAAGAAGTTAAGTCCCCCCAGATTATTGGAAAATGCTGGCATAACATACTGGAAAACAAATTTTGGAGAAGGCGAAAATGATAATGAATCGGACGAAAGTGATCGTGAAATTCAAGAACAGCCAAGTATTAAAATTAAACACGATGAAGCAGTTGAAACCCTCAGCGTAGCAATCGAATGGGTTGAACCGAACACTTTAAACATTAATGAAAAAACTATTTGAACAAACCTAAACACAATCTAACATAACTTCGTCTCCGACGTATCTATAAGGGCGAAGCAATATCGTTTAAAACATGGTCTACTCATAGGTGTGCTATAATTATTATTTCAAATAATGTAATAAAAATAGTCAATTCTTCAGTAATTGCATTTTATGTTAGAAGGTAGGTACCTGTTTTTATCAAGATTTAAAAAATTATTTTTTACAAGATGTACATTTTTCAACATGGAAAAAACTAGCTACATGATTAATCGATTAATGATGATTTTTCAGTTTTGATCGTCTTAGTGTCCCTTTCTAGCTTTTGCTTAAGTAGCAATTTAAATATATTGATTTGGGATTCCTCTTCACATACCCTATAAACATTTGCAATAATTTCACGGGTCTGACTGAGAAGGTTTTTACCAGGAGTATACTCATTCATTATCACAAAGTTCAAAATTTTAAAATAACACCCTAAAACACGGCACAATGAACACTTATTTATAAAATGCGATACAATAACTATTGCCCTTTCTATCACTACGCAACTGGGTGGGTATATCCATCGAATATCAGACATCACGGAACAAGCCCGATGGCCCATCGGGTGTCTCACGAGACGCAGGCGCGCGCGCGCGCATCAATTGTCTGGGCTATAACCTATCAAATTAGCTCTAGCTATCCGTAACCAATGACAACGCACGATGTTGCCATATTTTTAGATTAAAAGTACTTTAATCAAAAAAATATATTATTTTGCATTGTCTATCAAAATAAACAGTATGAAAAGAAAGTTTAGTAGTATTGAAACTATAATTGAATATTGGTTTCTTATACAGGGTGTTATGGAAATGACGTATTATATTTAAACCGGCAATTCCTGAGATAAAGGCAAATTGAAGAAATATAGCCATAAATGGCGCTTTCAATTCATTCAGTGGTAAAAGTGACCCGACGTTAAACCAGGAAAACACCTGTGTGACACTGCGATACATGTAAGCAATCAAGGAATTCTGGCCCGTGTTGTCATATGTACACCTTAAACTCTTTAGGCAAAATAAACTAATCTAAACACTTTTCCATTCTGTAATACCTTTTTGTACAATTAAATGAATGACATTTACGACGGACTATGTTTTAAACAACCCGAAAAACATATGGAATAGTAATAGCCACGTACGTCACTAGGTCAAATGCCAATGACCTCTTGACGCCTTACATCGGCTGAGCGAAGTAGTTTCATATAGCGCCGCACGCCTGCCTCTGTAAGTTGAAGGCCAACCAGCGGCCGGATACGTTGTGTCTCGTCGATCACCAACACACTCTCAGCAATGTGATCTGTTTTTTCGGTTTACGCGTGTCTTGCCCATCCATAAATAATCTTTGTATATTGTTTTTATTGACGCGTTTCTTCTGGACGTCAAATTTCGTCTCGTGTAATAAAATCTAATAATCTGTAGTATAATATGTATTATTGTATTTTCAAAGCTAGAAAATGCTGTTTCACTATTACTGTGTGTACATAAAGTGTTTCCAGGAGTGTTCACATGAAAAAGAAAAAAAAACTGATTGTGTTTGTGCCTGGATTTCCTCGCCTTAGGTATAAAGATAAATACAAGTAGGTAGAAGATAATTAATTTTTATAATTTTATATGGAATTTCAGTTTTACATTAAGTTTGACAACATTGCCATTGGCTCTGGGTGAAATGTTGTACAGTAGCGCGGACTGACCTGTGAGTAAGGGTGTTTATTACCCCACTTTTAAAACGGTCGATTTAAAAAAAATAAAATATGTAGCGCTTCTCTAGGATTCCCAAGGAGTCACCCATTTAAATATAATACGTCATTTCCATAACACCCTGTATACCTTTTACAATTTATTTTAAGTTCGTAAATGTAATTTTAGGGTTTTCTCGATAAGAGATTATCGTATTAAAATCTAATATATGTGACAACATTGTTAACCCCAGAAATTTTTTTGCCCGCATTCTTTTCGTAGCTACAGATAAACTTGTAGACCTGTACTTTCTGTAATAATTTTATTTTTCAACATAATTTACTGTTAAGAGAAAGAAAGTATTTCCGTTGGCCTTTAAATTTGGCATCGGTAACCTCTGAAGTAAAGTAAGGAGTTGAAAAATATCAAAAAATAGTTTCCTCTTTCATTATACATAAAATATTTTTATACCTATAAGTAATCTTTAAAAATAAAAACAAACATGCTATTTTATACGGATAAATGAAGTTATCTATACTTAAAATTAGATCTTTCCGACACGGCCCTTTGCCATTCTTTTTCGTATATTTCCACGAAATAAATCTATATTTTTTTGTATTTCCGCCTCTTCAGCCAAAGTAACGAAGTTGAGTATCGGATTTTTAGGAAAAATCAGCAGAAATTTTTCTCTAGTAAACATCGACCTACTTTGACATTTGTGGGCGGTCTAGCGGAGGAAGTTGGAGCATTGTGATTAGTTCCCGAAGGGCATAGAAAAATAAAGCAGTATGTTCATATTTAAAACATTTCAGGACAAAAAAATTTAAGGTTTAAAACTGCATAAAGCATGTTTAAATAATATACCCATACATGGCGCTTTGAGTTGATAAGCGAGAAAAAATAATCACCTTATGTAATTTTCATAGAAAGCCGCATGAACTAGTGAAAATTTGTAAAAAGAACCCATATGACTAGTCAGAACTACTGTTGTGATCGCTCGAGCGAAAAATCGCTTGATCACTCGATTATTGAAATAACCGGCATCGCACGATTATTAAAAAAACCGCTCGATTTATGTATTCAGGCGAAAACCGTCGTTCGTCACTTATTATCTTTCACTCGATACCCGAGCTTCGCTTGACGCCGGCGGAAATATACCGCTGTAGTGTGATCGAGTTAAAAAACTGCTCGTATATTCGAACAGTTTTTCGCTCGATAGGAAATACTCTAGTTATAAATTCAGGCAAAAAACCGAAAAATATCGCCTGTCACTTGATACACAACCTTCGGTCTACGCGCCGCGCCATCCGATTGGCGACGTTCGATTTTGACACTGAGCAGGTACACGGCATACGTCTTTCTTAAAGGCACATAAACGAGAAGGTGCATATAAAAAAGTATGCCTAATCCCTTAGCGGATTCATCGCGACATGGATTTTATAAAGTTTTGTTTTAACTGGCTAGCCAGCGGCGTAGTTTAGGTCTTCGATTGTAAATATTAAAAAATTAAAGGATATAATTTTAAAATTTTTAATTACTATAAACACGAGAAAACTTCTCAAAAATAACATAATAATAGAAATTTTTAATGAAAAATAACAAAACGAACCAAATGGTTAACAAAATATATAGAAAAATTCGTCGGTAATCTTATAGTAAACATTTTTAAATCTAAACAGGAACTTTTTATTATTAAACTCAAGAAGACTTCTTAAAAATAACATATATTATAGAAAATGTTAATGGAAAATAAGAAAACGAGCAAAATAGTTAACAAAACATAGGTATCGACAAATTTTTTGGTAACCAAAAGTAAACATTCTTAAATTTAAACAGGAACTTTTAGGTAACTATGAATACATGAGTACATGAATTTAAAAGAATAATAACCAAATTTCTTATTTTGCCAGTCGCGTAACTAAGCCTAAATTTTTGCCCACACAGTGGGCACCTGATAATTTAAAGTGGAAGAATTTAACAAGCTATTTTAAATATCTACTTAATTTATGCTCTTAGATTGAGAAAGATGTGAAGGTTTGGTATCGAGACACGTGGTAAAAATTCATTATTCACAAATAAATAAATTTCTGGAATTTTTTTGATGGCTACTACAATTTTTTAGCTAAACCTGTGCCCACCCGTAGTTACGTGCCTGCTAAATACCCTACCTGCTCACATGTAAACGGCTAAGCTGCCGGTCGAGCAGTCGGTGACGTCATCGCTTGGTGGATTGGAATTTCAAGCGATTCACTCGATTATTAAAATCGCTCGAGTATCAAGTACTCGATTATTAAAATCATCGGTTTTTCCCAACACTAGTCAGAACCGTTAGGCGGCAGCGATATCGTCTATTTTACCCGTTCAAACTCTAGTACCATAAACATGACAACGGAAAATGAGTTTTATGCAGCAAACGACATCGACAAACGTATGTACTAATTTCAAACCAAAAGCACATGGAAACAAATAATTTCACAACAGGAAACACTGGTTGGACGTAGGTTCGAATCTGTTAAAAATCAAAATAAAGACCATGAAGTGTTATAAATATTTTTTTTCTGCGACAGTGCGTAATGTGGGATTTATTTCACACATGGTTTTTTTTATTGAAGTTTTGCAAGCTATGACAACTGTCATTATTAAAAATGATTATTATTATTTATTTAGATTTTTTTCTATTCTAAGCTAAATATAATACGATCGTAGAAAAGTATAGTGAAGACAGGTTTTATATATTGAGGAGTTTACAACACGAGCTGTAGGCTTTAACTCTTGTAAACTCTTCACTGGTATATAAAACCCGTCTTGGCGCACTTGTTGCACAATGTACAGGGTGTTCCATTGTCGACACTTTTATAGGGTATTTCAGTAATTGTTAGTGCTATCAAAAGAGTAATGTAAGTGTCATGTGCTCTTTTTGGGTCAAACTTAAAAAGGTAAAATCAAAAGTTGAAAATTTTCGCTCTCTTAGGAGATACGGGGGAAAATCAAAAAATTGACAATTTCAAAATTACGCTATATTTTCTTAGTTAAAAGAGATACAGAAAAATGTTTTATATAGAAGTTTCTTTATATTGATTGGTGAATAATCTGCCATTTTCAGAATAAGTATACGGGGTCAGGTAAAAAAATTATCGGACCTAACCTCATTTTTTTAAATGGAACACCCTGTATATTTTGATCTAAAAATATACTCTTTTAAATTCTCCTTTCAAATATATAACACACCGTGGATGATATTTGTTTCCTAGGCGATTTATTTAAACTTTATTACTTTGATACGAAATAAAATATTGAGATTAAGATAAAAAATAACGGGAATCATCGCAAATGTTCGGAATATGTCCTTAAATGGTTTCCGTCTTTTCGGATAGCGAACAAAATATACATTTTGCGCCATTTCTTCGTTTTTTTCCACTTTCAATATAAATTGATATCATATCAAATTTTTCAAAATGTTCATAAGTCATTTTCACAAATGAATATGTAAAAATTAAATTGACGTTAAATGTTAATAACAACTAGAATGCCAACATAGTTGTTTCTAGGATATTGGCTTTTGTTTCATGGTCTTAATTGTGATTTAAAGTAATAAACTTTAATAAATCGCCTAGGAAACTAATATCATCCATGGTGTGTTATACTTTGAAAGGAGAATTTAAAATAGTATATTTTTAGATTAAAATATACAGGGTGTTCCATTTAAAAAATTAGGTTATGTCCGATAACTTTTTTACCTGATCCCGTATACTTATTCTGGAAACGGTAGATTATTCACCAATCAATATAAAGAAACTTTTAAAGAAAAAATTTTCTAATTTTTATTATACCATTTTAAGTTTGACACAAAAACAGCACATTACACCTACATTACTTTTTTGATAGCACTAACAATTATGGAGATGCCCTATAAAAGTGTCGAAAAAGGAACACCCTGTACTATTTTTATTGTAACATAAAGAATCGTAAAATAAACGTATTGATATTGACGATTACGATTAATCGTATAAATCCAATAATCGGCGGTTAATCGTAATCGTTGCATCACTAGTTTAAAGAAGACAAGTTTTGAGTTACTTGTGCCCATAAAGCTGCAGCGTCCTTAAAATAAACGACCTGCTTCTTCACATCGGGGCGTTTATAGTTATGAGAAATAGCATCTCATTAACTCTAATAATTTTGCGCCATTTAACGCCGAATCCAATTTATTCCGCGGGCGTTAAATTAAAGCCAAGAGAAAAACTAATAAACTGAGGAAATCAGGAAACATGAAATTTTATTCCAAAATGGAATTTATTCGAAGCGTGCGAATGGGAATCACCGTGGGAATTGACAATCCCTTGCGAACATTGCTTATATTTTTCTGTCCGATAAATTTACATTATTTTTTGCAATACAACTCTTACTGTGACTATAGAGACGTCAATTGGATATGGGATAGACGTATTGTACGTTTTTTTCTACGACCGTGCGTGAAATTTCACAACTCCCTTTAATATTTTGGTCCATCCAATACGGTGAGACAGCAACTTGATCTTTAATAATTTTGGTCTATGTAGCAATCCATCCGAATAATAATTAATTCTCTATAAGCTCTAAGGCCCATTTATTCCACGAGAATAAAATTAAAGCCATACCAAAAAGTCGAATAAACCAAGGAAATAAGAACCCGGAACTTTATTTCAACATGGAATTTATTAAACATGCGAACAGAGATAGTCGCGGAAACATCCAATCGCCTGCAATGTGATGCTGTCCAATAAATTTACATCGCTTTAGTTAAAGTCGTATAGGATATCCTATACCGGGTGTTTTAGGTGAAACAGTAGGGCAGTCTGGGGCTGGTTGACCAATTTTTAATTCAATAACTGTAAGAGATATAATTATAGGAAGTATTAATTCAGGTAAGAAATATACTAGACTATATAATAAAATGCAAAAAGTAGTCTTGCTACAGGGATAATTATTATTTTTGAATTAATTGATATATCCCGTCATTTAAGTCGACCAACCCCATGGTCGGGGTTGATTGACTAAATGCATGGGGCAAGTAGACTTAAGGCAAACGTTATGGAAAAACTTACACATCTATAGGTAATAAAAAAATTTTGTTAACTACAATTTTTGGTAACAGGCCACAGAGCCAGGAAACTAATCATAACTGCCATTACTTATGACTATAGTATAACATAAAATAAGAATTATAATTCTAAAATCTCTAGAATTTAAGCAATCTTAAAAAACAAATCAATCAATGTCTGATATGCAATTTTTACATTCATAGAGAAGTAAATTTCCTTTGGCACAATGTGAATGCACGCACATTTTACATGAAATGCACTGAACCCATTCTTCACCAGGAATACTGGCAGAATAATGTTCAGTGCATTCCACGCACATTGTGTCATCATCGTCAGTGTCATCAGAGCAATCCATCGCATCGCCTGAATTATTCTTACCTTTTCCTTTCCCCTTTCCTTTATTATTAGTGTTTTCTTTTTGTTACTAACTCTTATCCTTTCTATTGTTCTTTAAAGTCTGTTTACATTGTTGTTCAAGTTTTAGGTCCATAAGTTTTTGTTTTTCAGGTGTATCTATTTGTATATATGGTACTAGTTCTTTTTCGGATATTTCTTTTATTTTTTTTGCGTGCTCCAGCTTTTGGATATAATCGTATCTCTTCGGATGTAGTAAACGAAGTTGACGGTAAGTTGGTATCAGTTAGAGAGACAGTTTCAAGCATTTGTGATGTGCCATTCTATTGATTTTTCAGAGGTTACTGGTGGATCAATGATAACTGGTGAATAACGGGATACTGGTGGCTTAGCTGCTTCTGTATGTTCTAGTTCAGCTACTGAGACAGGACTTGACCGGTTCATCTGGCTAGTCGATGGACCAGTCCTTTGAACTGAATCAAGGGTTTTAATAATATTGTCGTGAATAGTTGGAACTAGTCTATCTGTCACGAAAGCTCCATAAAATTCCGAGTCAGGAAAAACATTTTCATTTAAAGGACAAATTCCCGTTGCTCTGAATCCAGCTTGTATATTATCGATAGTTATTGCAAGTGGAAGTGCAGTTCTAACTAATTCCGGGATATAATATATACATATAGGATACTGGATGACTAGCTAGCCAATTCTCGGAAGCGGTATTAGTATCTTTTCAGGGGCCCATAAACAGATCTGTCAAGAGGCTGAAGCTTTTGGCTGCAATGTGGGGGGAAAGATAATACAGTTACACCATTATTCTAAAAGTAGTCCAGCACTTCAATGGACAGGTAAGAATCGTGATTGTCAAGCAATAAGAGAATTGGCTTTTCTTTCGTTGGCTTGGCATATTTAACAAAATGTTTTGCTAAATTGACAAAATTGTTTTCCTTCATCCAACCTGATTAGCATCGCCATCTGATCCTATAGGTCCACCTCTAATGAAGGACATGGTAGGTTGACTACCTAGTCATTCAACCCCAAGTAAAGTTAGTCACCCCTATAAATTTTTATTGTTTAAATTACAGAAATAAAATTTGGTAAGTTTGTATGCGATATTATTTTGCATTTTATCTCATAACGGACTCCAGTTTGTCCCTTCCGGTTTAACCGGAAATGACCTCAACTTTGGATTTTTAAATGGAACAACACCCAATATGTAGATCGCTATGAACTCCCTAAAATGGTTTACTTCTAAGCCAAATTGTTGATAAAGATGTAATTTTCAAGTTTTTATTATAACTTATTTTAACTCAATTTTTCAAATGAAAACATATTGGCTTTCCCGAGCAAAAAGATAGAGCACTTTTTTTCCAACAATTTGACCGATATGTTATGTTAAAGTTAAAAGTATCTCTAGACCTCTTGTCCTAAAACTTGGTTCACAAAGCTATTTTAGATAGTTTTTTTGAATTTTTTTCTAAGAATCCAAAACTTTTTTTTTACTTTTTAATTTATTACTCTTAAACTACATAACCAAATGAAACAAAACTTTAGGCAATTATAAATCACGCTACTACGAACCTGATTATGTAATAAAATACTGGGTGTCCTATTTAAAAAAATACAGTATTAGGTTACTGCATATTTTTGGGTCACCCTGTATTTTAAAAAATATATTCTTGAAATGCACCCTATAATACAGTATAAATCGGCATATGAATTAAATTCCTAAGTTAATTCGTATAGGAAGTATGGAAGCCTGATACCCTATTGCAGGACCCTGTATATAGGCTTTATCCTTTTTTTGCTAATACGGTCATAAAAATATGCTTTACCCTCTTTTTTGGATATTATGTGTATTGGATATTATGTACTTTTAAATCTGGTGATTTTTAGTGAATTTTCATAACCATTTCTGGTGATTTTTGTTTTATTACCTGGCGATAATAATAAAGGATGAAAGCTGAAGCTTTTACAAAAAAATTCTGTGCGAAGAACTAAAGTTTGTGTAGAAATAAAAAAATGTTGAATATGAGTGAATCATTTTTACCAATGTCATTACTGTCACAGGCATAGTTGGCTCGTTAGTTAATTATTCTTTGAAATCTTCCTGCGACCCAATATAATATTTGGTAATTTTCCAATAACGTCATATAGTAATGACATTATTATTGGTAACGTATTTAATACGCAATGATGAATGTCATTATTACTGATTATGTCGGCGCTTTTCACCTCTACTCTATTCAAAACCGAGAGTCAGCACACGTAAATAAATGTACCTGATCCATAATATTCATCTGGACCGCACTAAGAAATGGTAATATTTTCATGTATAGAGAATAATTGGCGTTAGGTTCATATGCGGTATCTGTGCTGCTAGGCACTAGAGTTATATAAAACAATATTAACAACAACAAACGGAAATAGAGCCAGCCCGCGCGCCGCTATATATTTTATAGCTGACTAACCAATCGCAATGCAGAATTTCCGGTATCGATCGCCGCTGAAACGTTGCCTACTGTTTACATTTACTGACTATTGGTTTTGAATAGACTATAGTCCTTTACCCATTAGCTTCTGAATCGGTTTAGAAAAACTTAAATTATGGGTAACTTGAAAGGTTTTGTCTTCAATCACTTAATTTGGATTGTTCCTTCAACGTCAAAGCCAAAATAGTGACTTGGTAACTTTTGAAGAATATCAAAAATTTAATTTTTATTTGATGAATTCGTTTTTCATTTTCTAATTTCATTATTATCAAGATACCAAATATATTTTTTTTCAAAATATCGGATCCGACTTAACGTTCTATTCTATTCGCGCCGGCAATTTTCCAGCTGCAATTGGATGGCTCGTGGCGTTCCGTCTCGCCCATCGCAGTCGGCAGTTCGATTTTGACGCCGCCGACCTGCAGCCTGATGCAGGATTATTGCCTTTTGTCCCCATTTCGGTTCTGCTGATTGCGGTTATGTGACCAGAAAGCCGTCACGGCAGTAGTGTCTGTGTTTGTGTGTGTACCTCGAAGCTAATTCCAAATTTGGAGTAATTTTCTAATGAAATTTACGGAATGCTCTAATTGAAAGTATGTGTGGGAGTAATTTGATTTAATTTGTGTTCGGAAGTGTTTTAAGGCAAGTATGTATATTGATTTCAGCCAGTACAGTATTTTAAATCTGAGAAAACAACAGAATGCTTCGTATTTGGGTGTTTTATACTATAGTATACTAAGTACAGTGATACCTCCAGATATGAGTTTAATTCATTCAGTAACCTTGCTCGTATGTCAATTTGCTCGTATCTCAAAGCAATTTTCCCCATTGAAATTAATTGAAATGCCATTAATCCGTTCCAGCCCCAAAAATGCTACCCCCAATTGTTTTTGTTACGTGTTTTTGAATAAGAAAAATGTATTTATAAATGACAAATATTGTATAAAAACATAATAACTTACACACAACTTAAATGCTACTGTATGCTTAATTTTAGTCACTGCTTTTCTCTTCGCTGGTCTTTGCCTTTTTCGCCGGATTAAAAAAAAACTGTTCAAGGAGGTTTGTTTCTTCCGCCCTTTCAGAATGCTGTGGAAATGAGTTAGGCAAGTGTCATTAAATAGCTCCGATGCAAGACCTTTTTGGGGATGATTCATTTCCACGAACTGTGAAACTCTCTCCCACATTCTCAGGATCTCTTTTATCTCACTTGTAGAGATCGCGTCGCAGCTGACCGTTCCTCGTATCTCCAATGTCGCTCGTATTTCAAAACAAAACTTCGCTCGCTCGACAGCTCGTATCTCATATAACTCGTATATTAGGGCAATCGTATCTCGAGGTACCACTGTATATTGTTAATAAAGGACGGATAATATGCTAATGCGATTTCGGCATTTTCCAGTAATTTCGGAACAATTTACAAATTTTTAATGCCTGATGAATTTATTTGTATTTTTTGTCAAGAATCCTCGGTTCTCCTTTACCTAGGGGGGGGGGGGGGGGTCGAACCTATCCAAATTACTTGTATTTTATAAAATCACAAATTGATTAATCCCCCCTCCCTCCCTCCCTATTTTCAAATTGTACAATTTCTAGATCAAAATTACGTTACTTTTGTGTTTTATCAAAAAAGAACGACGTACGTGCAGTTACTAATTTAATATTCTGGAAAAAATACTACAATTATTCGAGATTTTTGGGAATATTTCCCAACCTCAATCCTGAACAAACCCGATTTTTCAAATAGGTTTGTCGATTTTTCAAAGAGATATATCAATATTTCAAACAGGTTTTTTTTAAACAGATTTGTCGATTCTTCAAACAGGCTTTTCGATTTTTCAAACAGGGTTGTCGATTTCTCGAGCAGGTCTGTCGATTTTTCAAACAATTGTCTACTTTTCAAACAGATTTGCTGATTCCTCAAACATGTCTTTCGATTTTTCAAATAGGTTGGTTGATTTTTTAAACAGGTTTCCCGATTTTTCAAACAGGTGTTTCGATTTTTCAAACAAGATTTTCGATTTTTCTAACAAGTTTGTCGATTTCTCAAACAGGTCTGCTGGTTCTCAAATAAGTTTGTCGATTTTTCAAACAGGTTTGTCTCTTTTTCAAACAGATATCTCGATTTTTCATCCGTAAATATCTGTGAAAACACAAACTCAATTTTGTCAACATGTACTTCCTTTTGAGGAGGTTACTTCTTTCAGCGAAACGAAAATTTTGATTGGGTTCTATGGGTATACGAGTAAAGTGTTCAAGAGAATCAGTGAAAGTTTCTCCAGAAAAATGTCTAATGCGCTTAATCTTAAACGTTAATGGGACAGAAAAGTACGTGGGTCGACATGTATTTGCAGTCTTGTATGCTGTAGGCGTATTTAATTCACTTTCCTTCAGGTTTCGAACACGCAGGAAAACGAAAGTCTTGTCCTAAACATGTCTGTGTCTGCTTGTATACTTCAAATATTAATCGATACAACGACCTTAAGCGTAAGAGGGAGACTTTGGCTACTCGAATAAACATTATATAGGGTCGTTTCTGAAACCTTACTATGAAGACCCTGGATAAAATAAATAACTACTATTAGATTTAGTATCCTAGTTCCCTTGTCAAAAATTTCACCCAATAACTGCTACGAAAAATAATTTCAGATTGTTTTTTTTCTGTATTCCAAGACGTTTTTTTAAAACTTTTGCTCTTAAACTACCAAAGCAAATTAAATAAATTCTTAGATACCTAATTATAAAGGACGCTAATACGAACCTAAATATGCAATAAAATACGGCGAAACCTCTCTTAGGCGGACACCTACGGGATCGTCTAATTGTGTCCGTCCGCCTAATAGAGGTGTCCGCCCATGGGAAATTTGTTATTAGGTAATATGTAAATGCAAAATTATTTCTATGTATATGTATGTACAAAGGAACATAACATAACAAAAATACACGAGTTTTAGTTAGAATGTAGTACTAAAAAAAAATCTAATAACGTAGTTTGACCTGTTTGACGTAGTTTGCGTTTTATACTTGCAATCTAGAAAATGTAATTCCAAGTCTGATAACAATTCCATTGCTGTAGAGTCACCTCTATTCTTTGCATACCCTTATAATTCCTTTACAATACTAATGGCTTGTTGATAATTGGTGACATTTGTTTGATTACTGCATTCAACTTCTTCATCAGAGTCGTCAGATAGTGATGTGGTTTCAGTTTGGACTACATAATCGGTAGGTATGGGGTCACTATCATCTTCTAATAGCACATTGCTATCAATGTTAATGAACTCGTCCAAATCATTGTTATCAAATTACAAATTCCACAACATCAATATTCTCTTTCAGACTCAAAACGCGACATTTTTGTGCTATTGTTTACGATTTTTTCATTCGGCGAAGTCCTTTCGCGCTGCCACGCACACGCGATTGGTTGCCGGTCTGTCTTCAAATAGTTTTTGCACCGTACTTATTCGTCTCCCAAATACTTTTAAAATTTTTTTGTCCGTTTAAAGGAGGGTTTTCGCACTCTTTGTATGGAAGCAGCCTGTCCGCGTCCACCCAAAGGAGAGTCCGCCCAAGAGAGGTTGATTTTCATTGAATTTCATATACCTAGTTCCGGATTATGAAAAAATATCCGCTTAATAGAGATGTGCGCTTATTAGAGGTGTCCGTTAGGAGAGGTTTCACTGTACTGGGTGAGTACAGTGCCCATTTAAAAAAATACAAATCCAACTTTCCACAAATATTTCTAATTTTCCTCTTAACCAAACACATTCCAGGACTAAACAAGAACTATGTTTGGGATTTGCGACATTGAAAAAGGGTTTGCAATTTGTAAATCGTGTCTTACTTACCGATGTTTACTTTAAAACAAAGCAATTTATTTTCTGACAAATGCAAATCCAGAGTAACTAAACGTTTTGTTTACAACGCTGTTGGGTGGTCTTCGAAAAATAGCCAGAATCTGTAAGACCTACAGACGAAGAGTTTGGATTAAATTGAATATTTAAAGTATTTTATTTTTTTTACATAATTTCTGCTGACAGATATTGAATCTATAATAGAATATTGGTTTCTTACATACATATTACAATTTATTTTAAATGCGTAAATGTCATTTTAGGTTTTTCTTGGTTAGAGATTATTAAATTAAAATTTAATATATGTGACAACATTGTTAACCCAAAAAAAATTTTTGCCAGCATTCCTTTCGTAGCTACAGATAAACTTGTCGACCTATACACCATGGGGTTGAATCAGGTAGTTGATTTATTCCAATAAAGCTCAACTGTATAATTATATAAACTTGAGTACCTATACAGGGTGTTAATTAAGTTTGTGCAGTAATTTTAAGAGACGATTCTTTGGGTGATTCTAAGACGAAAAGTTCATATAAACATGGGTTCGCAAATGCTTCGTTTTCAAGATACAGGGTGTTAAACGGCTTTTCGGGTTTTCGTAAATATCTTAAATATCCTTTTATCGATATTGTTGAAATTTGGCATTTTTATTTGTAGTGTTAAAGGGCTAATTTAGCCCTAAGTAGATTAAATTTATTAAGTCCAGTGGTATCCCGGGCGCCACCTTAACGAATATTATTGAAAAAAAGGTAAGCCACTGGCTTTTTTGGAATTTTTCTCAGATTAAGCAACTAAAAATACAACACTTTTGTCTATTGATTTTTTTTCGTATCTTACTTTATTTTTGAAAGAAAAAATTAAAACCACTTTGATGCATGTCCCTGGAGATGCATGGACATTTTCTTTATTAATCAATCTTTGGAAAATAATTACAACATTTAACTTGACAGCTGTCAGCTATAAATAAAGCTGCTAAATTTCAACAATATCGACAAAAGGATATTTAAGATATTTACGAAAACTCGATTTAAAATTTTTTTTTAACACCGTGTATCTTGAAAACGAACCATTTGCGGACCCATGCTTATATGAACTTTTCGTCTTAGAATCACTCAAAGAATAGTTTCTTAAAATTACTGCACATACTTAATTAACACCCTGTATATCAAAGAAAAGTAAGAGTTTCACATTGAGAAAAAATTATTTATTAAATTAATCGGTTACAGTTTTCTGTAACAAATTGATTCTGCTTGATTTTTACAGTCTCTCTCAGTTAAAAAGTTATTTCTGGTCGCTCCGCAGCCTTTATAGATAACCCTTTCGCAACCCTTCAGTTTATTGTTCCAATAGTAGATAAAGGCGGGATTTTCGTTCTCTTGGTTGCATCTCATCCATTTGTTTTCGTGTGGCTTACCGCAATCTATAATAGAAAATTATTATTTAATTTTTGCTTTCAACTATATAGGGTGTCCGCTAATTAATGGTATATGGAAAAACCACAGGCTCCTTACGTAATAATTTTAGGGTTTAATTATACTTACCTATATCCGAAAGTTGATATTAACTGAGATACAGGGTGTTAAAGTTAAAATTCACTTTTGTTTTTCTGTAATAAACCGTTTTTTACAAAATTTAGCAATTATACTTACTAGTTTTTTTAGGACGAGAAATGGATTTTTTTTTATGAAATATTAATGTACAATGTATAGGGGGCGCTGTCTGCGGCATTTTTCGCTCATTTATTAGGTCATAACTTTTTTTGTGCCTCAGTGTAAGGTATTTAAGTTTTTAATGAAAATAATACTTTTCTCATATTTATTACGTAAAAAAAGTATACTAAGTTCAGATCGCCCAGAGTTACCGTTTCGAAGATATTTGCATTTAAATTGTTTAGTGCACCCTCCCCAATTATTATTAATTTGCAATCAAAATTTTTTTCTTCAAGTAACCTTTGAGAAGACAATTTTTTTAAAAATTTTAATTAAAGTAAGTTAAAGAACAATCCAATTGTTGTATTTATTATTCCCAATTACCATTACTAGAGCATTAATTTCATGTAAAAGTGAATTGGTAAGAAGTAACAAAATATTATTTGCTTGCCTCAGCTAACGCACTAAACAATTTAAATGCAAATATCTCCGAAACGGTAACTCTGGGCGATCTGAACTTAGTATACCTTTTTTACGTAATAAATATGAGGAAAGTATTATTTTTATTAAAAACTTAAATACACTGGGACACAAGAAAGTTATGACCGTATGAATGTGCGAAAAAAACCGCCGCCCCCTACATTGTACATTAAAATTTCCCAAGAAATCAATATCTCGTCCTAAAAAAATCATAATTGCCAAATTTTACCATTTTTTACCATTAATTAGCGGACACCCTGTATAGTCCAAGCATAGAATGTTGCAGCTGGTAACGCAGCAACCACTCTGCAAGCGTACCTTGATCTGCAGGAAACCACAGTTTTGTTAACACGTAGGAAATTTTCCTATCCATCGGGAAAATTTGACAAAAAATCTACTTGTCAGGAAAAAGACAGAAATTTACTTTTTTGTAGGGAAAATTTAAATGTTTACTTGAAAACTCCCATGTTGTAGTGGGATTTCAATTCTTATAGAACGAGAGGTTTTCAGAAACAAAATTCTACCAGTCTATCTTTTTTTTTCAAATGTTCATGTTCAATTTGGTGGTCCTTTGGTGTCATTCGAGACGATTTCTGCATGTTCGCCTGCGGCGCATTCGTCGGCCATGCGACGATCATTATCACGTGGCTCGTCACTGAGACCCGTTGTTCCCAATTTTTTACTCCTTTTAGTCCTCGAACTGCTGTGAGTTTATTCTTAATTGATGTCCCGGGTTGGGTTATCGGCTTCCTCCACCTAGCGGTTTTTACTGACGTTATAGCCAGCTTTAACAAGAGAAAGTAGCTGGAGAGTTCTTGAATTTCCAAAAAGTTTGTTTTTGGGGAAGTCCCTAAGATATTTTCATTATTCTAATTTACTCTGCCTCGATTTGCCATTGCGTTTGTCAGGGATGCCAGGCACGATTGCCGATGCCGAACTGACAAGCACTTGTCAGTCGGTCTTGTGTGGTCCCACCACCTTACCTTTTACCCCGCTAACTAGAAATTGCTAGCAGTCCACCAGAGCGAGAAAAACATGAGGGCAAAATTTTGTCTATGAGCATTAATGAATGAATTTAATTGGGTATAGTTATTTTTGAACGTAGGACGAAACCGAACTTTTGTTCAATAACTATATTTGTTTTATTGACACGGGCACGTCCAATGAAATATAACACAATGCAAATGTTATATTTGATCACGCAGGGCTGTTTTTGAATATCATTTTTTAATGTCTTTGTATATATTTAGGGTTAATTTATGGGTTAAGCCCTTTCGTATGTCGAGTCTCACGATCGGGTGTATTTTATTAATTATTTTTTACAAAAAATAATCAATCCTAAGCTATAGCATAAAATCTCAGCTAAAGAGATGTGAACTGGCCTGGTTGCTATAAGAATACCTGCAGCACGGTTCCGTAGCTAATTATATCTTTAGATTGTTGATTGAAAGCTAATAATTTATTTTTGGCGCAATTTATGATGTTTTTAGGATAGTTTGACGATTCTAATGTCCACCGTTTCGACTGACTTACTTGAAACAGGTATTTTTTAAAACCTCTTATTTAAAATACCCTGTTCTAACCATCCCTTTTCCAAATTAAAGAGGTTTTGGGTGGTATATAGACGTGCCTCTTGAAATTTGGAACAAACGCGGCCATTCGGTGCGTCCAAGATATAGTTAAGGTGAAAGTTAAAAAAACTTACCATCCAGTGTAAAGTCCCTAAACGCTCCGTATGATCCATGTATCTGTCTAGTAACTTCGGGAGCCACTTGTGTTACTTTGGTATAACTTATTGGAAATGCCAAGAACAGAATTACAAAAATATATAAATAGTGCATTTTTACCAATTTTCAGCCGGAACAATTTTTTAAAGATGCTCTCAACTTGACCTAAACATTCACATAATACAGTTTTCGGGTGCCAGACCATTAAATATTGCAGATAATCACGTCGTGTGACATATAACCCTTGTTTACTTGATAAAGTTCGCAGTAATACAAAATAAAAATATTCTTATTAATAACAATAATAACTAGTGGTATCACACCGACTTTTATAAATAATGTTTCATCATGTCGTTTTAACATACAGGGTGTTATGGAAATGACGTATTATATTTAAATGGGTGACTCCTGGGGTGTCCTAGAGAGCGCTACATATATTTTTTTTTAAATCGAGCGTTTAAAAAGTGTAATTCACCCCTAAACCCACACACAACTCCTCGGCACATTCATATATGAACATATTACATTGCCCAGTTGGGTAATCAAGAGATGTTCAGGCACAATGTTGCCAAACTGTTTAAAAGTGCAAAACTTTAGTTTCTTATAAAAATAAATATTTAGCTTACTTAGAAAGTAAATCCAGAACGCGATTAAGGAATCCAGGGCACAGACACCTTCAGTCCTTTTTTCTATGGGAAAAACTTTATGCTCATCACGTGTCCTGATGATAGTGTGGGTTGGTTAAAGGCGGGGGTCGGTTTAAAGGCCCGAACTTCAAATCACTGCAGCCTTTCGGCTTATTGTGTACCAATCGATAGTGTGGGAGTGCAGGTTTAGTGATAAGCTGCATAATAAGCTTATCACTAAACCTCATTCGGAAAAAACCAAAACCAATCTCGGAATATAACCGGCATCAAGTCGAAAGAAAAAAACGCAGTGAAACAGAACAAATTGCACTAAATCACTTAAAGAAACACACAGACACCCACGAGTTTCAAATTAGTTTTTTTGAAGATATGCACCTATTATCAGATTACACGAAAGCAACACTAACGCATAATTACACTTTAAAATAACACTACCGCACACACAGAACAAGAGCACTTAATCATTTCGCAATAGAAATAATAAAAACGCTAATTTCTATGGGCCATTAACCCTTTACTAAAGATAAAATGAAACAATTATGTTAACAATTGACAGGAACTACCCTTTAAAATAAATGGTCTAGTCCACCTTGGACTTTCTTTCCGAGAACTCTCCGCTAGTAGAGCCAGCGCAGTTGCCATTTCCGAGACTATAGTAATGAACTATGACTGACTATGAAAGTAATATTATAGAAGGAAATTAGGCAGTTTATGAATATAATCTTATAAAACATCGAAAGTGGCAATGCTGTATTTTTAGATAGACAACAGACACGTGAAGATAGGAACAGGTTCAAAGGTTAGTTTCAACATGTTTAGATGTCGAATACCATTGTATGAAAGAATTATATTATTTCCCAGATTACCAGCTGATAAAATCTTATACAATAAGGGCGTATTTTTGTCTACACGATAGCACTTTAAAATACTAATTCAGATTGAATGGCACTTAGATGTGTTTACGAGTTCACAAATTAGTTGGTTTTAAATAAGGCCGAAAAGGTAAATAAAATTGCATATTTTCCTTCTAAAGGGTAAAGTGGCATTTTAGTTGTTCAGATCCGACGGGTGTCGTTCGAATTGAACAAGTGAGAACATACCCGACCATTATAAACTCCGCAGTGGTTTGTTCGAGTCAGTTCAAGTTTATAAATCAGAGATTGTTTCCCAGTGCACTGAACTGAACGTAAAAGTTTATAATAATGTACCCTGAAAAATAAACCTGAAATCTGTCAAACGTTTGTTGATTTTCTAAAGAGTTTACCCTGAAGATATGACAACACAGTTCAAGAATCACTCACGTTTTTCGCCATATGTTCTTTTGTTTACCTTCCTGGCAGGGGCACCTCGTGGTAATTTTTGGTTGGACATAAGGTCATGTACAGGGCATATTGAATTAAAGCGGCATTTTTGGATATTTTTCTTCAATTTGTTTTCATCTCAGGAATTGCCGGTTTAAATATAATACGTCATTTCCATAACACGCTGTATTATCAATAATCAACAAGAGGTTCCTGGTAATTTCAGGGGAGATATCAACCATATCATTATTGGAACTGTAAAATACTTAAATTTTCAAGAAGTGATAAAAATTGTATTTTTATAAAAAGTCTTAATAATACACTAAGTCAATTAATTGTCGAATGTAATAATGAACCAATTTTAATAATTGTTTTTAACTAAAATAGATTCTAGAGTTTAGGACAGAGCAGTTTACGTCCAATTGTACGCGGTGGCGCACAAAATCTAGATGCATGTAAATTTCGTAAAATTTAAATTTGACATATACAGGGTGTTATGGAAATGACTTGTTATATTTAAACCGGCAAATCCTGAGATTAAAATAAATTGAAGAAATAACCATAAATGGCGCTTTGAATTAATAAGCGTAATATACACTTTACGTGAAATCTGAAAATTCACGTGGCCGCTACTGGCGACGTACGCAATCAATAATGTATTGAGGCAGTCTCAAGTCTCAAAAAAGGTCAGCGCATTATAGGCGCTCATTTGTTTTAAAATTTACAATATATTTTAGTAATTACTGGATTTTACTAAATTTCTTAGGAATCCTAACCATGTTTTTTTGTAAATTATGTTTACAATATTATTTTGATACGGATTACTAATTAAAAATGTAATTAATACTATATTTTATAGGAAATTTTGCAATAAAATCATTACTATAATAATTTTACTATAATCTTCCTTCCGTGTACTATATGCACCTACCCTTAAAAATATTGGTCAGCAATGTTACAAAGCTTAATATAAAACTTAAATTTCATATTCAATTGATGTAGCCATTCCTTGATGAATATCCATTACAAAATTAGGTAAATAATACCACAATAAACAAACGTCTAGCTTGTATTCAGCGTAATTTTAAAGTTAAAAATTACGCTGAATACAAGCTAGATGTTTTGTTTTATTTAGATGACCCCTTCCCCTCTTCACTAACTTTTAATTGTAGCATTATCAACAAATTAGTTTTCCAAAGATAGAGACTATCAGATTAAACTAACACTGGATAATTACTGTTGAGATTTTATCTATTTATTTTAAATTGGCAGTCATAAAATCTTATTTATCTTTTAAGTTTTGAATAATACTTGTCTCGCAAACAAAATTCTTCGAAATGCACATTTTGGCAGTTTCCTTTGTGATCTCGGTTTACCCGGTTACAAGGAGCTCTGTTAAAAAATGTAATTTCGGATGAGCAACTATAAAATTTAGGCTTATTTTTGAACGAAATGGATTTTTTTTGATTGAGTGATCACGACTTTTCATGTGTTGTGATAATAAGAATCAGATTTGTTCGGGTTTAAATAAAAAATCGAGTTTGAATCTTATCCATTTGCAGGCTACGACATATTTTTTCTGGAAAGAATTGATTTAAATAAAACACAAGGTGATAAAGATAAACAACGTCTGTTGAAAAGGCATAACTGACCTATCCTACTGGTTTGTTCGGACAAGATGACATACATATTTATTTCAATAACATCCTGTATAATTCCTGTAAAACTGACATTCCAATAAACACGGGATACTAAACCTACCGTAAGAATGAGGGGTGGAACACATGCACAGAAAAGGTTTTAAAAATTCTCATTTTAATACACTCTATTTTTTGGGTACCCGAACAAACCCTACATAATTGCGACGTTGCCAGACAATGATTGAACTAATTAAAAGTTACAGTACGTTTCACGAAATTTGGATACAACTTAATGATTTCCTGGGTGGGTCCCATTGTGTTGACAAGAGCTTGGCAATAAACAAGTGAAGTATGAAGGGACGGGCTAAGGAAAGGAAAGGCTAATGATATGATTATATTAATGTAATCAAATGAAATAACATTTTTTTAAAAATATTACTAGTCATATTTATTTACATTTATAATGTAATTCTATAGATAGTTCTGTTTCGCTATCGCTATCCTCATCAAAATTAATTATAATTGGATTAATTATACGATCCAGACTAATATACGAATTTTCTACAGTTATTACGTGACGGACTGAATATTTCCAACTACCTGGGGAATATCATTAAAGCATTTTCGTATTAATTCTACAACACTAGAACATAAAGTCGGAGAAATATTTTCAGACCTAACCAGTGATTTTAACTGGTGCCACATATGCTCTATGGGGTTAAAAATGCAATAATAGGGTGGGAGCCGTAGCACTGTATGTCCAATTTCTTCTGCCAATGTGTCACAAACATATACTTTTTTTTATACAAAATGTCTTTAAAACTTCTAAAAGATCACTTTTTTTATAACTTTCTTCAAAATATATATCATTCGCCGCCATGTAGTTCTGAATCTCCAATTTTGTATTATTTGAGCTTGGAGCTTTATGTAATTGGCGACTGTGATAGCTCGCATTGTCCATTACTATCACGCTATTCTGAGGAATGATTGGTAAAAGACAATTCTTGAACCATTCCTCAAAAACTAACAAATTTTACCACAAAAAGATAGTTAAATATAAATTAAGCAACCTAACCTACCTGATGTGCCTATATTTAATTATAATTATTACAATCCGGTCCTTTCCACATAATAATAACAAACGGTCATAAATAATGGGATGGCCCAGGTACTTTTACGGTAGTCATTAAGTTATATCCATTTTTCTTGAAACAATCTTTAACTAAGTTTAATGCGAAGATTTATCTACTTTGATTGATAAAGTTTTGTTAGAGAGAAAAGCGATGCATACGGTTGTCAGTTAACATACTATAAAGTAAATAAACATGCTCTTAAATATGCACTCGATTACTATTATCCAGGAATACCACACCTATCTCGATTTATATTTTATACACAATTTTATAAGCCGTGTTCGTATTATAGCGAAATGGTCCCGGATATGTCTTCCTTGTGAAGATTCCATTAAACTTTAACAATACGTTATCGCAAGTGCTGCTAAAATCCCAGAGCAATATTCTGTATGGAAATACTACGCTAGTAAATTTTTATTTTTTTTGGGACAGCCGATGAGAATCTGCATACAGACACGATGCACAGAGTATGCAAAGTAGTGTCGGGTTTAGCAACCTGTGGGGATAAACCTCCGACAATATCATTCTTCCTGAAGGGAAGGATCCGCCTCGATTGAGGAGGGCCGACCGACTAAACTCACCGTGGGAGCCGGGCAGAAGCCTGTTACTCTTTTTCACTAACTAGTGTTATTTTTGAATCATGTATGATTTCTTTGGTTTTAGCTTCTAAGCTATACACTTATGTTTGGTGCCAGCTCTTGATATTTTTCCATTCGAATTTAATCGAATGAACAAACAAGCAAGAGCTCCGAACGTATAGGGTAGAGAGTAGGCGTAGTAGTCTATTTGGGTTTTTGCGAATTTTTGTTCTGCAATCAAGGCCATATTCTTGTGTTTATGAGACATTTATTTTTGGATCAATCGCGGTTTCGAGTGATCCAGTCTTTAGGTAGCTTGTAACAAGTGTTAGGCTGTGAGTGTATGTGCGATGCAAGTATCGTACTGTTGTTGGCTATATTAGCCTTAGTGTGGTATTTTGCGATTGTTTTGTCAAAGAACTCGGAAATAGTTACATTCTTTTAAGTAATGAGACTGCAGGATTGTAGGTTGACCTATCATCTTTGATTGCGTGTCTTCAGAAGAACACCAATGTCTTTGTCGGAGATGGTACTTTTGCTCTTAGCACATATGATAAGGGCACAGTCCCGAAGAGTTGCAACATTCGACCACCAAAAGTACATTTTTAACTACAAGCTATATCAGGTATGTCGAGCTCGTCGAGTTGCAGAAAACGCATTTACAACGCAACGCATTTTTTTTACACGATAGTTATCTCCAATGTCAGTTCATCGTCTCAAAGAAAAATACGAAACAAATATGAATATGGCCAGAATGGCGGTTTTTTCCGAACAAGATGCTTATTAAAATAATACAGCCTATGTCACCCATCTTTGGAACAACGCAATCGAACATGGCGTGTTTGGCATGAGGTTTCTAAGTAAACTGCGATCCTATGATATGCCCAGTCGATTCTGTGCATGGTTGCCTAGCTTGCTTAAGGACCACTCTCTGCAAGTGGCTATTGACGGATTTCTCTCAGACACCTTCACCATCAACACCGGTGTTCTTCAAGGGTCCATATTGTCTCCCACCCTCTTCTTACTCTACATTAACGACCTTCTAGTGAAAACTAAAAATCCGATATTTAGCTTTGCTGACGATAGCATACTTGTCTCATCTTTCTCTTAGAATGCATGCACAAACATCGGCTGCCGACGCACATCTTCGCAGACTGCATGAAACAAAGACCTTGAAGAAATGTTGAGGGTGATAGTAACCAAGTCGAATTTAACGCTAAAAGCTCCCAGACAGCAGTTTTCTCTAAATAGGTTAAAATTTCAGAACCGGATATAGTCATGTCATGACACGCAATTCCATTGGCTTCATCTAGTAATTTGCTGGGCGTCAATCTGGGAGGAATATGTCTAGGCATAACCACATTGTGACAATCGCCAAGATAGCTTCGCAGAAACTTGGTGTACTCTTCCGAACCAAAAAGTTGTACTCGCCTCAACAACTTTTGATACTATACAAAGCCCAGATTCGACCATCACTAGAGTACTGCTCTCATGTCTGGAGTTCTGCACCCAAACATATTCTTCGGCTACTGGATTCCATCGAAAGAAAGGTCATTCGTCTGATCGGAGACCACGAGCTGACAAAGAGCCTCGACACCCTAGAACATCGAATACAGGTTGATGATTTGACTCTCTTTCATAGATATTTCCATGAAAAATGCTCGGCTGATCTTGCCCTCTTAATTTCGCCCAGAGCGGCGAATAGCAGAAATACACGACGAACCACTGCCGCCCAACCATATCTGGTTCAGCTTTGTACTCCTCGAACTTCATTATTTAAGAATTCTTTCATCTGGACCTTCCCGAGGTCGTATTGTCCAACGAATAGAACTTCCAAAATCAACCAACGTGAATCGCTTTATTCGCACACATACCACTCCCAGAGTGCCTTAAATAATTTTTCCTATAGTGCTTGTGTTTGATCATAAAAAATATATTAAAGTTTTACTACTATTAAATAAACAATACCTGCTATACTGTTTTTATTTAGTTCTTGAGTCTTATGTCTTTCCAAATATTCTCTTTAATATTTGATATTTGTAACATTGTAATTGTAAATATTTAAGTTGAGCGCGCAAGGTCGGAAGCGCTCTGCTAATTATTATCTTTAAAATTTTGAAAGGAAGACTAAAAATAGACAGTTCTTTAAGAAATTTGAAACATCTCGAATAGTATTTTTATATATTTTCTTTAAATTATTTTCAGGTCGAAGTCGGGGATGTGATATTAAAAGTAAATGAAACAGATGTCATCAAGTACAGCACGAGAGAAGGTAAGTAAATAATAGTCCATTGAATTTTTCTTTTCAACTTTGGCTTTTTCACTTTTATTAAGATTTTTTATCGTTTTAAAAAAGATAAATACAAGTTGATTGCCTTAGGAATCAGGGGGATAAAGATTTCGTTTTTCTCCATATTTTTTACTTTCGGAATTCAGTCGAGTGAATTAATATTGATTAATGAACAAGAAAATGTTATTCTAAACCTCGGTATATTCCTCGACGAGACCTGACTTTATTAATAAAAAATTAAGTCGGCTTCTCATCAAAATAGTTTCCTCAATTTGGTCACATATGTTTCACCCTTAACTGAGCATCATCAGATCTAACATACTAAGAATCATAATTCAGATTAAAAAGTGTAGTTTTTTAAAATGTAATGTATATTACAGTGAAACCCCTCATAACGGACACCTCTAATAAGCGGACATCTCTATTAAGCGGACATTTTTTCATAGTCCGGAACTAGGTATATAAAATTACATGAAAATTAACCTCTCTTGGGCGCACTCTCCTTTGGGCGGACGTGGACATGCTGTTTTCATACAAAGAGTGCGAAAACCCTCCTTAAAACGGACAAAGAAATTTTAAAACTATTTGGGAGATGAATAAGTATGGTGCAAAAACTCTCTGAAGACAGCCCGGCAACCAATCGCGTATGGGTGGCAGCGCGAAAAGACTTCGCCGAATGAAAGTATGTGTGATTCCCCGACAGCAGTCCGCCGTTTATTTGTGAGTTCTATGGAAATCGTAAACAATGGCACAAAAATGTCGCGTTTTGAGTCTGAAAGAGATATTAATGTTGTGGAAGTTCGTAATTTGATAACAATGATTTGGGCGAGTTCATTAACATTGATAGCAATGTGCTATTAGAAGATGATAGTGACCCCATTCCTACCGAATATGTAGTCCAAACTGAAACCACATCACTATCTGACGACTCCGATGAAGAAGTTGAATGCAGGAATCAAACAAATGTCACCAATTATCAACAAGCCATTAGTATGGTAAAGGAATTATAAGAGTATGCAAAGGATAGAGGTGACTCTACAGCAACGGAATTGTTATCAGACTTGGAATTACATTTTCTTGATTGCAAGTATAAAACGCAAACACGTCAAACTACGTTATTAGATTTTTTTAGTACTACATCCTAACTAAAACTAGTGTATGGTTGTTATGTTATGTTTATTTGTACATACATATACATAGTAATAATTTTGCATTCACATATTACCTATTAGGTGGACACATTTAGACGGTCCCGTAGGTGTCCGCCTAAGAGAGGTTTCACTGTACTTGTTTTTAAGTTTTTAATTTTATTTAATTTGTTGGTTTGTAAAACATAGGTAACAAAATTGAGGAAACAATTTTGATGAAACGCCGACTGTGTGATTTTTTAATTTGTTATTACTCAGTACATTTACTTTAAGAGTATTTTTTTTATTGCTTCTTCGCGATTTTATGTTTTACAATTATTACGCATTTTTCTTTTAATCTGAGTTGCTACTTCTCTTCATAATGACGTGAGACGTTATGTCAGCTGGCGATATATATTATATTTTATACCATGAACGTTGAAATAAGTATTTACTTAGTAATGCAAGTGGTTCAAAATTCACAGTTACTTCAATCATTCATCTTGCATTTAATAATGGCGGTCCTAGAACCAATAACTGGACATTTTGTTCATTAATTGATTTAATATAAATATGGAGCCGCTTAATTAACTAAGACAATCAACTTTGTATTGATTTTTACACTAGGTTTGTTCGGTGCGTTGCACGATTATGCACTTTTCAACAGCAGAAGCCCTTTTTTGATGGTACTACGATAAATCTGGTAACTTTCCAGAGTTTTTCCTATTTTGTATTTATTCAAATTAAGTTTACCGGTGAACAGAACCCGCTCGATAAAATGGTTTTCTCGAGCACATACGAACAAACCTCGTGTTCCATCACGCTTCAACAAAACTTCTAATTTTTAATAACACCCATTTTTTGCTTTTTCAGTTCTAAAATGCCTGCGATTATCTTCAGACCCGGTTACACTAAAAATTAAACGCGGTAAGCCACCATCATATTTTTTTTTTATTTCGTACTGTATAATAAAAACCCCTTGTTTCAGTAGATTGTTCATTTCCGTCCGGTAAGTAAGTTTATTAGCGGTTCTAATATGATTGATCAATAATATCGGTTAAAGCAGGGGTTTCCAAAAGTGAGCACTGCGGCGCGGCGCCCAGGGGCGCCCTGGTTTGTCCTATTTTCTCTTCTTCGCTTTTAAACATACACATACTTCAACTAGAGCACCGTCACAAAATACTAAACCTCTAAGTGTGCAGTGAACTGAAAAAGTTTGGGAACCCCTGGAAGGAATGCGAACAAAAAATTGGGCTATGTTGCCGTTAGTTGTGTTGTAAAAATCGTTTACCGAAAAGAATCATGCAATTTCCAATTAAAACAACTAAATTATCAGTAATATAAGAAATTTTAATATAATATCAAATGAACCTATAAACAAACGTGATGATCTGTTTTAATGATCGTTTTCTACAATATTTAAATGAATAAAATATATGCTCAGGGGCGAAGCCATGCAAGATTTTTCCATAGCCTTTCATTAAGCTAACAAGAAATAATTAGGTCTAAAGTGACTCAAATGTAAATAAATACATGATAATTTGTTATACTTACTCATTATATGTTTCATAAAATATATCATTACATATGTGTTTTATTAAACTTTGTAGACAAAGAAAACTACAATTCTCTTCCTTCGATCTTATTTTAAAATAATCCGTTTTATAATTAAATTCCATAAAAAAATAAAACACAAAAAGTATGTTTTTCATCAGAACCAACAGTAGATGATCACACATCACAACATTTGTTATTATGAATTATTTCACAACAAAAAAAAATCGGGCAATACAACTAACAAGACGTTTAAAATTCGTATACTTCAAGCACATGGAACGCTCGACAACGTCGTTCCACCCCAAGTTTCGAAACATACTGAAGTATGAAGTGGCGCGCGGCCGGTATTCAAGAAACGGCGAGACACGCGGTGTGATCTGACAACACTGTTAGTATACTCTAGTGACCCACATCGTTGCTAAGTGAATCCAGATGGAACGGCGCGACAGTATGTGGGTAAAAAAGGTTTTTACCTTAGTATTTACATATTCGATTTAAAAAAAAAGTATATAGACTTTTTCTAGGACACCCAAGGAGTCACCCATCTAAATATAATAAATCATTTCCATAACACCCTGTGTAGTTCCGCTCTTCGTAGCGCCGCTAAAACGCACAGACATTTGTCTCTACCGTGGCGTGAAACGCGAGGAGGAAATTTTGTATATTATACGGCGTTGGCGTTTTGCTAATATTTTAATTACGTGATGGATCCATATTATATATAAACAGTATATTGCTAGTACCATATGCAACTATTTCCCCGGTATGGGCATCGAAGGAGGCGCTGTGAGTTTGCGCAGTTCGAAAATTTCCTTGTGAAAGGAAACATTCGACAGGACCGGATTTCAGCTTTTTTAATGCAAATTTCACTCAGGAAAAATATTGCAATAAAAATTTCGATTTGTTCGATTTAAGACAGCGTTCCATGGCTACGATTTCTGACGATATGATGATCCCACGGTCCCTGATTGGTGTAAACTTTTTGTGTCAAATTCCGTCCGAATATTTGTAACAATCGACACGATGAGCTTTATTTTAACTTTCATCCGACGTCGTATGTTTTTTAACCTCACTTTTTTCTATACCAAAAATTAAGAATGAATGACTATATTGACTATTTTGGGAATTATTATCAGTTACTAATGCAAAAGATACATTAATTTTAAGGTTAGTTAGTGACTACATATATATTATATTGTATACGAGTGACACTCTCTTCTTTTTTTACAAGCTTTTTAGTGAAATTCGGTTCCGAGGATCGGATAATGTGATAAGCAAAATATTTTCGTTTATATCGTCGGTTTAAAGGTAAAACTCATTAAGTACAATTTTGAATAAAAGCGAGTGAAAAGTTTAACAGTCATAATCCTATACCAAGAAAATTTCATTAAATGTCTGAAGCTATTCGGAACGTACTAAAATAGCTTTAGACATTAAAATGATTTTTTTTGCTATAGGAATATGACTGTTAAACACTTCGAAACTTTTAACTCGCTTTTATTCAAAATTGCACTTAATGAGTTTTACCTTTAAACCGACGATATGTACATACCTGAAATATTTTATACCTGGTATTGGTCCACGACTTTTGCAAAAAGCACCATACACTTGTGTCCTTTCATCTTAAACAAAACAAGCCACTAACCTACCAAACAGCGAATCGAATCACCACAAATTAAAAACTTCTTTACAAAAATTGCTGTTAGGTAATGAAAGTTTATAAGCACTAATATACCGACAATAATGTGGATGAACCACTTTTTATTCTGTAATTTGAAAAAGCATCCAGAAACAAAGATGGCGACGAATAACAACAAACAAATAATGTCGGGCCGGCTCTGACGCGACCGATAAAATGTCCACCCTACTGCGCAAACTGAATAGGCCCGCGCTATCTCCCATAGCGGGGACACTTTTTGTATTTTGGAACGTTCGTATTGGGAATATACTGTTTATATATATGTGGATGGATCAGACAATAGTTAGAAATAAACACAGCTTATTTATTTATTTTCCACTTAATAAATTATTGTTTGAGTACGCCTATGGTAAGACGGTTTCTATCATCGTTTTTATAAATTTTTCTCCCCTCTCCGCTCCTCATATGGAAACGTTCAAGTAAAACTGGGCAAACTATAGCGGACTGTTATTTTGTTATTGTCTGCATAATTTAGTATGGGAGAGATCGGCCAAGATCTTTTAATTTGGAGCCGACAAGGAAAGTAATTATAAAGCCATAAATATTATTTATTGTATTTATTCTCTAGGAAGAAGCATCCCACATTCCCAATAAAAATCAATCATACACGCCAAACACAAATAAAATAAATGGGGATGTGGTTTACGTGGGTGCATGCTTCGGTCATATCTCAGACGAAACATAAACGGGCGGACGCCAACTATAGTATATACATATAGTATCAATAAGGGTTAAAATATACAAAACATTGCGATAACTAGACATATCAACTAAACAAAACACTGCGGTAACTAAACTTAACAAAAACTTTTAGCACTAGATACATAATGATATACATGCGGGCGGAATCTACCCATATTATAATGACACCGGCAACAATGCTGGTTGTGTCATAAAATTACATTTCAGACACTGACAACAAGCGTTAAAAAGGCTGCTTGTAATAGTATTTTTCTATTTGGGTTTCATAATGGCTACATTATGAAATGCTAAAAAATTTAATAACCTGCCACTTTATGAAACTGAAATTTTTTTTTTATGTTGGCAGCAAGTAGGGTTCGAATTTTAGGGTTTCTTCGATTTCGTTAAAATTAGTTTAGGTATTATGGATTCGACAAAAAAATTTTATAGAAAACTTTAAAATACTAACCTTCAACCTTGCAAATAGATCATTTTTACTAGATATTTATCTGAACTACCTATACTCGGAAATATATAACATGCTGACGGTGTCCGTCAACTAATTTATAGTCACAACTATAAAACAACATAACCTAAAAATAATAGAAATATCTTCCAGTTTATGCTCTATTTCTAAAGTTTTATTCAATATAGTACTATTTTTATTTTTAATTCGATATAGTATTATACATATTACTTTATATATATGTACATATTTATAGTTACTGTAGACATTTGCTGAGCATTAGTTGTTATTCCTATCAGATTCTGTGTCTACACAATATTTTGTTCAATAGTATTATTTACTATTTTGTTGCTGGGTTCGGCTCATGGCTCAAATTATCCGTAAATATCTAAACTGGTACTGTAACAACTCAGGGTCGTATTAGGGTTCAAAGCATCGCTAGGGCTTCAATAATGGTACAACAAAGTATTCTTTTTAGCTGGTAATACCGCATTGTCTAGTAATTACTACTACTAACTTACAATACCGATTTTTTTTACTTGGTAATCGAATTTTAAATTATTAAAATTGGCAAACCCGAACAAACCCTTCAGAGACATTTTTTGTTACATTGCTTGAAAGAACGTACTACAGTGGAGATTCTGTTTTTTAAAAAAAGAATTATATACTTGATTTTTCTGTTAAAAGACAAATGATTTTGCAAAAATCATCAGAAAGCTCTAATCACTACCAAGCCGTTGAAAGCTTAACAAACATCAATAAATACCCTTTGCTTCATTTTTTTAAAATAATAAATACAAAAAACACAAACACATATGTTTTATTTGTAGTATAGTATCGTACTCATTTTTAGTTTAACTTTATCAATTTACTCCTGGTCTGTATTGGTTTTCTTCCGCTTCTAACTTCGCATTTTTTAAAGTTTCCCAATTTGGATCCTTTTAAGTTGTGCTTCATTTAGATCTCTTCTGTCCGTTTAAAATATCTATTTTACCGCAAATTGCTTTACATCCATAAAAGTTTTATTTTCTTGCTTATCTTGTCTTTTATAATTATCCTGCCATAATGATGTAGTAGGCGATTTGAGACCGATATAACTATTACTTCATACACTAGCGATTTTGTTCGATTTTAGTGACTTAGTGTCAATCATACACAACGTTATTATCAGCCTCTTCCATTGTAAATTATATTTTATACTAACAAAGACAATAACTCGTCGTAAAAACAGGAACAATCCTTTAAGGCACTCTGGGGAGTGGTGCGTGTGCGAGTAAAGCGATTCACGTTGGTTTTGAACAGTTTGAGGTTATTTTCTTTGGGAAACACGACCTCGGGAAGGTCGTTCCGAAAGGATGAACTCCTCCTGCTAAGAGGGCAAGGTCAGCCGAGCATTTTCCATGGAAATATCTGTAAAAGAGAGTCAAATCACCAACCTGTCTTCCATATTCTAGGCTGTTGAGTATCTTTGTCAGCTCGTGGTCTCCGATCAGACGAATGGCCCTCCTTTCGATTGAATCTAGTAGCCGAAGAGTATGGTTGGGTGCAGAGCTCCAGACATGAGAACAGTACCCTAGTGATGGTCGAATCTGGACTTTGTATAGTGTCAAAAGTTGTTGAGGTGTGTACAACTTTTTGGTTCGGAAGAGTACACCAAGTTTCTGCGAAGCTATCTTTGCGATTGCCACAACGTGGTTATACCAAGACATATTTCCTCCCAGCAAATTAATAGATGAAGCCAGTGGAATTTACGTGTCCTGCCATGACTATATCCGGTTCTGTAATATTAACCTTTTTAGAGAAAAATGTTGTCTGTTAAATTCGACTTGGTTACTGCCACCCCAAATCCAAAATTTCTTCCAGGTTTTTGCTGAGGCGTGATACTTCAGGGTGTCTGCGAAGATGTGCGTCGGCGGCCGATGTTTGTGCATTCAAGGAGAAAGATGAGACAAGTGTGCTATCGTCAGCAAAGCTAAATATAGGATTTTTAGTTTTCACTGGAAGGTCGTCAATCGCCACCTGCAGAGTACGGTCCTTAAGAAAGCTAGACAACCATGCACATAATCGACTGGGCATACCATAGCATCGCACGATCAAAGGCTGTAGAAATATACAGTGCAACAGCCCGAGACTCCCCAGGCAGACAGGCTAGAAGGTCTCCCGTTGATCTGGACTTCCGAAAACCATATTGATGATCGCTGATAATGTTGAAGCCTTCCAGATACTCTAGAAGTTATTGATTAATAGATTTCTCCATTACTTTTGATATAACTGAAAGCAATGCGACTGGTCGATAGTTGTTAGGCAGTGTTCTCTTACCTTTCTTTGGTATAGGATGGACGTCTTTGAGCACGATGGAAATATTCCTTTTTTGTAGGATAAGTTGAAAAGTCTACAAAATACTGGTGTTAGTTCATCGATGCATCTCTTGAGAACTATTCGTTTGACATAACACGAAAAGCTAAGTGTTTTTGGAATCACCGCATTCAAAATAACTAAAAATCATCACATAAAAAAAAATTTCTTGGCCTGTGTTATTATTTACTGGAAACGGGTGAGAAGTTTTCATATTGACATGCTATGTTTTATTTATAACATCGCTAAGACTGTGATTGATTTACTGTTTTGTCTTCTAATTTTTATGTAAAAAACGAACAATCCCTGACGCCACTCGGCATAATGCCTGATATAAGTGGTAAGCAGCCAGTCTTTACAATAGTTAACTATACAGTGTGTACATAAAGTAAGGAACAAATTCATTATCTAGGAATCTAAAAATATTTCGGAAAAATCCTCGGACACGTGTATAATAATGTTTAATGGCGCATTTTTTCCCATACAGACTTAATATACAAGGTGGCTCATGTAGTAGATATGACATTATCGACGATTTTTTTAAATGGGAACCCCCTATATTTTAGTTCAGATCTGTAATCTCCAAGAACAGCTGATTTCAAAAACATAACACACTTAGGGCCTAAAATTCATAGTTTCGTTACTACAGGGAAAAACAAATAATTTTATTTAAGATATTTTTTTTTGGCTTGGGAGGCATCAATTAATTACGTGAGGCGTTTTTAGCGATTTTTCATCCCCCCTTCCCCCAATAAAAGATTTCGTGACATTTGGCTCAATCCCTTCCGCCATCACCCAATTTTACCTGAAAGCCTTACGTAATTAATGGACGCACCATCATTTGCTGTTACTTATGTTTTTTCTCAAGTAGGCTTATTTGCTGTTATGTAACTATGGTATTTAGATAATGTCATTGTCATTACATTGTATTTTTCTAGTAAGTTTATTAGAAGTAATAAATTTTATTTTAAAACATATTGAGTTACTATGCGTTTATCTTTAACACAAAGAATAGATATTCTTATGATGATTGGATATGGTGATAGGATCCGTACTCAACAAGAAGTTTGCATTTTGTTTAACACTAAGTATCCAGCAAGACCAATTACTAGATCAACTGTGAGTAAACTTGAAATAAAATTTCGGGAAACGGGTTCAGTGGAAGATATTCCCAGAAAAGGCCGTCCAACTATTCCGGATGATAAGAAATTAGATATTTTATTGGCTATGGAAGAAGATCCCCACAACAGCGTCCGCCAGATTAGCATTGATCATGGGGCGGCTGCTATGACCGTTCATAACCTATTGACGGTAGAAAAATGGTACCCGTTTAAAATCCGATTGGTTCATGAGTTGAATGAAGATGATCCAGATCGTAGGATGGAGTTTTGTCAAATATTAATGGAAAGATGTAACTTAGATCCTTTGTTTGTTGAAAATATCCTATTTTCGGATGAATCTACCTTTAAATTAAATGGAGAAGTGAACCGGCAAAACTGTAGATACTGGGCAAAAGAAAATCCCAGGTGGATGCGTGAGCACTATACTCAATATCCTCAAAAAAATAATGTTTGGGCTGGTATTGTGAAAAACAAAATTATTGGGCCATATTTTTTTGACAACAATGTAAACGGGCTAAATTATCTTCATTTTCTTCAGAACTTTCTTATCCCTACGCTAGTTAACTTATACCCTAGTAGAAATAATCCAGGAATTCTAGATGAAAATTTGTGGTACCAACAAGACGGCGCACCTCCACATTATGCAGCAGTAGTGCGCCATTACATAAACCAAGTTTTTCCGAACAAGTGGATTGGAAGACGTGGGCCTGTTGAATGGCCGCCTAGGTCTCCAGACCTTACACCACTGGACTTTTTCTTGTGGGGTCACCTGAAAAATGTTGTTTATAAAGTCAGACCTGCCAATATTGAAGATTTAAAAAATCGAATAACAACAGAATGCAGGAACATTTCAGAAGAAACCATAAGAAAAGTCCAACAAGAATTTATTGATCGCTTGGGGTACTGTCAGGCAGCAGAAGGAGGACAATTTCAACACTTAATTAAATAGCTTATTTAATTTTTTTACATTTTTTTAAATTAAAAATATCTTAAATAAAATTATTTGTTTTACCCTGTAGTAACGAAACTATGTATTTTAGGCCCTAAGTGTGTTATGTTTTTGAAATCAGCTGTTCTTGGAGATGACAGATCTGAACTAAAATATAGGGGTTCCCGTTTAAAAAAATCGTCGATAATGTCATATCTACTACATGAGCCACCTTGTATATTAAGTTTGTATGGGAAAAAAATGCGCCATTAAAAATTATTATACACATGTCCGAGGATTTTTCCGAAATATTTTTAGATTCCTAGATAATGAATTTGTTCCTTACTTTATGTACACACTGTATAAATTAGATAGATAATGTATTTGTTGATGTGACTCGTGCCACTTAGTTTTAAAGTAGATTTTACATTAACACTATTTATAGCGCACTATCAATTCAAATTATCTTTGAACAGATATGATATACATTTACGATGGTCATTACTCGTTGCAAGTTGCAGTAAATATTTCCGACCATCGATGATTATTAATTTTTATAAGTAGAATATGCCATGAATAATTTTTTAATTTTAATATTTCATCGTGTCTCTGTTATAGATGATTCTTATGTATTAGACGGAAATGGCAAAATTCAAATATTGACGTGTCATTTAACTAGTTCAACTGTGCATTAGTTTTTTGTGAATGTACAGGGTGAATCCAGGATAGAGTAAAGTTCATTTTCTCCTTTACGTTAAAAATTAGATAATAATTCGAAATACAAAAGTTTTAAAGATCATTCGGGTGCACATTCTATAATTATATTGTAGTATACAGGGCGGCCCACAAACACGTGGAGAATATAACTTAGGTTTTTTTTAAATGGAGCCCTGTATTTATATCAAATTTTTGATTTTTTTATATACAGGGTGTCCGGGAACATGTGGGAAATCTCCCGGATATGAAGAAAACACGTGAAAAGAATACTATAGGTTCATATAAACTTCTTTCGTATCGGCCTCCTCTTCGGAGATATGGGCTCCCAAAGAGCACCAATGGAATCAAGTTTTTTACACATAATTATTGAACCACCTGGTATATTTCAATTATTTTTTAATATGATGTATACCAGGTAAGACCCGTCAAATTACTACCCAAGAAACTGTTGTGAATTACTCACAGCTGCAGGGACGGACTAGCTGTAACACTCATGGGCCCATTTTTTTACGCCCTGTATGATGAGAACTTTGGACAATGTTTTTTACATACCTTTAACTATTGGCTAAAAATTAAGTACTCTTCATTCATGTCGCTAATCCTAACCGTTTTCGAAAAAACGGCATTTCATATACATCATGTGCTTCGGGTATTTCAATAAAAGATACATCTTTGTTCCGATCCAATGTTCAACCTTCAAGATTCCGCTTTTTCATATTTTGCCCATGAGCAGTTAGGGGACTCAGTGTAAATAAAATGACGTTTTCTCGAAAACGGTTAGGATTAGCGACATGAATGAAGAGTACTTAATTTTTAGCCAATAGTTAAAGGTATGTAAAAAACATTGTCCAAAGTTCTCATCATACAGGGCGTAAAAAAAATGGGCCCATGAGTGTTACAGCTAGTTCGTCCCTGCAGCTGTGAGTAATTCACAACAGTTTCTTGGGTAGTAATTTGACGGGTCTTACCTGGTATACATCATATTAAAAAATAATTGAAATATACCAGGTGGTTCAATAATTATGTGTAAAAAACTTGATTCCATTGGTGCTCTTTGGGAGCCCATATCTCCGAAGAGGAGGCCGATACGAAAGAAGTTTATATGAACCTATAGTATTCTTTTCGCGTGTTTTCTTCATATCCGGGAGATTTCCCACATGTTCCCGGACACCCTGTATATAAACTAAATCTTAATAGTTCTCCCAATATTTTAATTTTTTTCAGAAAATTTAAAAAAAAAAAAATTATCGAAAATTCATGTTGAACACTCTGTAAAAACTGAGGATATTTGTTTCCATAATTTATTTGCCTTAGTTCCATGTAATCTCCATACTAAATATGAATCTATTTTCAAAGGTAGTGTAGGTATTCAGAATTAAATCCAACGCTGAAAACTGAAATTTTTTTGAAAAATTTAAAATATTGGGAACACTATAAGATTTAGATATATAAAAAATATTTAGAATTTTATGCATAATCCAAAAATTGATATAAATACCTAATTGATATTCGTCACGTGTATACTCCAATATAATTATAGAATGTGCACCCGAATGATCTCTACAACTTTTGTATTTCGAATTTTTATCTTATTCTTAACGTAAAGGAGAAAGTGAACTTTACTCTATTGTTGACTCGCCCTGTACTGTAGTGATCAAATAAAAAAAGTTCAATCAAACTCGTAGTTCAAAGTGTGTAATTTTATTTCAATTTTAACGGACGCCAAATAAATTTTATAGAGAGGATATAATATCTAAATCTACTTGTATAGTTGTTGCATAATTATACCGTTGACTCTTACTGCCATAAATAAACTACCTGATTAAACCGTATTGTATACGCCTCAACCTCTTCAAAGCTCAATAAATGGGATCAGGGCCGGCTTGAAAATGTATACCACATGATTTATTTTTATAATTTAAAATAAATAGGTATTTTTAGTTTCAGGTACCTATAATAAATGTAAAATAATGATAACAATTAATGATAATTGAAAATAATATAATTTAAAAGTATAACTATTAGGATAACAAGTACAATAAAAATTAATTAAATTCTAAGAAACTATTGATAACTTATTCAAAATTTAACTCTGTATCACTATCACTATCTTCATCTAAGCCTAAACTTATAATTAAGGGTTGAACATTTGTAATCTTACAATTGTAAGAATTTTCCACCTTAAGTACATGCTGTACACAGTTTTTCCCGCTGTCTGCAGAAATTTTTCTTACTTCGTTTTGAATTAATTCTACTACAGATGCATTTAATTTAGGAGAAATATTATTTCTCCTAATATTTGATTTTAATTGGTGCCATATTAGCTCAATAGGATTGAATATACAATAGTACGGAGGAAGACGCAACACTGTATGTCCATTTTCTGCTGCAAGTTTGTCTCACTCGTATTCCTTATTTATTTTAAAAGCTTTTAATACTTCTAGCAGTTCTCGTTTTTTGTAAGTTTCTTCAAATTATAAATCATTTTCAATCATAAAATTTTGAATTTCTGCTTTTGTATTATTAGAATTGGGAATGATTTTTGCTTGCCGACTATGATAACTAGCATTGTCCATTACAATGACGCTATTTTCAGGTATATTTTTAAGGAGTTTATGTTTAAACCAATCTTCAAAAAGTTGTGCGTCGGTATCTTGATGGTAATCTAAAGAAGAATCTGCTATGTTTTTAGCTGAAAGCAACAGACAATTTGGAACAAACCCGTTCTCTGAACCAGCATGTAATATTAAAAATGACACTTGAAGATGCCCCCCCTATCAGCACAATTCCAAGGACCTAATAAGCCACTAATAAGCCTAACTAAAAATTAGTCGCCGGAAAACCACTAAAGATTAAAATTATTAAAAATCACTTTGTATTTATATATGCATCAGTCATAGGTATAAATTGAATTTCCATACCTGGCCGGCTCTGCTCGAAAAGGTTTTAAAATTTGGGATTTCCTTATTTATTTTATGGTTGAAGGGATAATGAGGTTTTATTGCAGTCAAAAGATCAAAGGTATAATTCTGCAAATACTATACTAAGGCTATTATTATACCAGATTATTCTAATGAAACATATTTTACTTTCGAATTTGACAGACCCCAAGATCAAATCGACAGTTCGGAAGCATCTCCAATCGACGTCGGGAAGCGGTACACCAGGCGATCATAAGTCATTGCTGAGCGGTGGGCGGACGCGTCCCGAACCGGCAGTACACCGATCACACCATGGGAGGCACATGGCCGCCCCTAATGGTAGGCTACCACCTGAGCACGAGCCATTACTGCTGGAACACGAAAGGCTGCAGGGCGACCAGCCCAAAACAGGGGCGCCCAAATTTGAGGCCTACATGATGACAGGGGAGCATATACTCAACATTTCTAGGGTGCCACAGACTACTAGCATAGTGCCCAAGCAGCAGAAGAAGGTATGCAATTATCAATACATATTATTTTTTAAGTGTTTTACTAATTTTATTAATTGTTAATCAAATAAAAACCGAAACGCAAAATTTCAGATTTTTTCAAATATTTTGAAAGCCCCTTTATTTATTTTTGATTTTTGCGGCATATTATTGGGCCCATAACCACAATTTAACCGACTTCGTATCTCTTACCGTTTCCGAAATTCCAATGATGAAGGCCGAATTTATAATACCCTGTATAAAGAAATGACAGAAAAGAATATTGTTAAAGGGTTAATTATTGTCCCTATAAAGTGAATATTTATAAAATAGAAAAGCTTCTTCTAACAAGAATAAAGAATATCCAGGAAAATGGGTTCTACTGTCACAAGAAACAAATTTTGCTGTTACAGCTAGAAAGGATTCTATCCCAGCTAGAATAATCCTAGCAAAGATTTTTTAGCTAGAGCTTTTTTCATTAACAGGATTCCGGAATACCTGTAAACGAGTTTTCTTCCCAAGAGTTTATTCCTGTTTTAGGAAAAAAATTTAAAAGAAAAAAAAAACTTTGTAATAGAACTAGAACTCGCGGAAAGTCTATATTTTTTAGACATCTTTCGTTAAACAATTTTTTTTAAATGTACCGTTTTCATAGGAAGCGAAAACTCCGTTTTTTCAGCGTAGAAAATTGAAGTATAGATCCCGATCACGTACAGTCTCTTTCTTCCGATTATCGTTGTTTCTGTCGGCGTACCGATTACGGGCGGACGCTCGACGTATTTTTCTAACTGCAAGGGAAGATCCAATTCGCCTCGTGCCTTCAAAACGTGAAACGAACAGGGGTCAAATCGGACATTTCGACTTGACTCCGGCATCCTCTAACATAATTTTCTGTGTTGTATGTTTCTACCACCTGACTAACAAGCAGACTTTCTGTGTTCTTGCGATGCATTTTATATCGTGGGTTATATATGGCTTGGTTTCGGAACTCTCAATAAATAATAAAGATTGAAACAAGAGAATAATGTGTTACGTGGAATTTGGAATTTGAAATAAATAATGATTTCTGAATAGATATAACTACCAAAAGAACATACCAGTGGCGTATATAGGCATTTTTTTTTTGGGGGGGGGGGGGGGGATGGGCAATATATATTGGCACTTTCGCCTTTTCGTTTTTTGATCAAATTACCCGTTTTAGGGGATTAATTACCTAAAGTTTTAACATTTCTGATTAAAAAATTAATTGCTGTAGGAAACGAAATTTGTGCAAGTTGACAATATTTCGTTTCTTGCTTCCATTAATTTATTAATTTAAAAAATTTCAACCCTAAAAACGAGTAATTAACCGCTTTTAGGATTAAACGAAAACAAAAATATCGAAATATTGATCAATAAGCGAAATGTTGAATGCGTCAGTAGCTCTGACTTAATTATTAGCTGAAGAAAAAATATACTGAGCGATTAAACAACAACAAACAAAACAGTCATCTACTAAAAACAAACATCTAGTAAAAATCAAGATTTATATTTTTCCTAGCAAATTCATCTTTGAATAAATTGGTTAAAACATCAAATTTTGGGGGGGGCAGGCCCTTTACACAGCACTGGTATATACTACCTTTGTTTTTATAACATCCGTCTCAACATTAAATTAAGTAATTTAATGAAAACGGTTTTATTAATAGATTATTATTAGAGTTTAAAGATATCTTAAAGCGACCCGTTTTTCCTTATACCTGAGAAATGCTGAGTTCATGTTATTAAACGACCTGGATGATTAAATCGATGAATTATTATCAATGGTACCCTTCCTTCCCTGCTTGGCACAGGAAACGAGGAAACTAACATTAAAATCTTCCGCCTTATTACTCCTAGGTATAATATTCTCTAAATGATATATAAAATTATAAAACGTTTCTTGGAAACCTAAATTTTTATTTTTTAAACATTTGTACATATTAGAAGTCATTTATATATTCCATTAACATACAGGCAGTGGCGGCTCGTGACCTACGGGGGTTCACAAGTATGGTGAAATTATTTTTGTGTAACGACCAAACAATTACTTTCTAGGCGTTTTAAATGTAGAAAGAAAAAAAGTAAAAAGAAAATGCGTTAGGTAAAACATATTTTTATTTATTTTTTAATTTTACACAAGGAAATACAACTTTTGGAAAATAAGAAAGGTTTTCTTAGTGTGTATAGCTCTCGGATCTTATCGTCCTCGCATGCAACTCTCGTAACAATATTTATACAGTCCACTACTAATACTACTAAAGCCATCTACGAGCTATCAAGAAAACCGAATGATGTCCAATACTACTACCGCCATCTACGAGTTATCAAGAAAACCGAATGATATCTAATACGACTACGCCATCTACGGCTACCTCATTAGGCGCAACCAATACGAGAACAATAGTCAACTGTTTTATGACGAGCACGAATCGAGCCACGAGCCTGACAAGTTGGCATTCTTCATATTTTCAGTGTTTTTTAGTTTAAATCCTTAAATAAAATGATTTAAAATCATATCGAGTATCATTTATCGAAATACACAACATTTATCGACCCTACACAATAGTGCTTAAACGTAAAGTCCATTCTTCGGTTCTTAATTGTAGAAAATTGATCAATAACAGCCTCATTAAGTTTGGAATACCCTCTATAATTTTTTTTCATATATTTTATTTTTAAACTTTCTAATAAAGTCCCTAGATTTACCCTTTGTGGTCTGCGTTAAATTAATTTCGGGTTTAGGTGTTCCCGCATTCTTCACTTCAACTCCAAACTCAAAGAGCTAAAGTTATTTCTTAAATAGCCCACTGTCAAGTATTCATTTTAACTTAATAAATATATAATATTAAAATATTAAAACATACACGCTCGAATTTCTAACTAGATGCACGAACAGACAACAGCGCGGTGCACACAAAAACTGTGCGCCTTTTCCATGTTAAGTCGCCATATCCCCGCTGCCACCCGCCACCTATTACTACAGAGACAGAGAAACTGCACTACTTAATCGCACGTGCGAGCGAGTCTCGTCATAATCGTCATTTACCTCGACCGAGGCACGGTTGCCGGATCTATACAGTTTGGTTGATAAAATATTAGGGAGGATCGGACTTTCTTAGTTTGACGGTACGATAAAATATTAGGGAGGGTCGGACTTTATACGATAAATAATATTCGAATATAAATTAATATTTTTTATTCGTTTTGTTTTGGGGGTGCACGTGCGCATGTGTTCCTGTGGAAGAACTGCCTCTGCATACAGTGTAAAAAGTACTTGCCATAATAGCTTGCCGTGCTTTAATAAGTACAGTACGTTTCACGAAATTTGGATACGAGTTAATGATTTCCTGGGTCGGTCCCATTGTGTCGACAAGAGCTTGGCAATAAACAAGTGAAGTATGAAGGGACGGACTAAGGAAAACAATGAATGATATGATTATATTAATGTAATCAAATGAATTAACATTTTTTTTAAATATTACTAGTCATATTTATTTACATTTATAATGTCATTCTATAGATAGTTCTGTTTCGCTATCGCTATCCTCATCAAAATTAATTATAATTGGAATAATTATACGATCCAGACTAATATACGAATTTTCTACAGTTATTACGTGACTGACTGAATTTTTCCAACTAAGCATTTTCGTATTAAATTTATAATATTAAATTTTCGGGTTTCATCATTGGTGAGCCGTTGCTTCAGAGAATCTAATGTAGGCACGCGTTGCTCTTCGCTTGTCGTTTTCGTCGAAACACTTGGTGAAACCGGCATCTTTACGCTTCTTTCTAGATTTAATGGGATTTGACGCGATTCTTTTCACTGTAGTCAGAGGTATCTTAGTCAAATCAGACGTTTCAGTCGCAGCAGCACTAGCATAAAGTCCTCTGTTGAGTAAAGAAGTATATACTCTTTTTACAATTTCCAAGAGATAAATTTTCGAGAGATAAATGCATTTTCTTCACTGCAACACTAGAAGAAGCACCATCAATGTTTTTCCATGGACGCCACATACTGTTTTTTTATACGTTTGGTAAAATAATATTGGTAATACAACTAAACTCTTCCAGCAAGAAATAAAAACTAACAAATTTTACCACAAAAAGCTATTTAAATATAAATTAAGCAACCTAACCTACCTCATGTGCCTATATTTAATTATAATTATTACAATCCGGTCCTTTCCACATAATAATAACAAACGGTCATAAATAATGGGAACGCCCAGGTACTTTTACTGCAGTCATTAAGTTATATCCATTTTTCGTGAAACAAACTTTAACATATCGTTTGTTTATTTTTTAATAATAAAATTGACGATTCCACTTTCATTCGTATATTTGTCGATCCTGGACTGTAGCTAGCCGTCATCGTACCTTATTTGTAATAAAAGTTATTTTCTTTTTTTATAGTAAAAGTTATTTCGTTGTTAATTCAGTAAGTGCAAAGTAGATTCGGAATGTTACATGAAAAGTCCAGTAAAATCAGTCACTTAACGTAATTTTGCTCGTTTTCATCAAGAGGCCGAAACAGGCAGACGTTTCATGTAACGTCTACAATTTAAAGCCTTTTGGCGTAATAGTTATTTGTGGCACCGCTTGACTGCGACATTTATACTATAGAAATAAAATTCGGTGGATTTGTATACGATATTATTTTGCATTTTATGATATGACGGACTACATTTTGTCACTTCCGGTTTAACCGGAAATTACCTAAACTTTGGATTTTTATATGGAACCCAGTATATTTTTGGCTATATCGACTGGGAACAAACACCATTCTAAATTCATACGTCACAGTATTGACACTTTATATCATTTTTATTTTTTCAATTGCTATTAACTCCCTAAAATCGTTTACTTTTAAGGTTTTTAAATTTGTAATTATGTTCATTATGGGGTCATGGGTGTCTAGATAAATGCAAAGCCGTTTGCCCTTCTGCTCGTATTTTTCTCATGAATTTCTAATTTTAATAAATTACCTCTACATTTTTAACTTCACATAAGGGTGTGTGATATCAAATTGTTGGAAAAAAAGGCTCTGTCTTTGGCTCAAGTGAACCAATATGTTTCCATTTGAAAAAAATTGAGTTTTCTAGGAAAAAGCCTTCTTAAAAAGTTAAAAAGCGTGTAAAAAATTTAAAACACAATAAAAATTGCATGTTGAAGAATTTAGCTTATAAGTAAGCCTTCCTAGAGAGTTCATAGCAATTTAAATGAAAAAATAAAAAGAAAAATTATTTAAAGTGTCAAAAAATGACGTATGGGGTGTCGTTGACTTTGGAATGGTATTCTGAATCGATATAGCCAAAAATATACTGGGTGTTCCATTTAGAAATACAAAGTTCAGGTAATTTCCGGTTAAACCGGAAATGACAAAATTGATAGCTGATATTCTTTCTGTTAGGTAATTATTCTATTGTAAGTTCTTTCTTGGTACTTGTTTTTCTGTTAGCTGTAATTTCCTTAGTATTCTACAGGATGGATCGGGAGGAACAGACTAGAAACGTATACGTGAAAATAATGTTAAAAAACTCATAGCGCTGTCCCGGCAAACCAGTGAACTTCGAATATGTCCTTTCAAAAGAAAATAATAATGAAATACAGTGAAAGCTCTCTTAACGGGACAGCTCCAATAAGGGACCATCTCCTGTAAACGATCAATTTTTTTGGAACCGATTTTAGTTCTACAGTATGTCCACGGATGGGGTTTACAAGAGGACAAATAGACTAAAAATTGAAAGATACGAAAAAAAGTCACTCTTAATAAACGTTTTTGCTTGTCTAGAATATACGATTCATCAGAAGAAACTTTTTATACAGGGTGGGTAAAAACTGCAAAAATGTTATTTTGCTTAAGAGTAAACATACTTTATTTTGAAAGATATAGGATTTTCTTCAACAGAATGAAGAACTAAGACTGTTGCAGCATCATCATGGTAGTATTTCTTTTTTTTTTGAGGTCCAAAACCGAACCAGTTCTCTTGAACTTTTTTATTAACTTATAGATTGCCATTCTAGTTATTGGGATTCCTACTTCCTACTTAAATAATAACTTCATTAAATAAATACATTGACAACAAGTACCTATCACCTTAAGTGTCATTATTATTTTAACTAGGTTCACCAGTCAGAGGTGTGCCAGAGAATACTTTTTGGGAAATAATTTTTACATAGGTAAACCTTTTAATGAATTGTTCTACTTCGGTTTGTTGTGTAGAAAACACATTTATTAAGAGTGACTTTTTTTTGTATGTTTAACAAGATAAAGTATGTTTACTCTTAAACAAAATAACATTTTTGCAGTTTTTACCCACCATGTATAAAAAAATTGAAGTGTCTTATGATGAATCGTATTTTCTAGACCAGCAAAAACGTTTATTAAGAGTGACTTTTTTTGTATCTTTCAATTTTTAGTCCATTTGTCCTCTTGTAAACCCCATCCGTGGACATACTGTATATTTTAACACATAAGACACATTCCCATAAGCGGGCGCTCCTATAAAGGTGCGCGGGCAGCCTTATTTGTACCCAAGACTAGAAAATATCTCCCATAAGAGGCCATAAAGCTCCAATAGCCGATCGAATAAAAACATACATTTTCGGTGATTCCCCTTTGATTGCCCTAAGCAGTTGCCTGATGGGTAATACGGTCCTGTATTTGAAATAATTTCCACTCAGTTGTTATGATTATGTTTCAAGTGGCTATTTAAATGATTGACATAAAGATGTCTATCTACATACATACATGCATTAAAATTACTATTTTAGGTATAATTCTCGGAGAACATTAAAGTCAATATAGAATTTATTATATGTATTATGCTATTTCGGGGTTAAATTTTATTGTAAAGCAATGTTTACGTGTCAAGTTCTAAAATGTTTAAGGGTAAGACTTTATCTAAATTTTCTCTCTATCATCTAAGTATACAATGCTACATAAAAATGAGGGACTTTATAAAATGAACTAAATATATCTCATAGTATGTTTAGAGAGAATATAATTCCAAACTGTATTTTGATGTATTTGTAGAAATAAGGGATTAGATCAATTTCACATTTTTTGCCACTCTGTACAATATTTAGGATATTCGACTATGGCCAAGGAGGTTGTCAACCAAGCAAAACTTTTTAGCAAGAGTGACTTTTTTCGATAAAATGAAGGATACAAACGTTTCCCATTGTTTTCACCTTTTAGGCCACTCTGTATAATATTTCGGTTATTTAACTACTGCTTAGAAGATTTTCAACCAAGCAAGCAAGCAAGCAAGATCGACTTTTTTGATAAAATGAAGAATACAAAATTTTTCAATTTATTACACTTTCAGCTGTATAGATTTAACAAAAGTAGGTATATCAAATTTAGTTTGCTATCGAATATCTAGGATTTCTGTTTTTTTTTAAATCTATTTTATAACTTATTTTTAAACATATAGTTATCTTGAAGGACACTGCAAAATTTTGGGCCCATATGTGTCATATTGTTGAGTCTCTGTTTTATCAAGAACCACTCTGGTAACCAACAAAAGTTAAAGTTTAGGATCTAGACATAACATTCTGGAACAATACGTAGATTAGCTTCCTTAGTTGGTCTGCAACATATTCCATATATATTGTAAGAGCTGTTCTAAGTAGATCCTCAGATACTGAACAAGTTCTTTTTTTACAGTACAGGGTGTACCATTTTCGACACTTTTATAGGGTATCTCAGTAATTGTTAGTGCTATGAAAAAAAGTAATGTAGGTGTCATGTGCTCTTTTTGGATCAAAATGGTAAAATCAAAATTGGAAAATTTTCGATCGCTTGAGAGATACGTGGGAAAATCAAAAAATTGACGATTTCAAAATTACTCTATATTTTCTTAGTTAAAAGAGATACAGAAAAATGTTTCATACAGAAGTTTTTTTATATTGATTGTTGAATAATCTGCCGTTTTCAAAATAAGTATACGGGGTCAGGTAAAAAAGTTATCGGACCTAACCTCATTTTTTTAAATCGAACACCCTGTATATTTTAATCTAAAAAGATATTATTTTAAATTCTCCTTTCAAATATATAACACACCATAGATGATATTGGTTTCCTAGGCGATTTATTTAAACTTTATTACTTTGAAGCGAAATAAAAGATTCAGATTAAGGTAAAAATGTTCGGAATATGTCCTTAAATGGTTACCGTATTTCCGGATAGCGAACAAAATATACGTTTTGGGCCATTTCTTCATTTTTTCCACTTTCAATAAAAACTGATATCATAACAAATTTTTCAAAATGTTAATAGGTCATTTTCGCAAATGAATATGTAAAAATGAAATTGACGTTAAATGTTAATAGTCAACATAGTTGTTTCTAGGATATTAGCTTTTGTTTCATGGTCTACTGTGGTTTAATTTAATAAAGTTTAATAAATCGCCTCAGAAACTAATATCATCCATTTTGAAAGGAGAATTTAAAATAGTCTCTTTTTAGATTAAAATATACAGGGTGTTCCATTTAAAAAAATTAGGTTAAGTCCGATAACTTTTTTACCTGCCCCCATATACTTATTGTGAAAGCGACAGATTATTCAACAATCATAAAGGAACTTCTGTATAAAACATTTTTCTATATCTCTGTTAACTAAGAAAATATAGGGTAAATTTGAAATTGTAAATTTTTTGATTTTCCCCCGTATCTCTTAAGCAAGCGAAAAATTTCTAATTTTGATTTTAGCATTTTAAGTTTGACCCAAAAAGAGCACATGACACCTACATTACTTTTTGATAGCACTAACAATAACGGAGATACCCTATATAAGTATCGAAAATGGGACACCCTGTACAATTACACTGTTCCGTCAAGGCACACTCGATGTCATGTATTGTTATCGTCTTGTCGGTATGGTTGGGTTGCGTTTGTTATTTTGTCTTTCATTCAGGCAATGATTCATAAGACTTATTGCCTTGCCGTGCATTATTATTGTTGTTATTTCATCCCAGGGTCTAGAGCTGGACCATCGTGTCGTCTGCGAACCCGAGAACTTTACCATTTAACATAAAAGGATTTTTACTGTTTGTTGTGAACTCTATTGACCCTAAGTAATTTCTCACGATGATACTGAGAATTAATATAAACAACTACTTTAAAGTACAAGTTTGTCCCGTTAAAACGTATTTCCCAAATGTATCTTAAAGGACACACACTTTTATATATTTTTAAACGAAAATTATGCAACTTTGTTTAGAAAGTTTGTCGCAATATCGTTCTTGGAGACAGCACAATATTTATCGATATTAAAATCGTATATGGTAGAAGAATTTCATGGAGAACCAAATTAGTTCTATGAATTTTAAAAGACAGATAAAATTAAAAATGTGTACATTCAAGATTTTGGAAAACTAATATAGTACACTACCCTCAATTAATTATGGAATGTTCGAAAATTCACGTCCTAAATTATTAATAAGCTGTTTTCTTTAATAATGAACCAATTTTAATAATTTTTTTTAACTGATAGAAAATACACTTCCCGATAGCAAATCCCTGACAAAGATAATGTTAGTCTTTTTTATAGTTCTGTAACTTCTTTAATTGTTTTCCAATCTTAGTTAAGTGTTTAGCAAAGTGTAGCCTTATGTCTTGGGATGATATCCTGAATTTTAATTTCCAAAAAATACGGATGTCTTGATGATTATACAGGTTTGTTCGGGTTTGTTACATTTTTACTTTAAATTTTAAACGCCCCGGGGAAAAATTGAGCCGTAGAATTTACCTACATTGTGTTTTGTTTTGAAGTGTAACCTTTTCTTAACACAATGTTTTTTGGTTCACGTCATTGTCCTTTTTTTTAAATATTACAGTTTTCCAATTTTATTCACAATTCAGAACATCACATTGGTTTATCGAGTAGCATAAACAAATCCAAAAATTAATAGCCCGTATTGTACTGAAGCATGCCTCGTCACATAATAGAAGTGACAAGAACATGAGGTGGCAATACGCGCTTTTTATTTGTTTATGCTACTCCATATAATAATACAGGGTGTTATAGAAATGACGTATTATATTTAAACCGGCAAATCCCGAGATGAAAATAAATTGAAGAAACATAACCATAAATGGCGCTTTGAATTATTAAGCGAAATATACACTTTATATGAAATCTCAAAATTTACGTGGCCGCTTTTGAGGCCCTTCGCAATCAATATTTTATTGAGGCAGTCTGCAGGTTCAAAAGAGGTGCTGTCACTTCTTTTTCAAACTTTTTAGGAAAAAAAACTACAATTTTAAGGTACATACTCTCTTACCTTCGATCGTATTATAAAATAATCCATTTTATATTCCATAAAAAAATAAAACACAAAAATTATGTTTTTCAACAGAACCAACAGTAGATAATATCACACAAATATGAAATCACATCACAACATTTATTATTATGAATTATTTCACAACAAAAAAAATCGGGCAATACAACTAACAAAACGTTTTAAATTCGTATACGTCAAGCACGTGGCACGCGCGTCATAGACGTCTTGTTGTCAAAAACTGAACACGTGCGTTTAGAATTATGTGTTGCAATATAACAACATCGCATATAATGCGCTAACCTCTTTTGAACCTGGAGACTGCCTCAATAAAATATTGATTGCGAAGGGCCTCAGGAGCGGCCACGTAAATTTTGAAATTTCATATAAAGTGTATATTTCGCTTAATAATTCAAAGCACCATTTATGGTTATTTTTCTTCAATTTATTTTCATCTCGGGATTTGCCGGTTTAAATATAATACGTCATTTCCATAATACCCTGTATAATACAGAGTGCTATTCAATTATTTATTCATTTAATTCATTAAACATTATGGCTTATGTATCTAATGATTTTGTATTTATAATGTTAAGTAAATGAATATATAATTGAGTAGCACTCTGTATTATAGACTTTATTTGTTGAACTAATTTTTATTTTTAATTTAGTAAAAGCCAAAAGGCATAAAAGGTCGCATTGATTGTTTACGAAACGTTTTTTCGACAATATAACGTATTGAAGAATTGGTAATTTCGTTGATACCTATACTGTCATGGCAATACTTTTTGGTCCAATGTCTAACCATGATATATATATCTAATTCGTTTTAAAAATGAATTAAATTAAATTCTTATGTAAGTTATTTCAATTTTAGGAAATTTACATGCATCTAGATTTTATTCACTACAGTACTACCCTGTACAATTAGGCATATCAGGACCACAGGAGCACATGCGCACGTGCACCCCCCAAAACAAAACGAATAAAAAATATTAATTTATATTCATTGAATATTATTTATCGTATAAAGTCCGACCCTCCCTAATATTTTATCATCCCGTCAAACCAAACTGTATAGATCCGGCAACCCTGCCTCGGTCGAGGTAAATAACGATTATGACGAGACTTGCTCGCCCGTCCGATTAAGTAATGCAGTTTCTCTGTAGTAACAGGTGGCGGGAGGCAGCGGGGAATAGCGGGGCTATGGCAATTTAACATGGAAAAGGCGCACAGTTTTTGTGTGTGTTGTATGTTCGTGCATCTAGTTAGAAATTCGAGCGTGTATGTTTTAATATTTTAATAGTATATATTTATTAAGTTAAAATGAATAGTTGACGGTGGACTATTTAAGAATTAACTTTAGCTCTTTGAGTTTGGAATTGGAGTGAAGAATGCGGGAACACCTAAACCCGAAATTAATTTAACGCAGACCACAAAGGGTAAATTTAGGGACTTTATTAGAAAGTTTAAAAATTAAATATATGAAAAAAAATTTATAGAGGGTATTCCAAACTTAATGAGGCTGTTATTGATCTATTTTCTACAATTAAAAACCGAAGAATGAACTTTACGTTTAAGCACTATTGTGTAGGGTCGATAAATGTTGTGTATTTCGATAAATGATACCTGATATGATTTTAAACCATTTTATTCAAGGATTTAAACTAAAAAACACTGAAAATATGAAGAATGCCAACTTGTCAGTCTCGTGGCTCAATTCGTTCTCGTCATAAAACAGTTAACTATTGTTCTCGTCTTGGATGCGCCTAATGACGTAGCCGTAGATGGCGTGGTATTAGACATCATTCGGTTTTCTTGATAACTCGTAGATGGCGGTAGTAGTATTGGACATCATTCGATTTTCTCGATAGCTAGTAGATGGTTTTAGTAGTATTAGTAGTGGACTGTATAAATATTGTTACGAGGGTTGCATGCGACCTTTCTTATTTTCCAAAAGTTGTACTTCCTTGCGTAAAATTAAAAAATAAATAAAAATATGTTTTACCTAACGCATTTTCTTATTACTTTTTTTCTTTCTACATTTAAAACGTCTAGAAAGTAATTGTTTGGTCGTTAGACAAGAATAAAATTTTAAAAATAATTTCACCATACTTGTGAACCCCCTCTATCATAGGGCACTAGCCGCCACTGATCAGGACGTAAACTAATCAGCCCTAAACTCTAGACTCTGTATCCTATTAGTTAAAACAAAAATTATTAAACTTGGTGCCCTAGATAACAGCTTATTAATTAGGACGTAAATTTTGAATATTCGATAATGAATTGGCGTACTGTTATTAGACAGTTTTGCGAACACAACTAATCGAATCTTTAAAAGTGCTGGTCTATTTAGATGCGACAACACCCTCTGTATGTGAAAGTTATACTTAATACCGACAAAAAAGACTACCAATGTTTAATGTTTGTATTTTTTAGGCGGACCACTCAAGATATCACAATAGTCATGCACACCATTTAAGACATCAACCGAAAGAACACAACTCAGTGCCGAACAGTCCGAACGAGACGGATCTGAGCCGAGGGGGTCGGTCTTCGGGGCCCAACTCGGCTCACACTTCGCCCGTAGGGGGCAATCGAAGGGATCATCCACCAATACAAGTAAATAGTCAATATAATTAAATATACGAGGGAGCGAAGTTTTCTCATTAACATTCGCTGAGATTTTTTGTCGTCTCAAACTTAAATAGCAAATTATCATTGTCAATGCCTTCAAGATTGTGATTTGAATTCAGAACGTTGTCGAGAAACATATCAAAGGTGCATACGAGCATTAAAGTATTAATAGTTCGTAAAAAGGCATGATTTATCAAAAATGTCTAGAATTGATTATATAATGTAAATAAACTGCTGGCCATTTGCTTTCGAGCAAGAAAAATTTCGCCTAAATTTAAAAGTTAATATTTTCTGAACCAGATATGACATCGAACTCCGGTTTTAAATTGTTGATAGATTTATCCCTTAGGAAACAATTGCCAAAGTTGGGTTGTCTTAAACTATCAGAAAATTTTATATACAGGGCGTTAAAGAGGACGATGATTTTTGCTCCAATTCCAATAGCATGTAACTTTCACAATAATATTTTTAAATTTTATCACTGTACGTCAATTGAATCACTGGTTCATAGCAAAGAAAGTAATCTGTCAAATTTTTGATATCTGCTATATTTTAAGAGATACCGATTTTTTTGAAAAACTTTGCTTTTTTCAACTTTTTGTTAGCTAGATCCTACTGTGCGTTGTATCGTGCAAACTTTGCAAGTGCTTATTATACCTTATGAAAAGCTTGTTTATGTTCAGTAACAACAATTGTACCTAAATGTTGTGATGTACAGTGGCGTACTTATAATCACTTATATGTCTATGGTGAGATACTCATAAAGCATATTGTATTGGAAAGTACTCGCCCCTAGATTAGGCAAGTTTTTCCTTATTTTTTAGTTTTTCATATCGCGCTACAGGTATATTATACAGTGTCTACAAAATTTTAAAAAGATAATTTTTTTATTTAATTGTTTGAAAAAATTTGTTTATTCATTTCTAACTTTCTAACACGACACTATTCACTATTCACACTATTAATTTGACGAAAATGCGAGACCACACAGGGAAAACATCGTTCAGGAGTTTTTGAGGGAAAGGGCCGCCAAAATCTCCTGATTTAAACGTAATAGAGCATGTTCTCGGCTGAAATTATTAGTGCGATCCAGAGAAAATCCGCCTCAAACTTTGGAGGAACTGGCAGTGGCCATTGAAGAAGAGTGGCAAAATATACCTTTATCAACCTGTTAGTCCTCAGTATGCCACGGCGATGTCAAGAGGTCGTTAATGTACGAGGAGGGCCTACAAGGTATTAATCCCATCAAAATCAAACTAGCATTATTTAATATTAAAGTGCCTTTCAATGTAAGCTTAATTTTAGGAATAGTGTCGTGTTAGAAAGTAAGAAATTAATAAATAAATTTTTTCAAACAATTAAATAAAAAAATTATCTTTTTAAAATTTTGTAGACACTGTATAATATACCTGTAGCGCGATATGAAAAACTAAAAAAATAAGGAAAAACTTGCCTAATCTAGGGGCGAGTACTTTCCAATACAAGAAAATTGTGAGATACTCATAAAACATAGACATATAAGTGATTATAAGTACGCCACTGCACATCACAACATTTAGGTACAACGCACAGTAGGATCTAGCTAACAAAAAGTTGAAAAAAAGCAAAGTTTTTCAAAAAAATCGGTATCTCTTAAAATATAGCAGATATCAAAAATTTGACAGATTACTTTCTTTGCTATGAACCAGTGATTCAATTGACGTACAATGATAAAATTTAAAAATATTATTGTGAAAGTTACATGCTATTGAAATTGGAGCAAAAATCATCGTCCTCTTTAACACCCTGTATATGAAATTTTCTGACAGTTTAGGACAATCCAACTTTGGCAATTGTTTCCTAAGGGATAAATCTATCAACAATTAAAAACCGGAGATCGATGTCATATCTGGTTCAGAAAATATTAACTTTTAAATTTAGGCGAAATTTTTCTTGCTCGAATGCAAATGGCCAGCAGTTTATATACAATATGTTCCATTTAAAAAATTAAAGTTGATACAAGTAGCATTTTTATGATCCACCCTGTCTAATATCTTTATCTTAACAAAAGTGCATTTCTATAAAATTAATTTGGCGGGTTTGTTCGTTGTTTAAGTGGGCGGTATTCTACCGGGTGTTTCAGGAGGAACGCTTACCCCTATAACTTTCATACAGGGTGACAATTTAAAAACTTGAAATGGCCATATATTAGAAACGAAAAACTGAAGAAAAAAACGCAAAAAACAGTTTCTACAAAACGAAGGGGGAACAAAAACAAGCGTATTAGCCCACCCCTATCTGCAACCCCTTGGGAAAACAATAAATGAAAAGACAATTTTGAAATTTTTTATTATTAGTTAATTAAATGTTCAAAATGATTGCTATCAATATCCTGGCATATTAAGAGATATCTCTTAAGAATTCTAAACAGTTTAAGCCTCGGTATTTCGTTTTGGTTTATTTGCTATTTTTTTTTTGTCGAAAAAAAAAATTTGTTTTTAAATATTCGCATTTTATTATCACAGAATTTACCTTAAAGGTAACTTCTACTAGTATTATTATTTTAAGAACAGTTAACTTTCGGTTCAGTTTAAACGAAAAGCAGCACTTCTTATCTTTAACAATGGTGTACAGCACAGCTGAACGGGTAGAAATTATTTTCATTTATGGTTCCCAGGATCAATGTTTTTTAAGAACAGCTCAACGTTTTAACGAAAGGCATCCAGGTCAAAATGTAAGCCCGGAGTATGTTCGCCAACTAGTGGCCAAATTTAAAAAAACTGGTTCTGTCGCGAATATAAAGAGAAATCAACCGAGACTAGCCGACGAAGCAGCGCAAATTGAAATTCTGGGGCAGTTTGCAATGAATTCAACTTTATCAACTCGTCAAGGTAAATTCTGTGATAATAAAATGCGAATATTTATAAACAAATTTTTTTTTTCGAGAAAAAAAAAAAAGGAAATAAACCAAAACGAAATACCGAGGCTTAAACTGTTTAGAATTCTTAAGAGATATCTCTTAATATGCCAGGATATTGGTAGCAATCATTTTGAACATTTAATTAACTAATAATAAAAAATTTCATTTATTGTTTTCCTTAATAAACAGAGAAGAATTTCCTGAAATGTACCTTTCTATGGTACCATTGGAAAGCATTTTTCAAGAGCTTCAAAATGATGTATCACTCGACCCCCTTTCTATTTAAGATTTTAAGGGTTTATCTCACCCTGTCCAAGGGGTTGCAGATAAGGGTGGGCTAATACGCTTGTTTTTGTTCCCCCTTCGTTTTATAGAAACTGTTTTTTGCGTTTTCTTCTTCAGTTTTTCGTTTCTAATATATGGCCATTTCAAGTTTTTAAATTGTCACCCTGTATAGTGTATATTACATAAATAAGATTAGGTGGATTTGTATGTGATATTATTTTGCATTTTATGACAGGACGGACTCCAGTTTGTCACATCCGGTTTAACCGGAAATTATAACAACTTGGGATATTTAAATTGAACTAGGTCATTTCCGGTTAAACCGGAAGTGATAAAATGGAGTTCGCATGTAATAAAATGCAAAGTAATATCACATACAAGCCCACCAAATTTTATTTCTGTAATTTAAACAATAAGAAAGTTATAGGGGTTAGTGTGCCTCCTGAAACAACCGGTATATAAGAACCTGATCCGTTTCTTTATCATAACCCTGTATATCAGGGAAATGTTATAACGCGTGTCTCATGATCTATAGGTTTATTTTACTTTTGCATTGTTCTTTTTTTTATAATAAGTTCCTAGTTTCGGTATTAATTTAATTATACCTTCTTCCTCAGCATTCGCCACAAGATGCGTACGCAGCGAACAGTTTCGTACGAACTAGTCGCAGCGAGGATCAGCTGCAATTGCAAAATAATCTAGGTGGCGCCGTAAGTACAGCAAATTCAGAAGCTGACGAAGATGTTGCTAGTTCACTTAACACGTTGCTGGACACACGGCCCGATTCGGCTAATAGTGATAGTGACAGGTAAGTGCGTATTATAAAAAGTTTGGTTAAAAGTGCCATCGCTTGTGCGGCTTGCTGACTGCAGCCTCATGGCTTATTCTGTGTCATGACCCCAAACCAAAGGAACACGAGAAATAACCTCTATACCGGTTTGACTAACGCGGCAGAGCATTACTTTTTGTAACTTTTCCTTTTACCTTGTGAAGAATTAACTTTTATACCTATTGTGCATTTATCGATAGATTTGTAATATCGTTACATCCCTACGACTGATTTCAGTTCTGGACGGTCGTCGTTGGTTCACGTCATTGGTTGGCAATCAAACCGACACCAGTGCCGGAAGGGTTGCCTATATGACGGCGACAACATTGTGTGCAAGACAACCAACGAGGAACCTTTAAAAATACAATCACCAATTTTTTCACACAAATTTAACTTTTTACTGCATACGTACGTATCCCTAGTTATAGGTCGGTGGTACACATCCATTCAAGGGATATTTTAGTCCTTTAAGGGAGAGTTTACTGTATGTGAATCTGCTTCCTCATCTTCTCCACATAGTCTGCATTCAAAGGTCCATGGTCACAGTTTTCGCGGTGATAAGAGCTCGTTCGCAAAACTACACAGTTTGGTTCCCAGTGGGCCACTTACGAAGTGAAACATGTTTTGGATGACGGAAAATAGATATTCCACTGCCTATTGAAGGAATTTTCGAGAATCCATAGTGGACGAGCAAAGGATCTTATCATTCCTCTGTGACCATGTTAACCTAAACCAGCAACAGCGCCGACCGACCTATCATTCCTCTATGCGTAAGCGCTGACACATAAATGCCAATATTTGAAATATTGCAATTCTTTGTAAGTGATAATCGAAAGTGTCTCGAAATCGGTTCTGGTTTCGTTACACTATTCGGACACACTAATTACTTGTATTTTTACTTTTTTTTTTGTTTAATTGTGTACTATTAATACTTTTAAGTAAAATTAGATGCGGAAAACACACATAAATTCTTAAATTTGAGTTTAAAGGCAAAAATGGTCGTAAAACTGTTGATTCTTAAAATTTACGCTGCGAACATGTATATTTGCAAAATTCGGTATTTTAACAGTGTTGCCACATAGAAAAGCTTTCTGCAATAATACAGTTTTTAGGTTGTTCGGGCTTGTTTATATCGATATAAGATCGCAGTTTATTGTCAATGTAGTTATGTCACGACTAAGCAATATCTTTTAAGAGGGTTAACTGCGATAGAAAGGCCCAAAAATATCCGTTTTTGTGCAATATTTTTTTCCTATGTCGCTAATAAAAGACAACTGGCAACTCTGTTGAAGATGTCACTTTTAAGTCGAACACAAATTTGACATTGCATAACACTGTTGCCAAGAGCAGTTATAGTTTGGCGTTAAAGGAAAAGGAAAGAACAAATCAAAATAAAATGGAAATAGCAAATATAGATAATGTTGACGCAATTACAAGCAAGTATGATGTGGATTTTGCAAAATATTTACAATACAATACATAGGATTGATTAGAGATAATTTTAGATGCAAAACCAGAAATTGTCTTCTCGTATGCACTATTAGGCAGAAAGTTAATGCAAATGCCTTGAATACCTGCTTTTATTGTTGCAAATGCCGGAAAGATTATCCTTTGTTTTCGGGATCTTTTTTTCAAAATATGAATATTCCTGTTAGGCAGATATTTAAACTACACCGGTGGCGACCACAAAGTGGTTGTGTTTGCGACCAGCCTGGCTGGTCGCAAACACAGCCACCGCCGCCGGTGGCCGCTACACGCTGCGGGCACTATGTTGTACACAGTTCTTATGGGCCGAGGGATGGCGTTTTCAGTGGCTCGGTTGAGCTGCACTGAGTCCATAAGAGACGCGTGGCGGAATGAGGTTCCAAAAGCTGTAGCGGGGCGGATTTTCACTTGTTTTACCAGGACACTATCAATTTATGTAACTTTCTTGTGTTTTCTTTTCCCGAATACAGAAGGAAATCGGCTACAAAAGGTGTAGAGGGGGCGCGTTTTCAGTGGTTTTCCCAGGGCACTGTCAATTTATGCAACTTTCTTATGTTTTCTTTTGCCGAATACAAAAATAAATCGGCTACAAAAGGTGTAGCGGGGGCGGGTTTTCACTTGTTTTCCCAAGGCACTGTTAATTTTTGTAACTTTCTTGTGTTTTCTTTAGTCAAATACACAAACAAATCGGCTACAAAAGGTGTAGCGGGGGTGGGTTTTCACTTGTTTTCCCAGGGCACTGTCAATTTATGTAACATTCTTATGTTTCCTGTTTCCGAATAGGAAATCGGCTACAAAAGGTGTAGCGGGGGCGGGTTCCCACTTGTTTTCACAGGGCACTGTCAATTTATGTGACTTTCTTATGTTTTCTTTTTCCAAATCCAGAAGGAAATCGGGTACAAAAGGTGTAGCGGGGGCGGGTTTCCACTTGTTTTCCCAGGATACTGTCAATTTATGTAACTTTCTTGTGTTTTTTTTTTGCCGAATACAAAAACAAATCAGCTACAAAAGGTGTAGCGGGGGCGGGTTTTCAGTGGTTTTCCCAGGGCAGTGTCAATTTATGTAACTTATCCTAACTTTCTTATGTTTTCTTTTTCTACAACCATATCTTTCCATTACATTTTCAAAAATTGTTAAATTCCGTGGGTGCTCAAGTGTAGTCATTACACAGAACCTTTACTTTTTATTTTTGTTATAAAATTATAAATCCGGCAACATCGCTGAAATTGTTGGGGTCAGAACCTTGTCAAATCACTCAAAAACCATAAAATCAAGATTTTTATTAATTAATTTCTTAAAAATTACTGAGTATTCCGCAAATTTTTTTATTGAATATTACTACTAAAAATGTATACTTTTAGAAAAAAATAGTAAAAATTTAAAATTCGTGTGTCCGAATAGTGTAACGGACCCTCGGTTCTTAATACAACTTATCATTCAATGGTAGATATAATTTGTGGACGAATGAGCGCTGTAACATAAAATAGTTTCCTACCTTCAACCTACAAAAGCAAACAAACTATTTCATATTTTGCACATTATTTCTTTTATGTTATATAATGTTGCCGTCGAAATTGATGTTTTTGCCACTCAAATAGCTATACATTGATTGTATTAAACGTATTTTACTGATCAACCTCAGTTTAAGGGACCTTTTATAATATGGTAACATTTTTACTTACATTAATAAAATTATTTATTTTTTATAATTGCCCACGAAGTTTAGCACATTACAGGGAATATTGATCAATAATATTGCAATACAAATAATTAACATAAATTATAAAACCAACTATTAAAATAGTACAAGAGTAGTCCATAGTCTCAGTGGCTTAAGTATAGTAAGGGAAGAATGAATGACTGTCTGAACCACAAAGAATGTGTAATGAAGTAACGCGCGGATGCAGTGAGGAGGGTCATGGGGGGAGATCTCAAACCACCACCACCACCATTTAAGTTTGGGCACTATTAGCTCATAACCGGCACTCTAATCAAAAACTTGCACTCTTCTTGTTTTGTCTAGGATTGTATCAAAATTTGTTAAAAAATGCTGTGTTGTCATTTAAGAAAATAATAATAATTTTAAATAGCGCCCCATCTGGCATCAACGCGTTTATTTTTTTCACATATTTTACTTAGTTGAACTATTTCCTAAAACTTTACTTCAGGAACTAATGTCTTCTTTTCAAATAAAAAAGTTAGCCTATGTCAAGTTTAAAAAAAAAAACCTGTATATACTGTTTTGACTAACGTGGCAGCGTATAACTTTTCCTTGTATGACCCCTCCCCCAAATCCACAAACATAATGTAGGGGAAAACGACATCTGAGAGGAACCAGAATTTAAAAAAAAACAATAAAAAATAAAAAAAAATATAAAAAACATTCAAATTCGTTACACATTCAAATGTGTGCAACTGTAACATAGTGGGATATAGCCGGAGGAACTTGGTAGTTTTAATGCTTCACAAAGGTCACACATAAAGGGGAAGGGAAGGGGTAGGAAGACAAAGGGTGAATGTTTCTGGTATTATGGTTGTCTATATCAATACATTTTATAAATTTTATCCACGATTTTTATTTCGCTATTAATGACATGACGGAATCCTACTTTAATTTGTTTGAACTATTTCGATCTAGACATTCTTTTGGTTTATTTAAATTTAAAGTAAAGTTTAGTTTTTAATAATTTATTAATTTCGTTCTGTAGTATTTTTAAGCGTTTAATATTGTGGCACATGCAGTGTGGTACGGAATGACATGTCATCTTTAATACAATTTGACAGTATATTAAAGTTCTTTTTAACTCGCATCTAAAGGAATAGAAGGTAGTCTACCACTTAACGCGTCAATTGACCCCAAATTAATTTAAAACATGGTATTTTTAAGGTTTAGCTTAACGTTAAGGCTACCTTAGCTAAGGTCTAACTGAAGGTAACATTCAAATATCGACCCTAAGGGCCGATATTTCAAAGTCACCTTCAGGTACAGAATGACATGAGTCATCCTTAACACAAGTTTGACAGTATATCTAAAGGAATAAATCTGTAAGAACGTGGTAATCTTCCAATCAACGCACCAATTGACCCCTAAATTAATTTTTTAAGGTTTAGCTTAACGTTAAGGCTACCTTAGCTAAGGTCTAACTTAAGGTAACAATCAAATATCAGCCCCAAGTCATATAAATATCCAACTATAAATACTAAAGGGCATTTATAAGAAAAGCGGTTGTTGATGCTTTTAGGAATCGAAACATCAGAAAATATACTTGTGTGATATACCGTCGAATTGCAAATTGGATCCTCTTCGGAGATATGGAGAAAAGATTCCCGGTCCGTATTGAAAATATTCGTGTTTTGTGTTTTTATTTGAATTGGTAGTAATAACTTAAACCTCAAACGTCATTTTAAGAAAAGTTAAGTGCGATTGATAGAGAATGGAAAGCCATAACTTTTTTGTATGAAACAAATTTTGATCAATCAGTGATTTTCGAGGTATTTGGATAAAAAATATTTCCCTTAATCTCTAAAACTAAAAACTATTTGACAACACTGTAACCACATTATAAATGATCACTAAAATATAGCAATAGTGATCCACCCTATTTAAGGCACCCTGGTTAGTTATGGTTGCAAAGCAACAAAATCAAGGAAATCACCTGGTAAGGCATGATTATGGAGCGCATAAGGAAAGTTATCTCAAAATTCCATCTTCAAATTTCCCAGGGAATGTGGGATGCCCCTCAACTAAAATTCAGTATTGCATGCATGCACAAAGATGTATCCATACAAAAATGTGAATAAAAAACTGTTTAAGACAATCCCTGTTTCCACAATTAATATTTTTTAGGATTGTTTGGACGTACAACGCCCCAATATCCGAACTTCACAAGCTGGGTCACACGCTCTCTAACGGAAGCAGTTCGTCGCACAGCAACACCTCCGCCTCGAGCAGCCCGTTGCATTCGGGATCCCCTAATTCCCCCACCTCTGTGTCTTCCTCGGTGATGTCGAGCCAATCTGGCTCGCGTCGCTTACCTTACTCTTTGACCAATGGACCTCAGCAGCAACAAACGTTCGACTATAGTGTTTCAGAAGGTAAGTAGAGAGTTGTAAACAGCATATTACGCATGAATGGAATCGTTACGCACGCAGCCGCTATGCGAGTTCGTATTCCATGACTGCGTAATTGCATTACAACTCGAATTATGTACCGTTCTTTACCTACGATCATATTTCTTAATTTTAAAACACAATTTGGGTTTAATATTTCCTTTGACAATTTTTGTTAGAAAATTGTTGTCGTAATTTTAAAAAGGTTACGTTTTAACGACGTCAATGGACGCATTCAGCAGAACCCATCGATTTGTAAGCGATTAGTAATCATCTGCTGAATGCACAAAAAAAAATCGATGGGAAATCGGATGCCATTTTTTCCATCGAATTTAAAAAGCGATTTGTGATTTGACAGCGATTTATGTCAGTTTTGCTTGTCAGGTTGAGGAGTAAAATTAATAAGAAATAAGGAAAGAGTGACTTATAATTATAAAAACATATTATACATAGTGGTGAGCGATATCGTGATTTTTCAATCACGTTGTTGTGTAATATATTTTTTTTACATGTGCCCCTAAAGTGCCGCTTTTCATGCATGTTCTCTTCACCGAAAGTGGCGTTTTCCAAGAGAGTGGGCGGGAAAGTATCGAAGCGAGCGGGATAGATTTTTCCCGCCCGCTTCGAGTCACCATATGCTCATAAATAAATAAAACCAGAATTGTCGGTGCGGGATTTGAACCCGCGACCCTCAGATCGCCAGGCGGACACACTACTCACCGAGCCATACTACAAGCGATAATAAATAGCGGATTATATATAAATTAAATTGGCAGTTATTTTAGAAAGATGCCGAGTGCGGGATTTGAACCCACAACTCTCAGATACAAGGCGTACGCTATACCACTAGGCCACCTAGCCTATTTGTCAAAAATAATAAATAGATATTTATATTCTCCATGCGCGAGTGTTTACATGTCATGTAGACAGGAAAACTGTCTGAAGAATTTGTTTATTTATTTGGCATTAAAGCTTCGGAGCACTTGTAAAAAAAAAATACGGTACATATCTCGGGCCGTCGGAGGCTTTTCCGCATCTCGTCCGTAAAAGCCTCTTTTCGGCCCTTGATACGTAATGTACTATTACACATTTTAGTTTTCTTTTGTTACAGTTCTTTTAGTAGTAAAGTAGTATACATAATAAATAAATTTAAATCCATCGACCATCACCCACTCTCTTACGTATATTATCTAGTTAATATCTCGCTTAGCAGTGATAAAAATGTATAAACCGTGATCACGTCACGCTTTATTTTCACTGATATCAAATAATAACAATCACGTTTCACAACGTTATTGAAAAATTACGATATCGCTCACCACCTATCACCCTACAAATATCTAGGAATTTAATTAAAAGTCCCCTGGCCAGTGCTGCCAGATCGAAAATGACAAAAACGGTAGATTCGACATTTAAAAAACGGTAGATTACGGTAGACGGTGCACGGTACCACATAAAATAGATTTTTTTAAATAAAATACTAAGAAAAAAGGTAAAATTAAACACAAATAGAAAACGGTAGGCGGTACACATAAAGAATTTTGTTTAGCAAATTACTAAAAGAAAACATAATTATTCTAATGATAATTTTGAAAGGGAAAACCTACTAAATTCAATTTTAATTTCAGTCGTTTTGCTTTTGCTTCTCATTTTTACGACTCTCAAAAAGCGGTAGACTACCGTATTTTCATTTTTTATGACTCTCAAAGCGGTAGTTCTACCGTAAAAGCGGTAGCTCTGGCAGCACTGCCCCTGGCGACTGGCAGAGGACAACAAAAATTCGCTTGAACATGTTGTCAAGCAGGTCGAAATGACACCTGTCACACGAACCAAAACTATTTCAACAAAATTTCATATAGTATTAAAAAATTTCCTGGGTAGGAAGGAACCTACAGCGCCATCATTTGACTGTTTTCACAACTATTTCTGTCTGAGCAAGTTTTTTACTTCCTGAAGTTGAGCTGGGCCCCCGAAATTAAAATTTAAAAATATGACGCACGTTCAAAAGAGATGAAAGTTATCAGCTAGCATTAGTATTTTTTAAAATACAGTTTCCGAGTGGAATGAGTTTGATTTTTGATTCATTTTTGTGAGATTTAGAATCTGTAACGAATAAATTAGGGATTGAACAACGCTGACATGTATGTATATGTGGCAAAAACTTGAATATTTTTTTTATTATTCCATAATTTTTTACAAAACTTTAACTTTCCGAATCCAGTTTCAGATTAGAAAAAGAATTGAATATATAATTAAATCGGTCGGGATTTAAAAGTTTCTAATCCTCCTCTTAAGAATATTGAACATTTTGAATATTTTTACCCAAATTTGCAAGCATGCTAATCAAATATTTATATTGTGTATATAGTGACTCCTTTTCCGCCATTTTGTCAACATATATTTCGTACTCGGGATAATTCTTTGGTTGGGAATCGAGAATATAGTTCCCAGAACCAACCGTTTTTCAGAATTTGGCGTTTGAGAATCGCTCGACGTGTTTTGCAAAAAATATTTGAAAATTTCGCACTAAATATCTAAGTAATTTTTATCACTAAAGACATCGACGATCATTTCTGATAGTTTCTGATATTTTATGGCCCTTATAGTTAAAATAATTAATTGTGCTCCTAAAACAAATTTTTATTCCAGCTATATCGAATATTTCGAGCCCCGAGTACCACGACGACGACAGCCTCGGCATCCGCGATTGCGTCATGGAGATCAGCGACCATAGCGACAGCGACAGCACGTTGTTGGGGCCGGAGCCGGGACGACTGCGGGGGGCGGCGAGGGCGGCCGAGGGAACAGCACAGGGCGACCATCGGATCGTGATCCAGGTGCGAGGACCGCAAGAAAAAAAGGCGCAGGGCAACGGGGACGCGATGCTGGGGCAAGGAGGGGAGCAGGTGCTACAGGTGCTTACGGTGTTTTAGCTTAAATTAAAAGTATGCTAGGCGCATGCGTCGCCTAAGCAACGTTCTAGGCGACAAACTAAAATAGATACGTCCTTAAAATATAATAATCCTGCTTCTCAATGTATTTTATTGTTTCCACTTGATGAGTTGGTGTGTTTGTGTCCGGTGAGCTTGTTAGTTAGTCCCTGAATAAATTAAATATACAGGGTGTTTCAATAAACATGTGCCATCGCTCGTGTGGTGATTCCTTACCCAAGCATAAGAGAAATTGTTCCTATCAACATTGGTCGGTAGATGATTTGTTTGAAAGATACATGGTGTTCGGGTTTGTTCGTTTTTCTATGCTTTTAAGATTTGTCCGAAAGGATTCTAATAAAATTTGGGTTAGGAAAAGTACCTACGTAAAATAGCACATATTTTAGCACTAAAAATGTATGAATAGCATACTAGTTATTTAAATTTCGAACTAATTGTGCTATCAAAATGTGAAAAAGTCAGTGTTGTACCTTTTTTTTTTTTAAATTTTGAAAACGCCAAAGAAATTCAGAAATTTTAACACCCTATCGCCATACGAGCGATGGCCCATATGTTTTGAAACACCCGGTATATGATACAGTTCCGAACCACCATATCTTTGGACTTAAATGGAGTGGCGGCTCGTGATATATTTTTTAGGGGAGGAATGAAATGTTGTGAAGGTACAAAAGTCGTGAAAAGTTTTTTGGACCATGTCCAAATGTTGCTAAATTTGGTCAATAATTTTTGGTAAATGCTATGTTATAATTTAAAAAGCGGAACATTTTTACCTGATGTCACGACAGAAGAACAAAAGTATTGGACGACACAGGAGTCTGAAACAGGGACGGAAGGGAATGCTAGATAAAAAACAATTAATTTTTCTTTTAAGCGTAGGCGTGCTAAATGCATTTCGAATCAACATTTCCTAAAATACTAACAGCAAAACACCGTATTGAAACAATAAAAGGTTTTCGCTCCGCCATTGGTGGTTGACAGAAGTTGTGATGTGGACTTCATGCCATAATAAAAGGCTATTATCTACAGTCGGTTGCTAGATGGTGCTTTTATTAGGGATATTGCACACGAACTGAGAGTAAACAGAAATACAGTGTTGTTGGCAAAACAATAAATAGCAAGGCATCGAACTATTTTTAGGAAAGCCGTTTCAAGTTCCCATAGTATGTTTGCTAATGATGAAAATAGAAGAATACTAATTATCAAGAAGTAATAAACAGGAATGTTGTATGACATATTAAAAAAAAATTGTTGCTACGACAAATTTTGTGTTTGTATATTTTTTTACTTTCTGTTAAATTTCTTTTATTATTCAGTTACATACTTTAAATCAAGCATTTGACTTTTTCTTAATAAAAAAATGGCCAAATACATTTAGTTCCCTCTATAAACTTCCGCTCAACTTTATAAACCAAGTAACATATTTCGATGCCACCTCTTATCGCAAAATACAAAACTTAAATTATGTAACCTAGGTTACTTTCTAATAGTTAGGTGTTTTTACCTTTACAGCTGTCGAGCACCTTTTATGAGATATGTATTTCCGTTCCCACTTTTGAGATTTTGCTGTCCTAGTTTTTTATCGGCTCGATGGTACAGCTAATATGGTCTTATCTTTTCCTATGTCTTTCGATTGATTCAGATACATTTTTAATATTTTTCTTACCCGCTACTGCCTTTTTTAGGGTTTGTTCGGGTTTGTTCCACTACCCGTTAAGCATTGACGTTTTTCATACCAGGCACTGACAAAACAGCGATTCGGTTTACCAACTAATTATTGTTAAGTCTTTCTAAACTTTTATTCCCATTTCTAAAAATCAGATTATTAAATTCGATAAACTGCTCCTTAACAGTGGCCAGCTTGACGTTTGTCGCCCGTTACTTTATCGTTCACGATTTGTCTCTCGCGAGAAATCGCTCGCAAGGGGGCGACTCCCTTTCATACCTAACGATCAATTTATTCCAAAAATATCGGTTTGTTTCGGAGGCAAGACACTGACACATGGGGGAGACAAGGTGCGCTAAATTAATGAAGCGAATAAGAACACGGGGTGCGTTGTTCCCAGACGTTGAACAATTGAATAATATTAGAGACGTTTTGCAAAATGTATATAGGAAAACTATTGTAGAATTTTAAAGTTTATATTTAAAAAATTAATAAAAATAAGGTTTATTATTTCATTTATTTATTTGTAATAGGGGAGGTACTGCCTCCCTCGACGAGCCGCCACTTCTTAAATGCTTTGTTTGGGTATGTATTTTAATAGTGTCAGTTTATACAACAAATTCTTAATTGCATTTCCATAACACCATGTAATTATAACTTAAAAATGTATCTTTAAGAAAAGTATTCACTGCTAATTACATTATTTAGAATATAACAATGCTAATAGGCCTAACATCACTGCGTTTCAACTAAATATTAGCATTAGATATTTTTGAAACGTAAAAACATAATTCAGCGCTTGCTTTTTCTCAAAAATAATACCTAGATTAGCCAGTTGGGAGATTTTTGCATTTTCAGAATTCCTGTTAATTTAAAGCACTACTTTATTTACATTTACTATGGTGCAGTGTATGCTATGCTAAATTATGATTGCTTGGCTTCATTGAATAATTTTTTAGCTTGGCAGGTTTTCCACTCGGTCGTCTTAGAATTGCAACGATATAATTCAGATGTCTAGGAAGCGTAATTGGTTTATTATTATCAGAGAGACCAAAGACATGCAACTTTTCCACCTTCTTCATTAAAATTTTTTATCTAATTTAACAATTTTGCAGTAAATTTGGGTTTTTCCGATTAAAATTTTTAACCTGGATGTTGCTGTTGAAGCAGTTTATTTTATTAATATCAACAATACATCCTAAAATACTTTTATTTCTTCATAAAATTGAAGGAAACATAAAAATAGAATTATAATTCAATTTGACAATCCAATACAATTATTGATTTGTTCTTATAGTTCCCATTTTAATCCCCTTAAGAGTTAAACCCTTTCCTGAATATACTGCATATATACCGGGTGATGCATCGGTGAGTTAAACATAAGAAATCCCATGTAATTTTTCAGGTGGCTGAATATTTTCTCCCCTGTACATTTTATAGGAAAACTCCATTATAAGTTCTTCAAGAGGTCGACATGGTGAACCCATGTGCCAAGTTTGACTACATTTTGATGAGCCAATCCTAAGCTATTCAATTAAGCGTGGTGGCAAAGCCACGAAACTCTCATAGTTCAGGTAATACAACAAACACCTGCATATTAAATTTTAACATTGACATCACGAAAATTAGTGTCAGTTACAATTATTTTCATTATTCGTTACATTCAGCTTTACGTTAATTTTTGGTAATAACGTGATAAAAATTATTTGCTGGTGTTTGCTGCATTACCTGAACTATGCGAGTTTCGTGGTTTTTTTCATCACGTTTAATTGAATAGCTCAGAATTATAGTCAAAGCCGAAAAGTGGGTTTACCATGTCCGCCTCTTCAAGAAGTTATAATGCGGTTTTTCTATAAAAATGTACAGGGGAGCCAATATTCAGCCACCAAAATTGCTATGTTGAACTCAACGATGTATCCCCGGTATATGCACAGTCATATTTTCAGAACGTGATATTCTCGTAATTTAATATTTATTTTTATTAATATCTTAGGAAACTAATAACGAACAGGAAGGTAGAGAGGAAGAAAACAAGTCATCCCCTCTGTCTTCCGAGGATGAGAGCGATGTGGAGAGTCTCCATAGTTTCCATTACTCCCCTAAGGCTGTGGACATGCCCTCGGCAATTAGGTTAGCCAAAAGATTGTACAGTTTGGACGGGTTTAAGAAATCCGACGTTTCGAGGCATCTTAGTAAAAAGTAAGTAGAACTATTTTAAATTAACACAGAAGTCGAACAAACCCCGAAGACGCCTCATACAGGGTGTCTAGAATGATACAACAGGGTCATTCACGGTGAGTGGCATCTTTCAATTGTATGTAAAAATTCTAGTAACTTTTGTTGCCGTTCCTGAGATAAAATGATGAAAAAAACCATATCAGGTGATTTGACCTTACGTTATAACTAATGCAGTTAATGATCTAAAAATATGAAGACATTTAGAAAAGGCATGTCTTTTTATGTCATAAATACTAGATATCTTTTATACAAGGTATTTTAAAAATTATTCCTATGATGAATTTATCATTACGTGTAGAATTACATTCTTTATCTAATTCCTAAACAATTGTTAACCCTTCCCGTTTTGTCGACTCGCTGTTGGTTAAGTTTAGTTATCGCAGTGTTTTGTAAATTTTGAATTTAAAAAAATTAAGATTTGATATATATAGACCCTTAATATAGATAGGTTTAGTGAATCAACACAAATGTATACAGTGTGTCCCAGGATAAGCGAACCTATAGGTGTAAAGGACAAATGTCAGGTCTTGACCGGAGCATATTTTTATTTTCTGTCTAGGTAAAGTGCTTCTTTTCACAAAATATCGAAAAAACGTATTAAGAAAAGTTGTTCGGAATTCAAAATCATGCAAGTGTGCCGATTTTAATAACCATCAGTCTACATTGTTTTTTTTTTTCATTCTATACAATATTTTCCCAGAAAGAATTTTAAAACTTTCTAAACGGCATATTATTAGGCACGTAAATGCGCAACTTTACCTCCATTTAACCCACTTCGTATCTTCTATCTATTATCTACCTAGGAACCATCAAGATGATTAGGAGAAATATCAAGTTGCTACAAGGCCTTAGTTACTTTGTTATATTGTATATTTGTAATATTACTTTATAAAAGAGATTTATCATTATTACATTTTTTTTTGTTTTAGCAATGACTTTAGCAGGGCTGTGGCAGAAGAATACCTAAAGTATTTCAGCTTCGAAAAAGATACCCTTGATATAGCTTTAAGAAAGTTCCTTAAACAATTCTCCCTGACCGGCGAAACGCAAGAGCGGGAAAGAGTTTTAGTTCATTTTTCGAAAAGATTTTTAGACTGTAATCTAGGATCCTTTAATTCTCAAGGTAAGTGAAAGAAAAATATTTTATTTCTACTTCTCTATTAGAATCTACTTACGCACTATCTACTGTTACATAATATATAAATATTACGTAACAGTTTTGCAAATCACATTACCCTTGATATGCCAAAACTGTCAATATTTCCAATAGATTTTATGCAAAGTGATGGCTGTTAATTCCATCGGGTCGCCTGGACAACGTAAATGTCCAGAAATTTTAAACGTCAACATTTTTAATTTGGATATTTTTGGGTAGCGTTTGAGTTACTACCATATTCAGATTGAAGGAACGCCACGGGAAATTACATTACAAGCTGCTTCTGTAGCAAATAATTTACTACCAGTGTATCAAAAATGTATTGACTACTGATAACCATGTGAGTGCCGACTCAAAATGTTTTATTAGCATATTTCGATAATTTAACATAAAAGTAAATATAGTCCTAGAAAAAGTATAGTACACAACTCGAGTGGTAAGCCTATTAACACATTTTTCCGAAGTACGGTACTCGCTATGTTCGTACCGTAAGTTTCGAAATCATGTGTGATAGGCTATTGGTATGTAATATACTATTATAGCGTTATATGCTTACACCGTTCATTATTGCATAAATGACATTGCCATTATTATAGCTACAAGTGATTTAAACAAACCCGAGGATAGACTATTGTAATTGTGGAACTTTCTGGAGGTTTTATAATGTCTTCCTTAGAAGGGAGCTAGATTGTTATAGCTACAAGTGATTTAAACAAACCCAAGCATAGACTATTGTAATTGTGGAACTTTCTGGAGGTTTTATAATGTCTTGCTTAGATAGGAGTTAGATTGTTATAGCTACAAGTGATTTAAACAAACCCGAGCATAGACTATTGTAATTGTGAAACTTTCTAGAGGTTTTATAATGTCTTGCTTAGATAGGAGCTAGATTGTTATAGCTGCAAGTGATTTAAACAAACCCGAGCATAGACTATTGTAATTGTGGAACTTTCTGGAGGTTTTATAATGTCTTGCTTAGAAGGGAGCTAGAAGAACAATCGTAGTTTTCACGAGAATGTTAATATTTATGCTATTTGATTGAGATAATCCACTTTGTAACTTGCGAAGGTTAAATATACTGTCTTTGTATGGTTTAGAGGTGGGTCGCTATCGCCTAAGCTGCTACTTTATAACAGTTATTTTATGGAAGTAGCTATTCGATGCTACTCGTTTTTATAGCTGCTACCGACCGAGCGCCGCGCCATCTAATTCAATAAATACGAGCAGCAAGCAAGAAAGCTATTAGTAAGTGGACTGCAGAGCGAATTCGCGCTGTTCGCTTCTTCCAACTGCTTATTTTTCGCAATGTTCTATTGAAAATCAGCATACTTTGCCCATTTATCAGGAACATTGACATTAAAATTAGATTATGATTATTTGTATGTTTCGGTAAACTATTATTGTATTTTTGATACTATTACTATAATTAATTACGGATACAATCAATGGTCTCGTTAAAATATCGGAACAAACCTAAAATATTGATATTTCTTTATAATAACACCAATCATCAAACATCAATTGGACAAACATTAAAATAATCAACGCTGCAAAAGAAATAATTAACATAACGCGGCTGCAAACAAAGTAAAAAAATACTTCCGTAGCAACAATCCACAGTCCAGACAGTGGATTCGTAAAACTTCTTTTAAGCTGCTTTAAAATAGCTGCTTTTTAAAAAAGGCAGTAGCTGCAACTGTTATTTACAAGTAGCGATTTTGCCCACCTCTAGTTCGATTGGTAGAAGCAGGAGATTGTTTGCGAACCATTCTATTATCTTTCTTAAATCGTTGCTTGTTCCACTTCTTCCCATATTTTTCCTTCTATAAATATTGCTCGCATAGAATATTTGTTTGTCATATTTTTATAGTATTTTTAAAAAATATATATATTTGCAGATGCGGTGCATACCTTGACGTGTGCCATAATGCTGCTCAACACTGACCTCCACGCGCAGAACATCGGCCGCAAGATGACCTGTAACGAGTTCATCGAGAACCTGACGGACTTGAACGAGGGCGAGAATTTCCCGAGGGACGTGTTGAAGCATCTCTATCAAGCCATCAAGAGCCATCCTTTGGAGTGGGCATTGTAAGTGTAATCTAAAGAGTAACGCCGTAACACAACAAACTCCTGGAGCGACTAAAGTAACTTCTTATTTTAACGTGCCCTGTATGATATTCTATTCCAATCTTATTACTTTTAAATTAATTTTACAAGAGCTTAACGCCACTTTATAAACTTACAGTTGCCGTTCGCAGTTCCCGTTCATAAACTGCAATTTGTAAACTTTACCGTTCAAAGGTAGGTAAAAGTATGCGCGACTTTTCAATCAGCTATCTAGTCTTGTTGATGTTGAGATTCCATTATTATATAAATGAAAATTAGAGAAAATTATTTATTAACCTTTTAAAAATGGGATAAAACGATATAAAGTGGATGTAAACACAACGTATAATTACGGATAAATGACATTAACCAGCTGTTAAAGTAGTCATTCAGCGTGCTAGCTTCCGATTGGTTGTATTCGGGCAACGGCAAGACTTAAAGCTTCGTCAAGTCCGAACAGGAAGGAGGAACGGGAGCGGCAACGGGAACGGCAACTGTAAGTTTATAAATAGGCCAATGCAAACAGTATGATTTAAGAGGCGCCGGCAGCGGGAACTGCGAACTGGAACGGAAAAGTTGATAAATTGGCCTTTATACTCGTGTAAATATTTCCTTTAAAAATGATTTTAAACCATAAAGTTATTCAGAATGTGGTCACTTTTTTTGCACCGCCGTGTATTTGAACACACACACACTCTCTCTCACTTGGAAAATCGTGGCGTAATTGGATATGCATACATTCTGGGTTCGATTCTCATCTGGTCCATAAAATTTTATCGGAACCCTGCTAAACATTGTTTCAATTTCTTTCAATATTGAAAAATTCTCGCTTTTTGATTATAATAATTCTAAAATGGGTTTTCATTGGAACATATCTTCCATAACGGCTGTATTACGTCTAAATTTCAAATTCTTTAAATAATTTTGCGTATTTCAACTTTCACTTCACGCCACTGCTTTATTACTTTATTAAAGGGATGACGAACAAGAAGAGGGCGGCCAAATTCATCTCAGGAATCATGACGGCATCAACCTAACCGGGAACCCGTTCTTGGACATACCGAACTCATCGAATGCAGTAGAATATAAGAAAGGATACGTTATGCGAAAATGTTGTTACGAGGCGAACGCCAAAAGAAGTGAGTATGATTTGTTAAATTTATTTCTAACATATTTAAACTTTCTTAACGTGGCTTTCTCAATGTCCAGTTAACTATAGTCGGATTCAATAAAATATAAATCCCTAGCTAGTAATTTTTTGCTACTATGTTCTTTTCTAGCACTGCTTAGGCGGTATCAATGAATTCGTCATAGTCAATATCAAACAAGGCATGAGTAGAAAAATGTTTTGACTTTTTTTATGTAATATATCGCTAACTGGCTCCCCTGTATGATATCGAATCGATTTTATCATTGTACTATGGAGATTGAATACATTGGGTTTCCGTAAACTATATCCAAAATTTCAACTTTCCATGATGCCAGGCCTGAAATTTACAAGTGTTTAATTTAGATCATGTTTTCTATATTAGCCAGATCATTTTTTATCTTGGAAACTTTGACATAGACACAGGAATGCTATAAGAAAATATTATTAAATCTAAATGGTGATTCTAGAAACTTAAAAATATACTGGTGTTCCATTTTAAATAACAAGAGTTGCTACAATTATTCGGTAGATGTGCGGCAACGCCGCAACGCTGAAAATATTTTAGATCGATGCAGCAGGTCTGTAAGTGTCTTTATATAAGACGTCAAATTTATATATTCATAGACCGTGAATCTCCCTGTATGGTATACATCAGAGGTTCTCAAACTTTCGTATTATGCTCGATTTGACAACATTGCTATCCCCTAACATTTCCTTCGTGTGCTTTACCCGAACCCTCGCCGTATCCACCGACAGGTGTCGCGTTTCCTGAATTATAAAGAAGTAATAAAATATTTAGTTTTATTGCTTTCGTTTGATGAAATATTTGTAATTTTAAATAAATGTTAATAATAACTAAATTCGTGTATTTTGCCTTGACAACGCCCTCTATCCCCTGCAAAGATGTCTAAGATATCGTTTAGAATAGAGTATGTTAACTAGACATTGAGAAATCCAGCATTTGAAATAGGTCAGGTTTCAGAGGTATATAAAGTTAAATAATAAACGTTACATTGAAAATAACAAGACTATTAGATGGTTGTAGATTTTTAAAATTAGCTCATACAATTTAGGTAAAATAACATAAAATGCATGGTAATTAGTGGAGTCGTTCTGGCGAAATAACTCAGCCGGTTCTGATGCTACAAAAAAATGTGAAGGGCAAAATTGTAGAGCTTGACAGAGCGCGTAAGCTCGAACAAACCGGACGCCGTGGTGGGGCAATGAGGAGGAGAGTTATGGGGGGGGGGGGGGGAATATTACATAAATGCTAATAAGTAGTTTATTAATCGAGCTACGGGGATCAGGCCGGCTACGGGGGGAGATTGGCGAAAAATTTTTATTTTCGCAAATGCGCGCTTGTCGCGGCATACAAGAAATGGCCACTATTTAATATCTCGGAAAATACTTTAGATATTATGTTCAATTTTGGTATGTATTAATAGGATATAGAAACACATATTTTAGTTAGAAAAGTTATTCAATTGTTCCACCAGTGGCGTTCCTGCAAACATGTCATCTGATATTTTTTACAAAAAATATGGTATGAGCAGTTAAGTTACACTAATTTTTCACAATAAATAAAAATGCCGCCTAAAAACCGACATAGTCGAATATTTTTTGTGTGTTGAAACATGCATCTACTGACAATTTGCTCTAGGAGCAACGCCGGGCCGGGACGTCGATGCGAACTAAGTATTATTTTCCTCCATGTTGACTTATTTTTTTTTGTATTATGTACTTTTTCCAAAAATAAAAAGTTTCAAGTGATTTATTAGCTCTATTGGTGTGTGACCTATAGTCATGGTATAAATAACTAACAGATAAGATTCCACGCCGATGGAGACGTGACTTGTGACGTCATCATGTGAGTGATTTTTATATCTCTTATGGCGATTTATAATTGCTGTCAGCGTTTTTTAACTCTATTTTAAAGGTATTAAAAGGTTTTAAGCATTTAATAGTATATGAAATGAAGGAATAATACCATAGTGTTTAGGTATATTTATTTCATGAACATACAACAAAGATTAAAGTTAAGATATGACCTAAGTAGTTATAAACAAATTAAACTATTAAACTATTTTTTTTAAATAGTCCATCTCTCAGCGGAGTGAAATTATGAAGAGGTAAAGAAACTCATAGTAGTCTGCTTCAGTAGTTAAATAAACAATATTTTAATTTCCATACACGTTTCGAAGGTATATCAATAACTTCAGTGGAAAATACTTAAGAAGTAAATGTTAACAAAATAAAAAAAACCGTATCCATTCTAATTTTTTGTTTGTATCCTTAGGAAAGAGGAAACACCTTATGTTTCATTAAATTTCTTTGCCTGGTTATCCATATCACGATCGAACACAGCGCACCTCATTTTATTCAGTTATTTATTTTAATAACCACACACAAATAAGAAATAATTCCGGTGAACGCTCAAAATTTCCATGGAAAACTATGGCAAACGGCACTACGTGGCGACCAGTGTTGCCAGAAATCTTTGATCAAAAGTAATAGGTTGACGGTTCAAAACCTAATACAATAATAAAAAAACAGTGTCAGAGTAAGAAGATTACGACTTTCTTATAATATGGGGGCCACCTCCAGATTGAACATAAATTTCATATGGGGAACATCTAAAAAATTGTTAAAATAGTAAATTATTAGAATTGTAAAAGACTGACAACTGGTGGCAACGAGCAGGGGTTGCCGAGCAGCTTCTTCTTCAGGTTCCAAGGGCGCGGCGGATGTTTGAAAAGTTTGTCGGAATTGTTTCTTATTTTAGTGGTATTTTAGCAGTAATATGTGTTATATTTCTATGAAATGAATATACGTAAATACTTGTCATATATTATTCTTTCATTTCACATACCGTTAAATGCGTAAAACCTTTTAATACCTTTAAAATAGAATTGAAAACGCTAACACCGTATAAATCTCCATAAGAAATTTAAAAATCACTCGCCTCGTGTCCTCTCTGCGCGCGGCCCACGAATTTGGAACGGTTAGATACATAATTATCTTACCTGTAGTTATTTGTATCATGACCTATAGTCACTTACCTCGACGATCACCTATAGTCAAAGTTGGCTTTGCCATATATACCCGCTATATCGAATGTTAATTATTAACCTATTGCTTAAACATGGGTTTGTTCATGGTTGGTCAGTAAGATGAATGATAGCTTATTCCCAACCGATACATGACCGATATATTACCAAATTGCCTGTAATATTCAAATTTAAGTACATTTAAACAAGCCTGACGCCTGACCTATAATAATTTCTGTATATTATCGCGATTAGTTTAATATTTATAGATATAAAACAGTCTCAATTTGAAATCTTCCTACCCTTAACATCTTGTTATTAAAAATCAGAGAGACACATCAAGTTGATTGTGAAGGGGGAGGCTTTTAAACCCCCTTTGTGGGAGGGGTAGACGTTACCCTTAAAATCTTAAGGAAGGGGATCAAGTGGCACACCATTTTACAGGTCGTTTAAATCTCTTTCCAGTAATACCATTATTTATTAGTTTTGACTAGTAGTTTCCAAGAAAACTCGTAATTAGAACTTACCTTACCTATTTATGGGGGCAAAATCACTGTCATTTTTGGAACGGATTTTTTTGGAATCTACTACTCAAAAAATTATAAATTATGGCATTATTGGAAAGAGATTTAAACAACCTTTAAAATGATGTGCCACGACCCCTCTTCCCATGTAAGGTTTTAAGGGTAACAATCTACTCCTCCCAGGCTGCAAATATCCTTTAAAAGCGTCCCCTTTTACAATAAAATTGACGTGTCTCTATTATTCTATTTTATTTTATTTATTTATTAAATCTGCGGGATACCACATTGTATAATTTTACAATTAATTACTTATCTATTTAACAAAGTAAAAAGTTTTAAAACCAGTTAGTAACATTCGAACATTAGAATACATAACAATTGCAACATATTTAATTGAATTACTAAGGGTGGGAAGTTTTCGAATTGACCCCCTGTATATGCTGGTATTTTAAATTCGAGCTAAATAATTTTGGTGGTAAAATATGCTCAATAGTAAAATCACGGGTCGCCCGAACAACATTGTGCCTAACAAGATTTACAACGTTCAATAGATTGAAATGGAAACATTTTGTTTAAATCTTTCGAATTGCTTTACATCAAATAATTATAATAATTTATCATTAGTCTATTGATTCTGACCACTCGCGACGTTGTTCTGGTGCTCCATATTAATATTTTTGGTCCTAAAATATCTGTAAATAAATACTTCGTACGCCTGCTTGGACTAACTAACACCTTTTTCCTAATTTTATCATTGCATGGAACAGAAACATTGCAAAAGTATTTAGGCGTTAGGGCGTTCGAAAGTTTTTCTCCTTAATAGAAGTAGTGTTCATAGAGTTGCCAGGAACGGCAAAATATTGATATTGTCAGTTAGGTTTAGGTAACACTGTTACATTACCTTTTTTTTTTCATCGTCAATTCCCGGGAAGAAAAAGTGGTCCCGGAAAACTCTGTATACAGGGTGTTTCCTAATAACATGCCAATATTTCAGGAGGTTATTCTTGGGTTCATTTTCAGAAAAAAACTTCATATGAACATATGTCCTAATCGCCTTAACTTTTGAGATACAGTTGAAGATTTTCAAAAAATTTATTAATATCTGTGATACTGATCTAGATATTTTTGTGAAATTTGGTACACACTTTCTATTCATCAAGAGGCATTTTATGATGTATAACATGTTTTTTTATTCCGACCAGTGGCGCTCGTGCGGGAATTGTCTTCGGTACTATTGAAAAAAAAGGTACACCAGTTCCTTTTTTAAATAAAATTATTTTTTCAAATTCTCATTCCTTGCCGAGCAAATGTCGTCTCTTGATTTTTTTGTCGTTTGGCGTACAGTTTTCGTATAAAGAAATTAAATTCATGCATTTGCACTCTGTTATGAAATTAGGCATTAACAAAAATTAAAAAGGATCTAGAAGGTAAGAAGCAGATTTTGTTTTGTAAACATAAACTGTTTTGACAGCTGTCTGCAAAGTCTAGTTGTCACGTATTTTTATCATTAACCTTAACAAATTATTAAGAAAACATGAACATATTTAAATTGAAAATGGGTCCAAGAATAACCTCCGTAAATATTAGCATGTTATTAAGAAACACCCTATATACAGCCTGTTCAAAATTAAGTCGGTACTATTGCTTACTGTCTTATTATAAAAGCTACTAATTCGATTAAATTGGCATATAGTTTTTTTCGCTGATTATTTGATGATTATGATTAAATTCAAGCGAAAAATCGTTGCCTTTTACTTGATACCCGATTTTCGCTCGACGCCACGCGACGCCAGAATTGTGCCCATTGCCTACGTTCGAGTTATACGCTCAGAAGGCTGACACGACATACGTTTTTGTTAAAGGCACATAAACGAGAAGGTGCATACAAAAAAATATGCCAAATCCGAAAATTCCCAAATTCTTCTTAGTCATAAAAATTTCAAGTGATTAATCGCTCGAGCGATTCACTCGATTATTAAAATCGCTCGAGTATCAAGTATAGTTGTTGCAGAATTATACCGTTGACTCTTACTGCCATTAATAAACTACCTGATTAAACCCTATTGTATACGCCTGAACATCTTCAGAGCTCAATAAATGGGATCAGGGCCGGCTTGAAAATGTATACCACACCACATGATTTATTTTTATAATTTAAAATAAATAGATAGGTATTTTTAGTTTTAGGTACCTATAATAAATGTAAAATAATGATAATGATAATTGAAAATAATATAATTTAAAAGTATAACTATTAGGATAACAAGTACAATAAAAATTAATTAAATTCTAAGAAACTATTGATGATTTATTCAAAATTTAACTCTGTATCACTATCACTATCTTCATCTACGCCTAAACTTATAATTAAGGGTTGAACATTTGTAATCATATAATTGTAAGAATTTTCCACCTTAAGTACATGCTGTACACAGTTTTTCCAGCTGTCTGCAGAAATTTTTCTTACTTCGTTTTTAATTAATTCTACTACAGATGCATTTAATGTAGGAGAAATATTATTTCTCCTAATATTTGATTTTAATTGGTGCCATATTAGCTCAATAGGATTGAATATACAATAGTATGGAGGAAGACGCAACACTGTATGTCCATTTTCTGCTGCAAGTTTGTCACACTCGTATTCCTTATTTATTTTAAAAGCTTTTAATTCTTCTAGCAGTTCTCGTTTTTTGTAAGTTTCTTCAAAATATAAATCATTTTCAATCATAAAATTTTGAATTTCTGCTTTTGTATTATTAGAATTGGGAATGATTTTTGCTTGCCGACTATGATAACTAGCATTGTCCATTACAATGACGCTATTTTCAGGTATATTTTTAAGGAGTTTATGTTTAAACCAATCTTCAAAAAGTTGTGCGTCGGTATCTTGATGGTAAACTAAAGTAGAATCTGCTATGTTTTTAGCTGAAAGCAACAGACAATTTGGAACAAACCCGTTCTCTGAACCAGCATGTAATATTGTGATTCTTTTGCCTTTATTTGATGGTGCCTTAGTTTGACATTTTTTGGAAGAATCATCCCAACCTTTTCTTGGAGTGTCATGGGTATCGAACCATGTTTCGTCAAGGTAAATAATTGGACGATTTTCTTCTCTAAATTGTTTAACAGCTGTTAAATATTTAAGTCTCCATTCCCGTAAACGTTGAGATTCCATTAATGTTTGTCTTTTATCAATGCTTCGGTATTTAAAACCCATTTTACGCAATATTTTCCTAAGGCTTAAAAGGCTACAAGAGATATTTGTTTCGTCTTTAATAAGCCGCTCTTTGAGGGAAATCAAAGTGGGTACAGTTTGTGCCTCCTACATTTGGTAAATCTTTCTTCTTAATAAATCCATGTAATTTTCGTCAATGCTTCTAAATGTGCCAGAATCACTCCGATTTTTCTAGGATTAACAGGTTTAAGTAATATGTCTCTTACCTACTAAAGCATCCATCGAATTAAAATTTCTACTCAACAACGATTGATACACATTTTTAATTATTAGTTTGGCATCGGTAGATAAATGCTTTCTTTTAAAAATGACACTTGAAGATGCCCCCCTATCAGCACAATTCCAAGGACGCCATATTCTACCACTAATAAGCCTAACTAAAAATTACTCGCCGGAAAACCACTAAAGATTAAAATTATTAAAAATCACTTTGTATTTATATATGCACAGGCATAGATATAAATTGAATTTGTATACCTGGTCCGGCTCTGCTCGAAAAGGTTTTAAAATTTGGGGTTTCCTTATTTATTTTATGGTCCAAGTGATAATGAGGTTTTATTGCAGTCAAAAGATCAACGATATAATTCTGCAAATACTATTAAAATCGTCGGTCGAAGGTTAGCAATAGTGTGAACTTCATTTTGAACAGGCTGTATATGGGGAAGTCGAAAATGTAATTATTTCTTACTACTTCATATAAATATGTTTCCTATATAACTTTCTTAGTGATAACCTTCAGGTTTTCAAAGATACGAGTTAAATAATAAAATTAGAATTTTTTTCAATCTTTATTTTTTTCGACCATCAGATTTGGGTGATAGTAGTAACTCATTGCAACTTTCGTTATTGGAAATTTCAGAATGTCCCTCCCTGAATAACAAATCTTGAAAATATAGTTACAATAATTGTATATAACTATACTAACTTCTAGAGGTATAAGTGAATATATCTTAGGTCCAGTTTCTCAATGTGCTGTTAAGGTGTCGATCAGACAGAACTTATGTCAAATTGACCTTATCAAATTTTTCCTGACTGGTAACATATAAACTAGCGAGTGATTTTGATAGCTCCAGTTATACTCATTGGCAACTTAGCAACGCATGAAGAAACCTGGCCTTATGTGTAAAATATACTAACAGCTATTGGCTATGGCAGAAGTAACACATACACTGTACTAAACAGAGCCCAAAATGCCTCCACATTGGAAGAATATCTTCAATTCTTGAGATAATGCTAACATTGTTGTTTTTTAGTAATTGTTTAGTTTGTTGAGTTGTTGATAGAAGTCTCTATGATTATGTTGGTTGAGCATAGAATATACTATGCTCATTAGCTTACCTAGTTTACCTTCAATTATCAGGTTGTGCTATGACCAAAAAATATCTACTAATTTTCAAAGATATTCATTTGAACCATTTTATCAAAAAATAAACTTTCAGCTAAAATAATATCTGGATTAAAACATCTTAATAGTTCTAGCACACATAAACAGAAAACTGCTAGAGTGGTATTAACGATTTTATCAAACTGCCTCCTCGATGCCGCATGCAACGGGTTCTGTTTAGTACGGACCATAGCTTTTTAGACTTTGCAAAGCATGTAGCAATACAATAGCGCTGTCTCGAAGGCCTCTGCTGCGTTTTTCTAGCGCCATTCCACAAGCGCAGCTGGAAGATGTTCTACTGCACCCTCAGGGACCTGGTGCTCTACCTCCACAAGGACGAGAACGGGTTCAGGAAAAACCAGATGGGTGGGGACAATCTGCACAACGCCATCAGGATACACCACGCATTGGCTACTAAAGCGCAGGACTATACGAAGAAGCAATATGTATTTCGGTTGCAGACCGCGGATCAGGCAGAATATCTCTTTCAGACAAGGTTAGGGTTTTTACATGTTTTTATCGAAAATTCGTTGAAAGTGAACGTTAGTAGACGGTGCACCACATAGACCTAGGGGGGCGAAACGATATTTTACCCTGCACTATTTCACATTGAAATTTTCCATAATTTGTAAATAGATAACACTGAAAATCACACCAAGGTGCGTCCTGATCGGTTCCCAAATGCGTGGTAGTTAGTAGGTTTACAACTACGCAGAAGCTAGTCGCCACCACTTGATGCCACACCTTCTTGCGTGATATCATACCGTCTGTTTATTGTATCATGGGTAGATATGTACTTATTGTAATTTAAATGGGTTTGCCATTGACTAGCTGTTGCAGGAATCTCCATTAATTTGGCCTTTCCCGCATACTTTAATGTATCAAGCAGGGGGTTCCCAACCTATGCGCCATAAATAAGGCGCCGTGAGCTGACGAGTGATGAACTAACCATTGGCGACCATTTTTTTTCTTAAAGTTTAATATGGTATGAAAGTAACGACATTTGTTTTTTTTTGTTTTTAGGTACTCTTATTACTATGGTCACTTTTTTTAATATGACGCTGTGACAAAAAAAATATTAATCTTCTCAATGCGCCGCAAACTGAAAAAGGTTTGATACCCCTGGCCATATACTAAATAAACCTATACTGTTCACTGCTATTTAACGCTGTGGGCTTCATTTATGCTTAGATATTGGCGATTTTCACCAGACCACGTCACCGACACTTCTTCTGGCTAATATAATGTTTAACACGGTCTGTAAAATAAATTCGGATCATTTTTTGGAGGTCCTTAAATAATCTTTTACGGCACATAACGATAGCCCATTTTTTTGGCTTGGTGGTCATTCTAGGGTTAATTATTTCTATGCCCTGGCATAAAGCATCACACACTTACCTGTCTGCTAGTTGCTAAGTTCTTTTTTGATATTTGTTTTTATGTTTGTTGTAATTTCCTTAGTATTCTACAGGATGGATCGGGAGGAACAGTATACGTGAAAATAATGTTAAAAAACTCATATCGCTGTCCCGGCAAACCAATCAACAGCGAATATGTCCTTTCAAAAGAAAATAATAATGAAAGCTCTCTTAAGGGGGGCAGCTCCAATAAGCGACCATCTCCTTGAAACGGTCAACTTTTTTGGAACCGATTTTAGTTCTGTATTTTAACACATAAGACACATTCCCATAAGCGGGCGCTCCTATAAAGGTGCACGGGCAGCATTATTTGTACCCAAGACTCAGTGGCGTATATAGGGGGGGGGGCCCAGGGGGCCCGGGCCCCCCCCCCGAAATATAATGTAATAAGTTCATAATATATTCAAAAATACTCAAACTGAAGCGAATTGTGTTGCCGACTAGGCAACTATGCGATTAATCTTAAAGAGACGCCTCTTGGCGCGTAACTCGCCGCTCCACTATGTTGATACCCCTGAGTAGTGTTGCCACACGCTGTATTATTATAGGGGTAGATTTCTGGAAGGAGTGGGGTAGAATTGGGCCGATACGGGTAGAATTTATGCCGATATTAATATAGTGTTATATTAAAATCTTGTCATATTCCCTCGTTAAATTTTAACTTCCATACATGTTTCGAGGGTATCTTCAGTAGAAAACTTTTGACATTGTCAGGGTGAACAGTAAGAAAGAAAAAACAATTTTTAAGTACTATGAAAAACTTTTTACTTTTGATGAAAATTTGAAATTAAGAAAAAAAATTAATTATATATTTACTTATTCCGGTAGAAGAAAAAGAAAAAGTGAAAAAAATCAGTAATTCTGTTTCTTTTTTTTCTACTTCCGGAACATTTTTCTTCGTTTTTACAGTTCATCTTGACAATATCATAAGTTTTTACTCGTTATAGTATATTATCAACTGAAGATGAGCGTATAAATCCTTCGGAACATATGGAAGTTAAAATTTAAAGCGTGTTTATTAAACTGTAGTGCCTCTTCATAATATAAAATTTTTTAAATAAATTAACAATTAACAGTTAAAAAAATTTATTAGTATTAATTTTGTTGTCAAAATATTTCTCTTTAATTTAGGGCCCCCCCCGAAACAAATTTCTATATACGCCACTGCCAAGACTAGAAAATATCTCGCATAAGCGGCCACAGGAAATGGTCGCGGTGGTTCGATAAGTTGTCCTCCAAGATCTCCAAACTTCACACCACTATATTGTTTATGGAGCTGGGCTGTTTCAAAAATAATATTTACAAAGTAAAACTCGACACTCGGGATCATTTTCCGACGTATTCGTAATAGGTACTGCTGTCGATATTAGTAGAAGAGCAAGAGGCAGTGACGTACACACCGAGGGGAGGGGGTTCGAACTAGGGATGGTTGGAACATGGTATTTTAAATAACAGGTACAACCTGTTCCGGTTTAAAAAATACCTGTTTCAAGAAACCTATTTCAGTTCCAAACTGTTTCAAAAGGTTCGCTGTGGGCCGGGTTTGTTCTATTCGTTTGCTTTTAAGGACTTTTCCCAGCTCTATTTTTATTTTAGTACAAATTTTATCGACACGAAATAAAAATAACCCGCTTTGGAACTTTTTACAATACTAGATATAACAAACGCAAAGTGTAATATATGCAAGTTAACAAATGTCGTCTACATCCTATATAACAACTTAATAATACAACATTCGAATGTGCAAAAAGGACGATCTACGATCTTTTTTTATTTAGATGGTAGTGATAATAGGTGTTTACCTTTAATTTTTTTAAAAATGAATATGTCTATGATACTGATACTATGGACACATAAACTTTATCTTTATACGTTGCCATAGAGTTTTTAATTCAATATTTTAGATTTATTTTTGTGTCATAAAAAGTATTTTTTATAAACATTTAGTTTTGAGTCTGCCATACTTCTCAAAAATAGTAAACATCGACAACACAGCGCGATCCATTCCGTATCGCTGTTTAACTAACTGACTATCTGCTTCTGCTCCGTTGCAACAGTGTCCGAGCATATCACGATCGCTGCTGTTTCATCGAAACTGGCTGTTTCGGCGAAGCAGGCTGTTCCAGCGGAACAGACTATTCCAGCGAAACAAGTTGTTTCATTGAAACAGATTGTGTCGGCGAAATGCGCTCCAGCTAAACAGGAAAACCTGTCGACCCGTACCTGTTTCAATCTGTTCCACATAAGAACTTATTTCCAAAAGAACAGATCCTGTTCCAAAGCGTCATCCCTGGTTCAAACCTTAACATTATTTTCACTTGTACATTCCTAGCGTTGGGTCGTTCCTGCCGATTCGCCATGTATTCTAAATTTGAATGAACAGAATATTTATGGAATCAGCATAGATATTTTTCTCAGAAACCTTTTGACCAAAACAACTGAAATTAACTATAAGTATTTATAGTTAATGCACAATGTAACCTTATAGCAGTTCGTTCATCAACAGAGTGACCAACGATTTTGGTGTTACCAAGCACAATGTGTAGGATATCGGGGAAACCAAGAATAATTTGAGATGAAGTGAAAAAAATTAAAAAATTCTAGAACCTGTAGAATGTCGCCGTCATTGAAAACAAGCTTTAGCAACGTACTGTACTTAATGCTCACGCTAGTTCGACGTGCACTTGACCTGAATTTTTACATTTTTAGCGATTCGAAAGAACTTCAGTCGTGGATAGATACGATCAACTTCGTCGCCGCTAGCTTTTCTGCGCCCCCGCTGGAGGCGGCTGTCGGTTCTCAGAAGAAATTCCAAAGGCCCCTTTTGCCGTGCAGTCATACCAAACTAAATTTTGTAAGTAATGTGCGTTTTGTGGGTGTTGGTAATGTTTATTTATAAAAATCGCAATACTACCGTAGATTCATGAATTGGAAAAACGAATTTTATTTTCAGCAGTCATAGGTCACATAAGCTGCAAACACACTATTATCGCGTCACGTGAGATCACGTGCTATCACGCAATGTCACGGCATACCCGAAATATCTGCAAGGCGGTTTATGCGTGCTTATAAATAGGTTTAGAAGTACACCTCATGCAGCTCACGGCATGTCATACTTGACAGCACAATTTTATTTCTGCAAATTTACATATTCGGCATGCGTGATAACACTGTGTCAAAGTTTAACGCTAGAAGGCTACAAGATTCACTTGCGATCTTGACAAACACAAAATATGTAATAAAAATAATCTGCAGTGCACGTCTGTTTCTAAGCCGTGACAGCATGTGCTATTTTGCCGATATGACAACACGTGAATTCACGTGACGTGATAATAGTGTGTTTGCTGCTATACAGGCGAGAAAGGGCCACGGGAAAAGTGCCACAGACGGAAAATTTTCAGGGCCGACCACGCCCATAGTTTCACTCGGTTACTGTCTATTTCCTAAATTAGTTTAAAATGTATTCATGTATGCTCTTTTGTAATGTGCTTTTGAAGTCCACAAAAAAGTTATATTAAATCTCCTGAACATTAAAATATTTATATTATATAAATTAAGGAACTCGTTTTAGGCATCGGGCGTCCGTTATTTTTTATTTCAATTTGTTCTTCATTGGAAAGAGATGAAAAATTAACAAGATCCGATGTGTCCCTAATATTATTGCTTACAGTATTTGCACATTTCTCTCCATTCTTGTTACAAATTATTAAGAAATTTTCAAACTTACCTCGTTTCTCTGTAACATAAACATAACATAAAATACAAGTCGCGAAACCACACGTCAAGTAATTTTAACAGTTAATTTAAAAAAGATACTTATATCTCTTTAAAGAAATCGAAAAGATAAGAAAATTACTATACAACGCCGCAAGCGAAGACTGCGAATGTATAATAGACAAATTTGCCCCTATACGAACGATTTATTAAATAATTTCAATTGTTAATTCGACAAAGAAATAAAAAATAACAAACATATTTGTAAAGAATTGTTATAAATTATTAAACATTTTAAAAATATGTTACATGTTTTTTTCTGGGGATTCTACGAGATTGCACAAATGCCGTGTTGTTCGTGTACAGTTACCACAAAAATCCAACAGCTAACATTTTTTTCCTGAATTTTGGTAATTCAGGCTTTTACCTTTACTACCATAGATTACTATGGCAATATAAATAAACTGAGGAGGAAATAAAACCAATAGTATTTAATATTTTATTGCCCTTCCATTACTTTGAATAACTGAAGTTAATCTTTTAGGCATTGAAGCCACCAGACCATTACAGTATTCTTGCGTTAGTTCATTCTAAGTCTTGTATTTTCAGCCACAATTGTTCTCTATTTGTTAATTCTCTTGATCATGTAACCACAAACATTTTCCATCGGATTTAAATCTGGACTCCTAGAAGGCCAGGGTAATACTTTAATATCCCTCCCCCAGATACTGCGTGGGCAGTATGAATATTGTAATGCATAATCCACTCTTTGTTCCATGATGGTTACCGTTAGGAAAGGCTTTTTAGCTGCAGGGCGATTGCAAAGATTTGAATCATCTCTTATTCTTCGTTGTGCGGTTCTAACGGAACCCGGAAAATCAGTTACATTGTGAGCTAAAACAGCCGTTTTAAAAGGATTTGAATTAGAGTATTGTCATGTTCTTGTGTCGATGCCCTTTGAAGGCCTGTTCCTTCTATTCTTTCCAGCGAATGTGTGTCCATCCATTTTATTTTGATATCGTGAACTGTAGGTACTTTTTGGCGTTTGAAATCTTTGAGCCACCCGTCTCTCTGACCATCCTTCTTCTAGCAGTGTCACAATTTCGGCCTTTTTCGCAGCTTTTTCGGGGCATATTTGTAAATTTATTTCACTAGCCGTAAATAAATGTCAGTTGACAATTTTTGTCAATGTCATTAAAACGGGTAATTTTTAGGTATTCGAAATGTATAAAGGTCGGCTTACATTAGAAAAAACTGCTGCCCGGATTTTTGTGACGGTAACTGTACATAGTACATTCATGGCATTACTCATCATAAAATATTTTTTAGCGAGAGCAATTAGCTGATCACGAGGAGAGAGTTATGAGACTGGAAACCACATTGGAAGAGCACAAGCAGGCGCCTCCAGAAAAGGGCTCGAAATCTCTTGTAGTACAGAACTATAAAGAAAAGGAGGCGTACCTAACGTTCGAGGTAAGGTTAGGTATGCAAAAATCACTCGGTTAGCTTGTTATTGATTTACTTACAGATTTTACTTCTTACAGATCAAAAGGTAGCTTACCTACTCTACGCTGCCTTTCTTATAGGTCAAAAGTTACCTTAGCTACTCTTATATGCTGCATTTCTTACAGATCAAAAGGTACCTTCCTCTTACATGTTGTCTTACAGATCAAACTGTACCTCACCTACTCATACATGCTATGCTGTGTTTCTTACAGTTCAAAAGGTGCCGTATATACTCTTAAATTCTGTATTTCTTACAGATCAAAAGGTACCTTACTCTTACATGTTGTCTCACCTACTCATACATGCTATGCTGCCTTTCTTACAGTTCAAAAGGTGCCGTATATACGCTTAAATTCTGTATTTCTTACAGATCAAAAGGTACCTTACTCTTACATGTTGTCTTACAGATCAAACTGTACCTCACCTACTCAATACATGCTATGCTGTCTTACAGTTCAAAAGGTGCCGTATATACTCTTAAATTCTATCTTTTTTACAGATCAAAAGGTACCGTACCTACTCTTACATGCTTCGCTCTCGAGCACCACCTCCCATCACACCGCCGATTATAGAAACCGCTCCGGCCGTGCGATTGGCGGAGAACAGTATCGGCGAAGTGGACGAATCAGCGACGACCGTTCAGAGTCAGGTGACCGTCGTCGAGGGCAACGAGGGGGGCGGCTTGGTGCCGCCCCCTATACCCGAGAGGAGATCTTCTCCCGTTATAAACAGGTACAGCTACAGACAGGCGATCTACAGCGGTGGCGGGGGAACATAAATTGATGTGGTTTGGGTAGCGGGGATAGCATAGGGAAATTATGGACTGGTGTGAAGTAAATAAACCTTGATAATGCTTAACATTAATTTTTACACAGATTTGGTGGCTATTGCTAAGTCGTTTTAGGTTGTTAGGTTCGTTCCTATTTTACAGATAAAGTGCGTATTTATATTTATACTATTTCAATTTTACATTGGTGCTTCTACGGGGTATCCTAAATTTTGCCCTCATTATTAAATTTTGTAAGAAATTTTAATTTACTGTGGCGGGTGGCAAAAGTCGCAAGACAAATGCCGTAAAAGAATCCGGGGCTATTGTTTTAATTTACAAAATTTTTAGAAAACAATAGTACATTACGTATCAAGGGCCGAAAAGAGGCTTTTACGGACGAGATGCGGAGATGGCCGACCGAGCCGAAGGTGAGGGAGGCCACCGCACGAGTCCGGAAAAGCCTCCGACGGCCCGAGATATGTACCGTATTTTTTTTTACAAGTGCTCCGAAGCTTTGATGCCAAATAAATAAAGAAATTCTTCAGACAGTTTTCCAGTCCTGTCAAGATGACATGAAAACACTCGCGCATGAAGAATGTAAATATCTATTTATTATTTCTGACATATAGGCTCGGTGGCCTAATGGTATAGCGTTCGCGTTGTGATCTGGGGGTCCCGGGTTCCAATCCCGTCAAACCTCTGTTTTTTTTCTTGTTTTTTTACAAGTGCCCGAGTCTTTGAGGCCATATAAATAAAGAAATTCTTCAGACATTTTTCTAAAACATCTTTGAAAAATTAACTGTCAATTTAAGTTATATATAATCCGCTATTTATTATCGCTTGTAGTATGGCTCGGTGGGTAGAGTGTCCGCCTGCCGATCTCAGGGTCCCGGGTTCAAATCCCGTACCGACAATTCTGGTTTTATTTATTTATGAGCACATGGTGACTCGAAGCGGGCGGGAAAAATCTTTCCCGCCCGCTTCGATACTTTCCCGCCCGCTCTCTTGGAAAACGCCACTTTCGGTGAAGTGAACATGCATGAAAAGAGGCACTTTCGGCGCACATGTAAAAAAAATTATATTACTTTTGTTCTCATGATTTTGAAAACTTAAAGAGATAGTTAGTATTCCTTTCCACGATATTACTAGGTGTGTTTTTGCAACTGTGCGTGGAATATACACAGGACACATTCAGGATGCCCAAGATAAGGAGGGCCTCTATGGCGGATATCGTTAACGGTAAACAGATACAACTTCGATTAAATGGGGAAAAAGTATCATCTAAAATTTTCAAATGGTTGTTAAGTTTGTTTCAATAGCTGAGGAGCTCGCTAGCAAAAAAGGAAATACAGTGTCACCAGTTGGAACCATGTGGGAAAATATTTATTTTCTCGATTTAGGTCAAATTTAAATTTATCACGTTTTTGCTACAATAAAGAGTAAAAATGACATAATTAAATGGAAGCATGCGGCTTTTGTTAATTGTTAAATTTGACATTTTCTCCAAAAATGTCGAAAACTGGCATTTATTGATCTAATTTAAAAAAAAATTATTTGGAAAAATTGTTTGTATTGTAATTTTATGTACACATACCAAATTTGAATCACTTATGATAATTTTTGTTTGGAAACTAAAGTTTACTTTGTTATTTGTCAACTACAGTACAACTACATCTTCAAGACGCTCACAAACTAAGCCTATATAATACAGTGTGTCCGCAGATGAGGGTACCCAATAGGGAAAAAATCTATATTAGTCATTTTACGACCAAAAGTCATTCTTTATAAAAAGATCTGCTTGTTGAGAAAATGAATTGACGATAAACAATTTTTAGATCCGATGTACAGGGTGTTAATAAATTAGGAAAATATGAAAATGCTTCAAGAGAGAACTACCATTATTTATTATTTTTTACAAAAATTTTATAAAACAAAGTTGTTTATAAACTAACGTAAAGTGTAAATACAAATTTTGAAATAAAAATTCGAATTTTTAAAAATAAAATAATAACAATGGTGTTTATGTAATTATTTGCATTTTACAAAAAAAATCAAGTTACGTTCATGTTACGTCAGCATCTTATTTACATCTGTCAGTATTCTGATGTGGTGAAGGCATTTTCGAAATTTTTTATCGTCAATTCATTTTCTCAACAAGCAGAACTTTTTATAAAGAATGACTTTTGGTCGTAAAATGACTAATAAAGATTTTTTCCCTATTGGGTACCCTCATCCGCGGACACACTGTATAGGTAGTAGTAAAAATTTTAGGTAGTAGTAGTAAAAAAAAATATTAATTTGGTATAATAAATAATGTTTGACACAGTAGTGTAATAAACTTAAATTAGGGACAAACGGGTCAGTATTCAGAGAATCCATATGCCAGATGGGATTTTTACAATAGTTTTAATCGCGGGGAGTTGCCGAGATCTAATTGCGTGTTTAAAAGGTTAATATTGCTGTCTTTTTTATGTTTATAAATTTCAATGTTTTCTAGTAAATTCAGTGTTCAGTGTGTAAGATTTGTAGGTTACTTATATCTGGAAATGTGTGGTTTATATCTAAGACGTGATTCGCAAAATTAGATGATCTTTTATTAAGTCTAAACCATGTATTGTGTATGTATGTATAACTTATAAACTCCTGATTTTTTTTATTTTTCGCGCTTCTCTTTGACGTTAAAAAATAATTTGGATAAATTATTTGAGGGTTTGATTGCTATTGTTACCTGATCACATGATAAAATATTTGCAATTTTGTCTTAGGTCGGACCTGAATATGTATGGCTAAGAATTTTTTTTGAGTTTTCGTTCTTTTTTATGGGGTATATTTGTGTTATAGCTAGTGTATGTTGTTTTTTGATTGATAAGAGAGGTTATTTCGTTTACTGTGTACCCATTATTGACGGAGCTCTGATGGTATCGAGCTCAATCGTTAGACTTTCTTTAGAGAGTGGTAGAGAAAGAGCCAAAATATTCATTTTCCTCAAAAAATTAAATTGCATTTTAAAAATATTGCTCGGAAAAGTATATGCAAGGGTTTATTTGTCAGAAAATGTGTTTCTCGTGACTTTGGGGTCACGCAGATGCTGTAAATTCATTTTCAGACATGGTTCGATATAATTTTGAATTTATTGGGAATTTCCTAGCTAAAGCGGTACAGCGCCTCTCAGCAACGCTCTAAGGCATTTCATCAGATATAAAAGTTGTAGAGGGGGACCTAAACTCCACGAAAAACCAAATTACTGATATTCCACTTCACCGAGCCCCTATTTTTTTTTTTTTTTTTTTTTAATTTAATTGGCATTTGACTAATTAGTCATCACAAAACACCGAGCCCCTATAGTATTGTCACCTTCTTTCTAACTATGATGTGTTCATAAAATTACAATGCAAACAACTTTTACCTTTAGTTCGATCAATAATTGCCATTTTACGACATTTTGTGGAGAAAATGTCAAATTTGACAATTAACAAAAGGCGCATGGTGCAGTCAAATGTTTTTCCCCATATGGTTCCAACTTTAATGGTGATACTGTACGTGTAGTTTCAAAGAAATATGAGAAATGTATGATATCGTCGCGTTTGTCAACGTTTTTAAAACTTCATTGCAGGAACCATACTGATAAAAACGCTAAATCTACTACTTTTCTTACTTTATAGGAATTTCATGAGACTGCATATTCCATTTTGCTTGTAAGCTCTTTATTTAAGGAAGGTTTAGAACACCATCGGGTACATGCATTACACACCAGCGACATATTTCAAAACTACGACGACGACGAAGGACAGCAGCTTTCATTATTATTCGGCTCTTTATTTTAATATTGTTTATTAAATTTATATTTATGGGAGTAGCTATGATTTGAAAGTATTTTTCTAACTTTGAGGTGCTGTGCTGGCCATTTAAAGAAATCTTATTATTTTGCGGGGTGTGGATACTAGCTTTTGATGCTAATATGGGCTCCAAAAAAATATTTTTACAATTTTAATAATGAGGTATAAACGTTGTTCCTTTTTTTTTTGTTGATTGTGACTATTAATTTGGTTGTGTCATGTTTTGCGATGTTCTAATGGCAGATATAAAAAGTGCGTTATGGCAAAGTTATAGCTTTTGTATTGTAAAGCAGTATAAATTAAGGTGCCTGTCCTAACCTTGCTCCTGGTACAAGAGACCGCAAAACGAGACGGTAGTATCGATAAGATGGATTTAACTGCATTGGACCAGTGTTCGTTCCTGTGTCAGGTCCCGTTTTCCTGTTTCGCTTGAAAGGATTGGCAGACGTGTTTATCTTAGTTGCATGCCTTCGGAGCTTCTACGTTTAATTTTATTGGAATAAGTTTCCTATACCAATATTTCTGCAGATTCCTATACTTCATCTTTCAAATTTCATAATAATTTTTACTCTTTTATGGAAAGTTGTCCGCACTTTTCTTATGGCCTCTGGTCAAATTTCATATACCAGGTTCGTTGAATTGAACATGTAATTTTTCAAGTGGCTGAATATTGGCTCCCCTGTACCTTTTAGAGAAAAATTACATTATGACTTCTTGAAGAGGCCGATATGGTAAACTCGTGTGCCGAGTCTGAATACATTTTGGTGAGCTAATCCTAAGCTATTCAATTAAACGTGATGGCAAAACGACGAAACTCTCATAGCTCAGTTAATACAGCAAACACCAGCAAATAATTTCTATCACGTTATTGCCATGAATTGACGTAAATCTGGATATAACGAATAATGAAATTGTTTTGTCAATGTCAAAATTTATTTTGCTGGTGTTGTCTGTGTTACCTGACTGAGTCTCGTGGTTTTGCCATCGCATTTAATTGGATAGCTTAGGATTGGCTCACCAAAATGTATTCAAACTCGGCACATGGGTTTTTAATGCCGGCCTCTTCAAGGAGTTATACTGTACTTTTTCTATGAACCGTACAAGTTAGCTAATATTCAGTCACCTCAAAAATTTTATGGTATTTCCTATGTTAAACTTAACGATGCATCACCCGGTATAATAAAAGAGGTTGTGGTACAAGTTATTGGAGTGAATTTTGTCCATAGGCGCATATATACAGGGTGTCAATTTGAAAACAAACAACAAACCCATCCTTAATGTCTTAAATCAGAAGGGGGTCAAGAAGTCAATTTTTTTACCCATTTTGGGAACGCGATTTCTTGGAAACTACTACTCAAACAATAATAAATTATGATATTATTGGAAAGAGATTAAACGACCTTTAAAATGATGTCCCACTTAACCCCTCCCTCTTCCCATTTAAGATTTTAAGGGTAACATCTGCCCCTCTCAGTGGGTGAAATCAAGTGGGCTGTCACCACACAACCAAATTGACTTTCCGATTTTTAATATTATTTATTTGAAGCCAGATATTAAAGGAGGGAAGTTTTCAAATTTATACCCTGTATTATTATCGACATGAGCGGAGTTCGTGCGCGTTACATATTTTATGTAATGTTATCAATTTGGAACGTGGGCTAGTTTCCATAAAAAAAAAATTGAGAATTTTTCTCGCGAAGCTTAATTCTTCTTTAAAGATTTAACCGGCTATGTTGGCTTGGATAGTGATTTTAAAGAATAATTAACAAACCAGATAGCCTTGAATGTGACATTATTAACATTGGCAGAAAAAATTCACTCACATTGAAAGTTGTCTGGTTAGTAAATCAATAATTAACTAACCAGGCGATTGTGTGTTATGTTGCAGTTAAGGTCAAGGCGTGGTTAGTTAATTATTGAATAAATTCTTACTGCAACCCAACATAAAGCTACAGAAGAAAAATAAGAGTTTTGTTAATATTTTTAGAGTTTATCCTAATTACTGAGAATTGTATTAGATAGGTACAGTTGATCAGGGGAAAGAATGAATGTGCGCCATCACCTGTCACATTATGATTTAAATCGAGATTATGTAGATCAAATAAGACAAAGCCACGCCAGCAGCTAATACGTGATTAACATTATAAAGGTCGTAGATATAAAAAAAACTTTATTGTACTAAACTCGAGAATTAAATTTTAAAATGGTAGGTGATGTATTATACGTGGTTTAAATTTTATTTAATTATATCGATTGAAATATGATTAATTGTTTAAATTATAATAATATTTCTTGACAAAATATTAAAATCACGATGCGATTTTAAAAATATTTTCGTAGAAACCAAGCTTTTTAGAGTTGAAATGATGTGTCCTTACCGATAGGAAGTTATACACTTCCGGTTCCCGGCGCTGATTGTTCTAGGTTATTCAAACAAAATACAAATTTTTATAACTAAATATACAATGCTTAACACTACTTACAGAAAAGGAAACAAATTGGTAACTAACAGTTCACAAGAATTGATTTTGATAAATTCCATGTAGCAAACAAAGGTTTAGAACCTTGAAAAATTTGTGAACCTCACGAATCAAAATATAAATGTCAATATTTCCGTCTAATACATCGAAGTTGTATTTGATTTCCAATTGTCTATTATATCCTTTTTCGACAAAACAAAAATACATTAAAAATAACAAGTCTCTTGATGAAAATCCGCAATAAAATGATTAAAGAAAACACTATTAGATGTTTCATTTTCAGTTTAATTTGTCAACATGACACGTGTTTCACCGTCACAGCGGCTTCATCAGATGTACGGTATGAAATATAGACATAAACTAATTAACTAACTACCAATTTATGGAAAAATTACTATTTCCCAGACCACCCACACAATAAGGGCGTATTTTTGTCTACACAGTAGCATTTTAAAATACTAATTCAAATTGAATGGTACTACCAAGAAAGGGAAGCCTTTTCCATTGATAGGATGTCACCACCTGCAGACCGGTGTCGAACTCTTTTGTTCTCGTCAGTACAGGGTAGGTGTCCATGCCTATCATCAGAGAAGATCAAAACTAAAAAGTATATTTATTCAAATAACGTATATTCAGATTGTGTGGGACTGCTCAGAGATGGCACTGCGCGTTGTATTTTCTCGACTGCCGTTGATAATACAGCGTGAAGTATAGAGTACATTGAATAAAAATAAAAATTTAAACTATTTTCATTTTGTCAATATCAATTTTAAGCAACTAAAAAGTTGGTAAATGAAATATGCTATGCCCTTCAAAACACTACACATACATAAACATAAACAGCAAGCGACATGACAACATAACTGACAAGTCAATCTCATTAACGAGCAAAGCCTTCCTTTTCATATTTTAAAACCATTAACATAAAATATCACGCAATCCTCATTTTTTCTACCTTCAAATTAATAATTTAGTGCGAAATTTTCTTACCGAATCTCCCTCGTTCTTGAATTAATATACGGAAATTTTCCTTCTACACGATTTTTTTGCGAAAATTTTCAATAAATCGTGTGGTCGAAAAATTTCTGATAATAATTCAAGTACTAGGGAGATTATAAGTGAAAATCAAACATCTAATATTCTTTATTTCTTTAATATTACTATTTATTCTTTAATAATTTTAAAAATAACAGTTTTTTATATTACACTGTAAAATTATAACGCACGTTCATTTTTTCCTCGGCCTAACTGTATTTAACTGATCAAACGGCACTATGCAAAACTAATAAATTTACGAACTGGGACAAATACAGGTAGATTTCCATCAATCAACGAACGAAATGGCACTACCAAAGTACCAATTTAAGATGATATGGCGGTATGAAACTGCCCTATATATGCCAAAGAGAGTTTTAGTACCCCGAGAGTATTATAAGTATACTGTTAAACCGCATGATACAATACACATACAGTTAGATATCTATCCGTTCCAATTTTGTATGGCGCGCGGACCGGCGTCAAGTGGTGATCAATTTTTAAATTGCTTATGCAGATTCACGTTGTTGTTAGCGTTTTTAATTATCTTTTAAAAGTTTTACTCATTTAGTAGTAGGTGAAATGAATGGTATTTAGGTATTAATTTCATAAAAATATAACACAGATTGCAGCTAGAATACCACTAAAATAAGAAAAAATCCCGTAAACTTTTAGAACATCCGTTGAAAATAATGGGAACTGACCGACGACTGCAGAAGCTGCTCTCCACCACTTGACGTCACAATGCCACGCCTCCTTGCGTGATATCTTACCATATGTTTATTGTATCACGGTTAAACCCGATCTCGAACGTGTCGTAATGCCTTTTTTGTTATATTATGCTTTGGTATTACAGTTTTAACTTTTTATAAACTAAACTCGACAATAGTTAAACAATTTACTTAATTTTAAGTGCATTTATAATTTTTGCAGTTGTTTTGTAAATATTAGCGTTTAGATTTTAGTTTAGGTAACGTAAATTTTTAACATTATTAGCGAGCGTACTTTACCGATGTAGAATTTTTAGAGAAAAAAAAGGTGAGGACATGTGAAAATATTCTCACGTAGTTTAGGGGCTGTGAACAATTATTATTACCTACGAAATTATAGATCAGAGGCTAGCTGCAGGATTAAAATCTTTTAGAAGGGGGGGAAAGTTTAAGCTTTTTATGTCTTCAAATAAATGTTTATATTCAACTTTCTTTTAAATAAAAAACGAAACAATCTTAAAATACAAAAATTATTGATAAAAACAAAAAAATTATTACAAAATGCAAATGCTAATGTCAAAACAAAAACAAATCAGAATTAAAATAGAAAGAACAATGTCGATAAAACACGTCAATAATTTTTTAACAAATATAAGATTTTTTTTGTCAACATAAGCCATAGAAAGCATTGATTGAGTAAAGCTCCTCATTAATCAACAACCTCTTCAAATGACTTTTAAACAAATCGATACTGGGAATGGCCCTAAAATTATTCGGTAAAGAGTTATATACTTTGACGCAGCCTTTATGCATATTCCTTACAAACAATTGAAAATTAGATTTTACAAATATAGCACAGCTATACAGGGTGTTCCTTAATAACGTGCTAATATTTCAGGGTGTGATTCCTTAGATCATTTATTAAAGAAAAGTTCATATGAACATATGTCTGCAACGGCTTAAATTTCTTGCTACAGGGTGTTGTGGTTATTTTTTAATATCTCCGAAAATACTTTAGATATTATTTTCAATTTTGGTATATGTTAATAGGATAGAACGACAAATTTTGGTTAGAAAAGTTATTCGATTGTTCTACCAGTGGCGTCTCTGCAAACATGTCCTCTGATATTTTTTACAAAATAATGGTACGCCACTGACATTTTTCCATGTGAATATTTTTCCTAATTAGCCTGGTCAATTCTACATGAAAGCGGTCTCTTTGAGTTTTTCCCGTCGTCGTTCTTGACTAAAACCACTAAACTCATATTGAAACTAATTATTAACATTGACAAAATAATTAATGATAAATATTGTTTTATAAAAATTGTTGGAGTGGCAATTCGATGCGAAGACGGGCGGAAGCATGCCTTTTAAGTGAAGGTGGCCATTTCCAACAATTTTTATACAACAATATTTATCATTAATTATTTTGTCAATGTTAATAATAATTAGTTTCAATACGAGTTTAGTGGTTTTAATCAAGAACGACGACGAGAAAAACTCAGGAGACCGTTTTCATGTAGAATTGACCATGCTAATCCGGAAAAATATTCACATGTCGGTGGCGTACCATTTTTTTGTAAAAAATATCAGAGGACATGTTGCAGGGTCGCCACTGGTGGAACAATTTAATAACTTTTCTAACTAAAATTTGTGGTTCTATATCCTATTAACACATACCAAATTTGAAATAATATCTAAAGTACTTTCGGAGATATTAAAAAATAACCATTTAAAAAATAAAAATTCAACACCCTGTAGCAAAAAATTTAAGCCGTTGCGGACATATGTTCATATGAACTTTTCTTTATAAAATGACCTAAGGAATCACACCCTGAAATATTAGCATGTCATTAAGGAACACCCTGTATATGAATATGAAATGATATTTAACTGCTTAAATTTACCCCTACAAAAATCCAGGTAATGCATCCCCAACATAATCCTGACTATTATTTTTGCATTATAAAAACCCTATGTGCATTCGCAACTAAATGAAGTACGATACATACAAAACATAATACTGTATGCAATTACAGACTGAACACAGGCCATATAATTATTTATTAACTTTTTAACCATTTGTATGAATGTATTTCCGAAAGGAACATTGATTTAACTTTACCCCAATCTCAAACCAAATGTAACAGGGGAAAAGGGGGATATCAGCGAAGAATTTTGATTGTTTCAGTCTTAAATTAAGCTCTATCAATACCAGTTATGATAATAGGGATTTTTATCAATGCAAAAATAATATAAAAACTAAAAAATAACATTCGTCAGTTTTTCTTCTACTTGATTATAATACTGCAGTTAGTCATAAAACATGCGTATTTGTTGTTCTCTTTATTAAATTGATAAATGCGTTATTATATGCAAAAAAACTTCTTATGAAAATCTAAATATACTTGTAGATACTTATTTATTTTTTATGGAATTTTCGGTAGTAAGGGTAGAGTAAAATCTGTCAAAAAATTTTTTTTAAATTTTACTTATTAACTCTTGTTTTCGTCATAGTCTTGCAAGTATTTATATTTAGAATCGTTTTCAGGCCGTTGAAAATACTTAATAATAGATTTAAACAGAATAATATGATTCGTGGTAAATGATAGGAAAAATATACAGGGTGTTAAAAATTCGATGTTCAATATTGGGATCTCGTAAACAGTAAAAGATACAGCAATCGTTAAATCGGGGCAAAGTTGCGCAATTTATAGCCGAAAAACATGCCATGAAGAAATTAGGAAAATTCCGAGTACTTCCGAAGAACGAAAGTCACCGTTTTGATTTATAATTTTGTCTGGCTTTATTTAATAAGATAATGTAAAATAAATTTCACACTTTCATTGCCAGTTTTCAATTTCTATAAAAGAGGGTTCTTAAATTTCGTGACCGACGTTTTGTCTTTCACATGCCACCGTCAGGTTTGTGTTTTTAAATACGGACCCGTATTTTTTATTGCATTTATGTAATCTCATTCCTGAGATGAAAACAATTGAATAAAAAAATAAGAATTTGGCCTGAGAACTCTCCATAATTTTTTGCAAGACCTACATACTTTCTATTGAAACTATTATCGTTACTGTTACCTATAAACTCTCTTATCTTGGCTAATACTGATTGCCTTGAAAATGACAACAGTGTACCACATGTCAAATTAGTGTTTTATAGAAATTATATATTATACTAATAATTATTACGCTAGAGTATAAAGAAAAATCCCATATTCAGTGTATGATCGGATAATGTGTAAATTATTGAGATTTTAGCTAAGAAATTTCAATATCTGTGCTAGATATTATAAATTAATATAAGTGTCAAAAGTTAGATCATCATTTTTAGTAAGTTACTTTCATTGCTGAGTACTTAGTATTTTTTTAGTGATGCCAACAAACGAACCTATCTTTACTGGGTCATCTATACTTATGGGCGAAAAAACGGCCATTACAAAATTTTGATTAAGTTTTAGACTTGATAACTTTTTTATTTTTTGTTCTATTTTAGTGATTTTTTTAGAGAACTGTAGATATATCACTTATTGCTTTCTAATGCTAAGTTATATTAGAGTTATCTCTACATATGTTCCGCCTTATTGTATATAAATAATACTCTTGAAAAAGCACTAATAAGGCGAAACATATGTAGAGTGCCTGTTCTCACCAAAGCAACTGGCAACCGCAACTTCAGTTGAGTTGCTCTCTTGTTCTCACTAAAGAAACTGGCAAGCAATGCAACTGCAATGCGACCGCAACTTCAGTTGAGTTGCTCTTGCGTTCCCACTGGAATCAACTGGTTTGAAGTCTCTTCTGACGTGAGCAAAATGTCGTCTTCGTCAGCCGCAACATACTTGCTCGTTAAAAGGCTTAAAAAAAACTGAGCGACAATTTTGGGTTAATCCTTTTTATATAAATTTGAGACATAGTTCGTATATAGTGGCATAGGAATTAAATAATGATCCGGTTAAATTCCATAGGTTTTACCGAATGAGCCACAAAAGTTAAATATTTTGCTGTCTCGTCCGCCATGACACCGCGACTGGAAGAAACTGACGACGGCGACGCGGTATGCCGGGCAACTCATAAGCAACTAGTTGCGTTGAGGTGAGTTGCCTTAAGTCAGTGGGAACACGTGTATTTAAACATTAGTGCTGAGTCGCGTGGATGTTGCGTTGCCAGTTGCTTTAGTGAGAACAGGCACTAATATATCTTGAAGCATTAAAAAGCAATAAGTGTTTTAATTATAAATATTGTTAGAAGATGTTTGTTCCTTCGATGAGGCCCAGTAACCTTCTACCAAGCCTGTCATGTGGGAGGTTGTCACCTCCAAATTCTTTTAGAAACGAACTAACATTTTAACTTAAATATGCCTCAATACTTGGTTTTGCCTACTCTAGCCCAGACTGGACTTTATTCTACAAGTCGTTTACAGCTTAAGCGATAACCCTTCTTTACATATCAAACTTTTGGGATAGTCATAACAATTCTTAAAAATAGATATGAGAACAAGATTCTGTTATAAATATTCACTTAATGAATTTATTAGATACTCCTGCAATTACAAAATGTAGTTCGCAAAATTGAAAACGGAACGTCGAATAAAAAAATGGAAATTTATATTTTGAAGAGCTTTGGAATTTAATTATCGTTCGCTTACTTGAAAATAAATTGGATTTTGCTCCAAAAAGGCTTCTTCTGAATCTGCTAAAGATCTTAATACCCCACTTTTTATTCTCTAATTTGAAAAAGCATCCAGAGCCAAAGATGGCGACGAATATCACAAACAAATAACGACGCGATCGATAAAATTTCCACCCTACTGCGCAAACTCAATAGGCCCGTGCCATCTCCCAAAAGCACAAAGTAACTGTCTATTTTTAATAAAAAAGTTTTTTTTAGTTGAATTATTAAGTCTGATGATGTCCACGTAAGGACGAAATATGTAACCGTTTTTTACTAAAAATTATTCTTTTGGGACCGTGACAGTGTTTTCTGCTAGTTAATATTAATCAGGTTTCTTGGATAAAGAAATTAAATATTCTTTGAACACGACTATTTTTAGGTTGCGCACAAAAAGTTTCTAATGCCAATATAAGTGTAAAATATATTTTTCTTATAGATTTTTTTGTTGAATATATTCTATTTCAACCAGTTATCATATTCATCAGCTTTGAAAAGTTAGGTACTTACCAAAATTCCTGTATTCTGTAAAAATTTCATGCAGTTTTCTAATAAGTTTTCTCTGCAGTGGCATCCATTTTTCTATAATCGTTAAACTCTAAAAATAACATAATGTAAAAACATCGTGCCTAAATAAGATTTTAGAAAGGACCAAGAATGACAGTTGTTGCTTTGTATAAACGGATAAGTAGATTGTACAAAATAATTTCGCTTATAAAGATGATGATTTAACGCATAATAATTAATACGAAAAATTTCCCAAATCAAATACTATGAAATTTGTTAAAAAGTACATAAATAAAACTTTAATTATATAAAATAATTTCATTTCTTGGTGTAGGTTCGCTCAAAAAATTTGCTTGCTTCTTTAGTATCAGCTTAGAATTTCGAACGCTAAAGAACGACGGAAAGAATGAAAAAATGTGACAATCCAATTTTGGAGTTGATTGTTCATATTACATATCCGTGTTTCTTGACGTGACGCCTAATGTTAAAGAAAGAGAACGTAATATACCAGCTATAAATTAAATAAAGAGAAGCAATTCCCCGTCGTATCTTACATTGATTTCTCCATCCAACCAATATGATAAGTTCAGAGTGTCCCACCGGGAACCACCGTGATCGATATGTGGAAAACAATACATAGGAATTTTTGAAAATTACACAGTATGCTAATGTTGATATGGGCCACTAGGCTTAAATATGCTCAATATGGTGGAACTTCCGGTTATACCGGAAGTTGGTGTCAACGTGATTATTTTAAATGGAATGGCATAATATACAGGGTGTTATGGAAATTACTTTTATTTTTATATTTAAACCGGCAAATCCTGAGATAAAAATAAATTGAAGATAAATAACCATGTGAATTATCGTACGAAATATACACTTTATATGAAATATCAAAATTTACGCGGCCGCTACTGAGGACGTTCGCAATCAATAATTTATTGAGGCGGTGTTTTCATATTGCAACACAGAATTGTAAACGCACGTGTTCAGTTTTTGACAACAAGACGTCTTTGACCCGCGTTATCACTTCTTTTTCAAACTTTTTAGAAAAATACTACAATTTTAAGGTACATACTCTACCTTCGATCTTATAATCCGTTTTATAACTAAATTCCATAAAAAAATAAAACACAAAAAGTATGTTTTGCAACAGAACCAACAGTAGATAATATCACACAAATTTGAAATCACATCACAATATTTCTTATTATGAATTATTTCACAACAAAAAAAAATCGGGTAATGCTACAACTAACAAAACGTTTAAAGTTCGTATACATCAAGCACGTGCAACCCTCGACAGCGTCGTTCCATCCCCGAGTCTCGAACCATACTGAAGCAACGAATCAACGATAGTCGCGCTCGGCAGGTATCCAAGCAAGGGCGAGGCATGCGGTGTGATCTGACAACACTGTTAGTATACTCTAGTGACCCACATTGTTGCTAACTGAATCCAGATGGAACGTCGAGACAGTATGTGGGTAAAAAGGGTTTTTACCTTAGTATTTAGATATTCGATTAAAAAAAGTATGTAGACTTTCTCTAGGACACCCTAGGAGTCACCCATTTAAATATAATAAATCATTTCCATAACACCCTGTATAGGGTATATTATTGTTTTTTTATTCTACGCGAGATTCTAGGCACATTTCGTATATTATGTCTTATAGCTAAGTCTAAACGTGACATATTTAAGTTTTGTCAAAAATGACGTTTGCTTAAAATAATTATAAATTTTCCTATAAGGAAGCCTGCCTTTATTATTTAATTTGGGATAGATTCCCCATTGAAAAGGACCTCCTTTAATAGATTTTTATAATTTTTTGATAACTGTTAATACAGAGTGTTCAAAAAATAAGATTAAAAATGAAACTGAGAAAAATGCAAAAAATCTACATTTCGGAGCAAAATGGCCATATAAAAATATGAAATCATCAATATACTAAATAATCATCGAAAACTACAAATTTTTGGGAATTGACAACCTTACACAAACTTAACCTTATTTTTAATGCTAAATAGAAAATAATTATAAAAATTGGGGTTTCCATTTGAAAATGTAGTTTGCAGTTTTCTCAATTTAATTTTTAATCTTATTTTTTCAACACCCTGTATCAATAGTTACAAAATATCATAAAAAATATATTAAAGCAGGGCCTTTTCAACAGGCAATCCATCCCAAATTAAACAATAAAAGCTTCCTTATAGGAAGAATTAATAATTATTTTAAGTCGGCAATCGTCATTTTTGACATAAAAACTTAAATATGTCAAACACGCTCGGACAGGTATATGATATGATATATGAACTCTGCCTTGAATCTTGCGTAGAATCCAAAAAATGTAATAATATATAGAGCGTTTCATTTAAAATAGGCAAGTTGACACCGACGTCCGGTATAACCGGAAGTGCCGCCATATTGAAAATAATTTAACCTAGTTGCTCCCATCAACATTAGCTTAATGTTCAATTTTCAAAAATTTCCTGTATAGTTTTCCATATATCGATCGTGACTGTTCCCGGTGGAACACCTTGATATACAGTGTGTCCACGGATGAACTCTCGAAGAGGAAAACTTTCTTATTTGTGGGTTTATGAAAAAAATGTATTCTTCATAAAAACTACTGTTGAGCTCGAACGACATAAAAGGCCGGCGGAATAGCTAGAAATTAATTATGAATACGGGTAGCTACGGAATCCTCTTGAGGAAGCTAATATTAAAGAAGTTTGCATGTTTTTTGGAATGTCTTCATTATTATTATAAAAATAACCTTTTTTGTAGGTTTACTCTTGTGCATATTATTTACTGCCCCGACGAATACACTATTTCGCCTCTAAGGTTCGTTTAATTGATCTACTTTTCACCTAACACGTGGCATACGCCTAGATCATGCGTACTAATCAGTCAACATCACTTGTATTCGTTGCTTATTATCGCTATTGTTAATATGGACACATCAATTGCTATGAAAATACATTATCTTGAATACCTTGGTTTTTATGCACGGACAAAGTTGTCTTGAAAAAATATGCAGCAGCGCGCCACTGGGAGGCTAAGGGTGCGTTTTTGTTGGAGCTGTGATGAGAGCAGCGTAGAGCTGTTCAAATTGTATTTCTATGATACGTGTTATGATACTGGTTAAAAAATTTGATAGAATGTACAGGGTGTGTCTTAATAATACGCTAATAGTTAAGGAGGTTATTCTTGGGTACATTTTTAGAAAAAAACTTTTGCAAGATTTTCAGAAAATCTCCTTTTTTTTAAATATCTGTGATACTGCTCTAGATATTTTTGTGAAATTTCGTACACACTTTCATCAAAATCAAGAGGCATTTTATGATGTTTAACAATTTTTTAAATTCCGACCAGGGGCGTTCGTATGGGAATTGCCCTCGGTATTTTTAAAGAAAAGAATGGTACACCACTTCTTTTTTTTTTAAATAGAATTTATTTTTGAAAATCTCAATCCTAGCTGAGCAAATGTCTTCTCTGATTTTTTGTCGTTGGACGTACAAGGTGTCCCATTTTCGACACTTTTATAGGGTATCTCCGTAACTGTTAGTGCTATCAAAAAAGTAATATAGGTGTCATGTTCTTTTTTCGGGTCAACCTTAAAATGATAAAATCAAAATTTGAAAATTTTCGCTCGCTTAAGAGATACGGGGGAAAATCAAAAATTTGACAATTTCAAAATTCTGCCGGTTTATGTGGCTGTTCAATTGGTGAAAATATATTGCTACTATCGCTTTATTATCCTCGACGGTCTTCTGTCGGCGAGGTCCTCGACGGTCTTCTGTCGGCGAGGTCCTCGATATGGCGGCATTTTTCGTTAAAACCGGGCATAGAGGCAAAAGTAAATAGGATCTTATTTTATTTAAATCGCCTCAACGGAAACGTATCATACCGAGTCGAGATCTGAAGCACCTATATTCGTGGAAACCAAAATATAGACGCGAAATCCATCGCATCGGCTTTTACTGTTACATATTTTCACCAAAAATATGTATTTTCATAACGCAACAGATCAGTATTTTAAATATCGATACGCTCTTAAAAATAGAAACTATTTTTGTATTATATTTAGGAACACCGTTACAGTAAGTATACAGTTTTGGTACAGTCGTTTTAATAAATATTTTCTTAGGTGGGTTTAAAACAAGGGAATGTATTTTACTAATATTGCCTTGCATTAGCCGATCGTTGCTTGCGGCTTGAGCTTGAACAACTTAACACAGTAATTATGCGCATTATGCTTGCTTTTTTATTTTTAAAGACTGTAGTTAGAATTAATATCAATTATTGTTAATTTAATAAGTTTTCTAGGTATGTAGCCTCGATAAATAAGCGCTAGTTTAAACAGCACCGAAACAAAATTACTCTGTACCCTACATTTTGCTGTTCACATAGATCAATCTTAAGAAATTTACATATACCGGGTTTGTTCGGACGGACGGAAGATTAAATCATCATCGAAGAACTTATCGACAATACTAAAACAGCTTGAGGTGTTGGATTAAAAGCGGCATGGCAAATATTAAACGGGGGGGTCGAAAAAAGTGTGACAGCATAATGTTATATTTTTTTAAATGGGACACCCAGTATTTTATTGCATATTTAGGTTCGTATTAGTATCGTTTATAAATGCCTTAAATTTTATTCAATTTGGTTTCGTAGTTTCGAAGAAATAAATTTAAAAAAAACATTCCAGAACTATTTTTTTAACCTCGGCATTGGGTGAAATTTATGACAAGAGATCTAGAGATACTATGAATCAATTGCGTTTATCTATTTTCTACAGGGTGTTCATAATAAGCTCTCAAAAACGCCACATTTTAAAATAATTTTTCTCAAGTTTTTCAAATGGAACACCCTATATATTATTTAGCTATTTGACGTAGAATTCATAGACAATTTTTTTTTGCGATACAAGCATATAAGTTATATCCAGCCGTTTTTTCGAAATAATTGTAAATATCATAAATTATGTTGTTTAAATAGAGTTTTTATTGGGAAATATTGTTATAGGCGACTAGACTAATAATCATAAACTAAAGTAAATGTTCAAAATAGCCTCCTTTTACTCTTAAAGTTTACCGTATTAACTCGTGCATAACAAATGTAAACCATTAAAAAGTTACCGCTTGATTTTAAGAAAAAGTAGCAAAAATGTAGGTTTTTAAAATGTATATCGAAATAACTAAAATACGGTAAACTCTAAGAGTAAAAGGAAGCTATTTTGACCATTTACTTTAGTTTACAATTATTAGTCCAGTCACCTATAACAAAATTTCCCAATAAAAACTCTATTTAAACAACATAATTTATGATATTTACAATTATCTCGAAAACGGCTGAATATAATAATAATATATGAATTCTACGTCAAATAGCCAAATAATATACAGGGTGTTCCATTTGAAAAACTTGTGAAAAATTATTTTAAAATGTGGCGTTTTTGAGAGCTTATTATGAACACCCTGTATAAAATAGATAAACGCAATTAGATTCATAGCATCTCTAGACCTCTTGTCATAAATTTCATCCAATGCCGACGTTAAAAAAATAGTTCTGGATTGTTTTTTGGATTTTTTATTCAGGACTGCAAAACTAATTTTTTAGTTTTTAATTTATTTCTCCGAAACTACGAAACCAAATTAAATAAAATTTGAGGCCCTTATAAACCATACTAATACGCAATAAAATACTGGGTGTCCCATTTAAAAAAAAACACTTTATGCTGTCACACTTTTTTGGGCCACCCTGTATAATGTAAAATATTTTTAAAACATGCCGAGACCTCAAACTGTTTTAGTATTGTTGATAAGTTCTTCGATAACGATTTAATCTTCCGTCCCCGCTTCGTTTCCGGACCCGGTATAGTCGCCGAGAACTAGTTAAATGTGCATCTTGACCAATTTTCAGACGAGTGTTAAATTTATTACGTTGAAACGTATTTGTCTAGGTTCCAACGTGATATATTTACCGCCGATTACGATTCTTGCGAAATTCCCTTGTACAGATTGGTTTATACGAATTTATGTGTTAATTTCTCAATTTTTAAATGAGATTCTGGCCATATTTTCATTCCTTGTTAATACTATGTTCCGGGTGGCCCCCTAAGAGAGGATGCCGGCTGTATCTCAGTCTCAGAAACCGTTAACCGCACCTCTTTCAAATATTAAGCACTAAAGTTTTCCAACAATTTTCCAAAGATTGCGATGGAATTATTTTTTAATGAAATAGGGAAACGAAGGAGAAACCTCGTTCTTCTAATTTGTAATTAGTGTTACGCCCTCTAACGGCCAACTAAGCAACTTAAAAATTAGTTCCAGCAGGTTCTCTTCTCCTCTTTTCTTAAATAAAATTTTCAAAGCTGTGCGATTAACGGTTTCCGAGATACAACTGTTTACGGTGGAAATTAAACTGATTTCCTTTTAATCCTACCCTATTAATAAGTCTGCTTTTCACGACTTCCCCACAATAAGTATTTTGTCTCAAAAACACCTTCAAGGTCAGGAATTGAGACAACCTATACGTATGGAAAATATTACCCATTTTCTAACATGTGTGCTGTACTTAATATTAATATTGTTAAGTAATCAGATAATTATTTGATTGATTTAAATGCTGCTTTTCACTTTATCCCATTATTGAGCATGTAAATCACTTTATATGACAGTGTTAAGATATAATTATTAAAAATTTTTTTATCGATGATTTATGAGATCTATCTCAGGAACTAAAGAAGATATTTGTTTGAAATATCGGTACTCGCTATAAAAGATCTTGTTAATGAAGATAATTTCACGTATCTGTACGGTTATACTGTAAGTTAGGATTAACACTTGTTCTATTAATAGAATGACCTGTTATAATTTGACATTTTTCGATTCTATGTAAAAATACAAGTAAGTTTTGTTAATAATTTTTCTATGCCCATCCGCAGTACTGCAACTAATGCAGTTAAGGATTTTAAAAAATTGAGAAAAGGTGTATAGGTATTTTTATGAAATAAAAATACTATACAGGGTGTCCGCTAATTAATGGTACATGGAAAACCCACAGACTCCTTACGTGAAAATATTAGGACTTAATTATACTTACCTATATCCGAAAGTTGATATTAACTGGATACAGGGTGTTAAAGTTAAAACTTAATTTTTGTTTTTCTCTAATAACTGTTACCTAATTCGGTCGTAAATATTTTTGAACATCTTAAAATCAGGTTGTCTACGATTTGGATAGAATTCCGAATATTGTCTCTAGGCACCTCGTCCATTAAAATTTTCCTGCGCGTATACACACAACATATCCCGGATTTCTGCGTTTGAAAACAAAATTGTGTCTCGGCATCGTTACTTAACTTACGATAAACTCAAAAATGAAACATTGTCGCCAACAGCTATCTTACAATAATTAACAAACAAATTGCAATTGCAAATTAATAGTAATTGTGCAGGGCGCACTAAACAATTTAAATGCAAATATCTCCAAAACGGTAACTCTGGGCGACCTGAACTTAAAATACCCTTTTTACGTAATAAATATGAGAAAAGTATTATTTTTATTAAAAACTTAAATACACGTTACAAAGTTATAACCTAATAAAAGTGCGAAAAATGCCGCATGCAGATAAAATAAATTTCTCGTCCTAAAACAACCATTATTGCCAAATTTTGTAAAATAAACGTTGGTTTCTCTCAAAGATATTAGAGAAAAACAAAAATGAAGTTTTAACTTTAACATCCTGTATCTCAGTTAATATCAACTTTCGGATATAGCTAAGTATAATTAAATCCTAATATTTTTACGTAAGGAGTCTGTGGTTTTAGCGGACACTCTGTATATTTTGTATATAGGGTATTTGAAAAATTATGCCTTTCTGGTATAATATAATAAATACTCATAATTTTTCAAATGGAACGCGTAACCAGAAAGGTATACTTTTAAAAACTACTCGGAATAAAAATGTGAATTTTATCTGAGGAACGGTTGGAGGGGGATATAGGAAAGTTATTTGGATTTTTACATACAATCGAAAAATGCCAAAATATACAGAGCACCCTATATAAAATATCAAGGTTAGGCCTAACTTTCGGTATAACCGGAAGTGATAGATACATCAAAATATCTTCATTAAAAAGATCGGCATCTTTTATAACGAGTACCTTACCAATATTTGAAACAAATATCTTTTTTAGCTCCCGGGATCTTTTAATAGGCCACTCACCGTGAACGACCCTGTATATACAACACAAAATAAAATCATTAATAGCATTTCTTTATTCAACCTTTTAGTCAACTAATTGATTGTAAATTAAAAATCAGCTCGTGCCAAATAACCTGACAAAACTCACGGCCGTAGTAAAGAGTTTTTACATTTAAACCCGTTTTAATTAAACAATAAGAAGTTTAAAATGATAAGTGGTTATTGTCAAATTAATAACAAAAAATACAGTAAAACTTCTATTATCGGCCAACTCTTAAGAACGGTCACATCTGAATCTCCATTACTAGTTATATTGGAATGAATACCAGTACTGCATATACACCATATCGCACCACGATATCAGAAACACATCCTACTGAAACGAGAATATTCTGTTCCGGAGCAAAAGACAGTTGGCAAGAACTGAAAGATTCGCGATTAGCCAAGTAATTTACAAATTGATTCTGTAGTTAGTAATATTGAAAGACAACAAATGTGTAAAATGCTGACAAAATCTGGCCTTTTGTTATCTTGGAATATCCAACAAAACGATAAATTTGACTCCCAATAACAGTCATCTTGACAATAAATTTTGTTGCAGCTTTTTAGAAGTTTTACTGTCGGGGTGTCCCATTTTCGACACTTATAGGGAATCTCCGTAATTGTTAGTGCTATCAAAAAAGTAATGTAGGTGTCATGTGCTCTTTTTGGGTCAAACTTAAAATGGTAAAATCAATATTTGAAAATTTTCGCTCGCTTAAGAGATACGGGGGAAAAACAAAAAATTGACAATTTCAAAATGACCCTATATTGTCTTAGTTAAAAGAGATACAGAAAAATAGTTTATACAGAAGTTTCTTTATAATGATTGTTGAATAATCTGCCGTTTTCAGAATAAATATACGGGGCCAGGTAAAAAAGTTATCGGACTAACCTCTTTTTTTTTTAAAATGGAACACCCTGTATATTTTAACCTAAAATGATAGTATTTTAATTCTCTTTTCAAATATATAACACACCATGGATGATATTGGTTTCCTATGCGATTTATTTCAGCTTTTCTTCATTTTCCTGGTATTATAAGTTTTTGATCTCGACATCGTAAAACAGTCGTTATATTTTAAAATTATGTTCCAGTCGTTAGAATATGCCCTTAATTGGTTGCCGTCTTTCCGGATAGCGAACAAAATATAAACTTTGGCCATTTCTTCGGTTGTTTTTCCACTTTCAATATAAACTGATGTCATATCAAATTTTTGAAAATGTTGATAAGTCATTTTCACAAATGAATATGTAAAAATAAAATTGATGTTAAATGTTAATAACAACTAGAATATCAACATAGCTGTTTCTAAGATATTAGCTTTTGTTTCATGGCCTACAGGTGGTTTAAAGTAATAAAGTTTAAATAAATCGCCTAGGAAACCAATATCATCCATGCTGTGTTATATATTTGAAAAGAGAATTTAAAATGCTACCTTAGACTAAAATATACAGGGCGTTCCATTTTAAAAAATGAGGTCAGGTCCGATAACTTTTTTACCTGACCCCGTACTTATTCTGAAAACGTCAGATTATGTAACAATCATTATAAAGAAACTTATGTATAAAACATTTTTCTGTATCTCTTTTAACTAAGAAAATATAGGGTAATTTTGAAATTGTCAATTTTTTGATTTTCCCCCGTATCTCAAGCGAGCGAAAATTTTCAAATTTTGATTTTACCATTTTAAGTTTGACCCAAAAAGAGCACATGACTCGTACATTACTTTTTTGATAGCACTAACAATTACGGAGATACCCTAAAAAAGTGTCAAAAATGGGAAAACCTGTACTTTAGTACGAATGTGCTGTCAAGAACCAAACATACAGTACAAAATTAGGATGGCTTACTCTTATACTATATTTTTTTTAATTTCGCGCCTTATTGGAAAATCATGGATGTGATGTATATAATATTTAGAAGTTTGAGAATAATCACCAACTATTATCAGAAATAAGATTTTCTGAGAAATTGCACACCTTTCTGACGACACTGTATATAATTAGGTCATACATTTTCAAAGATGCTTAGCTAGACGAAGTGAAAAGCAGTCACAGTCTACTTCTATTCGACTCCAATTTATCTAAGCCTGTTAAAACTAATTTTTTGTTATTGCATGTTCTGTAGGAAAGGGCCGGAATGAGAACCGTAGCCGTAGAAGCATGGATGGTCCATTTTGGCTGCAATTCAGTGTTGTTATTCATTAAACACACTCGTGCAATTTGAAGAGATACACAAGACACTTATATTGGAATATATCAAAACTCCCTTTTTATTTTATTAGTTAGAAAATGCTGTGATTTTAATGTACTGTCGTGATAAGATAAAAAAGAAATTGAAGGCTTGATAACTTTTTAAATTTTACGTCTTGGTTTTAGGTGTACATAAAGGTCCTTAAATTATTAAATGGTTTAAAAATAAATGTCTGTATATTTTGGATGGTTGTCCGTTTATTATAGGTCTGGCAATCTCTAAGTAACAAATTCCGCCATTTCACAATGTTGGGCAACTTTTATATTTTTTAAAATTTTTATTCCGATTTTCATGACTTACATTTATTGCGATTATTCTGTATTCTTTTAACAGTTAACATTTTTCGCTTAGGTAACGTTATACAGGGGTAAATTCAAATGTTGTTTTTGTCACAATTTTTAAATACCCTGTGGAAAAACCGAGGCGGATAATTTTGTTTATAATCTTAGATATACAGTGAAATCTCTCTTAGGCGGACAACTACGGGACTGTCTAAATGTGGCGGGGCCTAATAGAGGTGTCCGCCCATGGGAAATTGTTACTAGCTAATATGTAAATGCAAAATTATTACTATGTATATGTATGTACAAATAAACATAACATAACAAAAATACAGTCGTTTTAGTTAGGATGTAGTACTAAAAAAAATCTAATAACGTAGTTTGACGTGTTTGCGTTTCAAAACTTGCAATCTAGAAAATGTAATTCCAAGTCTGATAACAATTCCATTGCTGTAGAGTCGTCACCTCTATTCCTTGCATACTCTTGTAATTCTTTTAAAATATTAATGGCTTGTTGATAATTGGTGACATTTGTTTGGTTACTGCGTTCAACTTCTTCATCAGAGTCGTCAGATGTTGATGTGGTTTCAGTGGTGTGGGCTACAGTTTTTGCTTTCGGGGAATCACACATACTGTCATTCGGCGAAGTCCTTTCGCGCTGCCATGCATACGCGATTGGTTGCCGCCATGTCTTCAGGAAGCTTTTGCACCGTACTTATTTGTCTTCCAAATACTTTGAAATTTTTTTTCTCCGCGTCCGCCCAAGAGAGGTTGGTTTTCTGGACTATGAAAAAATGTCCGCGTATCAGAGGTGTCCGTTAGAGAGGTTTCACTGTATCTCTAACATTTCACTTTTTGAAATATCCCATTATCTCATTTCTTGTAAGAGCTACACAATTTTAAATAAACAGTAATACTGGTTTTTATTTTTGGCAATAAAAAAATCTTTACAATCTGGGGTTTTGTGTAGCTCTTACAAGAAAGAAATGAGCTAATGACATAATTCAAAAAATAAAATGTTAGGAATACATCCAAAATTCTAGCAAAAAGATTATAAACAAAATTGTCTACGTGGTATGTTCAAATTGTGACAAAAACATTTCAATTTACCCTGGTATAACATCACCTAAGCGAAAAATAGAAGATGATAAAATAATCCCAATAAATTTATGTACAAACACTACTGGTTAAAAGATCATGAAAGTTGGATTAAAAATAAAAAAAGTTATAACACATCAAAGTTAACCAAAATTCTGAACTTGGTGAAGGGGAGTGTATAATATGATATAAGACTTTTTAAGGGTGGCCAACAGAACAATAATAATGTAACATTCGGTGAATAGTTAACACCTATTATTCTACCCTCACGTGCAAAAAAAACAGATTAAGTGTTATTTAGGTTTAATAACTTTTTATTTTTATTCCGATATTAATTATTTTTTGGAGAACCGTATGTACGACTATCAGTTTTACCGTGCCCTTTACAAATTTTAAGTAACAATTTTTATTCGACATATTTACAAGGATAATCAAAATACTATTTTTTGATTTAATTTCAACATACCCTGTGTTATATTGCCTTCTCTACTAATTACTACCTACCTCGCTTCATACCATCACCGAACATCTTCCTTGTCAAAGAAAATACTGAATTCATATTGCGCTAGAAATAATGGAACAATTTAACAACCCCAAGATCATTTTCCATTTGTTTGAGAATAAATGCATGTATTGCCACGAGCCAAAAAACAAAACGTAAAGAATAGATCACTCTAAATGAAAACTGGTATTTTGAAATAATTTTGATTATTTTACAGGGTGTTTTGAAATTGGATAAAAAAAACAATATTTTGATTTGTCTGTGAGCGAAAAAACGCTCGAGTACTCGACTATTAAAAAACTGATAGAGTTATAAATTCAAGCGAAAATCGTCGCTTGTTACTTATTACCTTTCACTCGATACTCGACCTTCGCTTAACGGCCGACCGAAATGTCCCGCTTGGTAGTGTGATCGCTCGAGTGAAAACCTGCTCGTATATTCGAGCAGTTTTTCGCTCGATAGGAAATACTGCTCGAGATATAAATTCAAGCGAAAAATCGAAAATCGTCGCCTTTCACTTGATACCCGATCTTGGCTTATTTCATCAGTCGCGTAACTAAGCGTAAATTTTTGAAAGGGCACCGAACAATTTAAAGTTTTAGAATTTGACAAGTCCTTTTGAATACCCACTTATTTTATGTCCCTAGATTGAGAAAGATGTGAAAAAAATAACACTTGTAAAAACTTTTTGTTTAAATAAGCAAAAGAATAAACCCGAACAATAAGTTGGGTGATTTTTTGCAGTTTTTTTGGTTGGTACAAAGACACGTGGTAAAAATTCATTATTCACAAATAAATAAATTTCTGGATTTTTTTTAGAGGGCACTACAATTTTTAAGCTAAACGGCTAGGTGCTGCCGGTCAAGCGGTGGCGTCATCGCTTGGTGAATCGGAATTTGAATTGATTAACTGCTCGAGCGATTCACTCGATTATTAAAATCGCTCGAGTATCAAGTACTCGATTATTAAAATCATCGGGTTTTCCCAACACTAATTTTAATTTTTCCTGTATAATATGTCGAATAAACCAATGTTACTTAAAGTTTGTCAAAAGACACTTTAAAACTGGTAGATGTACCTAAAGTTAACTAAAAAAATCACTAAAATGGAACTAAAAATAAACAAGTTATCAAGCCTTAAACTTAATCAAAATTTTGGAATTTGCACAACAAAAGTAACACCGCTTGAACTTAATGCGAAGGGAGAATGTGACAACTACCAGTCATCTTTAGATTCACTTAATGCGAAGGGAGAATGTGACAAGTACCACTTCTAAATGCGCTATAAGTTTATAGGGATCTAAACTGTTACAGAATTGCATACTAAAATTGACAAATTTTAAATAATAAAAAATAAATGTACTTTTAATTCCAATCTACGTAAAAAAAACTACGTAGTATATAGTATATTAAAAAAAATGGTGGTACAATAGTTTTTACGGGTTCTATTTTTAACCAAAACGCCAAAATAGACGAGCTCGACTGACCACTCAAAAATTAAAATATAAAAGTGAACATAAATTTCTGTAGCTTTGTTATAGCTCGTTATATAGTGGCATAGCCGGAGAGGGGTAATTTTACATATAACTATACAGGGTGTTACGAATTCGGCCTTCACCATTGGGATTTCGGAAACAGTAAGAGATATCCAAAAATAAATTTCACTTGCTAATTTTTATTCTCCCCAAAAAAATCCAGTCCCGTATTTAAAAAAATTAAGTCGATGATGGTGATCTAAAGACGGAACGTCGCATGAAAGCTCTTGTGTAGAATAAAAAGTAGCAAAGAGAAAGTGAAATTTATTTTTGGACATCTCTTCGAACAAAGTCAGGAAAAATTAAAAACCTAAACGCAAAATTTTAGATTTTTGTTCTAAATAGTTGAAAGCCCCTGTATTTAGTTTTGATTTTTTGCCCAATTTAACCGACTTCGTATCTCTTACCGTTTTCGAAATCCCAACGGTGAAGGCCGACACCCTGTATATTCATATAAACCACAAATTTAATAAAACCTTCCGAAAAAAAATTCTGGCTGCGCCACTTATAAGATAATGTTAATTTCGATAGAAACAGAATATCAAATTTCTTGTGACATCACACAAAAAAGTGTCCGGTTTTTTATCAATAATTGTTCTAGAGAGTAGACGTTAAATGAGTATAAGCAGTTGGTAAAGAATTTTTGTTTATTGACATGTAAAATTATGAAATACGTACCTTACACACTGCTGTATACAGAACGGGTAGGAAGAAACGGACCAAACTCTAGGAGTGCATTGTATAAGTGAAAATAATGTAAACAACTCATATGTCGTTATCAGATGTTCATTTGCTTTCAAGTTATTGAACAAAGTTTCATTCAAATATATAGCCATTGGTTTCTAATCATTTTCTGCTTCGTCTACGCAGGACGCCTGTTTTACTTCTGATTGCTTCATGTCTTTATTGAATATCTGCTGCAGTAGTTCTGATGCCTCGAATTAGTGCATCCCGAATGTCGACTTTTACTTTGTGATCTTCATTTTTGAACCAGCTCATCTCCATAAGCAAAAGTCTACATGGTGTGAGGTCTGGAGAGCTTGGAGGCCAACTAATAGGGCCAAGATTTGAATCATTTACCAGAACGCTATAACTTCAAAACAAATCGGATGACGGATGAGTTTTTTACATTTTCAAGTATACAATACGCTCCGGGAGATTGGTCCGGTTCTCTCGACTCGTCCTGTATAAGACAAATAATATATTTTTTTAAATATATGCCTTTATTAATTAATTTCCTTATTATACTAGGAGTGGCATCAAAGAATGATATGCAAGTCTTTCTTAAATATTTTAAAAATTTAAAAGTTTCACATTTTGGAGATAAAAGTAGCCGTTTTATGGTGTGGTTTTTTGGTTCAAATATAAATAGATAGTCTAGCATTTTTTATGCTGAATCCAAAATTTACCTTTACAACTTTTCATATAAGTTTTTAGATCTAGTATCAGATAAAGTATACAAATCTATAGATTCAAACTAAATGTGGAAAACTGTATAATTTTCTTATGTATTTTTTAGTTTTTTACTGCTAATTGCATTAACCTAAAAGGCCATAGTCAGTGGTCAACATTTATATTAGCGATTTACCGTAAGAAACGCGACCTCTGGCGGCTGTTTTAGTTTAAACAAGAAGTATTTAAAGTTAATTTTGCAAAATTACGTATATCTTAACTTTACAGAATGTTTCTCGGGTCCCAACTACCAAATTAGTAATTTTAATTTAATTGCTTATAAGCTGACGCTATGGTCAAATTTTAAGGTAAATCCGAATTCAGCAAAAAAAATACTAAATTTTCGTTCTATCTGCATAAAAAATAGATTGGTTCTCAGCTGTTACTGTTACGTGCGAAATTCATTAACATTGTTAGCTAGAGACGGTCGATTAAAATCACAGTAAAACATAAATTCCTATTTGAGCTAGAATATAAAAAAATAAAATTTATAATAAAGTTGTTATAGAATGTCTCTTTGCCAAAGAAAACTATTATTATAATGTATAATGAGAAATTCGATGATGATACTATGGTATTATTTTTGTCCAGCTGCAGTTATTGCTTAATCTTTTTTTACACTTAGAGCTTTTTTGCCCATTTATGTTTTTTTATGTATATAGTGTAGCCTACCTGTATATTTTTATTTTATTTAATAAATACACGTTCTTATTTAAAAATGTGTTTTATTCAGGGCTGGCTAAATCCGGGTGCAGCGGGTTCAAAGCACCCGGGCGGCAGAACAAAGCTGAACTCGAAAAAGGGCAATCAGTAAAAGTAAAAAATCATACAAAAAGATCCAGGCCCGTATTTAAAAAATATGATCAGTAAACCTCCAAATTCAAATAGATGTTTTATTTCGTTAACATATAAAAATATACTTCACAATAAATTAATAGCAATGCATACATATACATATGTAGGTAAGAAAATCATGACAAATACAAAAAACTATAAAAGTACAAGTTAACTGGAATCATTGTTGAGAAGTGGCTTGCAAACAAGGTTCTTTTAAAATTGAAAATATGTTTCCTATAATAAAATCCTTCCCGGTTTGAAATCGCTGAAGATTCCAAACTGTTTACCACCAACATAAGTTGGTAGAGAAAAACTGAGAGTCCGTAATGGAATTGGTAGAGCTGATTGACGAACGTCCTAGGTCCGATTCCTAGCGGCGCGATACTACTTTCAATAAAAAAACAACCTTGTCCACACGCAACCAAAAAACTAACATTTAAGATCATTGTGTACCGGACACAAAGTACCATCGTCCGCTAAAGTAATGTTCTTGCGCCAACCCAGCTTTTATCTTGGCAGGCGGTATGTACTCCGGTAGTTCTGGATTGGACGCAGTTTTACACAAAAGGACCTTGATCGGACGCAGCTTTCATTGGACGCAGTTTTACACGAAACAACCAGCTTAATATTCTCATGGAAAGAAATGTAAATATGTTCATTGACATTTTAACGTAACAGAAATGCTATGAAGGGTTACAAGGCGACATCTCTAAAACACTTTAAAATATTTTCATGAAATTTTACTTTTTTTTAATAGGGGGTTTGTTCGGTCCTCTTGCGCTCTATCTATATTTTGAGGAATGGGAGGTATGTTTCGAATCTACGGAAAAAACTACGTATCTCCCCCAACATTATCATCATCAATTTGCTTGTTAAGTTGCATTTCCATTTTTTCACGTTTTGCTTCAAACCCGAACAAACCCTCTTTGGTGACTTTTTGTGGGATGGCAAGTCCTTTAATCATTAAATGCGACGCACGTCGACGCGGAGTTCCCTTGAATTCCCAGGTGTCAGTGCAAGATTCAAAAGTCTAAGTTATTTCTTCCTTTAAAAACCATGGTGTAAAATTGACTAGTTCTGGCATAATCTTCTCAGGGGCATCCTAAACCCCAATAAATACGATATGGGTGCAATTAGGAAAAAATCGCGTAACTCTCTAACCAAATGCCGTCGAAAATTTTCTCAGACCTTAGTATTCAATTGTTTTAGAGATTTTTGGAGGAAAACTGAAATTTCGGAAGTTCCTTATTTTTTCAGACTTCATTTGAAGTATTTCGAAATAAATGTAACGCTTTACAATATGGCAATAATAATTAGAATTTCATCATCAACTTCAACAATAGTTGGAAAATGTTATTTTATTATTATTTAACTCATAAATAAAGCATTCAACGAAGGTATCATAATTAGTATTTATGAAAGAATTGACTGAATTTTTGCGATTTTTTTTCCAATTTATCCCACATTGTATTATGGTCTAGAATACAGTGATACCTCGAGATACAAGTTTAATTCGTAACCTTGCTCGTATGTCAATTTGCTCATATCTCAAAGCAATTTTCCCCACTGAAATTAATCGAAATGCCATTAATCCGTTCCACTTGTATCCCGAGTTACCAGTGTATTCCTTAAAGTTAAACATTCTTATGTGGAACACCGTGCATATTATTTTCATTTTCAAAATCGAATTCCGTTTTATTTTTTAAATTAGATAAGAAACAAATAATATATTTTTTCCTTATCTGTATAGTGTTAAAGGTTCAGATTAATTATTCTTTAATATCTCTGCTTGGAAATAAAAATCCTTTTTTTATCTGTTAGAGTTCAAGGCCAGAGAAAAATATTAATAAATGGAGCATAAAATATTTTTCGAGGACTTAGAGCTAATTGTGGGAGCTTGAAGCCCTTTGAAAGGACTTGAATTCCATGAAAGTGCTTAGTGCTTGCAGAACATTTACTATGACAAGTAACTCATTTTACACAGGAATAGTCTAGATAAAAAGTTTTCTGTCCCTGATCCCTGGACATACAATTATCTACTTAATTAGTGCCGGTATAAAACTCCTAAAAACTTTATCTAAAGTTTCTAAATTAATTATTTCAAAAAATTTATTTCCTTTTAGATTATTCCAAACCACGTCCAACGCTTGCTCGATACCTACATGCGATACCAAGAATTATTCTTACTCTATGATATCGACTCCGGATCCCAATCGAATTTAGTTCGCTTCTTTAAGTTACTTAAAGTATTCATATCTTCATCTGGAATTGTGAAATCAAGTTGGAAGTTTTCTTCCATATGCTGTTTAGATGAGGCCTTGGGTATTACAGCTATTCCTTGTTGCATAGACCATTTTAGTATTACCTAAAATACGTTTTTTTATTTTAAAGTTCTTGCAAGAGAACAACATGAACAATGCCATGAATAAATACGGTTTCCATCAATTTTAGAGTACGTGATATGTTTATTAGGAAGTTTATGCAATTTGACCACCCTTTTGTTACCCTATATTTTATGGTATTAAAGTAGTGCGCTTTACAGCTTTATTTCAGTTATGGTTATTTAAGTTATGGTTGTTATTTATGTTAATGTTTTTGTCAATGGTAATATTCAGTGTCCTGCTAATTACTATAAATTACTCATTAATGGCCTAGATTTCAGGTCGAAACGTTAGCTATAGATTAAAACTAAATAAATATTAGTCAAAACAAGCTGCAACTTGAATTGTTAACTTACAAAACATTATTTTCAATGTAATGGAATAACTAAGTTAAAAACTAGACAGTATTGTTACCTGGGCATTAGTTTTTCCTAATTTCTCAGCAATTTTTGAAATTTGCGGGTCGTTGAGTAATCCTTTATTTCCCGATCCCAAGGGCATATAAGCTTGAACCAAGATACTTTGTTCTTTACAGAACTCGAGCACATCATAAGGATGATAATAGGGATGCCATTCAATCTAAAAATAAATGGTCAACACCGTACAATTTTCCCTCATTATTAAATGTTGGAAATTTGGAAGTTCATGTTAGGTTTTCCTTATATATATATATAGGTACTATACGTATATACTTTTTAACAATAAAATTATTTTCTAAAAACTCAAAACAGTATAGGTATATACTTACATGCAAATTTTGAAAAATAACTACTTTTATATATATTAATATGTATTATCGTCTAAATGCTACTCTCATATACATACTCTGCTTACAGTGTTCATAGCTTGATCAGATTCTTTTTGGAAATTTAAATGTAGTTAAAGACTCCTACAACTTGTACAGCAGAATATAAAATCCCTGAGTAAAGCAATGGGCGACAACTATAAATATCTTAAGACATTTACCTGATTTACAGCAGGCTTAACTCCATGACAGTTATCCAGTAACTCCTTTAGATGTCTAACGGTATAATTGGAAACACCAATATTCCTTAACAACCCTTCTTTATATGCTTTAACCATTTGTTTCCAACTCTCAGCCCTTAATTTTGGAACCTTTGAAGCACTAGCCCCATATGCTCCCGGCCAGTGAATAAGGTAAAGATCTATATATTCACAATCTAGTTTCTTTAAGGATTCCTTAATAGCTGCATAAGATTTTTCTCCATGATCACTGGGATCTACAATGTTTAGAAACATAGATATTTAGGTAGAAATGTATTTGAAAAATTACAGATACTAGGTACTACCTTACTTTACCAACTTTTACACAGAAAAAAATGTGTTATATTTTATTGATGTCGCCTTTATTTGGTAATAAATTGTGAAAGTTTGGTCTTCTATGTACTTATACAGTATTATTTACTAATAAATGTAACAAGTACCTTACTTACACAATTTAGTAGTTAAAAACAGGTCTTTTCTAGACAAATTGTGCTTAGGTAGAACAACTTTTAATGCTTTCCCAATGTCCGTTTCATTTTGATACATTTTGGCAGTGTCTAAAAACATAATTATTATTGATTTGGTTCCAAATTGCAATGGTTAAATTCAATTCTTTAGCGGTAAATATATCTCCAAATATAGTACTCAGAGGAAGAAATATCTACCAAACTGTCTGTATCCAACAGCAAGTGCATGATCCAGAACATCCCGAGTTCGTTCATATCCATCAACTAGATAGGTTCCGTCTAAAAAATACTTAAAGTCATTTAGAGAACAATGGTATTTCAAATTATAAAGAAACTTACATCCCAATAAAGGAATTATATCGCCACTGTGTAATTTAAAACTCATTTTAATATAACACAACAGAAAACTGTTAATGGAATATATGTGACTATTCAAGAGCAAACTAACTATACTTTCGTTTTCCTTATCTCTTAGCTATGTAGTATGGATAATATCTAGGGATAATATTAATTATTCACTAAAATTTTTTTAAAAGTCTTGGGTAATCTTAACCTAAAAGTTTCTTCTGTGCTTCTTCTATTCGAGGCATTAACTTTCTTAGATATTGGCTGGATTCAGCAGGAGATCCTTGGAAATTCAAGGTAAATTCGAACAGAACAGAGCAGATGGCCTACATTATTCCTCTGTGAGTCGTCTCAGTCGTCAAGAAGAAGGAAAAATTGGCTGGAGACTGCAAAGCTAGAGGCCATTCACAGTTGGTGTTGACGGGTTCGACAGAAGAGATATTTCTGACATTTAGACAACCCGCGCTTTTGTCGGTTTTGTTGTTTTATTTTCCTAAAAATATCAATTATTAACAAATTTCAGTTTAATATCTCAATAGTGCCGTGTACCGCAATGAGTACATTCAAAGAAAAATGTCAACTATATTTTGGATCTACTGATTTTTATGAAGTCCTTAGCCTTAATAAAGGTGCGACGGAAAAAGAAAGTATGTTCTTTGTAATTTCTACTACAAGTTTGTACTTTAATTTGTTGTTAGGGTTTATATACGATTTTTATCGATTGGCTTAAAATTGTTAACTATTCTAGGTACAGGTAGATATTGCCTGTATATCTATTATCTATAGTATTTACACAAATCCATCTTTTTAGTCAAGAAAGCATACCATAAGGTTTCCCTTTTCGTTCATCCTGATAGAGTCGATGAAAGTCAAAAAGAAATAGCCACAGAAAAGTTCAAAGTGCTTGGAAAAATTCACTCAATTCTTCAGGACAAGAACAGCCGTAAGATTTATGATGACTGTGGTGATTTTGACGAGGAGGACAATGCCTTTAACTGGACAGAATATTGGTTCTCCATGTTTAAGAAAATCGAGCTTAAAGATATTCAAAAGTATGAGATGGAATATATTGGATCTGAGACTGAAAAAAGAGATATTAAGAGGGCTTATGAAGGGAGCAAAGGTGAGCTTGAATGGTTATAACTATATTTAAAGTTTTTTGCTTCCTCTAAAATACAGTATGACACTGTTATCCTTTGAACTTATATTTATTGTATGTTTAGTACACAGATATGAGTAATAAAGTAGAATGTTCTAATTTTTGGTGGAAATGTTCAATCAAATTTTGACTATTAGTTATTATTCAGCAGTATGCAGGAAATGAGATGAAACTGCTAGTACATAGTAGGGAGCATTGATTGACATTGATTATTTTACTTTTTTTATGTTGTCTGGTACCACCTAATCAACTGTCAAGGATAGTGAGGGTTTGTTGTGTTACAACTTTTTAACTTTTAGGAAATATGGATGTTGTCCTAGAAATGGTCCCATTTAGCAACTGTGATAATGAAACAAGAATTATTGAAATAGTGAGAGAAATGGTAAATGATGAAGAAGTTCCTGAATATAAGGCTTTCTTCAATGAGAGCAAGGTAAAGAAAATGAGAAGACGTAAGAAGTGGGATGCTGAGAAAGAAGAGGCTGAGATGATTGACAGTAAGTGTGGAGAAATCATTTGATTTGAATCACAATTTAATCAGTGTGTAGGCTATTATTTCATGCCTATTCATGCATTGTTCAAGGTTGTACTGTTTATTGTTCTTAATGTGACCCTTTGTGCTGTTCATGTGCTGGTGGATTTGTTTTGGTCTTCTGAACTGGGAAAATGAACAAGCTATAGTTCAATGGTGCCAACTCTCGAAAATTTTAACTTCTCGAATCATCTGTGTGTAAATGAATATAATTGTTTACGAAATATCCTGTTGTACTTTTTATTTGTAGGTAAACTATTGTAAATCATTTTGAATAAAATATTTTCAATTTAAACTTTTAGTGCAACAACTAGAAAAAGAAATGGAAGCCAATATGAAAAAACGAGTAGAAGCTTTTGGCGATCTTATTTCAAACATAGAAAAAAAATATTCCCCAAAAAAAGCAAGAAAGTCGATTACAGATGGATCTGATAAGAAACCAACTAGAAAATCCCTTAGAAAGTAAATATTCAGAAATTCTACTGTTTGTTTTTTCTGTATACCTAAACACGTGGATTTAATTTATTTTTTCATTCCCTTTACTATAAGAATATTAGATAGAAAACGTAACATTGCCAATTTGTATTCCTGTTATTTCTAGATGCTTTAAAGTTAAAACAAGAAGGCGTAGAAAAAATAGGACAAAAAGATTCTGCTCTGAAACTGATACGACAGAATTTGTTCGATTCATAGCGTCCCTGGTTTTGTAGAGCCATTATAGTTTATTTTATTGTTTCTTTTGATATATTAAATGATGCCACATTCATAAATTATGATTTCTTATTTTTTGTGAGGCATCATCAATAAATAGTTCTTATTAATAAATTTTCAAATTAAAAGGTTTTCTGTGTACATAGTACCCAATATTTGGGCTTACTAAATACTGTGATTGTTGGCCGGTGTAGTCGTATTTACACACACTATAATTATTTCACAACAGAACGAAAAAACGGTTAATGCTACAACTTGAAGATCTAACACCTTATTTATTAAGCCAGTAATTAATATCGGAATAAAAATAAAAAGTTATTAAACCTAAATAAAACTTAATCTGTTTTTTTTTGCACGTGAGGGTAGAATAATAGGTGTTAAGTATTCACCGAATGTTACATTATTATTGTTCTGTTGGCCACCCTTAAAAAGTCCTATATCATATTATACACTCCCCTTCACCAAGTTCAGAATTTTGGTTAACTTTGATGTGTTATAACTTTTTTATTTTTAATCCAACTTTCATGATCTTTTAACCAGTTTGTACATGAATTTATTGGGATTATTTTATCATCTTCTATTTTTCACTTAGGTGATGTTGAAATGTTTTTGTCACAATTTCAACATACCTCGTAGACAATTTTGTTTATAATCTTTTTGCTAGAATTTTGGATGTTTTAGAATATATGTACTTATATATATTAACATTTTATTTTTTGAATTATGTCATTAGCTCATTTCTTTCTTGTAAGAGCTACACAAAAACCCAGATTGTAAGGATTTTTTTATTGCCAAAAATAAAAACCAGTGTGTTTATTTAAAATTGTGTAGCTCTTACAAGAAATGAGATAATGGGATATTTCAAAAAGTCAAATGTTAGAGATACAGTGAAACCTCTCTAACGGACACCTCGGATAAGCGGACATTTTTTCATAGTCCAGAAAATCAACCTCTCTTGGGCGGACGCGGACAGGCTGTTTTCATACAAAGATTAAGAAAACTCTCCTTTAAATGGACAAAAAAAATTTCAAGTATTTGGGAGACGTTGCAGACGGTGCAAAAGATTTCTGAAGATATGCCGGCAACCAAATCGCGTATACATGGCAGCGCGAAAGGACTTCGCCGAATGAAAGTATGTGTGATTCCCCGAAAGCAAAAACTTCTGAATTTCTAGGATTTGATAACAATGATTTGGGTTATGTAGCCCAAACTGAAACCACATCAATATCTGACGACTCTGATGAAGAAGTTGAACGCAGTAACCAAACAAATGTCACCAATTATCAACAAGCCATTAATATTTTAAAAGAATTACAAGAGTATGCAAAGAATAGAGGTGACGACTCTACAGCAATGGAATTGTTATCAGACTTGGAATTACATTTTCTAGATTGCAAGTTTTAAAACGCAAACACGTCAAACTACGTTATTAGATTTTTTTTAGTACTACATCTTAAACAAAATTATCCGCCTCGGTTTTTCCACAGGGTATTTAAAAATTGTGACAAAAAGAACATTTGGATTTACCCCTGTATAACGTTATCTCGTTTAAACTTTGTATACAAACACGTGGCGTGCGCGACGCGACGAATCCCTTTTGCATATCAAAACAAACTGAAGTAGCGGTGTCGCGTTTGAGCAACGTATTAAAAGGGCCGAGGGAGAGGCGCGTTGTGATCTGGCATCACTGCTCGCCTACTGACTGACTGACAGTTGTTAACTGAAATCAGATGAATATGGCGCGGCAACCCGGGAATAATACAATACACTAAGTATTTAGACATTCGATTTAAAAAATAGTATACTTTCCTAGAACAAAAGGGATTTCCTTCAGGGAAAATACATCATGTTGACGATTCATATCTTATAAGTTAACAAAAAAACGTAACAACATTAAAGTATTTTTGGTAAATGAAGTATAATAATTGGAAATACTTTTAATGAAACTGTTACAATGAAGCGGAAATTTATTACAAGAATAATAGTTATTTAAAAATGTATTTAAAATAGAAACTAACCTAAAAATTAAATATCATAGGCGCATGGTATCATATAGTCTACTTATATATTCTATTTGTACTCTAGAATTTGTTAGTATTTTTTTTAATTTTTAGCAAAATATTGTTATAGAAATTCCATTTAAAACCTGGTATGTTTTGAAATCAAAACCCCGTTTCTTTTAAATTACTTACAGGGTCGTATACCATTCTTACCTACGTTAATAAATCTCACGAAATTGGTACACAGGAAGCAAAAAACGCATTTAAATCCACCAGTATTACAGATTAATAGATAACCTCATCTGCAACTAGATTTCTTCTCTTCACCTGACAGTACGGCTTGCACGCTTTCCAATTCGGAAATAATCTGTATAAGAGGAACCATCCCTGGGTGTCTTGACCATGACAAATTATTGTCGGTCAATAAACGCTGTTAAACTATTACATCCCCAATTCTCCATTAGCCAATTAAATCCGTCGGTGAATCGGGAGACGGAAAGCTTAGAGGCGACGTTTAGCTGCACGTATTTCTTTATGCATATGGTATTTCTTATTGTTCGGAATAGGAATAAATTAATGAGTGATATACGCTTGTTTTAGAGTGTCTTTTAAATTATGAAATTTTTGGAATTTTGAAAAACAAAAACATCCAACAAAACAGAATGATAACATACTAGCAACTTTCTGGAAACAAAACTTGCGTCCACATGCACTGACGAAACAAAATATTAACAAAAGTCTATATGTAGTAACTATGTAGTTTGTTTCGTGTTTTACCAAGAAAACAGCAACACAATGTTTTTCAACAATTTAGCAATAAATCGGAAACAATTTGTCAACTTTTATGTTTCACGAAACAAAACCAAAACTATATAGTTGACAGTGGCGTGGCCATAGGGGGCGAAGGAGGGTCATCTGTAAATGCCGGTATTTACATACTTAAATGACAAAATGTATATTTAATAATATATGACGCCCCAAAAGGACTTCACACCGTATGCAAGAGCAGCTAATCATACCATTCCGTCTTTTATATTATATGATATTGATACCACCTGACGATCAGATTTGTTCGTTTAATTTTGGGGAATTGGGGGGCAAGTATATGACCTTTTTTTGGGGGGTTTATGAATTAAAAACTATCGATTAAATATTGATAGTCAGTGGACCACTATCGATCAACTATCGACGGTGCGATAGTTCGTTTTACAGGACGTACACACCGCAACGACAGTGTTGCCGGAAATGGAAACAAATGGACCGCTCTGAGACAATAAGTTGTTGTAAACCAAAACAAAACATAAAAGTTGATCAACGATTTGTTTCTGAATTGTTGAAAAACATTGTGTTGCTGTTTTGTTTCGTTAGTTAGGTATCAAAAGAAATCAAGATTTTATGTGATGCGCTGCCTCTCACTTAGTTAACTTTGAAATCCGCTACTTCCTGGATGACATAATACTACTGATCGTCTGAAAAATAATACACGGCACGGTACCCGTTACCCTGCCACTTTTCATAGCCTGCTAATCGTTACCCGACTTTTTAAAAACAATTCCCAGTGCATCCCCACTGATTTAAATAAAGGGGGTGTGAATTAAACAAGCATATGGATAATTTTATTAGTATATAAAATTAGATCTCGATGTGACGTTAGCGACTGTCGTAATTGGGACATGGGTTTATGATTCGTGCCCACAGCACTTAGAAGCAGTCCCTGACAGATAGTCAATCATTCCATTATTAAATTTTCTGAAAGAATTAGGCCGGCTAATTTAATTTTACGGGCTTTCCTGGGGGTACTGGTATGGTAACCTTCACCTTACTGTTCCCATGGCGAGGCAAATTCTTGAGGGTACTGTACCACCCCCCATTATCTATGACTGTGCTATTCTATCTATGAATAGCCAAACTCTAAAAGTAACAGTGGCAAATTTAAGGCCTCGCGCATGTAAACAAAGCTGATCATCAGATGTCATGCGCAATGCCGACTGATAAACTATTTACCTTAACCGGCGAAGTGAACCGCACTTCGCCCTTAATGAAAATGATTACACGGCAATATTTTGGCACGAGACCTTCTTTACTGGGAAATAAACAATCTATTTTCTCGCATCAAAAAGGCCTTATGGACATCACTGAATAGGCACTTTTAGAAGTCCACGTAACGATAGACTTTTAATATCGTTATTACATCCTTACGACTGATTTCGGTTCTAGACGGTTGTCGTTGGTTGGCAACCAAACCGGCACCAATACAGCGGGGTTGCCTATATGACGGCGACAACATTGTGCGCAAAACAACCGATGAGCAACTTTTAAAAATATCACCGCGCGGTAAACCGTGCGCACTAACCCATTTTTTCACTCATAAAATTTAACTTTTTACTGCGCACCCCATAAGTTGTATGTATCCATAGTTATAGGTCTGTGGTTACATCTCATAATTTGGCATTTTGGTGTTCTTTACATAAATCAACAAAAAATTATATCCAATTGTAGAGGAAATAATGTGTTACATGTAACCATCTTTCGATCGCAAAGAGGAGCTTATATGTAACATTGTTTCCCTTATAATTTGATATCTATTAGACAAAATGTTTTGTTGATTTATGCAAAGAACACAAAAATGCCAAATTTTGAAATGTAACTCTGTATAAAATGTAAATTACTTTATTTTATACGACCTTGACAAAATGGCGACTGCTTGTTCAGGTACACTGACAAGTCGCTACATAACAGTAAGAAATAGTAAATTGACTTGGTGAAAAAGGGAGATATTTCACGAGCTTTGTAGTGATGTCACATTCAAAGTTCTTTGGTTGCTTAATTAATACATATTTAAAATCATTTAGATATGCCGTTAAATGCAAAAATAAGCGAATAACAATAAAATGCGGAAAGTAGCATAAATATTTTATTTCATATTGAATATAAAATTTCTTGGGATAAATAAAAATATTGGCTTTAATACAATACATAAATAATAATTTACAGACTTTTGGACAAGTTTACATAAATATTATATACATAAATTACACTACATACAATTTTTAATTTAGTATAAATTACGAAAAAAAATTATTACAACTAATTGACATTTTTTTTTCACTAAAAACAACAAAAAAGCATTAGTTTAGTTCTTATAGTTTACTAAATAAAATTGAAAAATAACCTTCCCGATACGACATGTTATGGAAATATGCAAGTGTTCCCTAACATTATAACGATCAAGTCCGATGTTTAATCAATTTCGGGCTTAGACTGTCTCCAAAACAGCCAAACAGAGAATTGTGCAATTATCAAACGCCCTTAAAATACTATTAGTTTTTAAGGTTAGCTATCGCAGTGTTTTATTTATTTTTACTTGTATGTGTACTGTTACCATACTATCAGTTTATTTAGAAAATATTAAAGTAGGCAGGTTATCTGCTTGTCCGCAGTTTACCTCTGATCTTCAATGAATTGACTTCGAATAAACTATACTACAACATTAAATAACACATGGTTCCAACTTACTTTTTTAGAGTTTTATAATGATAAAATTTCTATCGATTTACTAAACTTATCTGTCAAGTTTTGATCGTTTCATAATTGCACATGTAGGTACAAGTTTGGCTGTTTGGAGACGACCAAAGCCCGAAATTCAAATAAAATTCATACTCTGGTAGCTTTAAAAGGTCGAATCCTAAGATTCAGAAATAAATATAGCAACCATTGGCCCTTTTCGAGTTGTGCGCCTAACATATACAGGGTGTTTCCTAACCTCTCTGAAAAATGAAGGGGAATCTTCACCTTATTTTAAGACGAAAATGTGGTATACAAGTTTTTTGCATGTCGCTTCGTTTTTGAAATACAGGGGAAAAAAATATATTATATTTTTCATTTTATTAATTAATGCCAAACTATATTATAATGATATTTGTTAAACAACTCGTTTATACTATCCTATTCAAGCTGAAGAGGACCTTCGACTGCGTATTATTGCTGGTCCAGTCCCGTAATTTTCCAACGCGTAAGAGACAATGTAGCACGTCGTGTACATATGGGTGTTTACTGGCCCATGGAGGTCATTTGCAGCAATTTATTTGACTTTTGTTCATATGAGTTCATTATTCAAAGTTTTTAAATCATATACATTATCAAATCATTGGTATTAATTAATAATATGAAAAATATAATATTTTTTTAACACCCTGTATTTCGAAAACAAAGCGACATTCAAAAAGCTTTTATATCACATTTTCGTCTTAAAATAAGTTTTTTCAGAGAGGTTAGAAAACACCCTGTATATACAGCGTGTGTGATAGAAAGTGTAACAAATGGGACACTTTTTTACCCTTCATTTTATCGAAAAAAGTCATTCTTGCTTGGTTGCAAACCTCCTTAGCCATAGTCGAATATTCGAAATATTTTACAGAGTGGCCAAGAAATGTAAGAGTTGCCGAGGGCATAAGTAGGAAGAACAAGAACAAATTAAAAAAAAAACTAGAACGGTGTATCGAAAATGATGGTGGCTCTGCAGAAATTTGTTTGTGTGTTTTATACAGTTAAAACTTTTTTTACGTCAAGTTATGTATTTAATTTCTTAGGTAATCTAACTCATTGTTTTCTGTTTTGTCTTGAAATAATTGTTTTTTCGTTTTATAAACTGAGCCAATTATATTTCATACGTGGCTGTTTCTCGTCAGCATGTTTAGAGAGAGAATGCAATTCTATAAAGAGCTTCAAAACGGTATTTTGATGTATTTTTAGAAACAAAGGTATTTTATTCTTAGATCAATTTTACATTCTTTGGCCGCTCTGTACAATATTTCGGATATTCGACTATGGCTAAGGAATAAGTTTTCTACCAAGCAAAACTTTTTAGCAAGAAGAGTCACTTTTTGGCTAAATGTTCAACTCTATTTGCGAATAAAGATGCAATTGTGTCGTGAAGTCTTTCTTTTTATTTAGTAAACATTCTTTTGACATTTCTTTGTCAACTAAAAGGAACAAACAACATAGGAATTTTTCCAATCTATCTACTAAATTAAGTTACTGGCCGAATTTTTTTTGCCATATTAACAGTCGCCTTCTATTAACAATTTTTAAGCAGTTCGGTACAATGTAAAAAAATATTTCTTTATTTTCACTTTACTACGCCTTATCAAACACATACTACGTTTTATAAAGATTTTATATATGTATATTTTTAGTAAAGTAAATTTTAAGTACAGTCCCGGCCAATCTTTTACGTCGACAATAATTATTGGTAGTGGGTCAAAAATTTTTTACAGGCAACTTTCAGTCTTTAGCATATAACTTACTAAAATAAACTATTTGCCTGTAGGAACGATTATAATTTGCGAAATATATGTTACTTCCTGCATTAGGAAGCAATTTTCAAAGTTTTTTTTAGATTATAGCTTCAGTATTCAAATTTGAATTTAAAGATGTATCGCCGGTCACGTGTCCCCAGTCAATAATTTCTTACTTTACCCTTTTATATTTCTCGTCATTTTACTAAAGTTACTTTTATATGTATATAAATGATTTACGCTCCTACTACAATTTGTATTGAAAAAATAATGTTCAAAGATCAACAGTTTAGTTTCTCTAACGCAATTATTAACCAGAAGTTCCGTCCCCGCAGCTGCATGTATCGCCGATCACGGCAGAAATTGCTAATAAATAACGCCACTACAGGTCGGCCTAATTGTTGTACAAATATGACGGTATGTGTTTGAATTTGTGTAAAGCGTGCTCCTGTTTAGGTAAGTTCCTTATTATGTTTATTTAGGTATAAACTAGAACATTGCCTACTTTTTACCAAACGTATGTTTTTATGTTGTATCGCCGGTCACAGGGTTAACTCAGACCTAGTAGTCTTAATTAAGGGAAAAATACTTCACGAACTCATTCTCTTGAGTACAGATACTCATTTCAGTCTAAAAAAGTTTAAGAAATAGCTTGTATTACCTGTTATCCACAAATTTGTGCATTTTTGTATCGCCGCGCATGAAAATGTTACCGGAGATAAATTGATGTGTTTGTTATCCAAAGCTATATACAATATTTTTTTTTAACCATTTATAAGTGTGCAAGTTTCGTTTAAACCTTAGGTAGATTAAAAATATGACTAATTTTCTTAGTATTTTAATATTCTATAAGGAACATTCCAAAACTTTAAGCCAATATAAGACAAGCTGTTATAAATAATAGGAAAATGGTTATAGTGACTGATTAAAATAACTCAGTTCCAAATATTGGCGTTATATGATTCAGAACAGTAAAATTAGCCATGTGACGGGCATTAAATTATTAAAAAATCGATGCTATAGACCAAAATCTTTGTGACGATGATCTTTTGCACGGACATATATAATTCCTCTAATTAGATACTATAAGAGACCTATTAAAAAATTAACAGGTGTCTTTGAGATTATTTATTTTTATAATCCGATTTACTGAAAGTTGTCTGTAAAAATTTTTTGACCCTAGTGCACATACCCAAACCTGATCAGCTTTGTTTATATGTGCACGTCCATAAATTTGGCACTTTGGCTATTACTATTTGGTTATCCAGTGATCCATAAGGATTCCGTAAACGGTAAGAAATTATGATAAAACTTTGCACGTTGTGGGGATCAAGCATTTAGAAATTTTGAAAAATTGAAATATTTTTAGAGATATAATGGAAAACATTTTTGAATTTACTATTTAAGCCCACAAGATTTAAGATCGGATTAACTAATTATTAAAAGTTTATACAATGACGTATTACCCTGTAAAATAATACCTGTACGTAATAAATTTGATCTGATGTTACAAAACGTTAATTTTTGACATTAATTCTGAAAAATGTTTTTTAGTGTATTTCAAGAAACCGTTTCCAAATTTGGCAAATTTGTCAGCTCGTAAATGGTCCACTTTACCGCATATCTTTCTGTATAGAAAATTGTACTGGTAAACGTCGGATTTTTAGCCTATATAAAATTAAACAATAATTTACATTTAACATCCTTTTCAGCAAACATACAAGTAATTGGTGAGCAACAATATTACAATTTACTATATTTTTTAAGGAGAAGGATACCAAAAATAAATATCAGGTTTTACAAAATTTCTTCTTTACATGTTTAAACTTGTTTCTCATATTTTTAAATTTAAGGTTGGTATTTAATTTTGTCCAGAGAGAACAATTGGGTATGGTTATATAGGGTTGTCATGTTTAAATAAATAATAAGGAATTGATATAAGAAAGAAGTACGAAACGTCTTTTAATTAATCAATTTTATCGAATATTTTAAAATTCACATTCTAAGTAATAAGCTGTTATTTTTCTTTAATAATAAGCCAATTTTAATGATTCTTTTATCTGATAGAAAATAGAATCTAGAGTTTAGGGAATAGCACTTTACGTCATTATACATCTAATTGTGCGGGGTAGGCATAAAATCTAGATGGATGTAATTTTCCTAAAATTTTGATATGTCCTATAACATAAAAATTTAATTTTATTTATTTATTTTTTTTATACGAAACCAATTGAGATATACAGGGTGTTCCTTAATGACGTGCTAATATTTCAGGGTGTGAAAATGAATATATATTTGCGACGGCTTAAGTTTTTGGCTAAAGGGTGTTGAATTTTTATTTTTTAAATAGTTATTTTTTTAATATCTGCGAGAGTACTTTAGATATTATTTGCAATTTTGGTATGTATGAATAGGATATAGAACCACAAATTTTAGTTAGGAAAGTTATTCAATTGTTCTACCAGTGGCGTCCCTGCAAACATGTCCTCTGATATTTTTTATAAAAAGATGGTACGCCACTGACATTTTTCCACGTGGATATTTTTTCTAATTTGCCTGCTCAATTCTACATGAAAACGGTCTCTTGAGTTTTTCTCGTCAGACGCACCGTTCTTGATTAAAACCACTAAATTCATATTGAAACTCATTATTATTAACATTGATAAAATATTAATGATACATTTTTGTTTTATAAAAATGTCAATATTTGAACTAGTGGGCAATTCGATGCGAAGACGGGACAAAATTTATCATTAATTATTTTATCAATGCTAATAATAATGTGTTTCAATATGAATTTAGTGGTTTTAATCAAGAACGGTGCATCAGACGAGAAAATCTCAAGAGACCGTTTTCATGTAGTATTGACCAGGATAATCAGAAAAAAATTCATATGGAAAAATATCAGTGGCGTATCATCTTTTTTGTAAAAAATACCAGGGGACATGTTTGCAGTGACGCCACTGGTGGAACAATTGAATAACTTTTCTAACTAAAATTTGTGGTTCTATATCCTATTAACACATACCAAAATTGAAAATAATATCTAACGTACTTTCAGAGATATTTAAAAATAACCATTTAAAAAATAGAAATTTAACACCCTGTAACAAAAAATTTAAGCCGTTGCGGACATATGTTCATATGAACTTTTCTTAGAGAGAATAGAGATATATATGGGTTAGACACTGGCCCAAGAATATCGTCATACCACTCGAAGCAACAAAAAATTACCATTTCTTCTAAACACGTCATATTGTCGATTAAACGTTTGTAAACAATCAATGCTACATTTTATCACTTTCGGCTTTTGCCAAATTAAAAATCATTTCAACAAATAACAAAGTCTATAATGAGTGCTACTCAATTATATATTCGTTTAATTCGTGTAACAAAATAAATCTAGGTATGGCTTATGTATCTAATGATTTTGTTTTTATAATGTTAAGTAAATGAATAGATGAGTGTGTACCACTTTTTTATTTAGAGCGTCAAGGCGATACTTATGGATATCTCCAATTGGTTTTAAAAGTTTAAAATTGAATTAAATACAATTTTTATGTAAGATTTGTCAAATTAAAGTTTTAGGAAATTTACATCCATCTAGACTTTATGCGTTATCCCAGAGGTCGGCGACCTTTTGAGACGGAAGAGCCAAAAGTTATAATTTACACAATTTCTCAGTTTTTAAAGAACCACTAATGGCCGTAATTTGATATCGAAACAGACACAACTTGACATCGAAAGAGCCGCAGGTCGCCGACCCCTGCGCTATCCCATACAATTTGACGTATCAGAACGTAAACTACTCTGCCCTAAACTCTAGACTCTATTTTCTGTCAGTTAAAACAAAAATTATTAAAATTGGTTCATTATTAACTAAATAACAGCTAATTAATTTGGACGTGAATTTTTGAATATTCGATAACTACTTGGCGTAGTGTACGACAATGCTTGAAAATTATTTAATTTAAACATATTTTTCTACGTTAGAGTTTTATGAAGAAGTAATGATCGTTTAACTATTGTTGTTCACCACAAAAATTAACATCATAACTTTTTATAGTTTTATAGTATATTATTTACATAAATTACAAAACGCCACACATTTTAAAGCTCTTATAAATACTATTGACACATATTTAAAAAATGTATACTGGTTAGTTTAAGTACGTAGTATACTAGGTAGTACGTAACACATACATTTCAGCCTTATTAAATAATACCTAACGTTCAAACGTAATTTTTTCTTTAACAAAAAATTGACAAGAGCGCACGGTAACCAAAACCTATTCATAAATATATCTTTTCAAAGGAGGAGGAGCCAAAACAATAAATTTCACTCATTTTTATTTTAAACGTATTTTAGATTTTGACAATTTTTTTTAACGATAAATTTTTTATAATCTGTTCTTTTTTTGGTTCTTTAGTATAATTTTTAAATCTTTATAGGAAAAAATCAATTTGTTTTAAGACTATGACATTTTTTTGTTATTTTTCTAGAAATATTCACATTTTGAAGTGAGCTTTTTTATACAAATGAAAAAATTGAATGCACAAGCCGCAGGCGCATGCATGAATTCGATGTGTGAAAAGAATATCAATTATGCACAAGTTTCATTAAGTATTTTTCGATTATTTTAATACATACAGGGTGTTAATTAAGTACGTGCAGCCGAGACGCAAAACCCGTCAAACAAACCTCACATCAATCAGTGCCATAAGTGCCAGAAATTTTGTCACTTGACGGTGAGCTGTTTCGCCAGTCCCGCATGTCATAGATGCGCTGGCGATCATCTTTACGCCGAGTGTTCCAAGTCAAAGGACCTTCCAGCTAAATGCATAAACTGTAGTGGCGCGCATCCCGCGAACTAAAGTTTGTGTCCCAAAAACCCTCGGAATCTCCAAACCCCCAAAAACAAAACTCGCCCCCTCCCCCACAAAAAAAAACATCTCAGACAGCTGACAGGTGTATTCAAACATCTCGTTTGCAGCAGCGGCAAAACAAGGTCTACAATGCCAAAAAGCCCCTGAAACACCATCAATCATCCCCGAAACACTCCTGACAGGAGCGGCAAACAGTCAGCTGTTTAGTCTGCTCCTGCTAGACACGAAAGTGGTGCAGGAGAGGGTCACCATCCTCTCATCTGCACTCCAAAATAACCATGCCCTGCTGGCAATGCCCACGCATTAAAAGCTACAAATACACTAAGTACTCTTCCCGAAAACACCACAAAATCAGTGCTGCCTACCCTCTACGCCTACCATAGATGTTCGGAGCTCTTGAAAGTTTGTTCACTCGATTAAATTCGAATGGAAAAAAGTTCAAGAGCTGCCACCAAACATAGAGAATAGCTTAAAAGCTAGAGTAATAGAAATCATACACGATTCAATAACACACTAACTAATGAAAATGAGTCCAAAGGTTTCTGGCCTGACTCCCACGGTGAGTTTAGTCGGTCGGCACGCTTCTCCTGAGGCTGTTCTTTTCCCTCAGAAAAGATGATGTTGAGGGGTCAAATAATTCCCCCTCAAGTTGCTAAACCCGACACTACCTTGCAGCCGCGTCTGTAAGGTGTCTGTATGCAGATTCTCATCGTATGTCCAAAAAAAAGCTTCGTTTTCAAGATAATAGAAAAATGATTTTTTTCCCTGCTTGTCTTAGGTATCACAACAGTAATCAAAGAGAGATTCTAGAATCCAAAGAAATGCCAACTGGCCCCAGATATTAATACCTTATAGATAAGCTGACAACTGCCAAGTTAAATGCTGCGATTATTTTCCAAAGCAAACCTTGGTTAAAAAAGAAAATGTCCTTGCATCTCCAGGGACATGCATCAAAGTGGTTTTTATTTTTTTTTCTCGAAAACAAAGTAAGATACGAAAAAAATTCAAGAGACAAACGTGTTGTATTTTTAGTTGCTTAATCCGAGAAAAATATAAAAATTCCAAAAAAGCCAGTGGCTTACTTTTTTTTTCCAATAATAGTCGTTAGGCGCCGCCCGGGGCGCCACAGGACTCAATAAATTTAACCTACTTAGGGCTAAATTAGCCCCTTAACACTGCAAAATTTCAACAATATCGACAAAAGGATATTTAAGATATTTACGAAAACCCGATATACATTTTTTTTTAACACCCTGTATCTTGAAAACGAAGCATTTGCGGACACATGTTTATATGAACTTTTCGTCTTAGAATCACCCAAAGAATCGTCTCTTAAAATTACTGCACATACTATATTAACACACTGTATTTATATATTAGCTCTTCCCTTGTTACTGACAACCTCATTCTATAAAAGTAGTGGGGGAATTCGTGTTTCGACTGCACGAGCAATACATTTTGTGTTAATTTATCTGCCGCAAGTTTTCTTGTTCGGAATTAAAATCCCTTGTTTTCCTAATGTTTTTAAATGTGTTGTACAGCATACTTTTTCTACAACTGCAGACCTGATATTTTTTTAATATGAATTTTTCAAGCTGTAGCAACATAGGTCAGTTGAATTTAATAGTGGTTTTATTAGGTATTTTCAGATAAAGAAGAGATAACGAAGTTTTCAAAACGATGAGCTAAATTTATTATTTTAATAAAACAATTGAAATATTAATTATATCTCCGCCTTGTTTCATTTACGTAAAATCAATATACGTCATAATTGCAAAATACCTGTTCAATTAATTGAATAAATCACAAAACACCGCTGACATAACTGATTTAAGTGACTTTCAGTTTAATTTAATTTTGTAAAAACTTATTCCTTAGTGAAATTTGTTGTTTTAGTACTCGTCCAGATGTGAAGGTATAAAAAACGCTGCCGTTGAATACAACATCTTGGCATACCAATGGACTCCTACTGGAGGAGATTGTCTGCTTATTTCATCGACGTTCCATTCTTGCAGCGGGTTGCTTAAAAGCTTCCACGCCCTCTGCATTCCTAGTTTGACATTCCAAACTAAGCGCAAAGGCATAAAAGCCCAGTGGGCTAGATTTTGACTATCCACTGTCGCATAGCACGAGGCTACCACTTCGTTAACTACGACCGTACCGACTTTGGTTAAAGGCGCATAAACGCCAATCCTAAAAACAGACGTCACTAATACTATAGTGTCTTCGCTTAAATTGTCTTTATCGCTACTAACTAATAATTTATCACCAATTTTGAGTGTTGCAGCGTACACTGTCCGCCCGTCTTTTAAAGTCACTAAGTGGTTGGGTGTTACTGTTAAAGTCCGTCCAGTTTTTAAGTCGATTTTAAGGAACTCCCGTTTTTCTTTGGGGTCGTAGTCTAGGAAAAGGATCACTTCACTAAAAACTAATTTTTTGGTAGCGGCGTCGTGGGCTAGTATCATCTCGCCCACTCGAAGTTCGGAGAGAGGCCTGTGGACGCCCGTGGATGTGAGCACGCTGCTGTCGCCGGTGAAACAGCCTCCGTATTTGGCAGCTTGGGATGATTCTGAAACCATAAAAAATAGTTATTAGTAAAATTGGATTTTTATTCTTCGAAGCAATTTAAAATTAAATAATAGAACATTGTTTATATTGATTAATTTTGAAAAAATCGTGAATAATTTTATTCACAAATAAATGGTGCTTTGAAATTCGTAATAAAATTGGTTGCGTTACTATGGAAACGTATTAATGTTGAATTGTTGGTGTTTCCGAAAGCAAAACAGTATAAAATGATAAGTGATGATGAATTTTCCATTTCTGGGACGCCTCGAGAGCTGGTTGAGGCAGTTAATACAATACTGCTTTATTACTGGGACTCCTCGAGAGCTGGTTGAGGCAGTGAATACAATACTGCTTTATTAGAATTATTGCCAAATAAGACAAGAGAAAACTACGGATATGCATATAATCATTTTATGGACTATCGCAAGAGTAAAAACACGAGTTCTTTCTTGGAAAATGTTGTAATGGCATACTTCCTAGACCTTTGTTTGATTATGGGCCAATTATTCAATGTTGAAGGCAACCCTTGCAATTAAACACAATGTAGATATATCTACATATTCAAAACTTCGTTCTTTATTGAAACGGCAAGCTCAAGCTTATAGGGCAAAGAAAATATTTTAACGAAGGAAGAAATCGACAAATTTATCCAGGAAGCTCCAGATAAAGAAAACTTAATGATTAAGGTAATTTACAAGGTTTTAATTCCTATTTAGATTACACATTTATTTATTTTTTAGGTGGCTTTAATATTTGGTATTTCTGGGGCATGTAGAATGGATGAGTTAGTCCGAATGACTCTACACGATGTAGAAGCTTTTAATTAGCAGACCTGATTCGAAGACCAGCAAACCAAGATCATTTGTAGTTAATCAGATGTACTTGAATGCGTATCGAAAGTATGTTTCGTTAAGACCAGCACATATGAACAGTGACCGATTTTTCTTTAAATATCAAAGCGGAAAGGGTTGTAGACAAGTGGTAGGAATACATCAATTTAGAAAAATGCCTAAAATAGTTGCTAATTATTTGAACTTGGTATATCCGACTGAATATACTGGTCACTGCTTTCGTCGGTCTTCTGCAGCAATATTGGTCGACTTTGGTGCCAACATAACTAGGTTAAAGAGGCATGGCGGATGGAAGTCATCAAACGTTGCTGAATGATATATTGAAGAATCTCTTAACAATAAGGTTGAGGTGGCAAATAAAATTTTCACAGTACAAAATATTCAACAAAATAACCCTACTACCTCGCATGTTGTCCAAAATGTTTCTCATACTTAGTTCTAATAATGTTCCTCCAATTTTCAATAATTGTACTGTCGAATAACTGTGAATATAACAAACTAATTTCAAAATGTATTCTGCAATGCATTGAGGTTTTCAAAATATAAATTAACTACTTATGAACAACGTGTTTTCAATCACTTAAGTAGAACACCAACAACTTTAAGGAAATTATATTTCCTTACAGTAAGGAAATTAATATTCCCTAACAGTTATTTTCCTTTGCCTAGCAACGACTAAGTGAAGGGAAATATTCACTTTTTCTTTCAAAAATGTTATCAAAAATGTCAATATTTCCTAACGATTTTCGGAAAATATTATTCTCTCTTGGAATAGTAATTATTTTTATACAGGTTTGGCAAACATTTATTACAATCAGACGTCTAATGAGCAGGAAAGAGAACGCAATATATCAGCTGTAGTTAGATTAAATAAAGAGAAGCCAAATTCCCCGTATATCTTAAAGCATATTGATTTCTCCTTCCACCATGAAGAAAACAAAGAAAAAATATATTTACTATTAATGGGTAACAGAATGTTTTAAGTGAGCGAAGGACATTCATAACATTAAACGTTGGTTGAAACTAACCCTAATTACTTATGCTATGGTTTTCGTATATTTAAACGATGATAAATGTATTAGCATTGGGCTTTAGGAGTGCAAGTAATGTTAAAGTGAGATTATATATAGGCATGTTTTTAATTCTTATTGATTCGATAAGTGCAAAAATAATTACAAAACTAATGTTTAAAATAACACATAGTTTACCATTATATTATTCTGTTGCGAGTCATTTAATATTCCCCATAATGGAAAAATCCTTACAAATAAAATAATAATAAATATTTAATGGCTGATATTTTTCGTCGCGTTCGTTATTAAAAGAAACATTATTGTGTTGACTTGTCTTTTAGTAGAATAATTAGGGGTCCGTAGGTAGTCATTCCGGGTGATACCCTTTCCATGTCTTTACCAGTGGCAAACTCCGCTTAAAAGTGAATAAGTCCATTTTTGAAAACTACAAGTCAAAAAATAATAAATTACCGTATTATTGGAATTATTGGAACCCGAACAAACCCCTTCCTATTAATTATTTTAAGTGTAACATCTATCGCACCGTAGCCAGAAATTATTTTCGGGGGTTGAGGTTTAAATTTGTGGTTTATATGAATTTTTTTTATGATCAAACACATGCACCATAGGAATAATCCTTTAGGGCACTCTGGGAGTGGTGCGTGTGCGAATAAGATTCACGTTGGTTTTGAATCGTTGGAGGTTATATTCGTTGGGAAAAACGACCTCGGGAAAGTCGTTCCATAAGGATGAAGTCCTCCAGATGAAAGAATTCTTAAATAATCAAGTTCGAGGAGTACAAAGCTTAACCACATATGGATGGGCGGTAGTGGTTCGTCGTGTATTTCTGATATTCGCCGCGCTTGGCGGAATTAAGACGGCAAAGTCAGCCGAGCACTTTCCATGAAAATATCTGAAGAGTCAGGGGAAAGAACGATGAAAGTCAATGGACCATGATTTCGAGAAAACTCAAATTTGAGTTTAGAAACCCTTTGGTTCCATATTGAAAACTCATTGCGTAAATAGGTCACTCTCAGATAGTTATTTATAATGTTTAAATTGGCATAATGTTTAATTAGAACAAATTACGTGAAAAACTTCATTACTATTAGCAAAAACTTAGAGCGATGTCAAAAAATACTAGGAAAAAACGATGAGAGTCCAGTGACTTTCATCGATGTTTCTCCTTATTTTGAATACTTTTGAGGTCTTTTACTCAAAAAAGTTACAAAAAATCGAACAAAGACAAAATGACATGTTGTTTAATGTGGCAAGCTTCTCAAGTAGTTTTGTGCTTCACGTCCACAAAATTTAGACAGCTTTTCTATGTCTCTATATGTTTCAATGTCTTTATAAGTTTTTTACGCTTCTTCACGTTAATCTCACTTTCTTCCATAATTAAACTGAATTAAACCAAAAAAAAAAAAACGGAAATTCAGCCTGCACGTGGAAAAACAATAATATTATTATGCTTCCGACAAGTTCTAACGATAACTAAAAAAGCAACAGGAAATAAAAATGGCCGAAGCGCTTCAACGCAGAAGTGGACTTTCAGCGTTTTTTCCCCTGACGCGTGGACTTTCATCGTTCTTTCCAAGTGTAATGTATTTTCAAGCCATGGTAACTCGTGATTCTCAGCATTTTTTCCTCCTTTTGGTATGGTATAGTAAAATATACGTATGAATCTACATTTTACACTGATTACTTTATTTTCGACCTAAAATGGACTTTTATCGTTTTTTCCCCTGACTCTTCATCTGTAAAAGAGAGTCAAATACCCAACCTGTCTTCGATGTTCTAGGCTGTCGAGGTTCTTCGTCAGCTCGTGGTCTCCAATCGGACGAATGGCCATCCAGTAGCCGAAGAGTATGTTTGGGTGCAGAGCTCCAGATACGAGAGCAGTACTCTAGTGATGGTCGAATCTGGGCTTTGTATAGTGTCAAAAGTTGTTGAGGTGTGTACAACTTTCTGGTTCGGAAGAGACACATATTTCCTCCCAGATTGACGGCCACCAAATTAATAGATGAAACCAGTGGGATTGCGTGTCCGTCCATGACTATATCCGGTTCTGTAATGTTAACCTTTTTAAAGAAAACTGCTGCCTGAGTTTTTTTAACGTTAAATTCGACTAGGTTACTGTCACCCCAAGCCAAAATTTCTTCCAGGTCTTTGTTGAGGCGTGCTACTTCATGCTGTCTGCGAAGATGTGCGTCAGCAGCCGATGTTTGTGCATTCAAAGAGAAAGATGAGATAAGTGTGCTATCATCCGCAAAACTAAATATCGGGTTTTTCGTTTTCACTAGAAGGTCGTTAATGTAGAGTAATAAGAGAGTGGGATACAATATGGACCCTTGAGGAACACCGGCATTGATGGTGAAGGTGTCCGAGAGAAATCCGTCAATCGCCACTTGCAGAGAGCGGTCCTTAAGAAAACTAGACAACAATGCACAGAATCGACTGGGCGTACCATAGGATCGCAGTTTACTTAGAAGTCCCTCATGCCAAACACTTGAGAAATATCCAGTGCAACAGCCCGTGACCCGACTTCGTATCTCTTACCGTTCCCGAATTCCCAATGATGAATGACGAATTCGGCATACCCTGTATAGTTATATGTTAAATTTGCGTCATTGTCTCACCCAGAGGATTAAACCATGAATGTTGCAAATAGTCTTTAAAAGCGTCCCCCGTCACAATTAAATTGACGTGTCTTTTATAATATTACTTATTGCAAAGCCAGATATTAAGGGTGGGAAGTTTTCAAATCAACACCCTGTATATTAGTCCGAGGAAAACTTAACTCGAGCGATAATAAAATAAATACAGTGAAACCTCTCTTAGACTGTATTAACTTAGACTCTAAATGTGTCCGCCCATGGGAAATTTGTTATTAGGTAATATGTAAATGCAAAATTATTACTATGTATATGTATGTACAAATAAACATAACATAACAAAAATACACTAGTTTTAGTTAGGATGTAGTACTAAAAAAATCTAATAACGTAGTTTGACGTGTTTGCGTTTTATACTTGCAATCTAGCAAATGTTATTCCAAGTCTGATAACAATTCCATTGATGTATAGTCTTTCCTCTATTCTTTGCATACTCTTCTAATTTCTTTACCATACTAATGGCTTGTTGATAAGTGGTGACATTTGTTTCATTACTGCATTCAACTTTTTCATCAGAGTCGTCAGATAGTGATGTGGTTTCAGTTTTGACTACATAATCAGTAGGAATGGGGTCACTATCATCTTCTAATATCACATTGCTATCAATGTTAATGAACTCGCCCAAATCATTGTTATCAAATTACAAACTTCCACAACATCAATATTCTCTTTCAGACTTAAAACGCGACATTTTTGTGCCATTGTTTACGATTTTAACCTTATAACTCACAAATAAACGGCGGACTGCTGTCGGGGAATCACACATACTTTCATTCGGCGAAGTCCTTTCGCGCCGCCACGCATACGCGATTGGTTGTCGGTCTGTCTTCAGAGAGTTTTTCGTCTCCCAAAAATTTTTTTGTCCGTTTAAGAAGGGTTTTCGCATTTTATGAAAACAGCCTGTCCGCGTCCGCCCAAAGGAGAGTCCGCCCAAGAGAGATTTTCATGGAATTACATATACCTATAGTTCCGGACTAGGAAAAAAATGGCCGCTTAATAGAGATGTCCGCTTATCAGAGGTGTCCGCGTTATGAGAAGTTTCACTGTATTTAAATATTATTTGTCAAAATCAAAAATAATACCACCAAGTCAAGACAAGCCTTGTAATCGCATTCGCAAAATCCCACAATACACACAATCGAAGCCCTAAGCTTAAAAATATTTGCAAAGGTTTAAGGCAAAACCTTATGTTTAACCTGAATTAAGTATATTGGTTTTGGTGCCTTTTCGATTTTTAAATTCCCTGAACAAGTTGTTTATTTAACAGTTAATTTACTTTCCTTTGAATCTATTTACTGAGGTATGTGCCAGTGCACATTGTGAAAAACCCGGGGATTACCCATTTTGAAATGGGTACCCTTAAGCTTTTTTAAATCTGTTTGCGTTTTTACACAAACCGACTTGTTATCCGTAAGGCTAAGCCCTTAGTTAATTGGAAAATACCTGTTTTGACTTTAAGACGTATTTGAACGAAAACAGATTATTTGCCTAATGTGACTAGCGAAGGAAGAAATTAGCTAAACAGGACAATGTCATGGTTGGAATGAATATTATCAAATAGATCGCATGAGGGATCGGAAAACCGACTTCGTAGAAAATCTCATGTTCGTATTTATTCAAAGGGATTTATTTGGTTAGATTAATATTAATTATACCGTGCTTGGTATGTGTTCAATGACAAATAAATTTGCAAGTTTTATGGCAGAAAACACGTGTCCTGCCATGCATGTTCCACGACACCAGCAGTATTTTTATTTTTTGGTGTATTTAATTTCGTTCTAATTTAAAAGACAAACAAGTATTTTGGTATTAATTAAAATACTACATGGTGTCCCATTTTCGACACTTTCTGGGGGGTATTAGTTATTATCAAAGATAGAATGTTGCGGTTTTCACTTTCACTTCATACTTTTTAACGAAACGAAAGATTACGGTATCCAATTTGTCATGACTCTCTTAGCTTTTAATCTACAGGGTGATTTTGAAAATCTTCGCCTTTTGCACACCTCGTATTTCAGTTATGCGTTAACTTATCAAAAAAGTATAAACTGGTATTGTTGGAGATTTTTACATAAAGTTCAGTGGAGTAGCCAGTTTTTCTCTAAAAACTTTAATATTTGAGATATAATAATAATAAACAAAAATAAAAAATTTTAGATGGGAGACTCTATATACAGGGTGTTTCCTAACCTCTCTGAAAAAAAGGAGGTGAATCCTCACCTTATTTTAAGACGAAAATGTGGTATAAAAGGTTTTTCGCATGTCGCTTCCTTTTCGAAATACAGGGTGTAAAAAAAATATTGTATCATTCATTTTATTAATTAATGCCAATGATTTGATAATGCATATGATTTAAAAACTTTGAATAATGAACTCATATGAACAAAAGTCAAATAAATTGCTGCAAATGTCCTCCATAAGCCAATAATATACGACGTGCTAAATTGTCTCTTACGTGTTGGAAAATTTCGAAAATAATTTAAAAATTAAGGTACTGTTTTACCCAGATCCCCGCAAATGAATTAATTGTACAATTTTAAATTTACCCAAAGTAATGTGCTCTAATCCTTTATGTTTAACAAATATCGTTAGAATATCGTTTGGTATTAATTAATAAAATGACAAATACAATATTTTTTTTACACCCTGTATTTCGAAAAAGCAGCGACATGCGAAAAACTTTTATGCTACATTTTCGTCTTAAAATAAGGTGAGGATTCGCCTCCTTCGTTTTTTTCAGAGAGGTTAGGAAACACCCTGTATAATTTTTAATATAAATTAATTAAGTATACTTTGGGCTTACAAACATGTATAGTTTGCACTTGCATGCACTTTTTTTCTAAATTCATTTAGAAGAGTGTTTCCTTAAATATTTTTGAAAATATACACTTACTTATATTATAAAAATATAAAACTATACATTTTTATAAACCCCAAAGTATGCTTAATTAATTAAAAATAATATACAGGGTGTACCATTTGAAAATGTTTACTTTTGTTAATATCTCACAAAATAAACTTTTTAGAGAAAAACTGACTACGCCACTGAACTTTACGTAACAATCTCTAACAAGATCAGTTTTTACCATTTTGATTAGTTAACGCATAACTGAAATATGTGGTCTCTAAAAAGTGAATATTTTCAAAATCACCGTGTAGAGTCGTGACAAATAGAACATCGGAATCTTTCGTTTTGTCAAAAAGTACTAAAGTACTTTCGGAGATGTTAGTAAATAACGATTAAAATAAACACCTTGTAGCAAAAAATTGAAGCTGTTGCACACATATTTTTAATAACATAACCGAAGAAATCACACTCTGCAATGTTAGTACGTCATTAAGGAACACCCTGTATATTTTGTTTGATGGCAAAATAAGTAAATATCGCACAGTTCTTACAAAAGTAATAACTGAATACCATTACTTATTCTACTGTTAATGGCGACTTGCGTAGTACAAAGCATATCAGTCGCATCCTTATTTTTAAATACGTACTTTACATGTTTAATAAACTCTACTGCAAGACAGAACTAGAGAAATGTTTATAAGCCGCCATATATTGTGATTAGCCATACATTTCAACATATTGCTTCCTAAGAATAAAATAATTGATCGATTTGTCCGATACTTTGTGACAATACATCTTAATTAAATAAATTGAAACTAAAAAGTTTTGATTCATTCTAAGAATATATACATACATATTAGTACCCTTAGTTCGGGTTCATTTTCATGTGAACGTTTTGAAGATGTAGTTGTACTACGTAACGGCCGTAACGCCAAAACCAAATTAGTGACAAATAACAAAGGATATTTCATTTTATATGATTTGACCGCGAAGCGGTCGAGGGCTTTTATTTTAAAATTAGTTTGCATGACAATATTTGCCAAAAAGCACAATCATGCAAAAAATCTTTCGATAGTTTAATCCATTTTAGTGGTATACGGCTATATTATTTCCTGAATAACTTAAATTAAAGTCAACGACAAAGATTTTTATAAATAAAAATACTTGAGAAGTAAATGTTAACAAAATAAATAAAACCGTATCGATTCTATTTTTTTGTTTTTATCCTTAGGACGGAAACACCTTCTATTTCTATCAAATTTCTTTGCCTGGTTATCCATATCACACATCCATATCCATATCACAGCGCACCTCACTTTATGAAAATTCAGATATTTATTTTAATACACACGAATAAATAAGAAAAAATTCTGATGAACTTTTAAAATTTCCATGGAAAACTACGTAAGAAGAGAAGAGATCGTTACTTTCCTATGAAATGGGGGGGGTCACCTTCAGATTCAACATAAATTTGATATGGGAAGCCCCACGACAAGAATAAACATCTTAAAATTGTTAAAATAGTAATGGATATATGATACTATTTTCCAAAAAGTACAATCATGCTAAAAATATTTGGATAGTTTATTCCATTTTAGTGGTAAACGGCTAGAGTATTTCCTGAATAACAATAAATTTGACATTTTGAAAATTATTCGCCATTAAACAGGTCTTGGCATTTAATCACACACATACACACACACACACAAACACACACACACTATTAAAAAAGTGGTGATGTCTGATTGGTCTATGTCAGAAGGGAAATAATCTGCGTCATGACAATAACATTTGAAAGAGTGAAACCCGTATTTGAGAAATTGGTATTCCATTTTTCAATAAAGATTATTAGAAGATTAGAGCCATGAAGAAGGAATTCAAAAATATGGCATCCTTTTTTAAATACAAGAGAAGAGAGAATGCGCTATTAGCTTGGTAAAAAAAACTAGTACCTAAATGTTAGTGATTAGCTACATATTTCTTCGATGAATCCCACCTAGATGAATGCCTTTTGTTTCATACATAAAAACCATTTCTTTAAAAACACTTAAGATAAAAAATTAATCGAGTAAAAATTTTAACGCTTTTTAATGTGTGTCTCGATTATTCAAATAAATTCAAGAAATGCACACAATTCCAATAAAACGACTCGGTGGTGAGCGTATATCCATTCTGTGGTTTTAACTCGACAAGAAAGAGCAGAGAACACAGATAAAGCGGACTAGTAAAGTTAATTTGGAGCTATTAAACTAGCACAAATGTCAAAACAGATACCATCTTTAAAGGTATCGCTTTACAAGTAACCGTCACCACACGGAACTAAGTGGTTTAGACCGGGTGCATGGAAGGAACAAGATTTTGAAAAATATTCTAAAATATAGGTAAAGTACGTTTCACGAAATTTGGATACGATTTAATGATTTCCTTGGTAGGTCCCATTGTGTCGACAAGAGCTTGGCAATAAACAAGTGAAGTATGAAGGGACGGACTAAGGAAAACAAGTAATGATATGATTATATTAATGTAGTCATATTTATTTACATTTATAATGTCATTCTATAGATAGTTCTGTTTCCCTATCGCTATCCTCATCAAAATTAATTATAATTGGATTAATTATACGATCCAGACTAATATACGAATTTTCTACAGTTATTACGTGACGGACTGAATTTTTCCAACTACCTGGGGGAATATCATTAAAGCATTTTCGTATTAATTCTACAACACTAGAACTTAAAGTCGGAGAAATATTTTCAGACCTAACCAGTAATTTTAACTGGTGCCACATATGCTCTATAGTCTATGGGGTTAAAAATGCAATAATAGGGTGGGAGCCGTAGCACTGTATGTCCAATTTCTTCTGCCAATGTGTTATAAACATATACTTTTTTATACAAAATGTCTTTAAAACTTCTAAAAGATCTTTATAACTTTCTTCAAAATATAATATATCATTCGCCGCCATGTAGTTCTAAATCTCCAATTTTTAGCTTTATGTAATTGGCGACTGTGATAGCTCGCATTGTCCATTACTATCACGCTATTCTGAGGAATGTTTGATAAAAGACAATTCTTGAACCATTCTTCAAAAAGTTCGGCCGTTGTATCTTCATGGTAGTCCACACAAGAGTCTTTAATGTTTTTTGCAGAAAGCCACAAGGCATTTGGAACTCAACCGTTTTCTGACCTAGCATGTAAAATGCTTATTCTTATTCCTTTATTTGACGGAGCTTTTGTTTTACACTTATCGGAAGAATCAGACCAGCCTTTGGATGGTGTTTCATGCGTGTCAAACCAAGTCTCGTCCAGGTAAATTATAGGACGGTTTTCAGAACGGGATTTTCTACAGAAGTTATATACTCATGACGCCATTTTTGTAAACGGTGGGATTCCATGAGTACCTGCCTCTTGTCAATTTTGCGGTATCTGAATCCCATTTCCGACAAAACTCTCCAAAGGCTAGTGCGGCTACAGCTTATTTGGGATTCATCATTGGTGAGCCGTTGCTTCAGAGAATCTAATGTAGGTACGCGTTGCTCTTCGTACATGGTGTAGATTTTTCGCCTTATCAACTTTTGTCGCTTTCGTCGAAACATTTGGTGAAACCGGCATCTTTATGCTTCTTTCTAGATTTAATGAGATTTGACGCGATTCTTTTCACTTAGTCAAATCAGACGTCTTAGTCGCAGCAGCACTAGTATAAAGTCCTCTGTTGAGTAAAGAAGTATATACTCGTTTTACAATTTCCCTAGCATCGAGAGATAAATGCATTTTCTTTACTGCAATACTAGAAGAAGCACCATCAATGTTTTTCCATGGACGCAACATACTGTTTTTTTTTATACGTTTGGTAAAATAATATCGGTAATACAACTAAACTCTTCCAGCAAGAAATAAAAACTAACAAATTTGACCACAAAAAGATATTTAAATATAAATTAAGCAACCTAACCTACCTGATGTGCCTATATTTAATTATAATTATTACAATCCGGTCCTTTCCACATTATAATAACAAATGGTCAGAAATAATGGTATCGCCCCAGGTCCTTTTACTGCAGTCATTAAGTTATATCCATTTTTCGTGGAACAATCTTTACCATGCGTAAGCCCTTTCCTAATGATGATAGCCCACCATCATTCATGATAGAAGTAACTAAAGGTAAGATATCTAACCGTTCCAATTTTGTCTGTCGCGCGCAGTGTCGTCACAGGGAGAGTGATTTCTAAATTTCTTATGGAGATTTATACGGTGTTCGCGTTTTCAATTCTAATGTAATGGTATGTGAAATGAAAGACTAATATATGACGAGTATTTTCGTATATTAATTTCTTAGAAATATATCACTCGTTACAGCTAAAATACCCCTAAAATAAGAAAATATTTCGACACTTTTAAAACATCCGGCTCGCCATTGCAACCAATCAACGATAGCCGAAGCTGCTCGGCGACCCCTGCTCGTTGCCACCAGCGTTATCAGTCTTTTACAATTATTGTAATACATCCATTACTATTTTAACAATTTTTGAGATGTTCATTCATGTCGTGGGGCTTCCCATATCAAATTTATGTTCAATCTAGAGGTGGCCCCCGTATCATAGGAAAGCAACGATCTTTTTTTTTTGATACTCTTCTTACTCTGACACTGTTTTTTATTATTCTATTAGGTTTCGAATAGTCAACCTATTACTATTGATCAACGACTCCTGGCAACACTATTCGCCACGTAGCGCTGTTTGCCGTAGTTTCCATGGAAATTTTGAAAGCTCACCAGAATTTTTTCTTATTTAGTCGCGTGTGTTTATTAAAATAAATATCTGAATTTTCATAAAGTGAGGTGCGCTGTGTTCGGCTGTGACATGGATAACCGGGCAAATAAATTTGATATAAATAGAAGGTGTTTCCGTCCTAAGGATGAAAACAAAAAAACTGGAATCGATACGGTTTTATTTATTTTGCTAACATTTACTTCTTAAGTGTTCTCCACTGAAGCAGATGAGGGTATATGCCTTCGAAACATGTATGGAAATTAAAATAGTGTTTATTTAACTACTGAAGCAGACTATGAGTTTCTTTTACCTCTTCATAATTTCACTCAACTGAAAGATGGACTATTTAAGAAAAATAGTTTAATTTGTTTATAACTACTTAGGTCGTAGTTTAGCTTTAATTTTTGTTGTATGTTTATGAAATAAATATACCTAAATACCATGCTATTATTCTTTCATTTCACATACTACTAAATGCGTACAACTTTTTAATACCTTTAAAAGAGAGTAAAAAACGCTGACATCATTATAAATCTCCATAAGAAATTTAAAAATCAGTCACCCGGTGACGTCACAAGCCACGCCTCCATCGGCGTGGAATCTTAAATGCTTAATGATTTATACCATACATATCATTAGAGCCAACTATTGAACAAACTGTAATCGTATAGAGAATAACGTTTTTCGGATTGTAAATATTTGTATTTCCATAATCACTAGTTTTGCACTATCTGTTGCCAGTATCATCAAATGTTTTTCTGTCTTTATCGTAATAAGTATATTATTATTAAATGGAGCCGATGCACACTTGTACGTTTAGATTAAAAACTTAGGTGCGCTTTACACCAAACAGAAAACTCTCTGTGTCTCAGAAAATTCTCGATTAATTTTTTTTTCGTTGTCATATCAAAAACTATTTTTCCAAAATATACATAGGTGATAAAAAAGTTATTCAGGGTTGATCAATTTTGTCGTGTTTATAAAAAAACATGACAATATGGGTTAAAAGTTTTAAAAGTCACAATTCGATCAAGAATTGTCTTTCTCAAGGTAGACTTATTTTAAGCCTAATATTACATGCGCTTATGACACAGATAAAAGCAAAATTATAATATTAAAATTTGTTATACCGTTGCCTCCTTAATTTAAATCTCATGTAGTTTGTCCGAGACCCATCTGGGTCCTTCTGGGCGTCCAAAATAACAAATGACCAGCTCGTTGGTATTTGACGATGATAATGCCGCCATGCAGCCGCTCTCGGCCTGGGTGCCGTTTCAAAATTAAATATCCTTGCTAACGATAAAGCTGATTTACAAACCTGAAAGCCTTTTGTGAGACCACCGTTTTGAGACCATTCTTTTTTTGACTTGACCGTGTGCCATTTTTAAAAGCGGATTTTTGGTCTGGGATTTTTTATGTGATGAGCAAATTTAGGCGAATGAATGGAAAATGATTTTAGAATGACGTACAAAAAAATCACCTTTATATTAATGTCCTTGTTCAATTTAAAGTGTATTTTCCTACTGCCCTTGTTTTTCAAATGGGAATGGGTATGTTGTGATACATCTTCTTAAAGGGCATTAAATTCTCTTTAAAATGGCGGTTCGTTTTGTAAATTTGAGCTACGCGCCGCCGAGCAACGGAATTTGAAACATTTCACTGCACCTCTTATCAAATACACAGGTTTGTGCGTAAGTAATAAGTATCAGTCAATTCAACTTTATCTCCAGTAAAGTGGTTGATCCAGATCTACATACGTTATTTCTGCGCTGTTATTTTCTTTTGATTTGATCGTGACATAAAAATGGTTTATTCTATTGAGGGGGGAGTGGAAATTATTGAATTGTATTTTATAAACAATCAATGTGCAAGAGTAACGGCAACTTTGTTTAATGATAGACATCCAGATAGACACGTACATCATGGTTATATCCTAGAATTAGTGGCAAAATTTCGGCAAACTGGTTCAGCGCAGTTCAGAAGCAGTAGAAGAATTCAACATTAAGTACCAGAAAAATGTCTGATGTAACGTTAATTTCGTGGACCACTGTACAGAGAATTCTGAAACATTATAAATGGCACCCATATAAAATTCAACTTCTCCAAGAATTGGATCAAGAAGAAAATGACCGCCGTTTACACTTTTGTGAAGTAATGTCAGAACAAGTATTAAATTATCCGAACTACCTTTTTAACGTTTGCTTCTCAAACGAATGTTCTTTTTTTCTTAAAGGCACTGTCAATCGACATAACTGTCGTTACTGGTCCGACACGAATCCAAGGATTTAATCACGACATACTCAAAATCCTCAGAAATTAAACGTTTGGGCTGGTATTTTCGGTGATCACATAATTGAACCATTTTTCTTACCGGGAAATTTAAATGGAGATACTTTTTTAGACTTGTTGGAGAATGCTGTCAACCCAGCGCTGATGGAAATTATGGAAAACGACCAACGTTATCAGGAAGAAAATCCAATATTTCAACAAGACGGGGCTCCCCCCCCCCCCCATTATGCATTACCCGTACGCCACTTTCTGGATGAAACGTTTCCTGGTAGATGGATTGGGAGGAGGGGTGCTATTGAATGAATTGAACCATTTTTCTTACCGGGAAATTTAAATGGAGATACTTTTTTAGACTTGTTGGAGAATGCTGTCAACCCAGCGCTGATGGAAATTATGGAAAACGACCAACGTTATCAGGAAGAAAATCCAATATTTCAACAAGACGGGGCTCCCCCCCCCCCCCCCCCCATTATGCATTACCCGTACGCCACTTTCTGGATGAAACGTTTCCTGGTAGATGGATTGGGAGGAGGGGTGCTATTGAATGAATTGAATCATTTTTCTTACCGGGAAATTTAAATGGAGATACTTTTTTAGACTTGTTGGAGAATGCTGTCAACCCAGCGCTGATGGAAATTATGGAAAACGACCAACGTTATCAGGAAGAAAATCCAATATTTCAACTAGACGGGGCTCCCCCCCCCCCCCCATTATTCATTACCCGTACGCCACTTTCTGGATGAAACGTTTCCTGGTAGATGGATTGGGAGGAGGGGTGCTATTGAATGGCCCGCGGGATCGCCCGATTTATCTCCCCTTGATTTATTTTTGTGGGGACATCTAAAATCCAACATTTGTGCCACCCAACTCGAATCCGTAGAAGATTTACGGAACCGCATTATTAATGAATGTCAACAAATTAAACCAGATGTTCTTCACAATGTCCCAGAACACTTTGAACCATTGCTGAACTATTGTATGGAGGTGAATGGCGGACATTTTCAACATTTAATAAGATAACATGTAAGTATTACTCAATAAAATTACATTTTTTAAAACGCAATTTCTCGGCGGCGCGTAGCTCAAATTTACAACACAAAGTGCCATTTTAAAGAGAATTTAATGCCCTTTAAAATGATGTATCACAACATACCCATTCCCATTTGAAAAAACAAGCGCAGTAGCCGCCCCCGCTAGGGGGGGTTGAGGTTACAGGGATGAAATTAATAGTGAAACGTGTCCCCCTAAAAACACAAGTTTACGGGTCCGAGTTTTTTTTTAAATTTTCACGTACACAGCCGTAACCTTGCTGGACTGTTTTCGATTAGCCACCCTGTATTTCTGACAGTGCACCAGCAAATAAATTATTAAAGATTTGTCACATTACCTATTTTATATCTATAATAAATTTTCAGTAAAAACAATATCATCAGACAGTAAATTATTGTTTTATTTTACACCACACAATAATAACCAAGAATCTGGTTATAAATTTATCATTTAAGAAAAATTAAGGACGATGTCGAATATTGACAAGTGTAACCCTAATTATTAAGGTAATTACTGGTATTTTCATAACCTAAAGAATCGTACGCTAGTTTAAAGACATAATTTTCTTATATCTTAAAAACGGTACGTGTAAAAAAGTATTCTCATTATTCTCTTTAAAAAGCCTTAACAAAAGTTTTCTTGGTGAACATTGTTCAATTGTAGATATCTACAAGTAATTTAAGAAATTTTAGAAATTTCATAGAATTACATACTACAAAAAGACCATTGAAATACACTTCTAATGACGAGTATGTAATAATTTAGTTTACATTGGCTGTAATAATTAGGACAAACGGAGTGTTTATTATTAATTATAAATAATAAAACATCTTAGAACCTTAAATATTCTGTCGGAAAGAAAGTTTTTTAAATATCCGTCACGACCTATTCAAGAAAATTGTATATTTTTGAAAAAACGTAAATTTCGGGCATAATATTAAGACTAAAAATAAAATGTTATATATTTCTGAGAAGCTTGTTAAAAACTGAATTACATTATTAAAAACATATAGGGTGAACCATTTAAAAAAAGGCAATTTGTTTTTTCCTTGAAAAATAAGGAACGTAAAAACAATCTGAGTACGTCACTAGATTCTACATAAAAAACTACAAAGAGGACATATTAATTCTTTTGATAAGTTACAGGGTAACCGGAGTGTCCCAAAATGTAAAATTCTTATAAACATCCCGTGTATGAAAAACGAGGAGGCATATAAAAGTTCTAATTGTGGCATCTTTTATTTCACAAAAAAATCTATCGAAAACCGCATGCTACTATTTTTATTAATAATGAATGTACCCCGTAAAACCACCGAAAAGTGGACACCCTGTACAGTAAAAAAATATTACAATATATACAATAGGGTGTTGGAAAAAGGTCGGTACCTTGGAATAACTCCGGTGCATCGCATTGTAGCGGAAAATGCCTGGGGAAAAAGTTGTTTGGTTTTGAAGGAGGAATAGGAACAATTTAAACCACCCCCGCCCCCTCAACCCCCGGGCGCGGGTGGAGGTAAGTTAATATTTTCAAATGGAACCCCATATTTTTTATTGGCGTATCATGTTCTCCGACCAAAAATAAACATCTTTTGTCCGAAATTTTTTTTTATTCGGCCCATCCTTCACCAATAATCACCATAAGAAAGACAAAATCAGAAGTTTTATCCCGGAAATACTCTTTCTCTCTGTCTTGTACTAAAAAATGCCCGTGGAAAAAGTTGTTTGTATTCCACGGACGTGATTATTGGTGAAGGATGGGCCCGAATAAAAAAATTTTTCGGACAAAAGATGTTTATTTTTGGTCGGAGAACACGATACGCCAATAAAAAATATGGGGTTCCATTTGAAAATCTTAACTTACCCCCATCCGCGCCCGTGTGTTGAGGTGGTGGGGTGGGGATGGTTTAAATTGCAAACTATTCCTCCTTCAAAACCAAACAACTTTTTCCCCAGACAGTTTCCGCTGCAATGCGATGCACCGGAGTTATTCCGGGGTACCGACCTTTTTTCAACACCGTGTATATAAAGATTACATTATTGTTCTTTAATTTCCTTTCTCACAATATCCTTGACTTTGCACAAGGTAGGTATCGTTAATTAAGAAGATTCTGCTGCGGGCCATAAATATTTACTTATAAATATTTAAGAAAAATTTTCACTTAATATACCTAATTTCTACTATACCTCTACATATAATAGTTTATATTTTCCGCCAAACCTCTAAAGACGAATGCCACTGTTTAATGTTTTTGGTATTTCCGAAATTTAACAATTAAAAAATTTCCCATATGCTGCGTAAAATCTGCCTGAAACTGTATCAAGCGCGGATCCAGGGGAAGGGTCGTGGGTGTCATGACCCCCCCCCCCCCCCCCCCCAACCATCAATTTAACACGAAAAATACCATATATACCGGTTTGACGAACGCGGCAGGGTATTACTTTTCGTAACTTTTCCACGCATGACCCCCCCAAACCGAAGTTCTGGATCCGCCCTTGAACTGTATAAGGTTTAATCACAGTTAGTTGGTGTTGCTAATAGTTTATTGCAATCAAATGGTCAAAGAAAGAACGTCGTGGAACGTCTTTTCGTTTGATGTGTAGCTGTCTTAGGGCCGATATTTAAATGTGACCTTAAGTTAGGACCTTGGCTAAGGTAGCTTTAACGTTATGACACGGTTATGGTAAACCTTACAAAACTATGTTTTAAATTAATTTGAGGGTAAATTGTCGCGTTAGGTCTAAGATTATCAAAGGTCTATTCCTTTAGATGAGAGTGAAAAAGAATTTAACATAAGTACTACAAAATCATTAAGCAATACGCAATTTATTTGATTATTCTATTAATTTTACAAGGTTGTAGACATTTTTTTATAGTAAGAAATAATTTTGCGACCTCACATCCCAAAACCATCAAACGATCTGTTGCAGCATCGATATGACCATGTGAAGGTAGTGGCGTGGCGCTTTACCTTTATTGACGACGAGCTATCCCTTTTAAAACAGTTGACAATCAGTCGGCTGTCTACTAAATAATCTCGATAAGATCTGTGGCCATTTTCGAGCTTTATCTTTTACATGTAAATTTTCAATTGCTACCACAAAAACGTTTAATTTATGGCACTCGTTCCTATTCAACAGTCTTACCAATTGCGTGTTGCCTTCTCTTCTTTCTTAGTCTGACAACGACAAATGTTGTTCCGTTTTTTGTCACTTCAGTCAGTTCTTCATTTACCAAATTTCGCTTACAGTAACTAGCTGCTTAACAATCCTCTCATTTGGAATTTTATTTACAGCGCTTCTAAACTTTTAATTATTTTCTGTTCCTTTGGAGCTCTCTTAAAGTAATGTCAAATCATCTTCATAAATAGCATGTTTGGTTTCGATCATGGGTAGGTATGCTATCCTATAAGCAATGGAATATCTGCGCATATACTGTTATTAGAAAGCGACGTCCACACATAAGGTTTTAACTGACGTCTTAGAGGTCTTCAATTAAGACTTTCAGACAAAACGGTTGTAATAAGGTCTACACAAGAGTTTTACCTGACTTTTAGGACTTCAAGTAAGACTGCCAGACAAAATGGTTATAATAGCCCAGTCTACACATGAAGTTTTAGGTACCTGACTGTAAAACAAACTGGTTGTAATAGCCCAGTCTAAACAAGAGGTTTTACCTGACGTTTTAGGTCTTCAAGTAAGACTGTCAGACAAAACGAATATCAGCTGGACGCTCTACTAAATCTTCTCATGAATACACAGTAGTTAATAGCAAAGAAACAAGCATCAAGCATGGACAATCTGAAAATACTTAAAAAATTCTTGTTCTGTCAATGGAATACGCCGAGTAATATATCTCAGAGCGATCTGTCGTTGCAGGTCATCGCGCGAGGCCACTCCAAGCAATTTGAGTACAAGAAGAAAAAGGCGAATCGAGGCTGCTATTAATTATAGTAAGTGTTAAAAAAGTAATTAAAATAAAAACTTTCCAGTATAACAGTTAAAGTACTCTCGTATTTACCTGACTTGACAGAACAATGTATATGAGTCTTGCTCTCGTAGTACACCCAGTCGAATCCAGCTTCTACGGCGAGCCGAGCAAGCATACCCAGCTTCGATCGTTCCCGATCCGACGTCGTAATATCTACCGCTCGTCCTTCGTAGTGGAGGGAGTCGGGTGCATGTTGTCCTTCCTCGTCCCACCCTTCGGTGACCACCAGTCGGACACCGGGCCACTGGTTCATTACCGAGACAGCTAGGGTGTTGAGTTTTTCTTTGCAGCGCTGAAAATTATATTTTAGTTTAGTATGTAAAATTCTATATTCAAAAATTTTTTTCAAATTTTGATCAATTTGTTTTGTTAAATTTATTGTTAACAGTGATTAAGTATACATAATATGCCAATTAATACCACTCGAGTTATATTGTCGGAAAAGGAAAAAACCTTTCGTAAGAACTCAATGCGACATTCCATCGTTTTTGGCTTTTGTTAAACTAAAAATAAAAATCATTTCAATAAATAACGATACAAATAGTTCAGCGATAAAATCATTGCGTACCACTCTGTATTATAGACTCATTGAATTAAATGATTTCCTATGTTCAACTTAACGATGCATCACTCGGTATATACAGGGTGTTCCTTAATGACGGGCTAATATTTCAGGGTGTGATTCCTTATGTCATTTTATAAAGAAGAGTTCATATGAACATATGTCCGCAACGGCTTAAATTTTGTGCTACAGGGTGTTGAATTTTTATTTTTTAAATGGTTATTTTTTAATATCTCCGAAAGTACTTTAGATATTATTTTCAATTTTGGTATGTGTTAATAGGATATAGAACCACAAATTTCAGTTAGAAAAGATATTGAATTGTTTCACCAGTGGCGTCCCTGCAAACATATCCTCTGATATTTTTTGCAAGAAAGATGGTACGCAACTGATATTTTTCAATGTGGATATTTTTGCTGATTAGCCTGGTCAATTCTACATGAAAATAGTCTCTTGAGTTTTTCTCGTCAGACGCACCGTTCTTGATTAAAACCACTAAATATATATTGAAACTCATTATTATTAACATTGATAAAATAATTAATGATAAATTTTGTTTTATAAAAATTGTTGGAAATGGTCACCTTCACTTAATAGGCATGCTTCCGCCCGTCTTCGCATCGAATTGCCCACTCCAATAATTTTTATAAAACAAAATTTATCATTAATTATTTTATCAATGTTAATAATAATGAGTTTCAATATGAATTTAGTGGTTTCAATCAAGGACTGACGAAAAAAACTCAAGAGACCGTTTTCATGTAAAATTGACTAGGCTAAAATATCCATATGGAAAAATATCAGTGGCGTACCATCTTTTTTGCAAAAAATATCACAGGACATGTTTGCAGGGACGCCACTGGTGAAACAATTGAATAACTTTTCTAACTGAAATTTGTGGTTCTATATCCTATTAACACATACCAAAATTGAAAATAATATCTAAAGTACTTTCGGAGATATTAAAAAATAACCATTTAAAAAATAAAAATTCAACACCCTGTAGCAAAAAATTTAAGCCGTTGCGGACATATGTTCATATGAACTTTTATTTATAAAACGACCTAAGGAATCACACTCTGATATATTAGCACGTCATTAAGGAACACCCTGTATATTTATATTATTATCTTCTGACGAGCCCAAAATAGTGCAAATTTACTAAGTTAATTTTCAGTTTTTCGTTCTAACCCATCATATTTTAATTTACGGTATTTTATTTAGCTTCCATGATTTTGTGCGTTCTCTGAATTCTATCCTGTAATAACAATGTTTATAGTTTAACAAATATAGTAAATGTGTAATTGCAAAAGAAATGTATCTTTTACAATGTCGTTATATTTTCAAAAGAAGTTACCTCCTAACAAATAGGAGGCGATACTACGCAGTAACTTTAAAGTCTGGTGTAAACTATGCATGTTGGTTCATAAATAAATTCAAATATTTAAACTACGACACCAGTGGGGTATATTCCCCACATTGTTGTTGCGTCTCAGATGACTGAGATGAGAATCATTATTCAAAAGTCCAAAGCGGTTGATCGGTGCATTGGCTTTATGCAACAAGTCATTAAACTAATAAAATGCTAATATTCAATTATTAATTTAATCTCTATAAACTAGCACGTATAGCTGCCGTGAAATTGAAAATTTAACGATTGTGTATTTACAAACGTGTAATTTGCTCGAGTCGGCAGACAATATTAGTTATTTTCAAACCTTTAAGTTTTTTCTCATTGTTCAGTAAACAATTAAAAATACATAAATCTAATGTTAAGCAAGTGACAGGATTCTCCCGTTGTATTCTCCCCTTGCTATCATATAGCGACAAAGCGTTTTCAAGTTATAGGGTTATTTACAAATACATGTTGAAAAATATCGCCATTGAGTTTTAAACATTTTCTGCTTGGTCTACGAAGGGCGCCTGTTTACTCCTCTGATTGCTTTATGTCTTTCTTTAATATCGGATGGAGTATTTCTAAGATGTCGAATTAGTGCATTCCGAGTGTCGAGTGTATATGTCGGCGTCAATTAGTGAAATCCGCCATTCCCAAAAATGCCTAGACATTTCACGTATTGCCGGAAAATATTGTAATTCTAACATTTGGTACAGTACGTTTCACGAAATTTGGATACGACTTAATGATTTCCTGGGTCGGTCCCATTGTGTCGACAAGAGCTTGGCAATAAACAAGTGAAGTATGAAGGGACGGACTAAGGAACACAAGTAATGATATGATTATATTAATGTAATCAAATGAAATAAAATTTTTTTTAAATATTACTAGTAATATTTATTTACATTTATAATGTCATTCTATAGATAGTTCTGTTTCGCTATCGCTATCCTCATCAAAATTAATTATAATTGGATTAATTATACGATCCACACTAATATACGAATTTCGGACAAAATGTCTTTAAAACTTCTAAAAGATCACTTTTTTTATAACTTTCTTCAAAATATAGTATATCATTCGCCGCCATGTAGTTCTGAATCTCCAATTTTGTATTATTTGAGCTTGGAGCTTTATGTAATTGGCGACTGTGATAGCTCGCATTGTCCATTACTATCACGCTATTCTGAAGAATGTTTGGTAAAAGACAATTCTTGAATCATTCCTCAAAAACTATCAAATTTTACCACAACAAGATATTTAAATATAAATTAAGCAACCTAACCTACCTGATGTGCCTATATTTAATTATAATTATTACAACCCGGTCCTTTCCACATAATAATAACAAACGGTCATAAATAATGGGATGGCCCCAGGTACTTTTACTGCAGTCATTAAGTTATATCCATTTTTCGTGAAACAATCTTTACACCGTTTGCCTAAGAGCATCAGGCATTCCTTGTAATTACGGAATTCTTTCAGTATAACGCTGTACTTAACTAAATGATTTAAGTTACCCTGTTTGCCGGTTTTAGTCGAACGCTGTAATTGCTGTTAACATCTGTGTAATGATTTTTTTTTGAAATGTCGAAGCATTCAGAATTGTTTTACAAGAAGTTATATGACTATTACTCCAATGAAAGTAAAAAAAAACCTTGGATTTGAAACATAACCTCAAACTACTTCAACCTACAAAGTCACTTCAAATTCGTACACTGTTGTCACGTTTACACGGTTTTATAATTCATATGCTTGGGGAAGGAGTGATTTTATTGGGTGCCTATTTATTGGTTTATATTAACCGACTTCAAAAAAGTAGGGGTTCTAATTCGGTTGTATTTTTTTTATGTTGTGACCTCAGAAGTCCGCTATTTATGAACCAATTTAGAATTTTTTTTTGTTGGAGAGGGAATATTTTCAATTGTACTACAAAATTCTCAAAGGGTGGGGATAAAAAAGGGGGGTAATAATTGCCAAAAATTACGGTTTTTTTTTTTAATATAAGAAAAAAATATGTCATTTTAATGGTATTTAGTTGCGCAATTTTTGCGTTTTATGATTTGTTGTCTTTAAAAAAAAATGGAAGGAATGAAAAAATGAGAGGGGGTGAAAGAGGCAAAATAATAAAAAATAAACCGATTTGGATAATTCTTTTTTATTGAAAAGGGGGATATTTTCAAGGGTTCTATTGGAAATAAAAAAAAATCTAGTGGAAACCAAAGAGGCATTTCTTCAAGTAGGTGACGTTTCTGAAAAGTTTGTATCAGTATGAGAAGCTGTGCAGTCGGTTTCACTTTCCGGAGGTCAAGGATATTTTAAATGTTCATGCAAACCAGCGAAAAAGCAATGTTTGTCAAACAGATGCGTTTATGTAAAAAAAAGTTCTTTGTAATTCAAGGTGTCATAAAAGCGCATCTTGCGCTAATAAATAATAAACCATATTATCAGTCATTTCCTTTTAGATTTTTGTATCTAGCTATTTTGTTGTTTCGTTCCTATTCGTTCTATGATTTTTTTTATAGTAAGTTATAGATAATAAATATAAGTTTATGATTTAAATTTAATACTTAATACCTACATACATCATATTTCAAGACATCCAATTTTAAGAAAATTCCTGATAATAATCAGTGATTTACAAACCTTTTAATGTAAAATACCTTATATTCATGCACTACCTACTGGCAACACTGTCCTAATTACAATGATTGACTAAAACCGACAAACAGGGTAACTTAAATCATTTAGTTAAGTACAGCGTCTGATTGAAAGAATTCCGTCATTACAGGAAATGCCTGATACTCTTAGGCAAAAGGTGTACCAAACGTAGAGTTACACTGTTTGCCGGCAATACGTGAAATGACTAGGCATTTCAGGGAATGACGGATTTCACTAATTGACGCCGACATATGTCTTATATACAAATAAAAATCATCTGTTTATTATATGAACATGTCAAAAACCCATAGTCTGCGCCACTAGTTTAATAAATATTGTTTAAAATAATCCGTTTCGACGGTATATACCCTCATCTTCAGTGAAAAAATATTCATAAGTTTTCTTCTCATGCTCGGTCTTAACCAAGCAACCAAACGGTCTATAATTAATCCATTGTCGGAAAAGAACCACTTCTGCTAATCCCTCTTCTAATTTATTAACTTTTAAAATTACCCAATTGGCTAGAAAATGCAATACCTACCCAAAATCCATTTAACTCCTCTTTTGTAGGAAAGAATAAAATCTAATATATGTTCGACATTCTTCAAGAAAGCGGTCGGTCCGAGCGGCACCTTTGCTCTATTCATTTTAAAGCAATATATTTAAAAATGTGTACACAGTAATGTTTGTTCGTTTGGAGGTTGCCCAGGTACCTTTGTGGTACCGTTTGCCCACCCCTGGGACAACGCTTTACAAACGGTTCGGCAACGTTTGTTGTCAAAACAGTGTGAAGTATGGCTTTCTTCCGGGCCTTGCTTTTGGCCCCCTTTTGCTGCTGCAGCTGTGAATAGGACTCCTTTTGAAAGGTTTTGTTTCTAAACAAATACCACGAGAATTTTACTTTACGACTGGCTTTATGATTAATCAGTTAAATGCCAATTTATATAAAAAATAAATTCCGCCAGTTATGTTTATTCCATGTATATTTATTTATCATTTGATTATCTGATCGAATTCCCACGGACATAAAAATTCTCTCTTAAATTATTTATTTTAAATATTATTTTTTGCTGGCGACAGACACCGCTAGGGCGGCATCGGTCCAATTAGTCCAGGAGGCGCCATCGTCTTTGTTATATTTGCCCGTTTGAATTCGATCACAGAATAGAATATCAACTATATGTAGGTTAAATTTTAATAATTTCTATTGTAAAAAATTAAAGGTTACCCCAAAACAATTCGTTCGGAACAAGGAAAGTTGTTTTAAATATGTTAATAACAAAGGATTAATTATTCTGAACAAAAATACAGCCTATTCTTTTCGTATTATCATTCTGAAAAACTTACCTTTTATCATTCGGAAAAGCGCGAAAATTGGATAAACTTTTATTTTTGACGGAAATTAGAGTACTGGTACTAGTAATAATGCGGTTTGAAATTATTTCATTTTTATCACTTTAACATCGATAAAAAAGGTGTATCGTTTTTTACAGCTGTTGCTAAGAATTAGACGATAGGAACCTCTACATCTCAAAATTAAGGAACTTTTCTTCTTCATTGCCCAGTAATAAACAAAGGAATAAATCACCATTTCTAGAAATGAACCGTTTAGGGCACCATTCAATTAGCGAGATTGAAGAAAACATCGATAGAAATATATTTGTGTTTACAATAATTAGATATTAAATTAATATTTTTACTTTTGCATAATTTGTATTAAATTTGCTTGCTTGCTGTAAATGGGCTATTCAGTCGGGCAATAATGCACACGTGTCATAGCGACAAAACAATAGAGAATGCCTCGGCCATATTGCGATCGACCGGCAAGATGCCGGCATCATATTAACAATACTAAACATGTTTGGGTATATTGCTGGGCCATCAGAAATGTATTGTAATATATCTCTACATATTGTTGGCAATGTTTCCTGCAACTTTACTATTGCAGCCACACATTGCCATGTTGCCCGTTTAGAAACACCTTAAAACCATGTCTAATGGCCGATCCGCATGTTCAGTTTGTATTTTTAACCCTGCGTTAAAATTGCATGCAATTTTGGATTCACATTTATGCATGTTGGCGTGAGTGAAAGTTGCAGAGTTTATCATCCTCAAAAGTCAGTCATTTGACAACAGAATAAATAAGATATCCATCAGTTTTCCTGCTGCTTTTGGGGATTGTTAATTTGAATATGGGAGCAAAAAGGGGACGATTTATCTGGAGCAAAGACTCCGTCACTACACGTATAGAACTGTATCAAAATCAACCGATTTTGTATTACCAAAAGTCAAATTTGAAATACAAAAATCCTAAATGTGGACATATCAGGAGTTTTGATGCATATGTGTTAAAAAAATCATAATATCAGCTGATGCAGCAATGATTCAAAAGGATCGGTCTTTGAGAACGATATTTCGCCGTGAAAACATGACATTAACAGGCGATATAGCGAGAAACCCGACAAATTTGGCTGGCAGTAAATTTTTGCCATTTTCATCATTTTATTTTGCTTCGTTAAAAATGTATTTAGCTCAATTTTTTGGGTTCTGTCTATTTTTCTCAAAGAGGCCTGATAATAATTAATACTAGATTAAAAAGACAGTAAGTGTCAGTTTCAAAATTATATTTATTTATATTTTATTATAAGATATTTGGAACGCTAGAATGCCACTTTTACTCTGTCGTGGTAGAGAAAAATTATTTTAAATATGAACTTTTTTGTAATTTTGAATTATGTACTAAAAAAAATATAACTATTTATAAACCGACTAATAGGATGGGGAATGATAGTACGAGGTAGATGAAAGTGAAAGTAGCCTTTATAAAATCCACCGTTAAGATTTACCTGATGGAAGTAATATTTTAAAAGTTATATTGAATGATATTAATTTCTCTGTGATTATTTGAATAAAAAAAAAGTCGCCCCAAATAAATAACTACAATGAAATTACTAGTAGATATATTAAGGTAATGACAGTTAAGTAGACTGTAGCTCACTATTGTACTAGCGCCAGGGTTGTTAATGTCGCAGAAATATTGAATTTAGTACATTGTTACATGCCTCAAACATAGTAAATGTAATAAATGTAATTATTGTTGACTGGAAGTGTCAAAAATATTACATAACCTCAACATTATTTTTATAAATTTATTGTAAATAAATTGGAAATTGGAAAAGTGGAAAATAATAGTTTTTGGTTATTGTTCTTCTGTTGATTTTTGCTTTACGATTTGATCTAAATAAAAATATTCTAAAAATGAAAGGTGAAAGTAGGAAATGTAGCAAATGTAGTAAATGTAACAAAATACATAGTAAGAGCATGTAGCAAATTACATTCACTACGGTAGTAAATTACGTAGTAAATGTTACATTAACTGCTTTAACAACCCTGACCAGCGCTATACTTTTTCTTCCATAATTTCATCAAAAAGTATAAGTAAATAATAAAAATTTTAGAAAAGTTGAGAACGCCGATCTATCATTCCTCTGTGTAATTTAGGTTTAAAGTTATTTTAACACATTTGATTTAACAGTTGGTAATGTTACTGATGCATTGCCGAAGTAAAATAGTACATTAAAAACTACATACTACAGACTCCTAGATTCCTAGGGTTTGATATGATTTTAAATAGTTATTGGTTATGACTGTTATGAGTAAGCTATTTACATACCGAGATGGAATAGTATATTATCTAGGATTTTTGTATATCATTTTTTTAATTTTATTATTGATTCTTTTGGATTTATCTGATGAAAAACTGATTCAACCTCGATATTGTCAAGTGGATAAGCTATGTGATGACATTTTTTTCTGTAGGAAATTGATAATTTTGTTTGTAATGCTCCTCTTGACTAGCGGAGATCGTGTATAATATGTTTTATAATTATAATTCACTTCTTTCGTCATTTAAATTCGATGGAAAAAAGGCGTCCGATTTCCCATCGATTTTTTTCAGTGCTTTCTTTGATTGATTACTAATCGGTTACAATGGGTTCTGATGAATGCGCCCATTATGATTACATTTCGACTGCTGTCACGTATCAACAGGAAAAAGGCAGAAATGTTAACGTTACATACAGGGTGTTATGAAAATACTTTATTATATTTAAATGGGTGGCTCCTTGGGTGTCCTAGAGAAAGCCGACTTACTTTTTTTTAATCAACCCTCGATAAATTAAGGTAAAAACCGCGGCGATGCCATAGAGATATGTGTTCTCTTAATAACTATATTTTTTTATTTATTTATTTATTTATTTATTTGTTAGGAAGTCTATTACATTTCTGAACAAATATTCCTGTTTGAAATCCAAAAGCTACAAGCAGCTTGTCTAGATTTCAGGTTATGAATAACTTTTCCCTTTTAAAATAAAATAAAAAGAATAAAGATAACATATGCTAAAACTATTTATGCAGTACAGTCTAAACTAGACTAAAGAAAATATTACCAATGTTAAAATGATTTATTAAACATTATTGTTAATATTAAATGGATATTTCAAAACACCCTCTAGTATTCATTCAATAAAGGCACCGTATAGGTTATTTGCTGATAATTTATCTTTATCCATTTCGAGATTCCAAGCAAGAAAGTACGTAAATTTACAACAGACTTCAAATTTAAAGGTAACATATTGAATAATTTGGGGCCGACATACCTAATGTGCCTCTGCGAGGCTGTATATGATGCCAGAGGAACGAATAGGCACCCACTATCTACAGATCTGGTGTGAACACTGTGCATAATCCTACTTTTGTATTTATTACACTTTTTCATAAACCTAAGAGTACCCTTAACATACAATTGCCTTACCGGTAGCAGGTCAGCTTCTTTAAATAATAAATCTGATGGATACTCCTGTTTCTGTTCATGAATATCTTTATTATATATTTTTGAGTAATATTTAAACGGTGAAGGATGCTACAACAAGCACTACCCCAAACACTCAAACCGTACATCAAAACTGATTCAATTAAGGCCTGGTACGTCATTTTTAAGAGTTTTAAAGATAAAAATTCTCTAAGTTGGTAAAATTTATGTACAGTTTTACGAATTTTTTTGGTAATATAGTTAACATGAGTTTCATACCTTAGATTCTTGTCAATGAATACCCCCAGGTATTTTACACTATCTTTTGCTAATATTGTCTCTTCACATCTGCACACTGACATATCCATAACACATTCAAAATTATGCACCCTAAGTTCAGGATGGATCACACCTCCTGGGTTATTCATAGAAAAGGCCATATGAACAGTTTTGTTTACATTCATTGTCAGAAGATTCTGATCCATCCACAAACGTACCTTGGAGATGTGATCCTCTGCCCTCTGAAATGTCTCTGGCCAGGATTTGCCTCTAACTAAAATTACTGTATCATCAGCATAGCACACACATTCACTATTTTCATTTGGCAGAACAGAAAAGAGATCATTAATATACAAGGAAAAAAGTATAGGTTAAGGTGCATTTACACATGCATGGATTTAGTGGCGCCAATAAAAACTGGAGCACCAGTAAATAAAATTAGAAATGTAAACATCGACTTGCATAAAAATTTATTTTTGCATGAATAGACCAAAAAAGTTTGCATCCTTCTGAAATCTGGCGCCAGTGATAACAAATTCGTACAGAAAATCAAGACTTGCAAGTGTAAAAAAGAGCATTTACACATGCATTTGCACGCCAGTAAAGGTTTACACTATGTTGAGGCGTGTTCCATTTTTAAAGTGTTTTTCATAGTGCGCACTATTTCGAGTGAACTTTCCAAAGCCTGTAAAATAGTGTTCCACTAAAAGTTCAGCGACTATTTAACAGGCTTCGGAAACTTCAAAATTAAACTGGCGTGCCACTTATTATTGTTTTCTCAACAAAGTGTAAACCTTTACTGGCGTGCAAATAGAACTGGCGCGACAACTGGCGCCACTAAATCCATGCAGGTGTAAATGTACCTTTAATCATGCCAATGTATTGCAATGTTGCCAAACCACTGCGCATGTTCCGACCTTCCGTCGTTCGCTAAAACAAATGAGGAACGATTGAATTTATTCCCACATCTCGTCCCCTGGCTTGGCACCCTAAATATTTTCAATCAGGAGCAGTTGAAAATGGGGAAAAACCCGATCGCTACGCCATTAGTTGTAACGCCTCTAATTAATTTATTATAATTATAAGCATATTTTCATATTATTAAGCAAAAAGACCACCTAATCAATTTTTTACGTATATTAATCCGCCATTTTTTTATCACCATTAATAATAAATTAATTAAACAACCCATACAGGTACTTAAATTGCATTTTAATTTCTATTTAATTATTGTTTCCGACCGATTCTCATACCCGACACTAACCTTGAGAAGACGATCGTGATTTATAAAATCAAGTACACGCTGAAATCTCATCGAACAAATCAAATGAATATATTCAGTGAATCGAAGTTGGCTGGGCCTGTAAAATCGGCCATTTTTCAACCGTTTTGTCAAGACTTCATCACAGGACCACGTATCATAACTCATGGGCCGTCTCTGCTTAAACCGGTGCCATTAATATTTAATCAAAACGTGAGTTGTGAGAACCACGGTTCGAGATCTCGTTTGCAGAGGTGGACTAGTTAGAATAGGTACTTAAAAAATATATCTTGCTACGATCGTAAGAAAAACTATATGTTTTTTAGGCAATTGAAAGCATAAAATTAGTAATTTTTTAACAAGTTTAAAAAAAGTAATTTATCGTTATATACACTTCTCTCTTGAATACTTATAATATTAAGTTGCCATGAAAACAGCAGAAAACTCATTTCAATGCACTCCACACGGAATAATTAATAAAGCCACTGAAGCAACACAAAATGTATTGCCTGAAAAATTGAAATTTCAGCGAACGGGTATTGTTAACGGATTTTCAGGAAAGGTGAAACATTTTTAAATCTTCGACTTAATAGTCATAACATTCCAAGCTAAAATCAACGTTAATTCTGAATAATCAAGTCGATATAAGCAAATAACCTAAACTCATTGCATTCATAAGTGACAATGAGTTGGTTATACACCAATATATATTTTTTAATTGTATGAGACTTATGCATAAAGTTACTTTTTTTCATGAATACAAGTTTGAGCACACGATCCGTATTCGAGTGCCGCAAGACCGTTTATGGATTTGTTATATAAATAACTATTTTTCGATTACTATAACAAAATAATTGTTCTGTAATTAATTTAGTTCCTTCCTTTACCCAATACTCCTACTCCCCACGAACAAGGGAGGTCGTCCAAATCCGTTGACCTCTATCTTTGGGGATGGTTTTAACGTTATTCAGTTTGGCTGTATCTCAGTTGTGGAGCCTTTCTCTTGCCAGGCATAAAATTTCAGTTTTATTGTGCCGGTACAATACGCGGTATCATGAGGTTCTTCTTTGGTCCTGCTATGATATTTTATACCATTCCTTTATATGTCAGCAAACATCCCAAGTAGCATTTTTAGATACATTATGGTAAAGGTATCATAACTATCGTTTCTGTTCCCGATCAAAATTGAAAACTGTTGGCAACAAGAATGGAAATGTTGTCGAAACGTATACATTTTAAATGGGACATATACACGTGTTTCCAAGTGGTTGGTACTAGCTATGACTTTCGCTGTTTCGATGAACAATCAAAACTTTTATCGATAATGTTTGGAAAATGTTCGAAAATATTTCTAAACGGTTACTTCGGTTTATTCAAAAATGACAATATATAGAGGCGGGTCTATGTTAAACCATGCTCAAAACAATTAGGACACCTGTTGTAAAATAAAAGGAAAACGATATGAAACAATAATTTCCCCATGATGAATTCGTTATAAGTATATTTCCTAGAAGTTATTTTATTTCATATACTTAGTTATTGCACATAAGAACCAAAAATCATTGCCGAAGTAAATTTTATCGTGCAGTTTAGTAATTTGGCTTCATATTTTTAACGTGCCCTCGATTTATTTGCATTTATAGAAAAAAATATACTTTGTCAATAAAATATTTTCAAAATTTTATTTATTTCTTTTATAAATCGACTTAGCTAGGAACATGGAACTTATCTAACAAGTTTTGGCTTTTCAAGAGATGCAGGAATTTCATTTAACTCATTTTAACAAAATAAAAATTCGTTTCACAAAATGGCCCCTAGAAAGCAATAAAGTATTCTGGTCCAAAATGGACTCAACACACAATTTCTAGTCGTTGGCTTCTATAATGTTTCCATGATGCACAGAAAAATAAAAGGTTTATTAAGGTGAATGCCACAGAAAAAAAAGGTTTGCTTGTATGCACAGGAAACAAAGTTGGGTATGGACAGCCTAAGTCTGACGTGACGAGAGAGGTGGTTTCAAAAACCTTTCCAAACAAACTAAAATTACATTGTAAATCCCATAAGAAATTTTTAAAGCATCGGTACACACACAAACGGTTTATAAGGGATAAATAAGCAATTTCCTGATATTATTTGTATATTAGATGTTATTATTGATTCATTTTCAGAAACAGATTGACGTAACTGTTTTTTGAATATTTTGAATCACCAGCTTGTTTGAGGTTATGTTATTTGTTTGCGTAGGGAGATTTAAATTGTTATTTTTCTGTTAAAAACAGCTTTTTGCACTGTATTTATCAACATAGAGTATACCCACCCTATAGCTTGGAATATTTTTTTAAATACCCTTTTTTTACAGAAAAATAATACTTTAAATCTCGCTAAACAATAACATAACCTCAAACTTGTTCAGATGGTGAATAAAAATCTACCTAAAACACTTACCTCAATCTGAGGTTGAAAATTGATCAATAATAACACCTAAAATATAAATAATATCAAGAAGTTGCTTATTTATCGCTAATAAACGTACACCGTTGCTATAAAAAATCTCTTATGGGAAATTCAATGCAATCTCACCAAAGCTTTATAATTTTACCTAAAAATGGTTTGTAAAATATTTCGAAACAACCACGTCTTTAAGTGTTTCTAGTAACTTGATTCGAAAATGTGTCGCAAAAATTTTGTAACACATGTATCTCGATACAACTTTATAATTTTAATCGAAAATGTTTCGAAACGTTTCTCAGCAAAGAATGTGTGTCCAATTTGTGTCTAAAAATGCTACTTGGGATAATTCCCCAGCTATTTAATTTTGTTTCGTTTCGATTTTATCGGGGTAGATGAAAGGAATGGAAATAATTGAAATGGGAATAATATCATAATGGGAGTTTGTTCGGGTGTTTCGGCAATTTATCAAAGTCCCTCCAATATCTTGATTTAAGTTCGTTTTATGACAACTTATTTTGAAAAAAATATCGAAGTAAAGCCTTCTCTGTTCTTATGCGGTTGAGCTAAAAAGGCGAACCATGCATTTTTACTTTCAACGGGTCTTTTGAACATTCGTTTTGCCATCGTTTTATGATTATTTTATACTAACGTATCATTCATTGGTTATAGTCTTAAACGGGTTTGAAATAAAAATGAACCCTAAAAACTCATTTTAATCTATTAAAGCATCCATTTGCCGGCATCGTAAAATATTTACGACTTTCGTCTTGATTAATTTGGCAACATTATTGTATTTTGCAGTTTTGATGTTTCTTTCTTTTATGACGAATATTTAGCTGTCTATGGAATTAAAAAAAAAATGTGTAAGAAGGTTGTTGACCATTATACCATTAATCGTGACTAGACAATTTAATACCGTTTTGTTTGTCTCAATTTGTTGCCTCTTGGCGTTGAAAGTTAGTTCCTTGCTATTTCTATGTATTAAAATAAAAATCAGAGATTGCGCGCCCACCCATTACTATGTTCAAATTTATTCAGTGTTTTCATGTAACTCATTCATTTAATTTACAGATAATATTTTTTATTTTTTGTTTTTTGAGATGTTTTAGAATTATACTCAATTATGCTAATGTCAATAACAAGACGTATGTTTGATTGTCAGGTGATATTAAAATCATATTAAAATATATATTATACAAAAACATGCGACATCATTCATGTGATTCCTTATCCAAAATAAGACAAGTAGTTCATATCAACATGGGTCCTCAGATGATTTATCTGAAAGATATAGGGTGCTAAAGTTTTTAAAATTTTTCGGTGTTTTGAAGATATTTCCTAAACGGCTTTGGTAATTTTAATGAAATATGGGTTAGGAAAAGTACCTAAAAAAAAGCGATGATTTTAATAATCGAGTAGGTACTTGATACTGGAGCGATTTTAATAATCAAGTGAATCGCTCGAGCGATAATCACTCGAAATCTATATGACTAAGAAGAATGTGTTGATAAAACACCTGGGTATGTTTTTGTAACTTTTAAAAATTTAGTCTAGAGTTTTTAAGGAAGAACAGTCGATTCTGATTTAAAAAAAAAATTATATCCTTTAGTTTTTTAAAAATTTACGATCGCTAGCCGGTCCCATGTCGCGATGAAACTAATTGATTTGGCATACTTATTTATATGCACCTTCTCGTTTATGTGCCTTTAAGAAAGACTTATGTCGTGTCAGCCTTCTGAGCGTCAAACTCGTGAAAGGCAATGGTTCGACTTTTGTCCTGAATTTATAACTAGAGTATTTCCTATCGAGCGAAAAACTGCTCGAATGTACGTAGGCGTCAAGCGAAGCTCGGGTATCGAGTGAAAGGTAATAAGTAGTAAGCGACGATTTTCGATTGAATTTATAACTCGAGCGGATTTTTTAATAATAGAGCGATGTCGGTTATTTCAATAATCGAGTACTCAATCGGTTTTTCGCTCGAGCGATCACAACACTACTTATTACGAGATTAAAAAATGATTTCTGTCTAATATTGCTCAAAACATGATCTTAATTAAACACTTGTAAATTTGTGGCCTAAATTCAAGGAAAGCAGAAATGTTAAATTCAATTTCCATGGAAAAATCGCACACAACTGTTAAATTCATATTGACGTTCTTTTAAAAAAAAATTGAAATGATACGAAAATAGCTACACAAATGTTTATGAAACTATTTATTTTAGAAAGTTGTATGTATACACAGTTTTATACAAGTCTTCGAATTGCACATTTGTTGTATAAATGTCTTCCATAATAGTACGCTGTTGCACAACGTTTATATAATAAATCTGGGGGTTTTACACTAAACTTTTAGTGATTACATGTTGCAGTAAGAATAATCTTATATCCCTTATAAAGAAATAAAGGTTTGTAGGAATCCCAGCTGACAGTTAGGCTGGTTATTAAATAAATTCGGTTATAAAATAAAACTCACTAGTTTGTAAAATATTAAAATATTTTTGAAGCTCTGTATAGGATTTTACGAAAGATAAATGGCAAACCTAGGGAGGTAGGCGGTTTTGCTGATATGACTTCATTTGTAAAAAATAACCTGCTGCCATGATAATATGTCATGTCATTTTTATTGATTAATTTCTAGTACGGATTATAAGTTTATCTTATAATTGCAAACTCTTTTTGATCCGTTAATCCCTGGGATTTTTTATGAAGTGCTATTTTTACATTCAAAAATTTATAATTTTGTATATTCCTGCGACTATATTAATTATATAAATATAATCTTTATAATGCAAAGGGATTAAAACAGGTTCGTTGATAACCAAATAAATGTTTTATAGAGCAATATTTTTAGGTCCGGTTAGGTGCGAATAAAGCGATTCACGTTGGTTTTGAATCGTTAGAGGTTATATTCGTTGGGAAAAACGACATCGGGAAGGTCGTTTCATAAAGGATGAAGTCCTCCAGATGAAAGAACTCTTAAATAATGAAGTTCGAGGAGTATTAAGCTTAATCACATACACACAGTATATTCGTCGTTCTGCGCGAAATTAAGAGGGCAATATCAGCCAAGCACTTTCCATGACAATATCTGTAAACGAGAGTCAAATCCCCAACCTGTCTTCGATGTTCTAGGCTGTCGAGGTTCTTCGTCAGCTCATGGTCTCCGATCAGACGAATGGCCCTCCTTTCGATGGAATCCAGTAGCCGAAGAGTATGTTTGGGTGCAGAGCTCCAGACATGAGCAGTACTCTAGTGCCGGTCGAATCTGAGCTTTGTATAGTGTCAAAAGTTGTTGAGGTGTGTACAACTTTTTGGTGAAAGAGTACACCAAGTTTCTGAGAAGCCATCTTGGCGATTGCCACATCGTGGTTATGCCAAGATATATTTCCTCCAAGACTGACGCCTAGCAAATTAAGAGATGAAGCCAGTGGGATTGCGTGTCCTGCCATGACTATATCCGGTTCTGTAATGTTAACCTTTTTAGAGAAAACTGCTGCCTGGGTTTTTTTAGCATTAAATTCGACTTGGTTACTGTCACCCCAAGCCAAAATTTCTTCCAGGTATTTGCTAAGGCGTGATGCTGTCTGCGAAGATGTGCGTCGGTATCCGATGTTTGTGCATTCCAAGATAGACCGGCAACCAATCGCGTATGCGTGGCAGAGCGAAAGGACTTCGCCGAATGAAAGTATGTGTGATTCCCCGACAGCAGTCCGCCGTTTATTTGTGAGTTGTAAGGTTAAAATCGTAAACAGTGGCACAAAAATGTCGCGTTTTGAAGTCTGAAAGAGAATATTGATGTTGTGGAAGTTTGTAATTTGATAACAATGATTTGGGCGAGTTCATTAACATTGATAGCAATGTGCTATTAGAAGATTATGGTGACCTCATTTTTACCGATTATGTAGTCCAAACTGAAACCACATCACTATTTGACGACTCTGATGAAGAAGTTGAATGCAGTAATCAAACAAATGTCACCAATTATCAACAAGCCATTAGTATGGTAAAGGAATCATAAGAGTATGCAAATAATAGAGGTGACTCTACAGCAATGGAATTGTTATCAGACTTGGAATTACATTTTCTAGATTGCAAGTATAAAACGCAAGCACGTCAAACTACGTTATTAGATTTTTTTAGTACTACATCCTAACTAAAACTAGTGTAATTTTGTTATGTTATGTTTATTTGTACATACGTATACATAGTAATAATTTTGCATTTACATATTACCTAATATCAAATTTCCCATGGGCGGACACCTCATTACACGGTCCGCCTAAGAGAGGTTTCACTGTATATGTAGGTTTGCTGACGATAGCACACTTGCCTCATCTTTCACTTTCAATTCTCATCAATCGGTTGCCGATGCGTATTTTCGCAGGGAGCATAAAGTATCATGCCTCAACAAAGACCTGGTATAAACCCGAACAAACCTGATCGGAGACCACGAGCCGACCAAGAATCTCAACAGCCTAGAATATCGAAGACAGATTGGTGATTTGACTCTCGTTTACACATATTTCCATGGCAAATTTCGGTCCTGGTTTGCATCACGAAAATCTGATCTCTGCTATATTTGTTTTCTTGACGACATTTGTTTGGTTGGAAATCCACGGCACAATTTGAAGGAACTTCCAGTTATACTAGAAGTTAGGCTTAACATTGTTATTTTAAATAGAATGCCCTATATATTTTGGCAGTTTTGGATTCTATCTGAATATCCAAGTCAGTTTTGTTAATCAGTTAATATACCCATGTCCAACAGCTCCTGAGATATAGGAAATTTGTTAATAAAGGTTACTTGGATTTTTACATAGCATCGAAAAATGCCAAAATATACAAGGTATTCTATTTAAAATAACAATGTTAAGTGTAACTTCCCGTATAATCGATAGATAAGTCAAAATATCTTCAAACCCGAAAAACCCCAAACAAACGTTTTTGCAAGAAAGTGTTAAAATACAAAAATTAAATCCATATCGCCTCTTTATCCTTGATGTATTTCTGAAAACTTGGTCTCCCTTTTCAAGAAAGAAAAAACAGTGACTGCGTTAAAAATTATATTTTGTCAACTTGAAATGCCACAAAAGGTATTCAGGGTTTGTTTATAGAATTGGTGTAAACAAGAATACCTGTCAGCGAACGCCTTATTTTGTTGTTGTTAGTATAACGAATTTAATCTTTGCCCTTTTTAGATACGCTGTATGTCTTCGTTTACCTGAATGACAATTCCCAATACAAAAATGTGTGAAGACTCTTAGAATGGTTCATATCTTAGGCTAATACTACGTGGTCATTCACACTCATATAAAAACGAACTAAAACGATAGGGACAAATTGATTTCACGTGTGTCAGTTAAGGTTCAAACAAAATAGATTCTAAATTTATACATTTTGCTTTTACATTTTAAAGATCACCTTTTTGTAATTTCTTGGATTTATTTGCTTCCTGTACTGATGGTTCATGGATAGACGGTGATTGATATTCTAAGAATATTTTGAAGGCTATTCAAATATTACTGATCAGTATACTCCAGGTAATGTATATCACTAATCATCATTTTTATATTTAAGCGGCCACTTTTAAACTACTCTATACTATACAAGATAAGGAGGGCCTCTCTATGGGGATCTCGTTAATGGTAACAGATACAACTTCGATTAAATCGGGAAAAAGAATCGCAATCAAATCATGAACAATATGCTGCACAAAAACTTTTGCTAAGATTTTTAAGTTTTGAGTTATTTAAGAAAAACTGTAATTTTGAATTTTGAATTTAATTTTTTTTCGATGTTAATATTAAACTTAGAGGAAAGCTGACAAAACATTCTCGCAGCAACTTTTAGTGAGCTCAAAGTACCTCCTCTCCATTGAACTGTTTTTACAAAATTATGGAAAATACAGGTCCGCATCCTGAAAAATTCATGAAGATGATTACAAAGACTCGAAACATTAAACGATAATGTGTGGTACATCATTGAATTTAGAATAAAAAGAGGTCTTTGATTTTTTTGGACATTATAAAATTTGACATTATAAAATCAGAATGGAAAAGAAAAAATTAAGTTGATATAGATTGCTAGGAAACGGAACGTCGTATAAAAAATTTGTTGTATTCTTTGAGTTCACTGAACGTTACTGTGAGATTGTTCTGTCGGTTTTGCTCTAACTTTAATATTAACGTCGAAAGAGAATTAAATAAAAAATAAAAAATTTGAGTTTTTAAATAACTCAAAACTTAAAAATCTCAACAAAACTTTTTGTACGGCATATTGTTCGTGCTTTCCATGCGATACTTGTTCCCCATTTAATAAAAGTTGTATCTGTTACCATTAACGAGATCTCCATAGATGCACTCCACGCTGGCGTACTCTTGGCCAGCAAGCTGATAACATTCGTACCTACGTCAAACGAAACACCATATTCTTACAGACTTATTAATGCAAAAATATAATTTTTAGTGAGGCCACCAGTATTTTGTAGAACTTTCAACTTATCCTACAAAAAAGGAATATTTCCATCTTGCTGGAAGACGCCGCGGGTTCAGCCTATTCCAAAGAAAGGTAAGAGAACCCTGCCTAACAACTATCGACCAGTCGCATTGCTTTCAGTTATATCAAAAGTAATTAACCAACATCTTCTAAAGTACCTGGAAGGCTTCAACATTATCAGAAATCCTCAATATGGTTTTCGGAAGTCCAGATCAACTGGAGATCTTCTAGCCTATGTCACCCATATTTGGAACAACGCAATCGAACATCATGGGGAGTCTCGGGCTATTGAACTGGATATTTCTACAGCCTTTGATCGTATTTGGCATGAGGGACTTCTAAGTAAACTGCGATCCTATGGTATGCCCAGTCGATTCTGTGCATGGTTGTCTAGCTTTCTTAAGGACCGCTCTCTGCAAGTGGCGATTGACGGACTTCTCTCAGACACCTTCACCATCAATGCCGGTGTTCCTCAAGGGTCCATATTGTCTCCCACTCTCTTCTTACTCTACATTAACGACCTTCTAGTGAAAACGAAAAGTCCGATATTTAGTTTTGCTGACGATAGCACACTATCTCATCTTTCTCTTTGAATGCACAACTATCGGCTACCGACGCACATCTTCGCAGACAGCATGACGTATCATGCCTCAACAAAGACCTGGAAGAAATTTTGGCTTGGGGTGACAGTAACCAAGTCGAATTTAACGCTAAAAGAACCGAGACGATTTTACTCTCTTTTACAGATATTTTCTTGGAAAGTGCTCGGCTGACCTTGCCCTCTTAATTCCGCCCAGAACGACGAATAGCAGAAATACACGACGAACCACTGCCGCCCATCCATATGTGGTTAAGCTTAGTACTCCTCGAACTTCATTATTTAAGAATTCTTTCATCTGGAGGACTTCATCCTTGTGGAACGACCTTCCCGAGGTCGTTTCTCCCAACGAATAAAACCTCCAACGATTCAAAACCAACGTGAATCGCTTTGTGCGCACACGCACCACTCCCAGAGTGCCCTAAAGGATTTTTCCTGTAGTGCTTGTGTGTGATCATAAAAAAAAAGAGGCTATGCACTTATAGATTACAAAACTAAAGAAAATAGAAGCATTTTAAATTACTGGCCTTATGGGAATTATTATTATTATTATGATACTTCTAAAAGTTATCGAAAACGTACAATAAGCAGATCAATCATTCAAAATTTATTAATCTTACTTTCGAAAATGTCACTTTATTCAATATATTTCGTCTTCCATTACTCATTATAGTATTAGTTTGCACATACACACGATATCCCGAAGGTATTAAAAATATCAAGAATCTTCAAGTCAATGAATGCGCTAATAAAAAATCATTTATCTTGTAGTGGACAACAGTTGTGACAACTTTTATGTCGTGCTAAGAATAGGTCGTTGTAACAATAGCGCTTGTGGTGAGCTGATAGAGTACAATAATTTACAGCCTGAATGACTTTAAGGTTCTTTGAATGTTTTTATGAATTCTACCGATTTCTATAAAGAAGTTTTGTTAAATTTGTTGGCCATCTTATTGTTGGTGCCTGTTTGGGTTGAATTGTATGCAAATACGAGGGGGCATTAAAAACATTTGCTCCTTGTCTGATAATTATTAATTATAAGCATAACATTAGTTTAATTTTAATATAAAGTGAAACCTCTGGGAGTGGTGATGGTGCGCAAAAAGCGATTCACGTTGGTTTTGAATCGTTGGAGGTTATATTCGTTGGGAAAAACGACCTAGGGAAGGTCGTTCCATAAAGATGAAGTCCTCCAGATGAAAGAATTCTTAAAAAATGAAGTTCGAGGAGTACTAAGCTTAACCACATATGGGCGGCAGTGGTTCGTCGTGTATTTCTGCTATTCGCAGCACTTTCCATGAAAATATCTGTAAAGAGAGTCAAATCCCCAACCTGTCTTCGATGTTCTAGGCTGTCGAGGTTCTTCGTCAGCTCGTGGTCTCCAATCAGCCCTTCTTTCGATGGAATCCAGTAGTCGAAGAGTATGTTTGGGTGCAGAGCTCCAGACATGAGAGCAGTGCTCTAGTGATGGTCGAATCTCAGCTTTGTATAGTGTCAAAACTTGTTGAGGTGTGTACAACTTTCTGGTTCGGAAGAGTACACCAAGTTTCTGAGAAGCTACCTTGGCGATTGCCACAACGTGGTTATGCCAAGACATATTTCCTCCCAGATTGGCGCCCAGCAAATTAATAAATGAAGCCAGTGGGATTGCGTGTCCGTCCATGACTATATCCGGTTCTGTAATGTTAACCTTTTTAGTGAAAACTGCTGCTTGGGTTTTTATAGCGTTAAATTCGACTTGGTTACTGTCACCCCAAGCCAAAATTTCTTCCTTCTTGAGGTGTGATACTTCATGCTAACTGCGAAGATGTGCGTCGGTAGCCGATAGGTGTGCATTCAAAGAGAAAGATGAGATAAATGTGCTATCGTCAGCAAAACTAAATATCGGATTTTTCGTTTTCACTCATAACGGACACCTCTAATAAGCGGACATCTCTATTAGGAGGACATTTTTTCATAGTCCGGAACTAGGTATATGAAATTCCATGAAAATCAACCTGTCTTGGGCGGACTCTCCTTTGGGCAAACGCGGAGATGCTGTTTTCATACAAAGAGTGCGAAAACCCTCCTTTAAACGGACAAACAAATTTTTAAAGTATTTGGGAGACGAATAAGTACGGTGCAAGAACTCTCTAAAGACGGTCTGTCGGCAACCTATCGCGTATGCGTGGCAGAGCGAAATGACTTCGCCGAATGAAAGTATGGGTGATTTCCCGACAGCGGTCCGCCGTATATTTGTGAGTTGTAAGGTTAAAATCGTAAACAATGGCACAAACATGTCGCGTTTTGAGTCTGAAAGAGAATATTGATGTTGTGGACGTTTGTAATTTGATAACAATGATTTCGGCGAGTTCATTAACATTGATAGCAATGTGCTATTAGAAGATGATAGTGATCCCATTCCTACCGATTATGTAGTCCAAACTGAAACCACATCACTATCTGACGACTGTGATGAAGAAATTGAATGCAGTAATCAAACAAATGTCACCAATTATCAACAAACCATTAGTATGGTAAAGGAATTATAAGACCATGCAAATAATAGAGGTGGCTCTACAGCAATGGAATTGATATTAGATTTGGAAGTAGATTTTCTAGATTGCAAGTATAAACCGCAAACACATGAAACTACGTTATTAGATTTTTTTAGTACTACATCCTAACTAAAACTAAAGTATTTTTGTTATGTTATGTTTATTTGTAGATACATATTCATAGTAATAATTTTGCATTTACATATTACCTAATAACAAATTTCCCATGGGCGGGCACCTCTATTAGGCGGACACATTCAGACGGTCCCCTAGGTGTCCGCCTAAGAGAGGTTTCACTGTATTTTTTTAGCGTCAAATCCAAAACTTTTTGTGCGACATATTGCTCGTGCTTTGATTGCGATACTTCTTCTCCATTTAATCAAACTTGTATATGTTATCATTAACGAAATCCCCATAGTTCCTTCTTATCTTAGACACCCTGTATATGCATTTAGTCATTCTTTTTAAATATCACGGGAATAATATGTTGTTTAGCGATTATAACTTAATTTATATTAAATATTTAGTTATACCTTTAAATTTCTAGAAACATCACAACAGATTAGTCATAACGAAATACATAATGAAAATTTTATCTTCTCATGACTATTAAAAGCAATTATGATGTTTACACCCCATTTCCTATTGCTGTAATCATAACCATCATTGTGAAATATTGTACCTACAAATAAACAGGTAAAGTACCTACTTAAATCAACAACGAAATAAAATTTTGTCACCTCATTTACGATGGAAATTACCCCCGGTTTACCATCTATACTTTAAGTTAATATTAGATGTCAGCTTTATGATGGGAAATAAATTGTAAAACTTTCAAATTGTCATTAAGGCACCAATTTTATTATTTACCTGAAGATTCTACTGCCAGGCTAGCACAGAAAATTTCTGGGTATTCGTCCGACTACAAACAAAAGGAACGATGTAGAACAAACAAAGTGAAATAAAACAAAAGCCCAAATAAACATAACCTGTCCCTGATTAAACAATAAGACATTTAGCACCTTCTTAGGATTTAGAGTATTGAGCTGGATGACTGACGAATGTAACGACATCCCACTCAAACATATACAGGGTGGTGCATCGTTTCGTTGAACATAGGAAATCCAATGTAATTTTTGAGGTGGCTGAATAATGGCTTCCCATTACATTTTATAGAAAAACTGCCTTATAACTTCTTAAAGAGACATGGTGAATCCATGTACCGAGTTTGAATTTTGATGAGCCAATCTTAAGTCATTTAATTAAACGTGATGGCAAACCCGAATAAACCACATATACAGGGTGTTATGGAAATGACGTATTATATTTAAATGGGTGACTCCTGGGTGTCCTAGAGAAGCGCTACATATTTTTTTTTAAATCGAAGGTTTAAAAAGTGGGGTAATTCACCTCTAAACCCACACACAACTCCTCGGCACATTCATATATGAACATATTATATTGCCCAGCTGGGTAATAAACAAATGTTCAGGCACAATGTTGCCAAAATGTTTAAAAGTGTAAAACTTTAGTTTCTTCTAAAAATAAATATTTACCTTACTTAGAAAGTAAATCCAGGACGCGATTAAGGAATCCAGGGCACAGACACTTTCAGTTCTTTTTTCTATAGGAAAAACTTTATGCTCATCCGTGTCCTGATGATAGTGTGGGAGTGCATAATAAGCTTATCACTAAACAAACCCCAACACTAACGCATAATTATACTTTACAATAACACACATAGAACAAGAGCACTTAATCATTTCGCAATAGAAATAATAAAAACGCTAATTTCTATGGGCCATTAACCCTTTACTAAAGATAAAATGAAACAATTATGTTAACAATTGACAGGAACTACCCTTTGAAATAATTGTATAGTCCGTCTTTGGACCAATTTATGATAGTCGCTTATAAAACATCGAAAGTGGCAACGCTGTATTTTTAAATATTAGCCCGATTGTCCACAATCAGCTGTTTAAAGAAGCAGGCCGATATCGATTGAAAGAACCAACTTGTTATTTATTTAAAAAAATTTTAGATCTTAAATACCTACATTATTTCCCAGACCACTCAAACAATAAGGGCGTATTTTTGTCTACACAGTAGCACTTTAAAATACTAATTCAGATTGAATGGTACTTAGATGTATTATTGGATTTTATTGTGCCGGTTTGTTTTTGTTCAAGTTACCTTAGGTACTTGGTGTTTTTTTATAAATTAAGTTGGTGTTAAATAAGTCCGAAAAGCTAAATAAAATTGAATTTTTTTTTTCTAAAGGGTAAGTGGCATTTATAAACTTTTAGTTGTCCAGATCTGACGGGTGTCGTTCGAATTGAACAAATGAGAACATACCTGACCATTTAAAAACTCCGCGGCGGTTCGTTCGAGTCAGTTCAAGTTTATAAATCAGAGATTGTTTCCTAGCGAACTGAACTGAATGTACTCTGAAAAATAAACAACTTGCAATCTGTCAAACGGTTATTGACTTTCTAAAGAGTTTACCCTGAAGATATGACAACACTGTTGACATATGTTGCTTTGTTTACCTTCCTGACAGGGGCACCACGTGGTCATTTTTGGTTTGACATAAGGTTATATACAGGGCATATTAAATTAAAGCGACATTTTTGGATATTTTTTTTCAATTTGTTTTCATCTCAGGAATTGCCGATTTAAATATAATACGTCATTTCCATAACACCCTGTATTTTAGTATTTACTTGATTTTACTAAATTTATTCGAAATTTTAACTATACTTATTTAGAAATTATGTTTACAATATTATTTTAGTACGAATTATTAATAAAAAATAATTTATAGGAAATCTTTAATATAATAATTTTACTATAGTCGTTTTTCCGTATATAATCGAGTGTAACCTTCTTAACTTGTTAACTAATACCAATAAGCTAGAAAGGGGTAAAGGGAGAATTTTGTGACCTTTTGCTCAGGCTTAATGTATTTTAATTACACGCACATTATCGACAAAATCGATTGTAATTTCAATGACCGGTTAAATTGACACCACATTGCGGAGCGTTGTTTTATTGTTCGTAATTTGACCATATCGGATTGTGGAAATACGAGTGGGAAAAATGCAACTTTATGAATACAATAAAGGAAAGAATTCGATTTATTTGCATATGTGACGTTTTATGACGTAATAAATAAATCAATAAATCAATAATTGGTCCTGTAAATCAATTTACAGGAGTTACAAATTATATTTTGTTTTAGGGACATCAAATACATGGAGAAAATAATAAACAATTTGATATAAGGATAAGGATAAGGGAGATTAAGGGTATTTTATATCGCATAATTATATAAGTATTACTGCTACCACCAAAAAACAACTCAGGAATGGAAGAAAAATGTTTAGTAGTGTACACCACAACAAATACAAAAATCATCTGTCAATAACAGTAACATTATTAATTTAAATTAATCTAAACTAATAAATAAAAATGAGCCAATCTACATTAGTCAAAAACTTCCTTTAAAGAGGATTATTTTCTTTTAGTTTGGAGGAAAGTAACTCGGCAGACTTTCTTGGGAGGTTTAAATCTCTAGCAAGGTCACTTAGCTCCTCCTGAGTAAAGCGTTTGTGACTTGTTAAATCTCCTGCAAAATCGCTGTCCTCATTTTCAAATCCGTAATTCTGCAGTTCGTCAGATGACGTTTCGACTGTAAGCTCTGGTAACATAGGCAGGCTGCTATATATTGGAATTGGTACTTCTTCAGAATGGTGAACAAGTCTTCTTGCTGACTCCAGATTAGGATAGTTCCACTTATGCCGATTGTTGCGATCTTCACAAGATAAAAATATAATAATCGTTAAAGTTGCTTTCTGTTCCTTCAAAACTATCGGAACATCAAACTTTAAACATTCTCTTTGTCCTTTTGTCCATTGTCGCAGGTGTTCGACACAGGTTCTTCATACAACATGCGGAGCCCAGGGCTTATCTTGGTCTCCTAAGTGAACACCAATATAGGCCAAATAAGCTTTTTTCACAGAGTCACAAATCACTCTTCTACTTTCTTTTAAAATGTGCTCGCCACATACTATGTAGCAAAAAGTCCGGATGGTTTACGCAACTACGCCTACTTGTAGAAGCGTTTAAATACGATTTTTCAAAAACACACCCTTGCAATGAAACTCAAATTTCAACTAAATTTTGCAAACGCATGCGGGCAATTTTCCGTATATGGGGGTTATACATATAGGTACTAATACCCTTAAACACAAGCCAAGTTAACGAATTAATTCATGAGAATTATGGTATACCATTTCATTCTCTTTTATTGCCTTCTAATGTATATTTTGTTCTAATTGTAAATACGAAAATAAGAAATCTGCAGGTGCAAAAAAATTCAGGGGGAAATTATTTCTTAACTGTAATAATTATATGGCCTTTTGCCAATATAAGATTAAGTATTTACAGTGATTTATGAATAAATAGGTATAATTTAAAAGCCATTAGTCTTGGAATTAGTTAAATTTTTGATATAATTTATGACCATTATATTTGTCAAATATATTAATATTACAATTTATTATGAGTAGGCTCTATCTCAAAAACTAGATAGAGGTGATACGAAGAAAAGCTTAGTGTTTTTGGAATCACCACATTCAAATAAACTAAAATCAGTTGTTTTTTCTTTGGCACCAAGACCAAATTTTTTTTTGTTTGCCTTTGTAATTTATAGATATGTAAAAAATGTTCAGTACCTACATTGCCTTCTTAATTTATTTAAATTTTTCAAAACAAAAACAAGGTCCGAAAATTATTTGTCACCGAAAAAATTCGTCTCGAAATTTACAACCGGCACCAACTAAAATACCTACTTATTAAACAAATAAGTTACCTGTTCAAATAAAACCCTAATATAAATTGTAAAACAGGTATACACAAGTCTCAATGGAAAGGTGTGGGTATTTGAAAATAAGTGGTTTTCTCACGAAGCCACAAATGACAATACTATGATAATTTTATAGATCTTTTAACGTACCGCCGGCTATTGTATCACGGAAGATATTTAATAATAATTATCGGTTGTTAAGTAACAAAAGTGCAATAAAGTAATAAATAATGTTAAATTATCAAAAAAAAAATCTTGTATCTTGTTGCCGAATGAATTTTGTTCTCTTGTTGTGTAATAAATAGGATACGGGTCTACGTCTAATGAAGTCTATTGTTGTAGAGAGGATAATTACGAGTACCAAGAATATCGTTTGAGCAGAGATTGCTGGTTTACCAATGAAAAGTAGCAGCGGCTTTAGCTTATAGGTTAGCCGGTTTGCGAAACCCAAATCCAAAAAATACAACAAAATACTAAAATAACATAAAAAAGAGACAAATTATTATTTCCGCAATTCTACGATACAGTACTCAATGCATATCATTTAATTCCACTGCCCTACCCACCATAAGTCTGTGTATGTGTTTTAATTACATCTATACACACCGGCACAAAATTCCGCCACCCTGAAGTTTTGGTCAAGCTTGATATTTTATAACTTTTTTAATTTTTATGCGATTTTCATGATTTTGTTCGGGTTTATTCATTCCATTATCACATTTCGAGCTGCAAAATTTTAAATGAAACGATGTTATTTTTAGAAAATGTATGTCATGGGTATTTCTACCGAAGCACGCACCAATCTTGTATTTGTTGAGCTCTAATCGCCCACCGTTACATTGAGGAAATCCTCTAAGAAGTTGTTGTTCCATTTGCTACATTCATTGGGAACCAATTTACATCAATGCATGATAATGCCAGACCTCACGTTTCACATGTAGTGAGCGAATATCTGGATGAAGTTGGATTGGAATGGCCCGCATGTAGCCCGGATCTCAACCTCATCGAAAATCGTTGGGATCAACCATGAACCTTGCAAGACTTATGACTGGCGCTGCCCGAAGAATATCAGGCTATCCCTCAACAAAGGATAAATAACCTTATTCGTTCGGGTTTGTTCACGAAGACTGCAAGCCGTCATTGCTGCGAGAGGCGGAACTACAAGATATTAAAATTGTTTTTGTTAATTAACTTTAAGATATACCTAGTGTGTTTCCTAATGAAAATAAGCTTCAAATCAGCATTTCATTTTAAATTTTGCAGCTCGTACCAGAAAGGAGATAATGGAATGAATCAAAAATCGAAATGTTTAGAATACATCAAAGATTACAAGAAACAGTATGTAAATAAAATTATCAACCTCAATTTTCCTACAGGGTATTTTGAAATTACGATAAAAAACAACAGTTTGATTTACTAAAATAATAATAAGATAATAATAATATAAGATAATAATAAGAATAAAGAATAAAAAGGTTATAAAATATCAAACTTGACCAAAATATCAGGGTGGCGGAATTTTGTGCGGGCGAGTATATTTTTGGAACACGAATTTTTGGAGACTCAAAATTGACATCCCTTGTATTTTATAATAAGTTAATATTTTTATGTAATCTATTAGCAGTAAAAATACAAATATAATAAAATCTAAACGTATTGAAGAAATCAATATTAAAAATAGATGGATTAAATACATGTATTAAGATAAGAATGGTTCGATACTCTAGCGAGATACACTGATAAAAATAAAATACGTAAACATTTAAATAAGCCTATATAAACAAACAAAAATTAAATTATTTATATTGATTGTATGTATTATTTATTTGTATTGATACGTTATGTAAAATTATGACAAAAGTTTACGGAACTAAATTAATTGAGCCCGAAAAAAAAAACATATATGTAGTAGTATTGTCATTTATAATTTGTTAATCAGATTTAATAGTTAAATAATTTTAAATTATTTTTCTCTTTATTATGTAGATACGATTAATATTTATTATTAGGTATTGACAATTGACAGGCGACATTATTCAATGCAAATCAGTATGCTCAAATTCATTTCAAATCATTGAATAATATTTTTTTTGTAAATTAATGTTGTTACGCCCTTTATTAATGCGATTTAGAAATCTGAAGTGACATAATGTATAGGAAATTGAAATTTATAAAAAAAAACAGTAAGGATAATTACTAGGCACATTTTAAAAATAGGAAATTGATGTTGTGATTTTTTTATAAATTGGCTGGAGGGCACAGAGGCACATCTTAATCTCTTAATCCCTTTTGCATTTTTAATTAGATTGCAAATGAAAGTGCAAACCAGCCCCGATACACCTTTTGGAGACGAATTCCTATTGTGTTTTATAAGTATATTATTATTAATATGTATATACAGGGTGGTTGATTAGTGCGAGGAAGTCAAATATCTCCGTTGTTCTTAAAAATATCGAAATTTATTAAATACGAAGGTTCTAGGATAAATAAAAGCGCACATTTTAAAAATATTTTTGGATATACAGGATGCTCCAAAAAAACGGGGCATCATATAAGTAATTTAATTTAAATAGTACCCCCCATTTCTTTTTGTCTCATCGAATTCGGCATAAAATTTTACATAAGATATGCTATTTTATTTTGGTGATTTATACGACTTTGCCAGATTACTCAATTTTTTTCTAAAATTTTCTCGAAAAACATCATATCAAAAAAATTATTTTAAAATATTACTAATTTAAATTAAAAAAGAAACTTTTATATTTTTATAAACCTTAGAGGTGTCCGAATAATTTTACTAAAAAAAGCATCAATATCGTCTACAATCTCTACAAGGTATTTTTTACATCGGTACAAATGTAACAATCTTTAGATAAATATTACTCGATTTTTTTCAAATGGACCCCCCTGTATGTTATTATGTCAGTTTACAGATAATTTCAACCTCTTTAAATAGGCAATTATAATAAATGCTCTAAAACGTAACGTTCTTTTAATATTTTATGTTTTATTTAAAAAATGTAAAAATATTTTTAAAATGTGCGCTTTTATTTATCCTAGAACCTTTGTATTTAATAAATTTTGATATTTTTAAGAACAACGGAGATATTTGACTTCCTCGCACTAATCAACCACCCTGTATATATATATATGTAGTATAATAAATTTTGTTATAAAGATACAATTTTTTTTTTTAATTTCTAAATTAATGTGCCGTGTTTCATCATTTTAAAAAGGGACATTTGAAACTCTGTGCCGAGTTAGACTATTTTTATTGTATCTACCTGAGGCATGTGCCGAGTTTGTATTTTCCCTGGCAGTTATAAACCCGAAATATTTAGCCGTGCACTAATAAACCCGTCATAAGTTTCGCAAAACTGACCCAATTTAGCTTTACTGCGACTGCAAATAATGCAAGTGAAAATTTCAAAATCGTTTTCCTGGATTAACTCAAAAACTGCTCATACTATTTTGCCGAAATTTGGTGCGTTGGCATAGGTTTATGGGTTCAAAAAAATTAAGTCATAATTCTGAATAGTTTTCAGATTTCTACGCCAATGGAACAAGAGGGGTTTGGGTACAAATTTCAAATCAACCAACTCATTTGCTACCAAAAAGGTATTCTCGATAAGACTCGATTCCTCTGACGGTTTTCGAAAAATTTGCACTTTAAAAATTTGCAATTGTTTTTACCAAAAGAATCAAGTGACAGCATAGCTCTAAAAGGTCTTTTAAAAAGCTCATGTATTAGCCCAATTGAGCAAACTTATCTTACAAAGCTATCTTACGTACAAAGTTGCTAAGTTTGGACACTAGACGGTGCTGAACTATTAACAGTTAAATGATTTTTTGGATTAAATTTAAAACGGTCTATACGACGTATTCATCAAAATGGTGGACATTTTGAGCAATTTTTATGATATTTCTATTTAGTTATTTTTTTCTCTTTTTGTAAAAACTAATACGTATTAAGTAATAAAATGAAAATTTCTTGAAAACCGTCAGAGGAACCGAGTTATCAAGAGGACCATTTTTGTAGCCAACCCCCTCTTTTTCCATTGGCAGATAAATCTGAAACAAGCAGTTAGTTAAAAAACCAGGTTCTACGCCCATGGATTGATATTATTCAGAATTGTGACCAAGGTAAGTTTACTTAAATTGGCTAATAATTGTGGTGTGAAGAATATGTGGTAGGTTTTTGTAAAGACCTTTTACATGATGAATATCATGTATGATATATCATTAATAATTTATATATCATGATTATCATATATAATATTAACTTGTTGGCAGCTTTTAAAATGACACCCGATCAGCAAGGAGCAGCGACGAACCGGACGATTGTTTCGCCAGTTGCATAATAACAGGGTAGAGAAAAATTATCGCTCACCTTCCTATAATAACTTACAACAGAAGAAGAACTGCCAGCAAGTGTGTTCTGCCTTCGGCGCGATAAATTAATAAATAAATTGAAAATATCTGCCAACCCGTCAAAAAGGTAATTACCTCGAGAATTTATGCATCCACACCCGGTTATTTTCTCGAATAAAAATACGGACTTAAGTGACATCGAGAACACCAATTTGTGTTCACAGGCCTCTTCGAAGTGTTTTGTTTGATACTTCACAGTTTATTTTGTATACAAGGGAGTAGCGATTCTTGTAACAAAGAAAATAACGGGTTATTCTTTCGGATTAACATCACACAAATTGGAAAATGACGAAAATTATGTGCCATTGAAACTCTATACCTTTTTCTACGACCACGTAAAGGGTGTCCCAAATAAGTGATAAGTACAACCATTGCTGTCTTCGAAACGGTAGACGCTACGAGGTCGATCAAATAATCGTCTGGGCAGCGCCAGCGTCGGCAGCGCCGGACTTCGACGTCCCGAGCGTCACATTAAGTGGCCGCGCTCTTAGTTTGATTAAAAATATGTCAATTTTAGGGTCATAATTGATTTAAGGAGTTCTCCAATTATGTTTCGTTTTTGATGTAGGTACATGAGATTTTCTAAAAATGACAAAACTCCAAATGGTTGTCTGTATTGGTAAAATCATTTTCAGAATCCGAACTCATGGTGAATGCGAATAGTTTACAATAATTCGAATAATTGTTAGATGGAATGACATACCTAATTAGAAATGGGACTCATATCAGACTTAATTTTTCGATAGTAATAACTTTTTTTTTATTTAAACGTTAGTTAAAGTGGAAAAAATACATTATCACTGAACTATTATACGAGAGGCTGGAAGTATCTGGAGTTGTACCTGGGAACATAAATTGGTAGTTACTAGGAAAACTTTTGAATAAAATAGGGGAAACCGGGGTTGGTTGTTAAAAATTTTACTTAAACATTTTTTATGGATATGTATTTAAATATTAAGAAAAGTGTATTGTGCTTACATATACTTCATAATTATGTATAGCTAATAAAAATTAAATAATTATGTTTGAGGAACACAAAGAAAACTATATATTTTTAACAGTCAATGCAGGTTGTAACAGCTAATCCCACAGTGGGGTTAATTGTTACATCTACGGGATCGGTTGTTACAGATTTAAGTATCATGATCTGAGTCACAGTTCTGACATAAATAGAACAAATGGGCATGTACACATTCTTCATGAGCCCATCCATGATACTTGGTGCATTTTATTCATTTTTCCCCAGGCTTAGACTGGGAAAAAGTTTCAGTGCAAATTAAACAAAACATATTATTTTCATCATCACCTGACTTTTTTACAGCTTCATTTATGTCTTGCTTAATTTTAGTTTCTCATCCTCTACTTGTAATTAATTTTTGTTTTTTGGAGTGTTTGTTAATAATATAGGATTTGCCAAGTAACTGGCCAGAAACTCATCGTCAGTAAATAGATATGTCCCTGATGTGAGGATAAACTCCTGAAACTTTAAATCCATACGGAATTGGTGGTGATGCTAATGGCAAAGCGTCTCGGATAATTCCTGGAACATCATTATATTGACATCGTTTTTCCAGGATTGTTCCTCAACCACAAATCAGATGGTATTTACGTTTTTTAGTGGACTGTAGGCAAACCTATCCAGAGGCTAAATCTTATGAGATCAGTGTGGCGGTAGAGATAAAAGATTCAATGCCTTGAATAAAAAGATTGTTGGAAGTGATTATTCTAAGAGAAGAAGAATGGATCATATAATAGGATTGCAACAACCAGCCCCGCTGATACTGTAACAACTTATCAAAAAACGTTGCAAACGAAGATTTTTTAGCTCTATATACAGGGTCGGGAGGAATGGGTCAAACTCCAGAAGTGTGTTTTTTTTTCATAGCGTTCTTTTAATAAATATCGACATTTTCTGCTTCGTCTACCAAGGACGCATGTTGCATTCTTGATTGCTGCATGTCTTTAATATCGCCTTCAGAATTTCTAATAAGTACGTCGAATTAAGACATCCCGAATGACGACTTTTACTTTGTAAATAACCAGCCCCATAAAAAAGTCTAGTGGTATGAGGTATGGAGATCTTGGAACTTGGAGGCCTACTAATTGAACCACCGCGACAAATCCAAAGCTGTGGAAACCTTTCGTCCAAATGAAATCCAAAGTTGTGGAAACCTTTCGTCCAAATGTTGCTTGATGTGCAGGAGCTCCATTATACTGATACATTCTCATGTTTATAGGAACATCCTCTAGTAGCTTATTTGTTTTCAAATCATGTCCTCCATCTTTGTTAGAACGAGCTTATTCTTTGAGAAAGAAATGATTATAGTAATTGCACCGCGTTAACTCGTTTTCGAGACTTTAGTATAGATACATCTCTTTTGATTTTCTATAGACAACGAGTCTTGTAAAGTATTTTGTAAGTTCCCCGACGGAGTTATACCGACTTTATAAATTGTGATCATATAAAACAACCTTTATGACAATGAAGAATAAATGAGGTATCATATGTATGGAATTTATTGTATATGGGCGGAAAGCTAAGATATAATATTATACGTATCTGATCTATAATCTAGATTAACTCATTGTAAATAGCAGAATCTAAAAAAAGTTCTCTATTGTTAATCCCAAGTTTTATCGCTTACTCTGACCCATCATGCCGTAACCTTACCAACCATCTTGCCAAAAATCAATGGCATTTCCGTTAACAGATCAAGATCATAATTCATCTTCCAAATTAATCTAGCCCGCGGCCATCGTCCATGGCCAGCCGGCGGGGCGGGGCAAGGGGTGATCCCGCCCCCGCATGTCTTCTATTTTTTGTGATCGCGTTCCCCTATTTCGGCGCAACAAAGAGCGCCGTTCTTGACGGCGGCGGTGTCTTTGAACGACCACTTGCTGACTCGCCTGCTTGATGCATGCGAGGCAGTGTAACTTTCTTCTCTGTTCCTCGACCTCGAGCGGTGACCACCGATGGCATGGTACTGTGCACAGGTACTGTCCGAATCTGAATGTCTGCTTAGCTGCATACCGTCTAGATTTACTCATTGATTTCTTTGAGTATTTAGTTTTATTCATTTCCTTCTAGTTCTTTATGGAATTAAAATATTAATACTATACTATACGTATTTCATGTGTATTGTCGGCCTCACGAAGCTGTGTTGATGAAAAGAATATGGACAAAAAATTTGCTGGTGATTGAGACATTGTCATTGCCACGTTTTCATTCTGATAATCAAAGATTTTTCTGCTGCCGGCATCAATGGTTGGTCACCTATCGATGTGATGACGTTCACTTATCGGTCCTCGGCATACGATCGTCTTCTATCTAGCGAATGTCGGAGCATTATTTCTATCTTTAAAGGGATTAGCATAAGCATAACGCCTGCTTAGTGTAGTAAAAATAAATACCAAATTTATTTTTATTTATTATTCAAAATGTATTAGGTATTATTGGAATTGTGCGTTATACTGCCGTCCTAAGCAAAAACACCGCAATTATACTCCGATAAATCGTGTTTTAATATTTGAACACTTGCAAAATGGCTGTCATTTTACCTACCTTTTTAATTTATTCATCTATAATTATTGTATTTATAATATATCGCTACCGGCATTTTCCAAAGTTTACTGCCATTTTCCAAAGTCTTTTGTAAGAAACTTTGTTCTTATTTAGTATATGCCTCATCTTCAACAGAAGCTTAATTTTAATTAATGGTTAAATACGGTGTTTATCTATTTAGATAGCTAATAGGCCTTTCTGAATCCATTACAACAATGAACCCAATTTTGAATTTTTTGGCACTTGCGGTGTTTTTGCTTAGGACGGCAGTATGCGAGTACTGCAGCTCCCGTTTTTTTTAAGCTGAAATATCATGCATCATGGATAGCGAGAGAAGTCCCTATTTAAAAAGAAGATAAATGCAGAGTGAATTTAGGGAAATTATAGCTAATGTGTGCATGAGGAAGCAAGAGACAAACATGTAAACTCTCTTTAAAGATGAAAATTGATCGGGTTTCCTAAAATGCTCGCATTTATCAGGTATTATATTTAAATTGAACAAGTTAGTATCATTTCAAACTAGTAATTATTTGGTCGTACTTTTTGGACACCTTGTATAAGTTAGTGAATTTTTCACAAGTGTGACATAAAACTTAATCAGTCAGTAGACCCCAGTGTGAAATTGGTTTAAAAAATAGATATTGAGAATTTAATCATTAAAATTGTTACTACATTTTCACAAAATATGAAATATTTCACAAACCGAAAGGTTTAATTACGGTAAACCTTAATAAAAGTAACTTTTATTTTGATCGTAGGAACCGGAAATGAAATAATATACACGCCATTGCATTTAAAAAAAATGAAACTTTGATACGTTTCGTGTTTTTGGGAGAACCTATCTACCCTGAACATTTTTTTTATCCAAAACAAATAACTTAGCTATCTATATATGTATCGAATAACGTGATAAACCTGTATTGACAAAAATATGAACTCAATCCTCTTGTGGATTGAGCATTGGAGAAAATGAAAACTTATTTACGGAAAATAAAAATTGAGTTACATGAATACTTTACAGGTGATAACAATAATTTCTCGAAAAGATGGGTCTCAATCCGTTTGATGGAAATGTTGTTAGAGCTTCTGTCTCCATGGTGTGGATAGTGGTAGTATTATAGACTTGTTAGGCGACAGTGTCGAAAGCCAAAGTCGTTCGACAATATCGGTTCAGTGAGGACGCGGCTTTTCATATACATAGTTAAGAAAAAAATACCACAAATCCAATCCATCTCGCAGAACTCCATCGTATAAATTTACCGCTTCTTTAAAGAAGATAAAATATTCATTACATTTTACACTTGGTCGGTTCATCTGCAAAGCCTTAAAGAAAAACAAAGGCGACCATAAAAAAAAGAGAAAGAAAGAGATATGAATAATTGGACAGGGTGTTAAGATGACTGCACCAGCCGGCGCATAAACCGCGGCCATCCTCAACGAGCCAACAGAAATACTTCCCATGAAGGTCATTTGTTGGTCGGACTTGATTTTTTTCCTTTTTAATAGTCCGATGGTTTTAGACACGATATTCTTTGTTATAATGGGAAATATTTAAATTTACATTTCTATAATATAACCTAGTGAATTTAGGTAGGTATATGGTAATTATTATGATTACCATGACACCTGTCAAATATACTGTTTCGATCAATCAAATTGTTTCATTTACACCAATCACATGTGATTATACTGATACAATTTACACGTTCGTCATAAGTGTTAATATTACTGTCCCATTTTTAAATAGCGTTTATTCACAGATTAAGATAGAGTCCACCCGAAAGAAAGAAAATGAGAACGGTTTATTCTTTTTGGACCTCACTTTAAAAAGAAAATAAGATAAGATAATTCTGGGAGATATGCCCCACCGGGAGAGATGCCCCGCTATGTCTAGTTCATGAACTGTATGCAAGATTGCACTACGCAGTTTTCCAGTAAGTTGATTCAGCCTCGGTGTTCATAAATGTCAGAAAATATTGATTTGTTAACGCGTCGTTAAGTGTTTACAAACAATTTAAGGCAAATTTCTTTACAAACATCTTAAATTATAAGAATGCATATATTTTACTGTGTGTCTGGTAACCTTTTTAATATACAATTGCATATTTGACTAATTAGGATAAATACAGCTTCTTGTAGATACGTTATCTGAAAATGTTTAGAATCTACAGTCACTGTGCTATCAAAATCGCGGATGGGGCATCTATACTGTAAAATAGCAGAGTTGCCCCGATGCATCTATACCGGATAAAAATATAATAGATGCCCTGGAAGGATATCTTACCAAAAATATAAAATTAAACGTTTCTTTTTTGTAACGGGCTCTAAAGATCAAAATGGCGGACTTAAAATGGCTGACAAATTTTACCATTCATAGCTTGCCCGATTTGGTTTAAAATCGGGATTTTTAATGTACAATTTGTTTGATGTACTCAGGAAAATGTATTTTTCTGTCGAAGAGGGGAAAAACGACAGAAAAGGCGAAAACAGTTCAAAAAGTCTCAATCTAACTTTTGAATGCTTGTATATGTTTGGTGGGGCATCACTCCCTACTGGTGGGGGCATCTCACCCGTTCTTAATGTTCTTTTATATTTGTTTTAATGATAAATACAAAACTGTATTTTCTAGAGACTTTTCATTTTATTTACACTCCCTGAATTACCTTAATTGATTTTGATTATCAAAGAAGCTTTCAGGAACTGGCAACATAATCTTAGATACTTCCAACTCCATAAATCTCAACAAACCCACACAATTCCCAGTTTTTACACACTTTTCTTTTATAGAGTTTTATTCCATTAGCTATAGTTTCTTATTTTAACAGGTCGTCTCAGTTAGCCCGTAATTTAAAATACAATAATATGTGGATAGATATAATTTCAAGGCGACCCTGCACTCAGTTATTGCAGTTTAAAGATTTAGGGGTATACATAATAGGGATTAATCAAGTAGTTGATTTATTGCAGTAAGGCAGTAAACAATATATTTTGATCACAACACATACGGAAAGAGTGTTAGAGATTTTTATTCTTAAATATATTTAACCCTGTATAGATACAATTCTTCAATTCTTTGGATCGTCTGTTTTAGTAAAAAGCAAATCAAAAATTATATTATAATATGAGAAGTAATTAAATGGTTTGCCGTTATTAAAATTGGTTCGCAAAAATAGTCATTAAATCATTTGATCAGCTTAAAAAGATTTTGCTTGCAATAAATAAAAATCAGGCTGCAACACCTGTTCTGCAAAAAATGCTACAAATTGTCAACAATTTAACCGATATCAGTCCGCTTGTAATATCATGTGTTCGCTTAATTAACAGTCGAGCTGCGAAATGATTACTTGGTCAGCAAGATTTTACAATTGGTCAGTAGAAAAAAACATGTCTAGAAGCAGTTTATTTCAGAGGTTTGCATATTAAAAGAATGGTTATCAATATAAATCATTGGATTGCGTTTGTTTTGAATAATCGACAAAGTTCGTTATTGTGGGCAGTCGCGTGATACGAGTAGCTAATTGCGTGAGTGTGTTTTCATTCGGTGCAGCAGTCAAGGCCCAAAAGGTGTAGCGGGGCGGGTTTTCACTTGTTTTCCCAGGGCACTGTAACTATTTCACGTTTTATTGCTTTTTGAACCAAGATTAAACATTTTGCTTACCCGATGATTTCTTATCTGATTAAAAGTGGATCGCTCATAGCAGCTTATATATTCGTACCAAAATAATTTAGAGCACTCTAGTATGACATTAATTACTGACCGATTCAGAAATGTTTGCTGTCCATAAGTTGCTGACCAACCAAATAAAATGACGAACGCGTCACTCTGATAATAGTTACAATCGATTTATAGTTAAATTACCTATAGCGTTATAATTTCTCTTAATTATTTTCAGACTCAATTAGCAGCCAATTATCGCCCAATTAATCTAAGAAACACGAGCGATATGCAAATGACGACCAGGCTGCAGATTTGTAATAATTATTTATACAACGGTTGTGGCATAATTAAGACGTTCGTTTTAATTAATCTGACGTTACCACATTAAGAAAATGTGAATTAACCATTCCATTCATCAAGTGCACTTGAATACGTTTATTTTATTTAATTTCTCATTTGTTTGCTCAAGAGCGCGAACAACTGCTTATAATATGTTAATTTTATTAAATTTAATATGTTAAATGATAATAATTAATTTAAGTGTTTGTTTTGACTGATATTTAATTACGTTTTACTATCTTCATACAATATTACAAAATTGAAGGTTTAATTTATACGATAGTCTGACAAATGCATACCGACTAATTCGCATTTATAGAATAAATCACTAAAAGCAGTATTAGAGTCGGCAATTTTTGTCTCTTGCGCCGGGCTAGAACGTATTTGTACATCCAACTAAAATGTTTTCAAGATGGTGGCATTTCCGGTTGTACCGGAAGTCGAGATGCTAACTTTTTACAGCCTCTATATTTTTGCATATTTGAATTTTCCCCCTCGAAACTCTAATGCTTTTTTATATCGAACACTATGTGACCAAATTGAATTGTTTTTGATATATTAAAAATTGACAAACCACTTTTTCAATTTTTGTATTGTTTATGAGACGTTTTTTTTTTATAGAATATGATCTATTAGAAGAAAAAGTAAATTCCTTGTTACCTGGAGTGGCAAGGCGATATTTATGGGCCTGTGTCTACCCCAGACTCTTTCCAATTGATTTAGTTTAAAATTAAATTCATATATGTAAAATTTAAATTTTAGGAAATTTACCCCATACAAATAGATGTATCAGAACGTAATCGACTTTACCCTAAGCTTTAGAATCTGTTTTCTATCAGTTAAAACAAGAATTATTAAAATTTGTTCATTATTAACGATATAACAACTTATTAATTAGGACGTGACAGTACAGTAAAAACGCGTATAGTATTTGCAGAATTATACCGTTGATCTCTTGCCTGCAATAAAACCTCATTATCCCTTCGACCATAAAATAAATAAGGAAATCCCAAATTTTAAAACCTTTTCGAGCAGAGCCGGATCAGGTCTACAAATTCAATTTATACCTATGCCTGATGTATATTTAAATACGAAGTAATTTTTAATCATTTTAATCTTTAGTGGTTTTCCGGCGAGTAATTTTTAGTTTGGCTTATTAGTGGTAGAATGTGGCGTCCTCGGAATTGTGCTGATAGGGGGGCACCTTCAAGTGTCATTTTTAAAAGAAAGCAATTCTAATAATACAAAAAAGCAGAAATTCAAAATTTTATGATTGATTTTTTGAAGAAACTTACAAGAAACGAGAACTGCTAGAAGTATTAAAAGCTTTTAAAATAAATAAGGAATATGAGTGTGACAAACTTGCAGCAGAAAATGGACATACAGTCTTGCGTCTTCCTCCGTACTATTGTATATTCAATCCTATTGAGCTAATATGGCACCAATTAAAATCCAATATTAGGAGAAATAATATTTCTCCTACATTAAATGCATCTGTAGTAGAATTAATTAAAAACGAAGTAAAAAAATTTCTGCAGACAGCTGGAAAAACTGTGTGCAGCATGTACTTAAGGTGGAAAATTCTTACAATTGTATGATTACAAATGTTCAACCCTTAATTATAAGTTTAGGCTTAGATGAAGATAGTGATAGTGATACAGAGTTAAATTTTGAATAAATTATCAATAGTTTCTTAGAATTTAATTAATTTTTATTTTACTTGTTATCCTAATAGTTATACTTTTAAATTATATTATTTTCAATTATCATTAATTGTTATTATTATTTTACATTTATTATAGGTACCTAAAACTAAAAATACCTATCTATATATTTTAAATTATAAAAATAAATCATGTGGTGTGGTATACATTTTTAAGCCTGCCCTGATCCTATTTATTGAGCTTTGAAGAGGTTAAGGCGTATACAATAGGGTTTCATCAGGTAGTTTATTTATGGCAGTAAGAGTCAACGGTATAATTCTGCAACAACTATAATAAGATTTTTCTACTCCTATATTAGCAAGAACCTACGTTACTGTTACGTAATATATATATATATATACATATTGCGTAACAGTTCCACAAATCACATTACCCGTGATATGCTAAAACCTTAAATGGTTTCAATAGATTTTTTGCAAAATTGAATGTTGTGAATTCCATCGGGTGGCCTTGACAACGTAAATGTCCAAAAATTTTAAACGTCAACATTTTTAATTTGTATATTTTTGGGCAAAGTATAAGTGACTAAGATACGAGCTGTTTCCGCAGCAAATAATTTATAACTTCAAAAATCCAGGGAGTGGCATAAAAAAGTGTATCAAAAATGTATTGACTGGTGTACTGATAACCATGTGAGTACCGACTCGAAATGTTTTATTAGCATATTTCGATAATTTAACATGAAAGTAAATATGAAGTCGTAGAAAAAGTATAATACACAACTCGAGTGGTAGAAGCCATTTACTCACTCTTTCGAAATACGTTTCGAAGTCGTGTGTACTAAGCTTAGTCTTATCACTCTTAGTATGTAATATACTATTATAATTATTTTTCAACAACAAGAGGAGAAACAGAAATTAATAATACGGTCCTGAAAAAACTGAACCAGATTTTCTTTAATGTAGAAGCAAGTATCCAATGAGGCATTATCTAGTTTATTTTGACATCGGAGTCACCTCCAGTCACTGCATGGATTAGGTTACCACTTTTGATAGCATGAGACTTATTCATGCAACCGTGAGATTCCATCTTGTACCAGTCAACTCGAATATCTACTTTCGATCTTCATGGTAACACTATACAGGGTGTATCTGATAACGTAATTAATTAATTAGATAATATTTTACCCGACTCAAAATGTTTCATTAATTTTGTAGGAGGACGTTGAGAAAGTGAGAGGGGAAAATATAAAGATTGACGGAGAAGTATAGGTACATTATAACATCTGTATGTATATCAATTAACAACATTTAACTGTCATGTTATAATTGACTATACAAAATATACCTGCGAGGTTAGTGTGATATAATAGTTATTTAAACTATCTCTCGGACCAAAGGTCCTTGGGCTACTTGTTTTCGCCTTCCGGACATTATAGTCTATAGTAACGCCTCTAGTGTATACAATACTTTATTTTTCATGTTTTTAAAATATAAATAGTTAAGTTTCTGCGTTTGTATTTTCGCCAATTTTTAGTATTTAGTGAGCTTTGGTCGGTTGTCATAGAATAAGTTTGATGGTTGCTAAGTGTTGTTTATTTTAAGCTTCTTTTATGTTTTATAAACGAAAATAATATGGAGATTCCACCAAATATTTTAGAAAATGCTGCAAAAGCTAAGAAAAACTTGTAAGCGGCAAAGTCCTATACGATAAGGAGTATGAAAACTTTCTACAATGGAAAGTAAAGAACCAAATTACGGTGATTACTGAAACTGTAATGATGGCTTACTTTCAGGAATTGGTATGTAACCATTTTGCTCATTGGTAATAACAATTTTTAATAATTTTTACTTTATTTTAGTTGGAAAAATATACCCGAAATAGCCTTTGGACAAAATATTCCCAGGTGAAGTTTGAACTGCATTGAAAAGCATTAGTATTTCAAGATATTGTCAATTAATAGCATTTTTAAGAGTTAAATCAAAGGGATATCTTCTTAAAAAGTCAAGAGTTTAGGAAGGTGAACAAGCTTTAACTTTCCTAACTAATGATACCTTTCTGCTGCATAAAGTGGTACTCGTAATGGGAGTTTTTGGCGGCATAAGAGAGGATGAGATGGTAAAAATTACCATTGATGATATTGAGTATGAGGGGCCTGTTATGTTTGTCAAGGTACCAGAAACTAAAACGGCTACGCCAAAAAGTTTTACTATAATCGAAAGAGACCAAACAGATACCCTAAAATTGGTTAGGCATTACCTTGCATTAAGGCCTAAATGAGTTAAGGAACGCAGATTCATTCATTCTATCTTGTGCTTTTTTGTTTGTTTTATTGCTTTTTCGTTGTAATTTTTGGCGGTTATGTAAATCAGCAGACGCAATGTAAATACGTTAGCCGACATTACAACGGAATGAATTTTTATTTTTTATTTTTGAGCCACTCTCTGTTTAACCACAAGTTTGTAGATTATGTAACCAGGGATTTAATAACTTTATTGACGAACAATAATATGTATTGCTATTAATAATATGAGGATAATTACAAAATCCCAGAAGATTTTTCGATGATTGGCAAAACCAAACAATGTAAACAATGATGTATTTGCCAGTAATAAAATTTCCATGAATTTTAGCAGAGCGTCAACAGTTTGTGGCGTATAAAAAGTTTATTTTAAGGGACTATAAAGGTTGTTAAATTAAAAATATACAGAAACAAGTATAGAATAACATATGGCATGCTTTATAGAATTTTTTTATATTTCCGTGTCAAAAATAATGAAGTCATGCAGGTCCCATGTCCCATTTTCGACACTTTCTGGAGGGTATTAGAGTTATTATCAAAGATAGAATGTTGTGGTTTTCACTTTCACGAAAGGTTCCATTCTAAAATTTGTTATGACTCTCTTAGTTTTTTATCTACATGGTAATTTTGAAAATCTTCTTTTTTTAGACACCCCTCGTATTTCTGTTACAGCGCCTAAGCTTATCAAAGGTAAAAACTGATCCTGTTAGAGACTTAACATAAAATTCAGTGGCGTAGCCAGTTTTTCTCTAAAAAAAGTTTATTTCTTGATATATTAACAACAGTAAAAATTTTCAAAGTCTTTTGGCTTTACAAAAATATAGTTGTTTATATTCAAATAGAACCTAAAAATACGATATTTTTAATAATTTACGTTACTTAGAACAGTAGGCCATGGTCAATTTATTACAAACAAACTCAACATTTTAACAGCTATTCTAAATATTAAGTCGGATCATATAAAAAATGATACTAGTTTACTAATTTAACTAATATCGTAGCTCTAATAATTACGGAGTTAGCAATAAATCCAACTTAATCGGAGGCATCCTGTGTGTAGAGACAAAATTTTAAAATACACCTCAATAACTATATACAGTGTGTCATGGAAATGACGTATTATATTAAAACCGGCAATTCCTGAGATAAAGACAAATTGAAGAAAAATAGCCATAAATGGCGCTTTCAATTCATTGAGCGTTAAAAGTGACCTGACGTCAAACCAGAAAAACACCTGTGTGACACTGCAATAGATGTAAGAAATCAAGGAATTCTGACCAGTGTTGTCATATGTACACCTTAAACTCTTTAAAAAAAATAAAATTTAAAGACTTTTCCATTCTGTAATACTTTTTGTACAAATAATTGAAGAACAATTACGACGGACTATGTTTTAAACAACCCGAAAAAACATATGGAATAGTAATAGCCACCTACGTCACTATGTCAAATGCCAATTACCTCTTGACGCCTTACATCGGCTGAGCGATGTAGTTTCATATAGCGCCGCACGCTTGCGTCTGTTAGTTAAAGACCAACCAGCGGCCGGATACGTTGTGTCTCGCCGATCACCAACACACTCTCAGCAATCCGCTCAGTATTTTCGGTTTACGCTTGTATCTTGCCCGTCCATAAATAATCTTTGAATATTGTTTTTATTGACGCGTTTCTTCTGGACGTCAAATTTCGTCGCGTGTCATAAAATCTAATAATCTGTATTATTGTATTTTCAAAAGCTAACTATCGGTTCTGTTTCACTATTACTGTGTGTACATAAAGTGTTTCCAGGAGTGTTCCCATGAAAAGAAAAAAACTAATTGCGTTTTGTACCTGTATTTTCTCGCTCTTTAGGTATAAGGATAAAACAAGTAGGTAGAAAATTATTTATTTTTATAATTTTATATGGAATTTAAGTTTTACATTAAGTTTGGCAACATTGCCATTGGCTCTGGGTGAAGTGTTGTACAGTAGCGCGGACTGCCCTCTGGGTAAGAGGGTTTATTACCCCACTTCCAAAACGGTCGATTTAAAAAAAAATATGTAGCGCTTCTCTAGGATACCCAAGGAGTCACCCATTTAAATATAATACGTCATTTCCATAACACCCTGTATAAGTGGTCAATAAGGCCAACTGCACGAGAAAAAAAACTTTATATAAAATATATTTACATATACAGAGTGTAACAAATTCGCACTTCACCATTTTGATTTCGGGAACGGTAAGAGATACGAGGTCGGTTAAATTGTGAAAAAGTTGCGTAATTATAGGCCCAATAATATGCCGTAAAAAAATCAAAAATAAGTACAGTGGTTTGCAAATTATTTAAAAAAAATCTAATATTTTGATACGGTTTTTATGTTTTCTTACTCTGTTCGAAGAGACGTTCACAAATAAATTTCACTTTCTCATTGCTACATTTTATTCTCCATAAGGTGGCATAATCAGATTTTTAATGCGACGTCTCGTCTTTAGGTCACCATCATCATTTAACCGAATTCGTATCTCTTACCGTTTCCTGAATCCCAAGGGTGAAGAACGAATTTATTGCACCATGTATACTATAAACTTCGTTACACCCTGTATACTATAAACTTCGATTATAATTACGTAATGTGATTTGTAGACTATAAAATTTTATTCTCTGCTTGTCGCTGCACTTGCTCACATTGTATTTTCTGGTTTTATATTTTTTTACATAAATTTTATTTTATTGTTTGTGCAGATCATAAAACGTTAAATAGTGGCAATTACTTTATTACGTATATTTATTTATTTGCAACATACAATGTTACGGCTCTATTGAGGTGTGGGTTTTGACCATTTTTTAATTATTTATTTTATTTTATTTATGGTGACACTGGTAATGAACTATTAAAAAAAAATATTAAAAAAAAAACAATTTCAACAACGCGTTTGCTTACTTGCTTGATACCCCAATGAACATGTCAGACAATCTAAATATCAATAAATGAACTAAAAAAGTGCATTATTAACGGCTAGAACTTCACAGAAGTAAATATTGATCAGCTGATGACTCTAGTCTCTTTCTAACCTGCCAAGAACCGCCATATTGTTAATTGCATTGTTGCAACTTAGATGACTCTGATTGGCCAATTTCGGATAATCATCGTAACGCATTTCCGGAACAAACAATAACTCCTCTTGCTCTCAGAAGACGATGACCACAAGCTTTCCTGCTGATGGAAACCGTTTAAAAGAGAATATTAACGGACAAATTAACCACCAACAGGAATCATTTTAGATGAAATAAAGTCGCTGCAGCAAGTGCGTTGGAATTATCAAAAAAGTATCTAGGGTGTTATGGAAATGGTGCACCATATTTAAAACTCGTTGGGAACCTCATGGGATGTCCAAATACTAAAAACCCCTAACATTATCCCACGCGCTGCCACGTCATACAAGTCTGTTTTCACTTAACAAGTGAATGTAGGTCAGTAGGTTAGCAGTGATGCGGGCTTGTTCCTTGTAAATCCTTGCTCAAACGTTTTAGCCTCTGTTTATACGAGAGAGAGAGAGAGACATGTATTCGGCGCGGGTATCCCTTGAGTTCTCACGTGATTTTATTCTTAATAATAAATATTGTGTGGTGATGTTGCAAAAATTACATTTTTCGCTATAATTTTTATCCAAATTATTAAAATACGTGATTTTATTCTTAATAATAAATATTGTGTGGTGATGTTGCAAAAATTACATTTGTCGCTGTAATTTATATCCAAATTATGGAAAGAAGGTGGGACAGACGAAACATTCAAACGGCCACTGAAAATAACACTCTGTACTAATTTCCTGTTGGAAATTATTTTAAGAAAGGGTTGTGAAAAGTATTATTAGGTTATTTTAAAAAATATAAATGTCTGTAAAATCTACAAGCCTCATCTGTAACTGACATAATAACATTTCTAAAGTGTATATACATGCATTTTTTATCTCCGAAAATAAAAGACCTGTTCCAAATATTTAGACACCTAAGAACTTTAAACAAGGAAAGGTGTGTGTAATGTATGTTTATTTGAATAAATTTGTATTATTTAAGGTAGATAACATTATGCTTTCGGGCTCGTACGTGGTTTATTATACGTAGTAAATTATAAAAATAATAGAAGAATTTCGTTTACGTTAGAGAGGCCGTTGCCTTATTTTAAACAAAATAATTCTCTGTAAAAAATATAAAAAAAAATTCTTTTTTTATTAGTCATTTTTACATTTATGTGTGTATCAGATGTGGTTAGTATTTCTAGTTGTCAGGATATGTTTATTTTAATAAAATAAGTGTTTTTTGATCAAAGCTGGAATTTTAATAGGCGATATAATGATGCATATAGGAAAACCATTTATTTTTATTCAAAAAATATGATTCGCTATAGGTACTAAATAATTATACAGGGTATAATATAATATGCACTTATCATAATGGGTGATTCCTGGACCAATTTTGTCGAAAAGGTTCATATACACATATCTCTTAAAATCCTTTGTGTTCGATATATAGTGTGTTGAAGTTTTTATCTTTTTTTTGGTTTTTATCAAAAATCCGGAAACCAGTTTGACATATTAAACTAAATTTTGGTATAAACTATTATTATACGAAACTACATATTTTTACCCCAAAATTTTTTTTCTCAAGCTAGTGACGTTGACATAGTTACAGCTACTACTCAATACAATTATAACATAAACTTATTTTACTCCGCGGATATTTTAGAAACAATTATTTTAAGTTAAAAATATCATGATAACATGATTGATGACTATAGACGTTTTCACAATTGAAATTTCAGATTTTTAGTACTATACGGACCCTAAATAGTGCAAACATATTTAACACTGCTTATTGATATTTTCTATTAGCGCAAAAGATTATATGATAACGTTAATGAGCGTAAATATAAAATAAATCGTTATTACTACTTTCGCCACTACCACAAGGAAATTAACATGTCAAGGAACACAATACCTCATAAATCCCAATTACCGCAGCTGTTTTGAATTTAGTTATGATTTTACTTATTAATTTTCTTATGGGAAATTCTACAAATATGTACATTTTCTATACGTATTGTAAGTGGACGGATTTTTCGTCACGTTACCCCAGATAAGTTGTAGTAGTCTGCCATAAAATGACGATACAGATTGTTGTAAAAATACCTTTTTTCAATTACGGAATATTATTAAGGATTTCCCGGTCGAATTATTTTTTAAATAATTTTGAAGGAATGATAGGTTGGATTGAAAAGAGCAGAATACTAGTATAAGTTAATTATTTATTGTATAAAATGTACATACTTAATTACGAGTATTTCGGTTCGCGAGACTCGACCTACGTAAGACTAACCCCTTAAATTCACCCTCATTGACAAAATACATTAAAATTAAATAAAAAGCCCTCCGTGTTCTAGTAAAGCATTTGCTTTGTGTTGTATTAATATTGGATGTGCCAATATTGAAAATGACAGTATAGTTTGAACATCAGTTATTATTCGCCCTACGTTCTAATAACTATACTTATAATAAATTAAATTCATCCCTCTTACTCTAAGACAAATTTTTGCCCTTATCTTCTTCAATTCCGCTGGTGGACTGCTGACAAGTCGACAATGGCATTATGCCTGGCATCCCTGACAATTAAACAACGAAAAGTCGTAATCGGAAAACTAAAAACCGAAAAAATAGTTAAGTAGGCACGTCTTCGGTTTACGATGAATTTTTCGTTACCTACGATTGGCGACATTACTGATAGTGTCGACCAGTCTTCATTTCTTCAAAATTTAAAATGATTCAAAAAGTTAGATTGGCCTTAATAACTAATTCCTGGGTGGGGAATTCACCTTTGAATGGGAACGAAAAAATGGGGACAAAATTAAATTTCATAAAATAGCCATCTACTTAACAATCTGATTAAGTTAAATTCAAATCAAACTTAAGGGGTAATAATTGGTTATACAGGGGTTATCGACAAACGTCTTACGTAAAACGCGCCGTAGGAGAACGTTAGAGTTGCCTACCTTTGAGCGAGCGCAAAACGGACGGACGTTAAGGGTTACGTACGCCACTCTACGATGTACCCTTAAAATCTTAAATGGTAAAATCCATATATCAATTTTACAAATTCGGCGACAAGATGTTTAGACATAGCCGTGCGTGAAAATAATAAAATTGACAAAAGGGTTCATTTTATAAACTTTATTTTAATTTACAGATTAGATTTGGGTTTTCTTTTTCTTTTCCTTACTTACTACATAAGTTACGTTAAATTTATATGTTTGTTAGCTTGCAGCGTCAAAAAAGTATATTTCTTTAATTTTTTAAACAAATGTTCAAGATAAACCGACTACTGGACTGGAACACAATTTAAGCAGAATAAAGTAGATAGATATAATTACTGTTTCGTTTTTTTGACCGTTTCTTCAAATTGCAGGTAGGTAGTTTTGGGTTTCGATCACTTTAAAATGAAATTAAAGTATTTTGTTTACGTTCTACGGTTTATTATACAATTCTCACTTACACTAAATTTGGTTACGTTTTATATTTTTGTTTGATGTTGAATTTTTAACGAGTGGACGTGAACTCAGTTCATGTTCAGGTTCAGTTCACGTCAAATCGTTAAAAAATCATACAAAAATAGTGTAATTTATTGTAGGTTAGAATTGTAAAAGTTCTGACGATGGTTGAATTTCATTTCAAAGTGACCGAAACCCAAACCTAACTACCTATAATAAATAAAAGATATACATTATTTACACATTTTAGTGCAAATTCACCTAGTATGTAAGCGTGGCATTTTCATCCAATTTTTAATAGTACCAAGTCATCTATAATAACGTCAATATTCATCAATCATGTTATTTTTGACACATGTAATAATAATAAATAAATAAATAAGTAATTTCTTTTTGTTCGGGGAATTCTCAATCGAATATCACTCGCGCATAAAAATTAATCAGAACATTCTGAAAAATCGGGTGTTGCTTGCAGAATACTGCATCCGGTTATTTTCTAACTTATTGTTAAAAAATACTTTTGCTTGAAACGATGAAGAAAATACACCTATGGTGTTTTCAAGTAACTTGCGCGCGTGTGTCCCTATACTCGAAAAAATAAGCTGTTAAAAAATATATTAGGTAAAATAATAAATATTGCTTGTAATTTACGAAAATGTTAAATAAGGGAAGAAAATATAAACTATATTCTCTTAGAATTACCCCTGCTTAATAGTGAAATTACCGAGTAAAATTATAGTTATTGACGACCTAACTAGGTCATTCAATGTAGATTATCTCAAATATTTGTAAACATTGGGTGTTGTTTACGATTTAAAATTCTTTTGGTACTCAAGATAATAAATAGCACTAGTATGCGAAAAACATTACTATTAAGTGTACCTACCAAAGTGTGTCAAAATATAATATTTGTCAGATAAATGCCATTTAAAGAAAATATATACATACATAGAAATTCTACACATATTATTGTTTCCAAATATTTTTATATTTTAGAATAACGATATCAATTTACTTATTTAAGTGGGTATATTATTATATCTTATTATTACAAAAATAATGGAATATCGTAAAGTGATATCAGTAGCGGCTCGTGTCCATTTGATTGTCCAAAGTTTTGAAGGTGATTTCCGACTAGGCTCCATTCGTTTAGAGTCTTTTGGATTATTTTACCTGACTTGTTCCTATTACAGTCCACCAATTGTATAACGTTTATAGGATTCAGTTTAGATTCCTCGCTCTAATATGTATCTAGCGCAAAAAGATATTGTTTTGTTAAGTTTAGTTATCGCAGTGTTTTGTATAGTATTTACGTGTATATACTGTATACTGTTAGTATTAGGTTATTTTGTGAATTGAACTTTAACTCTTATGCTATTAACGCAATAAAATATGTATATTAAACAGTCTAAAATAGTTTATTTATTATTAAGCGTTGCAAACAGAGGAGTTTAACCATTAACTACTCGCGCAGGTTTATCAAATGTACCAGCATAAGTTAAACTCGCGCAATTTTCCTAAAAATTTCGATGGCGACCCCTCTCTATCATCTAACCTTCTACTGTAGTATCTACCTTCCACCCCATCCGTTCAGTGTTACTTCTTCTTCTTCTTATGGTGCCGTACGCTTAACTTAGCGCGTTGGCGTTCACGTGTTCACTGGATAATGTGGAGCGTGCCTTCTTCGGCTCTTCTAAAAATTGTTTCTGCATCTGCGATGTTACACCAGTTTCGAATATTGCGAAGCCATGAATGTTGTTTTCGACCCGGTCCCCTTTTTCCTTCGATTTTTCCCATAAATATAGTTTTAAGCAGGCTATACTTAGGACCTCGTAGAATATGTCCTAGGTAGGATGTTTTTCTTTGTTTCACAATATCTAGTAGTTGCCGATGTGTGTTTGCTCTTTGTAAAACTTGCTCATTTGATATATGCTCTACCCAGGGGATTTTGAGTAGCCTTCTCAGGATCCACATTTCGAAAGCTTCGATTCTGTTCAGGGATTTGACCTTTAGTGACCAGGTTTCCGCTCCGTACAGCAGTATTGGCCATATATAACATTTAACTACTCGCAGACGGAGGGAACTTCCTGTCGTAGTAGGTAGGTACCTATTGAATTTAACAAACGTCGCTCGAGCAATAGCCACATGTATTTTTACCTCCTCATCGTTATCCCACTTGTCGTTCAGTGTGGTGCCTAGATATTTAAACTTTTTAACTCTCTCAATCTGGTTATTATCGATGTAGAGTTGTGCGTTTTCGTGGGGTTCTCGACTTACTATCATCAGTTTTGTCTTACTTATGTTGATGTTAAGACCAAAATCTTTTCCAATCGCATTTATATCGTTTATGGTTGCTTGTAAATCTCCCATATTATCTGCTAATATCGCTGTGTCATCGGCATAACGTAAATTGTTGATAGCCGTTTACCTTTATGCCTCTTGGGTTATTTTCCAAAGCTAGTTGAAATATTTTTTCTACGTAGATGTTGAACAGCAGTGGGGATAATATACATCCCTGTCGGACCCCTTTAGCTATGGTTATGTTGTTTGTGTGCTGTGAGTCATGCAGTCGGAGCTTTGCTGTTTGATTCCAGTATAGTTTGTGTATTATTTGTATGTCTTTTTCATCGATACCTGTTTCTCTTAATGTAGGCAGTAACAGATCGTGTCGTACGTTGACGAACGCTTTTTGGTAGTCGATGAAACACACAAATACGTCCTTTCGTTGGTCGTAGCATTTCTGAACTAGCAGTTGCATGCAGTATAGTGCTTCCCGTGTTCCTAAGCCATTTCTAAATCCAAACTGAGTTGCGCCCGATTTTTCTTCGCACTTTTGATATATTCTCTTATGAATTATTTTGAGGAATGCCTTTAGTGCATGGCTCATAAGGCTGATGAGTCGGTGTTCTTCGCATGTTTTAGCGTTTGGTTTTTTGGGAATTGCGACAAAGGTAGAAATTAGCCAGTCGCTTGGGATTTCGCCACTGTCATATATGTCATTAAAAAGTTTGCATAGCCTTTTGGTGTTTATCAATTTTAATACTTCAGCATGTATGTTATCCTGTCCAGGTGCTTTTTTGTTTCTTAGAGTTGAAAGTGCATATATGACTTCCGACTCCAATATGGGTGGTCCAGAGGCTTTATTTAGATCGTTGCTCGGAGCTATAGTACGTACGTCTTCAAATAGGATTTGTATATAAGTCTCCCATGTTTTACAGATCTCCTGCGGGTCCCTAAGAATATGTATCCAGTAATCCTGGAGACAACTGTCTTCCTAAAAGTGTTGGTTATCTCTTTCAGTTTTTTATGGAAGTGAAAAGCGTCATGTCTTGCATGTAGTTCTTCAGCCTCTCTACATTGTTCTGACATCCATAGGTTTTTTGCTTCCCTGATTTTGCGACGAATGTTCCGTTGGATTTCGTTGTATTTCTGTGTATTTCCCTTTGCTAGTCTCCTTTCCTCCATAATGTCGAGTATCTCATTAGTCATCCATTCCTTCTTAGCTTGTCTCTTTTTATATCCCAGCACCTTCTCTGTAGCTTGTTGTAGGCTTACTTTCAGACCACTCCACTGTTGTTCAATAGTCTCCTCTTCAAGCGATTTGTCTGTTATATTTCTTTCCAGCTCATCTTTAAGCCTTTCGCGTTCTTCAGTATTGCTGAGTGCTTCTATATTATATTTATTGGTCATGGATCTGAAGGTGACCATTTTTCCCTTAAATCTAAAAACGCCTATTAGGGGATTATGGTCCGACCCAATGTCTGCACCTGGGTAGGCTGCTATTCTTTAGTACTTTTTTAAGAACGATCTAGTACCAAACCAAAATAATTTCGGCAACACTGCATCCGTTAGTTTGTTGACTATATTCACATCAATAAGGTCCAAAAAATGCGGCTAAATTACGACAGGCCCAGGAATGCAAAAGACACAGAAAAAGGATTTTTTGAGTTTTGAGAAACGAAAAAACAAGATCAGAAATATTTCTCGACCTCTGAACAAACGACGGCACGGAAAATTAAATATCTAGAACTTGCATGGGTGATCACAAAATAAATAGCCATGATAGAATATTAATCGACAACCTTGCTGCTGTTCGATTTGTTGTTGATCAGTTCGTAGAATGAGTTGTTTTCTATGTATGGATATTAACCTATGTTTTGGACCAATAATAAGCACTTGTTTAATATAAATGAATTATTTCGTTTTAAATAATATTTTAATGAATTTTGCCTAAAATACACCATGGCGCGAGTACTAAACATATATTTAAGGCGCGAATAGTTAGGGGTTAAACGGAATAATAGACTTTTCAGGTGCGACGGTCCGAGGACTCTAATATAAGAAATTTTATTCCGGGGACCCTAAGCGCAAGGAGCAAAGCCCTGGTTTTTATTACATTTCGTTACGAAATATTTCGGTGGATTGGAACGGAAAAGTTCGTCGTTGGCCATTTGGTCGCATGTGTGGTTTTTATTGCAGTACAAGTGTGTGGTTAAAAATGGACGATATTAGTAGATTCATTTGTACAGGGTGATCACGTATTATGTCCCCCCATCTTAACCTTTTTATTTTACGCACTTGAGAAAAATTAAAACGATTGGTATACAAGGTTTTTAAAGTAGTATTTGCAATGGGAACAAATATCATTTAGGTCTGTTGATTTACAAGTAGGGTTGGTTTTACTCAACATGATATTGAGGCCCTTTGTTAGACACCTATTTTATAATATACAATCAAGTAATTTACGAAATAACTACAGAGTTATGTACAGGATATATAAGACGACACTAACTTGTGATCAGTCGGTAAAAATAATGAACGCGTTTAGTTACGCCAATTCTTTATTTCGCCGTAGATTTTCTTGCCCTGTTGCTAGTTTGAGGCACCGCACGCCTAATTTAATTTGTCAATTTAAAATCGTATTTTTTATTTTAACCTTTTTTATTTTTTGGTTCTTTTCGAGGCCCCTTTAAATACGAGGCCGTAGGCTAGAGCCTGGTATGCCTAGTGATATCTCCGAAAACAAAGAACCGATAATCCGTGTCACTTAATAATGACACACGTCAAGCGGAATAAGTTTTCGTCGACGAAATTTCATAGGTATCCAACCTTTTGGATTTGAACGGAGTTTTTCGGCTGCAGATTATTATTTTTGTGAGCTTTTATTTTATTAACTATGAGTGCAAAATCCCATAAACTAGAGTTTAGTGCCTTAGAAGATGAATTATTGATAGAAAGTAAAAGTAGATAGATAGAAAGTAAAAGAAAATCCACCCATATATGCAAAAAAATTAAAAATAGCGGTAGAATTTGGATCAAATAAAACAGGTATGTTCAACCCTACTTTTAATCAACAGACCTAAATGATATTTGTTCCCATTGCAAATACTACTTTAAAAACCTTGTATACCAATCGTTTTAATTTTTCTCAAGTACGTAAAATAAAAAGATTAAGATGGGGGGACATAATACGTGATCACCCTGTACAAGTGAATCTAGTAATATCGTCCATTTTTAACCACGCACTTGTACTGCAGTAAAAACTACACATGTGACCAAATGACCAACAACGAACTTTTGCGTTCCAATCCACCGAAATATTTCGTAACGAAATGTAATAAAAACCAGGGCTTAAGAATAATGAACAGGTTTTAATATCGAAAAAAAAAATTAAATAAGCAAAAAAATGTTGCCTACCTTTTCAATTAATAATAGGAATTTTCTTAGTATATCCAAGCTAACTAAACCCTATATATAAAAGGAACTAGCACAATGGTGCGTCACTGAGATCGAACTTGACGCCTCCTAAAATCGTCCCAACATCATTCCGAAATTAATTTTTGACCACCAGGCTACAAGTAGCAAAGTAATCCCCCAATAAGCTTAGATTCCTGAAGGCATTACGAGGGGTTAAAGAGTGGTTTCTCAAATCCGGATTATTATTTAAAAATGCCCTCCTACGACTAAAAGAAATACGAGCTTCTAATGCGTTTATAAATATTAAGAATGGATATGAAGAATCAATTAACTATTGACGGATTTATGGGTATTATTGATATGGATGTTGATAACTTGAGTTCGGCTCTTAATCGTACCATCCAGAGACGGTTTCGGTGCTATTTCCTTTTTTATAACTATATTGCAATTTTCTGAATGTGAATCTGAATATTTAATAAAAATAATTTGTATATAGGGTGAGTCGGCAGGAACAGACCAAAGTCCAGGATGAGAAAATAATGTAAAAGAACCTTATCCGATTTTCATTTGTTTTCAAGTTAAAGTAAAAATATACGGGGTTTTTACATTATTTAAAAAAATTTAATGCTTTAAAAGACAACAAATAATACTTTCACATTTTATAGTAATTTAACTTATTTTATTAGAGCTACTGAAGTGCCGGTAGATTAGTAGTAGAATAGTGTAGTAGTGCTAGAAAAGTACAAATGTAGAAGGAGATGTATTTGAACAGTTGATTTAAGTTTATAATACTTCTTGTCGCAGCCGCCTGCGATATGAAATAATGGATAATTACATTAAATCAAAATATTTCAGATATTATTAATTTTAGCGATATGTAGGATACATTTTGTTTAAAATTTCACGCTCTATCGAACGCTTATAGCAGATATAGGCATTCCATTTAAAGAAAATACATTTTTGTCTTGGATTCTCGATATCGGCTTCTCATTTCCTATTAGGGATTCCCGGAAACTGCCCATTTTTACTCTAATTAAAATAATATTTATTTTATGATCTTTACGTACAACCAATATTTACACCATGAATTCGCTTTTTCGCTATCAATAATTCTAAACAGATTATGATAATTGCGGTTTATATTCCTAATATTTGTTTGCTAAATTTGTCTTACAATTGGCACCAATTATAGTACCTAAATTTTAAGTAGGTATAATGAATAACGATGATTCTTCAATATTATGGAAATAAGCAAATATACAATCGTTTAACATGTCACATTCCGTATTACTTTTGTCCCTTCTGACGTCATTTTCCGTTTGGATAAAAATAATCTTTAAAATTATCGTTCCTACGTAATTCTTGAGTTCATACCAGGAAGCTTATTTCGTGTCAATTTTTAAAAATAATAGCAGTACGGGAATGAAATTGGGTAGTCCTATGATGTAACCACTGGAAATGTCAATGGCATTGCCAATATTTTAGTTGATGAGAAGACCATTGGTTAAATTGGTGCAAAGGTAAAAAAAAAAGATTTTTCAAAATTTCTGATAAAGCCTATTGTTAAAATATCCTTTATATTCACATAAACCTATTGTATATACATAGAAGTTGAAGAGCAAATATATCTATTCGACTAAAAAAAAATTATATACAGGGTTTTTCTTAATAAAATGCTAATATTTAAGGAGGTTATTCTTGGGTCCATTTTCAGAAAAAAAAACTTCATATGAATATATGTCCTAAACGTTTTCACTTTTGAGATACAGATTTTCAAAAAAATCTCCTTTTTTATTAATATCTGTGATGATACTGCTCTAGATATTTTTGTGAAATTTTGTACACACTTTCTAGGAGGATTTAGTAGGTAAGATGCATTTTTGTTTTGTAAACATAAACAGTTTTGACGGTTGTCTACCTAGTATAGTTGTCACGTATTTAAGTTATTAACCTTAACAAATTATTAAAAAACATCTGCAACACCCTGTAACTCAAAAGTTAAGACGTTTAGGACCTATGTTCATTACGACTATTTTTCTGAAAAGATACCCTAGAATAACCTCCTTAAATATTAGCAAGTGTTTAATATCTTCTTGGGGTATGTTTCTTGTGTGTCTGGAGTAAGTTTGACGAAGCCTTAGCCCTGATGATCGCCTTTTAATAGGCCGAAAGCGCTAGGCGATGGTAGGATTAAAGAATTACGCTGAATACAAGTCGTCTTGTTTTATTTTATCCGAAAAACAGCGTACAACCGACTTCCCCCTCTTATGTTATGGTAAACTTTAAAAAAACTATGTTTTATATTAATTTGTGGATCAATTGACGGGCTAAGTGGACGATTGCCAAGTCAGCTTAAGGTACAGAATGACATAAGTCATCCTTAACATAAGTTTAACAGTATATTAAAGTTCTTTTTAACTCTCATCTAAAGGAATTTTTTCTCCACTTAACGCGTGAATTGACCCTCAAATTAATTTAAAACAGCTTCTTTTTTTAAGGTTTACCACAACGTTAAGGCTACCTTAGCTAAGATCTAACTTAAGGCAACATTCAAATACCGGCCTTAAATCGATGTATGTCTTCCGGTATAATGGAGGATATTCGAAAAAAAGCTGAAAAAGCAAGAGAATCATTACGTCCATCGAAACGGAAGAGCAAGGGTTATAATCTCCTAAAGATGTCATCAGATTTCTAAAGGACGCTCCCAATTAAATTTATTTATTGCATGAGGAAATTTTTTTTTATCATTTTTCTCTTTGTGCGGATTTATTTCCCTTTACTTGTTATAGGTTGTTTTAATTATAGGTTATTTTGGAGGATGCAGAAGTTAGGAACGTCTAAATTTGAAGATAGCGGATATAGAGGACCGGGATTCCTTTATGGTGCATTAAAGCAATTTACAGTTGTGTATGAAAAAGGGCTGCTTTGCTTTAATTAATACTTTATATGTCCTTGCGTTCTGAAGGTAGAACGATTTTTTTAGCTTCCTACAAGATAAATGTAGATATCAATCAATTGGAAAAAACATGTTTGGAACAAACCCCAGCAAAATCGCAATGTATTTAGGATTGCCAAACCCATTTCCTATATGGGCACTGCCTTCGGCGCACTTCTGCTACTGCTCTAGTCAATGTAGGAGCAACTATGACTTACTTAAAGGGACACGGAGATTGGGAAAAGCTCTACGGTGCCGGAGGGGTATTTGGAGGATAGTACCGAATTAAAAAAATAAGACGGCGCGACGATGTTGTCTACTTTTCCATCAGAAGAGACAATCACCTCGACTGTAGTGAACAGAAGCACCAACGATACAAAAGCAGAAATTGTTTCCTGTGGCGGAAGTAATTTTCAGGGATCATCATCAAAATTGCACATTTCATATTATTTTGTAATGACATGAATAAATAATATAGAATTTTTTTTGTTCATTTTTAACTGTAAAAGGTAGAGGGAATTAAAGAATATTAAGGGAGTTATAACGCTCTCTATTGATAGCGTAACCATGATGATATAAGTTTATAATATCATGGTCAGAAACTATTAACTAACTATTATTAACTGTTTCAAGAAAATAATCCATAGGGTTACTTGCCTTATCGCCTGTTATGATCTTTATCTTTCGAATGCTGACAATGGTGTTCTTCCGTTGCAAATTATTTTTTTGTGTATTATTATGTGATAGAGGATAGGAGATACCATCATAGAGGTTCAGAGGTCAAGAAACATACTAAGAGTATTTTAATGAAGATGATCAATTTATAATTATTATCATCGGAAAACCAGTAACTGTTGTATAATTGCTCCTCCTTTATAATTGCTCTTTCATAATTTAAACAAAAAAATCTAGGCCTGCATTTAAAAAAATTAAGTTGATGATGGTGACCCCAAAGAAAAAACGCATTAAAAATATGATGACTTTTAAAAATATATTGGAAGCCCCTGTATTTATTTTTGATTTTTTTGCGGCATATTACTGGACCCATATTTATGCAACTTTATTCCAATTTAAACGACTTCGTATCTTCTACCGTTCCCGGAATCCCAATGGTGAAGGATGAATTGATTACAACCTGTATATTATTATGTAGATAGAATACTTTCAAGGCATCTTTTAACGTACTTTTGAGTATCCATTTGGATACGCAGGCCTTTTATTTTGATACCTAGTAAACATCAAATGGATCAGAAATTTCTTAATTACTGAGTAATTTAAAAAGGGTCTCATTTAACGGGTTAGCAAAATATTCTTATTTTTGCGAACAGAAAAATGTAATCGGTCAGCAAAAATGGCTAGTTGGACAGCAACTTATGGACAGCAAACATTTCTGAATCGGTCAGTAATTAATATCATACTTGAGTGCTCTAAATTATTTTGGTACGCAAATTAAATATAAAAGTAGCTATGAGCGATCCACTTTAATCAGATATTGGTAAGCAATCAGCAGGTAAGCTAAATATTTAATCTTGGTCATCAAAAAAAGCAATAAAACGTGAAATAGTGACAGTGCCCTGGGAAAACAACTGAAATCCCGCCTCCGCTACACCTTTTGTAGCTGATTTCCTTCTGTATTCGGCAAAAGAAAACACAAGAAAGTTACATAAATTAACAGGGCACTGGGAAAACAAGCGAAAACCCGCCCCCGCTACCTTTTGGGCCTTGACTGCTACACCGAATGAAAACACACGCACGCAATTAGCTTCTCGTATCACGCGACTGCTTTCGCTCCGCCCACAATAACGGACTTTGCCGATTATTCAAAACAAACGCAATCCAATGATTTATATTGATAAGCATTCGTTTAACATACAAACCTCTGTAGTAAACTGCTTCTAGACCTGTTTTTTTTCTACTGACCAATTGTAAAATCTTGCTGACCAAGTAATCATTTCGCAGCTCGACTGTTAATTAAACGAACACATGATATTACAAGCGGACTGATATCGGTTGAATTGTTGACAGTTTGTAGCATTCTTTGCAGAACAAGTGTTGCAGCCCGATTTTTATTTATTGTAAGCAAAATCTTTTTATGCTGATGCTTTAATGGCTATTTTTTGCTGCGAACCAATTTTAATAACGGCAAACCATTTAATTACTCATTTAAAACCTACTGAACTGATACCAGTGACGACTGATACCTACCTAAAAATAATTTAAAATGATCAGAGTCAGAAAAAATATTAACAAAATAGGGCTGTTTAAAAGACATGGGTACGCAGCAAAAATTCACTAAAGACATGGATACGCATTAAAAAATCACTAAAAGATACCTTGAATACTTTAATATACTCTGGTCTCGTTTATATGGGGCTTTGATTGTCCAAACACCTCATTTTATCTTGCCACAAATTAAAAATTCTCAATCTTGCAATAATTTGCTATTATGTCCTTTCAGGAATGTACCTAAATGTCATTACTCATTAGCATATTACGATAAAAGCACTATTGTATTAAAAGTGTATTTGACCGTCCAAGTAAAATTATTTTCACGATGCGATGTCAAACAATGCGCGTGATTGTTGTAGCGGCGAGACCGCGCTGCGGTATACAATGTATTAATAAATAATAAACAAAAGTACCACCTGTAACTCACCGAGAAATTAAAATTAAAAATTCTCATCCTCACGATGCCGGTGCTGCCTTTTTTGGAAAGGATGACCGTACGTTTGCGATAAAGATTTTGCAGATTGTCATAGTGTTGCTAGGCTACTCTTAGGTCTTATTTTATTGGTAATATGTAATGAATATGAGCAAATTTGAGGTGAGGGAACAAACCCGAACAAACTAAATAACGGACTTTCATAAAGTTATACGCAAATTTGCATTTAAATTTTATCAGTGTTACCACTGAGTATACTTTCGTTAGTTTTAAATTATCCTCATCATTGTGTTAATTTTTAGTTTACTTCAACAACAAGGTACTATTTGTTCATTATTAAAAATATTAAATTTTTAAGTAAATATTGTTAACTCATCATCATCATGATGAGCTACCAGGGGACTCCGAATGATCCACTTACAATCTTACATAATATAAAATTTTTTTCATTGCTTAAAATATCAGGTTTAATGTTCGAAGGCACAGAACTGTGATGTTTCAGAGGTCTTTTAGATATAATGCCGTGAAGATATACAATTCTTTTCCCAGAGAGCTTGTGGCTCGCGCGAATATGGCGGGCCTTGGGAGAGCGGTCAGATCGTTTATTGTTGGGGAGCGGGGTTAGAACATTTCCGGGGATTGATTTCTTGCTTCTGCAAGTGAAGTCAACATTTCATTTTATTTTATTTAACAGATGGTTAGATGAATGAGTAGCTATGCTAGATCTCACCGTCTTTTAGTAATAGTAGTTACCAATGTAATTTTTGGGAAATAAAAGGCATTTATTATTATTATTATTATTATGATATATCAAATAGGTGCTTAGTAAGCAATTAGCTCGAAATCTTTGTCGCAGCATGAATTTGAAAGCCTTTGAAAAGTTTATTGTTCTGCAAAATAGCCACTTATGTACTTAAAAATTAAAACTTTTCGAATCAAATCTTAAGCAATTATAAAAAGTTGGACACAAATGTGACAGTGGCAATTTTTGACACCACCTGTAGAAAAATTAAATCGTTTAGATATTGACTTGACACAAATATGGACTCGGGTCTCTGCTTTGTACATGTTTGCATGACGCCTGTTATTTTTGAAAATAAACACAACAAAGTCCTAAAGCTAGAATATCCGTTACCTTTGTACAACCCATATGAACGAAGAAACTTATAATAGCAAATCAATTCTTGTACAGCCAGGAGTGGACATGGCACTGCATTCGTATGGTCAACATTTTGGAAAGCCCAAAAATATTTTGACTTTTGGCATTTTCTCTAAAAAAGTGTCAAAAAAATAAACCATTTTCGAGGTAATCAAATTCTTATACAATCTAAGATCAGCAGTAATTTATTAAAAAATTCTCTAAATTAATTTATTTATCGTCAATTTATAAAATCACAATAATAACTAACCTAGCATTTTCAAATACTAATTATTACTAGTTATTATTGTAAACAAACAAACTTAATAATTTAATATGCGGTGATGCTAACATGCATTTAATTTATAGACAACCAGAATGCAATTCGCTCGCAGCAAAAAAAATAGAGATTGCCAATTCGAAATTTACCAGATCGAAAAACACTATACAACGTGTCCAAGATAAGGAGGGCCATTACAGGGATCTTGGAAACCGTAAGAGATACGAAGTCGATTAAATGGAGGTAAAGTTGCGCATTTACGTGCCTAATAATATGCCGTTTAGAAAGTTTTAAAATTCCGAGATATCCGAAAAAACCGAAAATCTGAAAAATAGTTTTATTGTTTAACTGGGTTTTTTTGAGATCGAATTCTAAAGTAAATTGCACTTTTACATTGCCACTTTTTCCGTTCTATTTAACAGCGTTAATTGTTTTGTAATCCGACGAGTCATCTTCGAAGGGCCATTATCAACGTTTTTTTAAATACGGTCCTGTTTTCCTGATATTGAAATTTGAGAGCCTTTTTTCTTCCGAATGCATCGATGTATGACACATTGTGGTTTAATAACATTTCGACGGTCTCTTGAACAACATCAGGAGACTTTGATATACGGTCCTGTATTGCTCCTAATTTTATAAATAATATCTTATAAGTAAGCTCTAAATTTTTACTTATTATTTATTATATGTTGGACTAGTTCAATAAATAACAAATGATTTAATAATAAACCACAAATAAGTGAACAAGAATCATACCAAAACAGTAATAAAATCAACAACGAAAACATTTCCGTGCCACACAGTTTTTTTTGAGATAAAATAAAACATGCGATAGAATATCAAACCTTTCAGCATTTGTAAAATTATGTTCCATATTTTCTGGAAAATAGAAAATCTCTTAAAACGCTTTCAAACGATCACAATGGGAATGTCAAGTGAAACAAATCACGCGTCGCCATCTTAATTTTTTTGTTTCAAACGCCTACTTTTCTTTTAAATCCCGAATCAACAGAAGTTGGAAATAAGGTTTCTGTATTTTGTTCACTTATTTGTGGTTTATTATTAAATTATTTGTTATTTATTGAACTAGTCCAACATAAGGAAAAATTTAGAGCTTACTTATGAGATATTATTTATAAAATTAGGAGAAATACAGGACCGTATCCCCAAATTTCCTGATGTTGTTCAAAAAACCCTCGAAACGTCATTAAACCACAATGTGTCATACATCGTTGCATTCGGGAGAAAAAAGCTCTCAAATTCCAATATCAGGAAAACAGGACCGTATTTAAAAAAAGAAAGTTGATGATGGCCCTTCGAAGATGAATCGTCATATTACAAAACAATTAAAGCTGTTATATCTTACGGTTTCCGAGATCCCTATACTGGCCCTCCTTATCTTGGACACGCTGTATATAATTTTACGATATGAAGTAAATTATGTTAAATTTTTAATTAAAAATTGAAAGAATTATCAATAAAAATTTTTATTTCTACTTTACTTCCTGATAAAAGTGATTTCAAGCACAATAAAATACTCGTTTTAATACAAGTTGATCGTTACTCGCATTTTTCAAATACTACTACAGTCTAATTGAACAAGAATGCATTCATTAAAAAATGTTCGTAGTTATCAATAAAGAAACTCACAGACGGTAATAAAATTTAAATACCCGTGAAAATGAATTATTGGCAATCGAATTTTATTAGTCCATTGTTCTCTTTTAATTAAAACCAATTTATTTTTTTTATTCGTGAAAAAAACTGGCATTTATGGTAAATGGCTCATTTTAACCTAGTTTTTAACATGCGCATATTTAACTGAATCGATAGATATTTATAAAACAATGAAGCATATCCATTCTCGTTAACTTTAGTGAGACATTACGTTTTTTTAAGTTATGGCATGGTATGTATGATGAAATATACTTCTTTTTACATGTGCCCCGAAAGTACCTCTTTTCATGGATGTTCTCTTCACCGAAAGTGGCGTTTTCCAAGACAGTGGGCGGGAAAGTATCGAAGCGGGCGGGAAAGATTTTCCCGCCCGCTTCGAGTCACCATGTGCTCATAAATAAATAAAACCAGAATTGTCGGTCCGGGATCTGAACCCGCGACCCTCAGATCGCCAGGCAGACACTGTACCCACCGAGCCATACTATAATAAATAGCGGATTATATATAAATTAAATTGTCAGTTAATTTTTCAAAGATGTTTTAGAAAAATGTCTGAAGAATTTCTTTATTTATATGGCCTCAAAGACTCGGGCATTTGTAAAAAAATAAATAAAACCAGAGATGCCGAGTGCGGGATTTGAACCCGCGACTCTCAGATCACAAGGCGTACGCTATACCACTAGGCCACCGAGCCTATTTGTCAAAAATAGTAAATAGATATTTACATTCTCCATGCGCGAGTGTTTTCATGTCATGTAGACAGGAAAACTGTCTGAAGAATTTCTTTATTTATTTGGCATCAAAGCTTCAGAGCACTTGTAAAAAAAATACGGTACATATCTCGGGCCGTCGGAGGCTTTTCCGCATCTCGTTCGTAAAAGCCTCTTTCGGCCCTTGATACGTAATGTATCAGCTTTACAAAAATGTATGATTGTTCCTATTTATACTACAAAGAAAAAAACAAAAATTGCGATATTTTTAATAATTTTGCATTACTTATGAAACAGTAGGCAATGGTTAAATTTATTAGAAACAAATGACAGCAATAAACTTGACAGATCTCTAACATTATTTATTTTTGAAATACCTATTATGGAAGAATTTCCATAATATGCAATTCGTAATGGTTCATGGTAATTATGAAAATATGCTATTTTGGTTTATCAATCAAAAAAATATACACAGGAACTCTCATTTAAAAATACAGTGAAACCTCCCTTAGGCGGACACCTACGGGATCGTCTAAATGTGTTCGCCTAATAGAGGTGTCCGCCCTTGAGAAATTTGTTATTAGGTAATATGTAAATGCAAAATTATTGCTATGTATATGTATGTACAAATAAACATAACATAACAAAAATACACTAGTTTTAGTTAGGATGTAGTACTAAAAAAATCTAATAACGTAGTTTGACGTGTTTGCGTTTTATACTTGCAATCTAGAAATGTAATTCCAAGTCTGATAACAATTCCATTGCTGTAGAGTCACCTCTATTCTTTGCATACTCTTATAATTCCTTTACCATACTAATGGCTTGTTGATAATTGTTGACATTTGTTTGATTACTGCATTCAACTTCTTCATCAGAGTGGTCAGATAGTGATGTGGTTTCAGTTTGGACTACATAATCGGTAGGAATGGAGGCACTATCATCTTCTAATAGCACATTGCTATCAATGTTAATGAACTCGCCCAAATCATTGTTATCAAATTACAAACTTCCACAACATCAATATTCTCTTTCAGACTCAAACTATCATTCGGCGGTCCTACGTTTTTACTAAGGAGTGTCTAAAAAGCCAAGATTTTCAAATAGTAGTAGTAGATTAAAAACTAAGATTGCAATGACAAATTTGACAGCGGATTCTTTCGCTACGTTAAACAGCAACAGGCTGTTATAATAACTCTAATACCAGCCAAAAAGTATCGAAATTGGGATACCTTTTACTTGGTCAATATTTGGTGATGGTGTATAATTGTTAAGTCGTTTGAATACTGAATGGATACAATTATGCAGATATTTTATGCTTTACGAACTCCGGTTTATATTCTGAATCCAGCGATCTATCGCACCTTTTATTTAGTAGGTGTTTCGGCCTACAAAACTTATCTCCAATGTAAATAAGCATCTTATATTTTTGGTTTTATTGTTGAATTTATATTCTAGTTGGCATAAAATTTTTTATTCTACGTTATTAACAATAATAATATTGTAACAATTGTTTCTCATTTTCAAAATCATTTTCGAACAAAAAAATTATTAAATAATAGGTGTGATATATCATTGTATTCAGAATCGAAAGTGAAGTTCATAAAGCATAAAATAAAATGTTAGGTACTATTTTTAAAAAAAACAAAATTGATGTCGAATCGAAAATTTAATTAAAATATCTTATAGAGGAGATAACCGACAATGAGAATATAAAATTTTAAATATCTCTTCAAATTGAATCGGGAAACAAATAGAACAAAATCGTAAAAATTCGTTTTTGCCCAAATATTTTCGAAAATATTCAGAATTTTTTAAATTTGAAAACATGACGTTTCAGAACTGACTAAAGGCCAACTTTTATATAATTTGACCATTTCTGTATGTCCTATGTTTAAACAGATCCATGAAGAGTGCATTTTTATCTGGGACACTGTATTGTTAAACGATCATTTCGATTTAAATAATTTTCCATTATTAGCGAGTAAAATACTACAGTTTTTACATTTTTGATTTCATCTTTACATAACCGTAAATAATAGAAATGCTTTCAGATGCTTGATCAAAGCCCGTGAGTAATGAATCATTAGTTATTAACTACCAGTAAATAATAATTATTTTAATTAGTTAAAAATTGTATTATAATAGTTTATCTTTTTGTCTAAATTTTAACCTCTTCGTTCGTCGCCAGGATCATTCCCGAGGGGACCTACAGCTTAAGGTGGGTGCCGAACCGTATCGTCCCCCATACCCCACGAGATATCCCATCTCATCCGACATGGTTACTGGCGTGAGTGGGGATGGGGGATGGGGGATTTCACTCTTCCCTATTTTTGGCATGATAGCACACAGCAACGCCATGACTTATACCTCTAAAGTCCACCGAGTGCGAATCGGATTCCCGACCGGGAGATAATAGTATAAAAAAATATTTATTTGCAAGATAAACTAAACGTCAAAGATGCAATATAAAATGAGTGCCTTATATGGTAGACAAGACAATGACCATTTTAAAAGACAACTCACCCACTACAAGCTCTAAGTTTGATATCAAACCCCTTTGGTGAATACGGCGGCAATGATTACACCAATTCCATGCCCACTTAAATCGTCACACATGAAGTGACACGCAAAACGGCATCCGTGATATTGTTGGCACCTACTCGAAATTGCTGGTAAATGAATATCGATATTCGCTAAGGTATCGATAAGTTCTTGTTATTCTTCTGGTTCTTAGCAATACAGCGATAAAATATAATAAATGGTAACACATGTTTATAATACAATGAGTAAATAAAGATGTAAAATAACGATTTAAGGAATAATTGGACGCATATAATTTTTCTTGTTTATACTCCAGATAATCAACAAAATAAAATTGAATATGAAAACATTATTAGTTTTGGAAATATTGCCGATTTAATATTTTTATATGACGATTTTCCTGCGGATTTTAAGTTCATTTATCCTGGTTGGCTATGATGGTGTTGAAGAACAGTCATTGCTGAAGAAATGTATGAAGCTGTCACTTACCATTTGAATATTATTAATAATTATGCCGGAGCGCTTAGAAATGTAGAGTTTTTGCATGGTTGTCTAGCTTTCTTAAGGACCGCTCTCTGCAAGTGGCGATTGACGGATTTCTCTCAGACACCTTCACCATCAATGGCGGTGTTCCTCAAGGGTCCATATTTTCTCCCACTCTCTTCTTACTCTACATTAACGACCTTCTAGTGAAAACTAAAAATCCGATATTTAGTTTTGCTGACAATAGCACACTTATCTCATCTTTCTCTTTGAATGCGCAAACATCGGCTGCCGACGCACATCTTCGCAGACAGCATGAAGTATCACGCCTCAACAAAGACCTGGAAGAAATTTTGACTTGGGGTGACAGTAACCAAGTCGAATTTAGCGCTAAAAAAACCCAGGCAGCAGTTTTCTCTAAAAAGGTTAACATTACAGAACCGGAAATAGTCATGGCCGGACACGCAATCCCACTGGCTTCATCTATTAATTTGCTGGGCGTCAATCTGGGAGGAAATATGTCTTGGCATAACCACGTTGTGGCAATCGCCAAGATAGCTTCTCAGAAGCTTGGGGTACTCTTCCGAACCAGAAAGTTGTACACACCTCAACAAATTTTGACACTATACAAAGCCCAGATTCGACCATCACTAGAATACTGATCTCATGTCTGGAGCTCTGCACCCAAACATACTCTTCGACTACTGGATTCCATCCAAAGGAGGGCTATTCGTCTGATCGGAGACCACGAGCTGACGAAGAACCTCGACAGCCTAGAACATCGAAGACAGGTTGGGGATTTGACTCTCTTTTACAGATATTTTCACAGAAGGTGCTCGGCTGACCTTGCCCTCTTAATTCCGCCCAGAGCGACGAATAGCAGAAATACACGACGAACCACTGCCGCCCATCCATATGTGGTTAAGCTTAGTAGATACTCCTCGAACTTCCTTATTTAAGAATTCTTTGATCTGGAGGACTACATCCTTGTGGAACGACCTTCCCGAGGTCGAACAAACCCAACGAATATAACCTCCAACGATTCAAAACCAACGTGAATCGCTTTTTGCCCACACGCACCACTCCCAGAGTGCCCTAAAGGATTTTTCCTATAGTGCTTGTGTTTGATCATAAAAAAAAAAAAAAAAAAAAAAAGATTTCTCATGCTTAGACTTAAATATAAGACATGATATATGAAATCTACCGAGAATCTTACGTAGAGTCCAAAAATGTAATATAATATATAAGATGTTCCGTTTAAAATAAGCAAGCTCACACCGACTTCCGATATAACCGGGACAGAGAATTGACAATATTTTAGCCGAGTTGCTCCCATCAACTAGCACACTGCAATTTTCAAAATACTCCTGTTTATAGCTTTTTCATATATAGGTCGAGGCGGTTTCCGGTGGGACACCCTGTATATTATTGCCAATAAATTAAAATTATTTTAATTAATACAAACAAACTTAAGGTAGCGAGCGATGCACAAACGGGGACTCTTCTTTTCAGAAATCGGGGCCCCCCCGTCTCATATTGGCCTTTGCGGACGACATGGACATCATTGGAAATACGAGTGTTAACGCCAAAGAAGAATTTATGAAATTACACTCTGCAGCGAAAAATGTAATGTAAAACGGAGGGTAGAGATTGAATAGGACAGAATGTGACGATGGACTAGTACAACTTCCAAAGAGTCCATGAGTTTAAATATCTGGGTGCCACTATCACGTGGGATAATAACATGACCAAGGAAATTAACATTAGAATACAAAGTGCCAACCGTTGCTGTTTTGCATTACAGAAACTAATAAAATCCAAAAATGTATCGCGGACGACAAAAATAAGAATATACCACACCATTATAAGACCGATTATGACATACATGTGAGACCTGGACCATGACGAAACAGAATAAGAACAGACTGAGGATTACAGAGAGAAAAATCCTATGAAGTATATATGGACCTACAAGCGATGAAACTACATTACGATATCGTAGTAGGAAAAACAGGGAAATAGAGGAGGTGTATGGCCAACCTGACATTGTAAAAATAATTAAGGCGGACAGATTGAGATTGGCCGGTCATGTCAGGAGACAGGATGATGGAAGAGTAGTCAGATTGGTGTGGGACCAGGACCCGATCGGCAGAAGACCATTAGGAAGACCAGGACTACGATGGAGAGATAGTATAGCTTCAGACCTTTGAAATCTGAATATCGCGGAAGCAGAAGGGCTAATGATGGACAGAGTCCTGTGGAGGGGAATTGTGGAGTCAGCCAAGGTCCATCCTGGGCTGTAAGAGCTACAGAGAGAGCGAGAGAGAGAGAGAAACAAACTTCGTTCTTAGATTCTTGCTACTTCTTGAACAGATACGATTATTTAGGTTATTTAAAAAAAAAAAATTTTTACATGTTACAACATTTAATAGAAAAAAAGCTAGACTTGGTAGTAGCAGTTACTGAATTGTGAATCACTTATGGACGTCAATATATCGATATTGTCCCATCTCTAGATAAAATTAATGCAAACGACATTCACGCTTGGAAATCGCAAATCGCATCTCGTGTCGGTTTCTTGGATTTTACACCATGTTAAAACAAGCATTTAAACTGATTTTACATGATCTTGATGAAGTGTAATCTTCTCCGTTTTGTGTACCCAGCTGAATGGATGATTTAAAAAAGGAATTATCTTCCTTGCAGCTTCTGTCATGCCATATCTCCGATTTATACAAAATCGATCATTTAGAGAAAAAACTATACGTCTTCCTTTTGTACACGTAGTATACAGGGTGTCCGGTAAGTACCTAATAATCTCTCGGGGGCATATGAGGAGGTAAAAATAAACGTAATTTGCCATAGAAAAAAATCCTTGTGCCCCTTGACGGAGATACAAAGACCCATTGGGGTACCCAGCGATTTATTTGTTTTCCTGTAACCATTCGTATCCCTTACATTATTTTTCTTGTGTATTCCTTGTTTATCCTCGACTTCTAAATTAATTTTTTCCTCTTTACCGTAAAAATACTTCCACGTATGAACAAAACGCTCTATTTCGAGTTCAATTATTAGTGTGCGGAGATCAAAACTGATATTTCTTATTAGTGCAAACCAGTAATTCCCATGAAAACAATACACGGTCGTCGTCGTCGGCGGGATGCTGACCTAGCCCAACACGCGACTCCATGGTTACTGCCAAGGTTGTCATCTCACATGGTATCGTGTCTATCGGTAGATATATTGGCGGTGTAATAAAATGTATTTACAAAACAGAAGATAATAACTAGTCAAGTGAACAATAATTTGAAAGCGAGTATGTAAGCAATATTTACATATACTGCGGGTAGAACTACATCAGTCCCTTTGTCTGTCCGTCTTATCGAGATACCGTTTGATAGGGATAGCTGAAAGTTTCCATGGTTTTTGTAAAGATTATTTCCATCACCTGTCAAATATACTGTTTCGCCCAATCAAATTGTTTCATTTATTCCAATTACAAGTATAATGCGAATTTTCTACAGTTATTACGTGACGGACTGAATTTTTCCAACTACCTGGAGAATATCATTAAAGCATTTTCGTATTAATTCTACAACACTAGAACTTAAAGTCGGAGAAATATTTTCAGACCTAACCAGTGATTTTAACTGGTGCCACATATGCTCTATGGGGTTAAAAATGCAATAATAGGGTGGGAGCCGTAGCACCGTATGTCCAATTTCTTCTGCCAATGTGTCACAAACATATACTTTTTTTATACAAAATGTCTTTAAAACTTCTAAAGGATCACTTTTTTTTATAACTTTCTTCAAAATGTATATCATTCGCCGCCATGTAGTTATGAATCTCCAATTTTGTATTATTTGAGCTTGGAGCTTTATGTAATTGGCGACTGTGATAGCTCGCATTGTCCATTACTATCACGCTATTCTGAGGATTGTTTGGTAAAGGACAATTCTTGAACCATTCCTCAAAAACTAACAAATTATACCACAAAAAGATATTTAAATATAACTTAAGCAACCTATACTACCTGATGTGCCTATATTTAATTATAATTATTACAATCCGGTCCTTTCCACATAATAATAACAAGCGGTCATAAATAATGGGATGGCCCCAGGTACTTTTACTGCAGTCATTAAGTTATATCCATTTTTCGTGAAACAATCTTTACATAACAAATCGCCTGCCTGTTAACATTGATAAGTAAACCCATGCGGTTTTCTTACTCTAAAAAACAACTAACTGCTTACTTAATCAATGGTAATAAAATAGATTTGGGAGTTTTGTTTGATGATAAATTATCATTTAATTTATACATCGAATCAATAGTAAAGTTATCATACAAAAACCTCGGATTTGTCTTTCGAAAATTAAATCTTTTACTTCTACTAAAACCTTAAAGATCCTTTTTAATAGTCTGGTTAGAACAAAGCTTGAATACGCAAGTATTATTTGGTCTCCTCTCAATGTCAAGTGCATTCACATGATTGAAAAAGTTCAAAAGAAGTTTATTCGCATTTCAGACATCTTATTAAAAAAACTCATGACATTAGCTATCCTAATAATCTTACATAATAGGGGAATCTTCAGCAGTACTGTTCATATCTATAAAATATTTAATAACTTAGTACTAGACAAGTATGGCTATAGAACTTTTAATTCTAAATCATTTAGAACAAATTATCAAAAAAAATGCCCTGTTAGATGTATGGTTATTAATTATAGGGACAATCAAAAACACTGTGACATATTTGGAGATTCAAAAACTATATTTGTAAGCAAACTTAAAAAGCGAAGAAGCGAAGCGAAGCTGAACTTATCATAGATTTTGTAGATTTCTAGAAATTTTCTTTAAAAATTTCGTTGTTTTAATGTTCGTGTTCGCTTAGTGTGTGTATTGTATATAAAAGATGTGTTAGTGTTAGTCTTAGGTTTATTATTAAATACTACCTTATAATTGGGTTAATGATAAATAAATAAAATAAATAAAAATTTAAACAAATTAAATTTTGTGGACCCTTGTGAATTTTTTTTTATTATAAATAAAATCTTACTTATCTCTCTTGTATAATAAAGTACTCATAATTATTAGCCATTTTCGACAAAATAAAAACAATAAGAACAACAACTAATTTGATATTATTTTAAAGAATAAATCTTATTTAAGCTGATAAGCATATTAATTTGCTTAAAAATTTTGTTGACGAATGGAAAGGTACTAATTTATTTACCCACTATTTCGTCTCGAATCTTTTTGCGTCGTGCAATTTAAAAATAATATGACTCAAAAGTAGGTACTTTTTCATATTTACAATGTTATCAAATTTTACAAGGTCTTCTTATTATTATCCAGAAAATATTTAAAATTTTAAAAATTCTGTTGCGTTAAATAACCAAAATTAAATGTGAGAACGCCTTATCAAATATTGTGTCGATATGATTTTTTTTTACCCAATTTGCCTTTTTAAGTTACGGGGAGTGGTTTCTATTCACTTTAGGGACCGACGCCAACGTAATCACAAAGTTCCTGGTTTCGAGTAGGGGCCATTGAGATTTCAAAATACTTGTTTCAAGAATAACACATCTACGCAAAAATAACTGACGTTATCTTGTTCTACATAAGGACTATTTTTTTTTTATATAGAATGAAGATAATAAGCACTCAAAAATATGCTTAATCATAGGAGTTAGTTTAGCTTTGAGTAAATCTTATCAATCAATAAGTTGTTTTTAGGCCATTAAAAGTAAGTACGTACCTACGTATACACGGTCCTGCATATGGATAACATAATAAGACAGTGCAGTGGCGTATTCTATGAGGGGAGACAGCATATTTGTGCCATATTTTCACTCTAGTCTTATTCACGTATATATAAACAGTATATTGCTAATACCATCAGCAATTATGTCCCCGCTATGGGCATCGAAGGGGGCGTGGTGAGTTTGCGCAGTTCGGAAATTTCCTTATGAAAGTAAACATTCGACAGGACGGGATTTCAACTTTTTTAATGTAAATTTCACGGGTTAGTTAGGAAAAATATTGCAATCAAAATTTCGATTAGTTCGATTTAAAACAGCATTCCATGCATACGATTTCTGATGATATTATGATCCGACGGTGCCCCGATTGGTGTAAACTTTTGGTGCCAAATTCCGTCCGAATATTTTCAACAATCGACATGATGAGCTTTATTTTAACTTTCATCTGACGTCGTATGTTTCTTAACCTCACTTTTTTCTAAACCAAAAATTAAGAATGAATGACGATATTGACTATTTTGGGAATTATTATCAGCTACCTATCAGGTTAGGTAGTGACCACATATATATTATATTGTATATGAGTGACACTCTCTTCTTTTTTTACAAGCTTTTTAGTGAAATTCGGTTTCGAAGATCGGATAATGTGATAAGCAAGATATTTTCGTATATATGTACATACCTGAAATACTTTATACCTGTAAGTAGGTAGGTAATGAAAGTTAATAAGCACTAATTTACCGACAACAATGTGAATGAACCACTTTTCATCTGTAATTTGAAAAAGCATCCAAAACCAACCGACGAATAACAACAAACAAATAATCTCGGGCCGGCTCTGACGCGATCGATAAAATTTCCACCTTACTGCCCAAACTCAATAGGCCCCCATAGCGGGGACACTTTTTGTATTTTGGAACGTTCGTATTGGCAATATACTGTTTATATATAGGTGGTCTTGTTTCGAACTTTACCTTATTCATTTAGTCTGACTTAGAACAAACCTACAATAATCTGTTACACTGTCTCTTCCCCTTACACTTAATAATTGTTCTTTCACTCTTTTCTTGTCACTCCTTGCACTGAGTCTGGTAACTTTTACAACTAAAATTTTCTTTCATCTTGTTTTTTTGATTTTTAAGATTATCCTAAAACTAGAATTGAAATTAAAAATGTTCTAACATGTTTTTTAATCTTTTAATTTTTAACAGTTTTTCTAAATTACATTATGTTAATTTATGAATATTTCATAAAACTTTTTTTCTGCTGCAAAAGGTAAGAAAAGCTCTTTCTTTTTTCGACAATGTCATAAGTTCTCTCATTTAAAAATTCTACTGAATATGAAGGTTTATGCCTTCGAAACATGTATGGAGGGTTTTTTAAATATTCTTATTAAACTAGTGGAGCAAATTCAACAATTCCTTTTTAATAATAAACAAGGAAATCCTGGCATGCCAACGGCAGGTGGCAACATCGCAATGCATTGCATGATTAACCTACATTACAGTCCTAAAGCAACCCAAAAAATATTTTTACAGATTTATACGATGGGATCGCGGACTGACTTATGAATATAAAATTTGGAGATCGCGTAGAAAAATGGGACGAAATGAAATAATCAATAAAATCAAAATACCAAATTATTGCCTATCGAATGTTAACAGAGAATTCCAAGTTGTTGTTATTTGATATCGACAGAAAACACAAGTAAGATCTATTTAAACATACGATTTTTTTAAATGTAGACCCAACTTAAAACAAGGTTACAAAAAAAACACAGACATGACTTCAATATCAAAGGAGCAGGGTTTGTTGAACTTTTGTTAGATGTGAAGGTTAAAAACTTAAAAAGTAATCCGATAAATAATTGCAAAAATCTTTTATTCCGCCTACATGATGGGTTCAAGTGTGGCACACAATTGTCAATTTTCCCAAATAATAAATATCGATAAATGTTAATTAATCTGTAGTTTATGAACGGAGGGGTGACCACGAGAATTTTGGCAAAATGGTTTTCATGAGGTAAAACTAATATTGTGAATTGGTTCAATCAAAATTTCTTTCTTTATTATTAATATTCTTGCAGCTAATATTTTAAGCTTCAAGTTGTTATACACTTTCACTGAAAAACGTTCTTGCAACCATTAAAAAACATCTATAAGTGTAAAAACTCAATATGTGTTTCATAAAAGTTATGTAACAGCGTTTAGGAAACATCAACACCTAAGTTATGCACAAAAAAACCATTTTGCTGTTATAAAACGTTTTATAATTTGCTGCTATAAAACGTTTTATAATTTGGTTGTATTGCTACGTAATTTCTAACTTTTATAATTAAACGAGATATCTACTTAAAATTTTGTGTTAATTTCAAATCATAATCTCAAATAATTAGTTTATTAATTTACAAAAAAAAAGAAACATAGTAATAATATTATTTCACAGAACACAATCTGATTTAGCCGATTTCTATTGATTTAAAATATCTAGTAGACATGTTAATGTATTGCGAACAAACAATATTAATTATTTGATTTGGTAATGGATACAAGTTTTTTCTGAAAACCATATACGTAGGTACATATGATGTGTGAGTAAGTGACTGTGCTTTTATTTGAATTATCTATACAGGGTGTTTCTTAATAACATGGTAATATTTAAGGAGGCTATTCTTGGGTCTATTTTCAGAAAAACTTTATATGGACATATGTCCTAAACGCCTTAACTTTTGATATACAGGGCGTTAAAGATTTTCATGTTTTCTTAATAATTTGTTAAGGTTAATGCCTTAAATACGTAATATTATGAGAAACAATAAAACTACGTTATATTTCTTTTCCACTATATTCTTAAAAATGACATGTTTCGCTATCACTGTAGCTTCTTCAGATTGAGAATGAATGAATATTTTTCTATATCTAACAAACTGTACAATCTTAAAATAGTATTACAAGTATATAGATTTTGTAGGGTGTAGGGGATATATTAGTAACAGTGGGATTTTCCAAATGGTCAGTAAAGTGATTATATAAATTATTTTATAGATTTATTTATACATGTAATAGCGGATTAGTGAAATAAATTTAAAAAAAAGAATTGTTAAGGTCTATTTGATCATTCAGTAAAACATCGGTATTTTTAAGTTTATTTATTTCCATGGATTCTAACAGATTAAGTTTTATGCCTTTTTATTTTCAGTATGTAAGATTTTAAAATTTGAATCAAAATTATGTTCTGGGGGTAAGTTAAAATTTTCAAATGGAACCCAGTATTTTTTATTGGCGTATCGTGTTCTCCGACCAAAAATAAACATCTTTTGACCGAAATTTTTTTTTATTCGAGCCCATCCTTCACCAATAATCACCATGGGAAAGACAAAATCAAAACCGTGCGAAAATCAAGTTTTATCCCGGAAATACTCTTTTACTCTGTCTTGTACTAAAAAATGCTCGTGATTATTGGTGAAGGATGGGCCCGAATAAAAAAAAATTTCGGACAAAATATGTTTACTTTTGGTCGGAGAAATGATACGTCAATAAAAAATATGGGGTTCCATTTGAAAATCTTAACTTACCCCCTCCCGCGCCCGGGGGTTGAGGGGGTGGGGGGTGGTTTAAATTGCAAACTATTCATCCTTCAAAACCAAACAACTTTTTCCGCTGCAATGCGATGCACCGGAGTTATTCCGGGGTACCGTCCTTTTTTCAACACCGTGTATAGAATCCGATCGTTCATTTGCAAAACATGTCAAATTAATGGAAAAGGTTTTCACAATAATTCATCTCACTCATCACACAGAAAAATTGTTTTGGAGACGTCCTGTAAATTATTTTTCAAAATTGTAAAATTTCTATTGTTTTGTGAAACTATTGTCAAAATTTCAGCTTTCTAGCTGTAACCTTTGAGAAGATATGATTTTCTTGTCACGTCCCGTCACGGCGTTAAAAAATCACAAGCTTATTTACAATTTTGTTTTGTATGATTAAACCCAAGCACTATAGGAAAAATCCTTTATGGCACTCCGGGAGTGGTGCGTGTGCGCAAAAAGTGATTCACGTTGGTTTTGAATCGTTGGATGTTTTATTCGTCGGGAAAAACGATTAAAGATAGATATATGATATTATACAGAAGTCTGTTTTAAATTGTAATTACAATCCAATAAGAGTAATCCATTTAAAATTCAGTAGTTGCTGCCACTTTCGGTATGATGCGACAATACTGCTTGATCCAAAATATTTTATAAACACGTCGAAACATATCTCCTATAAGCACAGCCAAATTTTAAAAACAAAACCTCATCTAGTTCTCGAGATACTTCTAATAGGCCACTTACTTGTATACTATATTCTACTTTTATTAAGAGATAACTTAAGAGACATAAAAATTACTACGCGTGGTAAACATTCGTTGGTTTTTACCAATATGGTATCAGACCATTTAAACAAGATCGCCGGAAATCGTTAATTCGATGTGTACTTCAATGACATTTTTTTTGCTGGTTAATACACTTGTGACGTGATCTCTTAGGTACGTGCCACGCAACTAGATAAAGATAACATTAAATAAATAGATAACAACAGTTTTTAATAATTTCGATCACATTGATGGAGGTAAGTGCTAAATTATTTCGTATTACTTAATTGGATGTAATTATATTTTTCATTAATAATCAATACTAAAATATATTGTAGATACACATAATTATAAAAAAGTATTTCTCGTAGCTTTAATATAATCAAGTAAATACTAAAATATATTTTAAATTTTACAACGAATATAAGTGAAAAGAATTTATTTATAACTCCAGCAGTTAAATATTCTAAAATGTATGGTAGGTACAGTATTGACCATTACTGTACTCAAAGATATTACAAATTACAGAAAAATGTACATTTCTAGCCTACGCAACGAATGCAAACAGTCTTTCCCACTTCTTTCGGTCATTATTGCAGCATAGCCAGATTGGCATATTTATCGCAAAGGTATCTTGCAAGATCCGAATTGAAAGTTTGTTAATTTGGCAATTACAACTTTAATCCGCAATTGCTCTTAAAATAAAGTTATTTCCTATAGGTGACAGGTTGGGAATACAACGTATAATTTTTACAAAAGATTTAGTAAATTTTACAAAATATTTTAGCAAATTTTATAAATGATTCATTAATTTTACTAAAGATTTTAGTAAATTTTACAAAAGATTTTAGTGAATTTTACAAAAACTTTTAGGTTAAACATTAGGTTAAACTTTTAATAATAAAAGTTATTCCATTCACACATAGAGCCAGAGTTAGTTTTATTATTTTTTTATAGTAAAAGTAAAGTTTTTCTTTTCGTGTGAACTAAGAATAACGACGTACCATTGTTATATGACTGGTGCGAGTGGATTGACATCATATGCTGCCTTCTGAATTTCGTGTTTTATGCTTCAGCGAAGCACGTGACACAACAAGGTGTTTAGACTAATAATCACATGACACCGACACATTAACTGTACACTTGTGAAAACAATATTAGAACGCAGCGCCCATGCTGGCTCACGGTGAGAAAAACCAGATAGGAGACGGAGCACGGCAATATAGTAAACTATTAACAAGAAAAGTGATTATGTGAGCCGAATCGGTTATAAAGAGCCATAGAATGAATCTTGAGGCAAAACGTATAATTTGCTAGAGTCTGAAACAAATTTGATTACATTGGCGATTGGCAGAAATGATTTTCCCACAATTAAAATTCTTAGGTTGCCAAATTCTAAATTAAAATCATTCTGCAAACCGCCATTATAATCCTCAGTCAATTTAAAATATATTTATCTTTCCATACAGTGATTCCACATTTGAAGATTTTTCTTCAATATGCAGAATTTTAGCCAATGAAAAAAAGAAGAAGAATTTTTCAATTTCATTTAATTTTTTTAAAATATATCCAATTTTCTAACGTCATTTTGTTGATAGAGAATAAGGTAAGAAACCTACAAAATAAAAATAAAATAAAAAGCAGGACTTAATTAAATAACCCCAACAAATCCGAACAAAAATTGAGGACCTTTTATCTTTTATCGAAAATGTAATTTCTTCTGCGAACCTTTATTTACAAAAGTGACAAAGCGATTTTCTAAAATGGGCTCTAACTGCTAACTTATCTGTAACTGTTGATATTTCCTCATCATCTTTCTTAAAGTTTTTCACATGTCCAGAAGGATGATGTCGTTTTAAAGGTATTATTAAAAGTTTTCTACTACTACCTCGTATTTTTCTCCTATCTACGTACTTCAAAAAATCTCCATACTTTACTTATTTGTGTGAAGATTGTATTAAAAAGCCGTCTTGAGGCCGATGCTCGGCACAGGCAAAGAATCGGATCAGCAAAATAGTTATCATTGAATCTAATGGATTTTGGGGGGTAAATTCACACTAAAAGACGCCGCAAAATCTATAAGATTCAATTATAACATATTTTGCCGAGCACAGCAGTCCTAAACTAATAATAACTAATTATACGGACACGCCAAACCACACCGAAATGAGTATCACATCAGAGAATATTACTTAGGGACTTCCCCGTTCTGGTTTTTAATGAAATAAAACATCTAGCGCCATAAACGCGAACTGTACTGACAAGCATGTTGGATGGAGAGAACTCAATCCGGTGGCCGGAATTCCGCCGGTTCGGTCCGGTCATAGGTCGAATTTTACTGCTCCTAGTTTAATATATTTTATACCAATTCAGCAAACAGTTTTAATAAATACATTTATATTCAATGAAATCATCAAATCTGTATACTTAACTTGATGAAAATCGATAAAAATAATCTGGCAACACTGTTTCCATATTTATCTTCATTCCCAAATTGACGAGGATGATAAATTGCTGCTAACAATTTTTTTATATGTGATGCAATATAGAAAAGAGAATGAAATTATCTGTTGCATTTTTGCTTTCTGCTGACGATAGTGTGAGTATAGCCACGAGAAATTTATCGCTTGCGGTATCTCAAAAATAACGAGCAAATCATATTTGCAAGATTGTCGCGTTTAACGAACTAAGGAAATACTCCATGTATGGGTTCGCCTTAATATTATTCTCATATCTTATTACCAGAGCTATCAAGGATTAAATTCAATTTTTTTCACAATTTTTCGATCGCGATAGCATTTATTGTATTTTTTTATGACTAGTGCGTTAAAATACAGATATACGTAGTTATGTATAATATTAGATCGTGAGTATGGGACATAGAACAACTGGAGATACAAACATCAAACTAGACCAGGGGTCGGCAACCTTTTGAGACGGAAGAGCCAAAAGTTATAATTTACACAATTTCTCAGTTTTTAAAGAGCCACTAAAGGCCGCAATTTGATATCGAAAGAGACACAACTTGACATCGAAAGAGCGGCATGCGGTTAGCGAGCCGTAGGTTGCTGACCCCTGGTCACAGCCAAAGCACTGGTGAAGACGCCAAATTGTCTTGCGTCGAAAACGAATTAAAACCTACATAGAAACATCCGACGACGGCGTCATTCGAGAGCTTTCGACTGACTGACGACAGTAACGACGCGTGTCACGGGGGAGGGGTGCGGTGAAAAGCGAGTACAAGTGGCTGAGAGATAGAATCGGTGCCTAATCCTCGTTAATCGATTCAGAACGAATTTTTAATGTTCTTTTTCGATAAAATAAATAATATTTGCGTATGGAACTAAAGAGCAGCAGCTTCGCATCCAAAGAGCCGCATGTGGCTCACGAGCCGCAGGTTGCCGTCTTCTGAACTAGACTGATTAAGTCAAATATGTTTTTTCCAAATGTTTCTCGTTCTAGAAATACAGGGTGTTGAAAGTGAAAGTTTATTCACGGAAATAAGCCATAATTTGAGAACAGTTCACTGCATTGAATGGAAAGTTGGCGGTATGATGTTTTTATGAGTAAGAAATATGATTTTGTAGAATTTTTTTTTAAAAGAGCGAGAGGGTATGATAAATCTATGATTTTGTTTCTCACCTGTTATTAAGTATTTTTAATCCAAGATTCTCATATTTTTTATTCTTATTTATTATTTTAAATTTATTATTTTTTATTTTAATATTTATTTTTTAATTGTAATATTTCTTATTTATTATTTTAATATTTATTATTTTTTATTTTAATATTTATTATTTTTTATTCTAATATTTATTATTTATTATTTCTAAACTAAGAAGGTATATTTGCTCGATCTTAAATCTTTAACCGTTTTCAAAATATTTCCATTTTTACTTTGATTCTTGATGCATTGTGATGTTTAAAATATCTCTAAAACGGTTAGAGATATTAAAATCTAGCGAAGCGTATCTTTTTAGTTCATTATCCTTCTTTGAGAATCTTGGATTAAAAATACTTAACAACAGGTAGGAAAAAAATTTAATCCCAATGTATGAACTAACGCCCTCTAATGTGAAGCTTAAAAATGTCTACAAATTCACATTTCTTACTCGTAAATACATCATACCGCCACCTTTCAATCCGATACATCGAACCGTTTTCAAATTATGGCTTATTTTCGAAAATTAATTTTCATTTTGAACACCCTGTATTTCTAGAACGAGAAACATTTCGAAAAACTTATATGATTCAATCAGTCTAGTTTGATGTTTAGTATCTCCAGTTGCTCTATGGTTCATAAGTTATGGGTCACCCTGTATATAGTAGCTGGTCTGATTTCCTAGTGACTTTATGACACTGTCTCTATCCTGTATTTATCACGATCTTCTTATATATTACGTATCTTATGCTGAGAACTAAAGAAGATATTTATTTCAAATATTGATACTCGCTATAAAAGATGCCAATGTTTTTAAAGAAGATATTTTGACGTATCTAACTTTCGGTTATACCGGAAGTTAGTCTTAACATTGTTGTATATTTTCGCCTTTTTTGATTCTATGCCAAACGTCAAGTAACTTTTGTTAAAAATTTCCTATACACATCTCCAACCGTTTGATAATAGTATATTAAGATACATACATTTATTATTTCATAAGACATTATCTTAGAGCACGCGTTTAAATTAGAAAACGACCCGCGAAGCGGTGCTCTAATTGCCTTGTGAACCGTGTATTTTATAATACTTTTTCTATTTGGGTCTTTAAAGTCTGAAACACTTTAAAAAATATAGTAGATTTCTCCATTTGAATTAATATTTTCTTTTTGGGTTGGCAATACTTTTACAATTTAATAAAATGTTACAAGTATCAAATATGATATGATAGAAACAATTGAACACAACAAAGCTTCTTCCCATCCGTCATAATTAAAAATAAATATACCTATTATTAAAGTTAATAAAAATGAGTCAGGAAGAAAGTTGTACTCCGTCAGAAATTGCAGAAAATAATCTAGAAAAACTTTTAAAAATAATATGCAAAACTTTGAGTTATGGTGCGAGCAGAACAACTTTATTGAATAAAACTTTAGAAATAGAGCATAAACTGGAAGATATTCTTATTATTTTTAGGTTATGTTGTGTTATAGTTGTGACTAGAAATTAGTTGACGGACACCATCAGTATGTTATATATTTCCGAGTATAGGTATTTCGAATAAATATCTAGTAAAAATGATCTATTTGCAAGGTTAAAGGTTAGTATTTTAAAGTTTTCTATGAAAAAATTCTGTCGAATCCATAATGCCTATAGAAAACTAATTTGAACTAAATGGAAGTAGGCCTAAAATTCGAACCCTACTTGTTGCCAACATGAGAAAAATTAAATTTCAGTTTCATAAAGTGGCAAGTTATTCAATTTTTTGCATTTTATAAAAAACGTGTTAAAGGTCATTTGACCTTCCTTGGTAACTACTAATGCAGTTAAAGATTTAAAAGAATTGAGAAAATTTAGAAAAGTTATGAGCCGTTTTATTTTATAAGAATACTAGACATTTTTTATACAGGATATTTTAAAAATTATACCTTTTTGGTATATAATACATACATACATACAAACATAAATCACTTTTTTAAAAATGGAACATCCTGTATTAAAATTTATCATTACGTGTAGAATTCATTGATTATCTAATTGCTCAGTTCATACATGTTTCTACCTTGAGAAGTTCTTAAGTTATTAAAAAATTGACTTATGAGGGTTAATTTGAAAATACCAGAAAAGTACGAAACGGAACAAAAATTATTTCGAGTTTAACATAGAATCGAAAAATGTGAAAATATGTAGGGCATTCGATTTAATATAACAACTAACTAACTTCAGTTATAACCGGAAGTGACAGATACGTCAAAATATCTTCATTAAAAGATCAGTATCTTTTGTAGAGAGTACCAATATTTGTTTTAGTTCCCGAGATCTTTTAATAGGCCACTTACCGTCAATGACCCTGTATATTATATATTTACAAATACCTTCATGTTTTCGCATTTACATAATGTAAACCCAACGTTACAACAAACCCATTAATAACTTTAGTTTACTACATTTGCAGCCCACAGTTAATAGTTGGTTATGCACATACCAATGCAAACTAATCGGTTATGTCAAATTAAGAGGATTAAAAGTATATAAATCAGTTGGCACGAAACTTTATACTGCATTTAATTAAATGCAAGTGGTGTTAATATATAGACATATTTGATTTATGTTTAGTGGATTAAAATGTTCGAACATAATTTATTTAATTTTAAAAAAATTTATTATCTAGCTTTAATATAGAATAATATGTACTTTAAATGTTTATGATCTTGTGTATAAGAACACAGAAGTACAGGTCGACAAGTGGATCTGTGTCTTCGACGTATCGGTAAGGGGGAAGCAATATCGTTTAAAACATGGTCTAGTCATGGGCGTGCTATTATTATTTTAAATAATGTAATAAGAAATAGTAAATTTTTCAGTAATTGCATGTTATGTTTGAAGTCTATCAAAGTTTAATAAATACTTTTTATAAGCTGAAAATTGTTCAACATGGAAGAAAAAAGCTACATGATTAATTTTGGTCGTATTAATGTCTCTTTATAGCTTTCGCTTAAGTGGCAATTTAAATATATTGATTTATGATTCCTCTTCACATACCCTATAAACATTTGCAATCACTTCAGGGGTCTAACTGAGAAGGTTGTTACCAGGAGTATACTCCTCATTCATTATCTCAAAGTTCAAAATATTAAAATAATACCCTAAAACACAACATAATGGTCATTTATTTACAAAACACAATGCAATAACTATTGCCCGTTCTATGACTACGCAACTGGGTGTTTACATCCATCAAAAATCGGACATCACCGAACAAGTCCGACGGTCCATCGGGTGTCTCACGAGACGCAGGCCCTGTCAACTGTCTGGGATATAACATAACCTATCAAGTTAGCTCCAGCTACCTGTAACCATTGACAACACACGATATTGCCATATTTTTAGATTAAAATTACTTTAATCGAAAACATATATTATTTTGCATTTAAATATCAAAATAAATAGAAGAAAAGAATTAATTATATTCAAACTCTAATAGAATATTGATGTCTTTTATGCCTTTTACAAGTTATTTTAAATGCGTAAATGTAATTTTAGGGTTTTCTCGGTAAGAGATTATTAAATTAAAATCTAATATATGTGACAACATTGTTAACCCCAGAATTTTTTTTGCCCGCATTCCTTTCCTACAGATAAGCTTGTCCACCTGTATACTTGCTTGGAAGGTATAAATCATTTCCAGCATTTGTACATGCCTCATACAATGAACAATAAACAAATATGTAATGCTAAATAGCTATACTCCGGGAACAAACCCGAACAAATACAGTTAGATACAAATTCAGATTGAGAGGTATAAGAAAAGAACAATTTTTAAAATATCCTGTATAAAAAATGTCAATGTATTGTTATGAAATAAAAAAACTCACACCTTTCCTAAATTTTCTCAAATTTCTTCATCTCTAACTGCATTAGTTACAAAGTAAGGTCCACTTACTTTTGATATGTTTTTTATAAGAAATTCGTTTTGATGAATCTCACCTCAGAAACGGTTGGAGATGGGTATATGAAACTGTTAACAAAAGTTACTTGCATCTGTACACAGAAATACCAAAATATACAGGCATTCTGTTCAAAATAACAATGTTATGCCTAACTTCCGGCATAACCGGAAGCGATTGATACGTTAAAATATCCTCATTAAAAATATCGGCATCTTTTATAGCGAGTACCAATATTTCAAACAAATATCTTTCTTAGTTCCCGAGATATTCTAATAGGCCACTCACCGTGAATTACCGTGTATGGGTAGTATAAATTCAAAAAATGTAAATAACAGGCATTAGATAAATCACAAAAAAAGTACTAGAACCATCCGTAGCCTGGAGATTAGCTGTTTAGAATATGCAGTATATACCTATAATTATTTAACAATAAGAGACCAAGTATATTCCTTAAGACATATACTTATATAAAGTGAAAGTCTTAAGGAAGATTTAATAATAAATAATATTGGACATAGCTTCATCTTTTTCCAAAAAAGTAACAGGAAACTTTTGAGATTTTTAATGATTATCTACATTGAAGCCAATAAACTACTATAGGCCGTGAACATTTTCAAGAAAAAGAATCTGACGGAATGGATGTAAAGCCAAGAATATAATCTTATTGGGAACCGGATTGCAAACGAGTTAAATATTTTATTCTCAGACAGGCGGCACGTTCAAAGATGATAGAAAGTTTTAGCAAAAATACGTTACCGGTATATTTTACATTAGTTGAGAAAAAAGTAACTTTTAAATCGTGGAAGCCCTGGAAAATGATAACTAATGAAATAGTAACGACCAAGAGAATTGACAATACATCTACGAAACATCCTGTTCATTCTAATGAATTAATAGAGTGCGAAATATGAGATAAAAAGACACAAAATGATGTATCCGTATTAATGCATCGAAATTGGAAATATGATGAGCTATGCCCAACGGCACCACAGGTAACCATTTGTAACTAACAGAAACAAAATTGTTTTTAGCTTGTCAGCTAGCCTAGTTGATCAAGATATGCCAGTACTCGAATTGTGACAAGGAGATATTATAAAAGGTCGGAACATATTATTATGATTGAAGTTCTTATTCATATTCTTTGCATATTGAAGTGATCAAAAGGTTTTTGTGGTTTTCGTCATAGGTTATTCCATGACATAGTTAGATATTTTTAGATTTTAGATGACTCAGATAAAAAAAAACCCATAAGAATACTGATTTTAATAGCTAATGATGTGAATGTTGGGCTTGGTGCCGTTGAAGTCTAATGCTTCGTGATATGATTAGCTTTATTAATTTTGGTGACTTTCTCTGTTGTTCTAGTTATATTGGTGTGGAATAGGTCCAAAATGTATTTTCCCAGTGCCCAAGTAATATGATTTACCAATAAGACCTATCCTATTGGCATACCTTTGAATGATCTATGCAGCTGCTTAATACATCTGTATGTTTGTGAATGTGGATGAAGGTAGGGTTATCGAGAACAAATTTCAGCTCGTTGGACCCAACTCTGCTCAGAAGTAATCTAAATCTGTAAGGTTCTATTCCAATTGTGAGAGTCATATGATATCTTCAATGGGTAAGATTGATGATTATCTTCATTATCTTTGTTGATATGGGTTTTCACGGCTCCTTTAATATTGAAATATGGTGTTCATTGACTTCTCAGTCGAAGAGGTTAATGATTCAACTTTTAATTTTAATAACTTCCTTACTAGACGATACAACACATCCTCTTTTTAGCCACGGTAAGATTGATTCTTTTCATGATTAATTCTGTTTCCGTATTCGCATACCAATCTAATACAGGTGCAAGAATATCACTACAGTATTTCTATTGAGTATGTCTGATCATCTGAATGACATTTTTCTAAGGCCACCTGCAGAAGATAATGTTGAACAAACATGTATATTGTATGTGATTTTACTATTTACTGATTATGTTTTTAAAATTTGCCATTGTTGACTTTCATAAAAACACTCGAGATGTTGAAATTCTGAAAAAATCTTTGTTCAAACAAAATTATTATTGTGGTAATCTTTAATGTCGCTATTATATTTACTTAGTCATCTATTGTGATTAACTAGTATGGTTACGTAGTTCTTTAAATACTAAGGGTATTTTTGGAATTCGTTTTTTGTATAGTCATGCTAACATGCTGTTATAACTATCTATTATTAACTAACTGTAGTCGATTAAATATTTATCAAAATACTTAAATTTTATTTTGATTTCGATAAATACACGAAAGAAAATTTATTTTGTATTTCATTTTTGTTCTTCTCCTAATATAGCTTGAATCATATACCCTGCAAGGGAAGAATGTGGGGTTCCAGATCAATCTCCTGTATAGTACTGATGTCGATTTGCGTGAGTTGTTTTATCACCTGCATAGCATCAGGGCATCAAAATTCAAGTGCTGATGATATTTCTGCTGTAAAATAGTTGTCCATCTTTGCAGGACTTTTTTCCACACTCTAGAAAAATAGGGTGTACAAAATGGAAGTTTTTCTTATCCCTAAAGATGGAGAGCTTGTACCCACACAGTGTGGAGTGGCCAAGTTTTAAATGTTAACTTTAGAAATATAGTTAGAAAATTATATTTTTACCTTCCAGAAGGTCGAATTTTATAACATCTGCAGGGTACCCTCCTAGGTACATCTTCTAATCGCGCCCACGATTATAGAAGTAGATACATGAAATCAATATCCATGTAGGCGTTAATAACCTGTTGTAGCGTAACTTTTAATTGAGATAAACTTAAGTGCGTTAATGATTTGTGAATTGTAGGAAGATGTTAGGTCGATAAAGAAAATATGTGAATTTAATTTAATTCCCTTAATTTGGCATTAATCAAGTACCAGGTAGATTACAATAAAATACGGATTATTATTTTAAGTGAATGAACGTACTTTGGACATGATCATATTAACAAAGAACAATTTTGGTCCTTAATGTAATCCAATTCCTCAAATTCCTTCAGTTCTACCCACCCTCCTCCTGCTATATATTGACGACCTAGTGGAAACCAAAAATCCCATATATAGCTTTACTGACTATAGCACAGTTGTCTCATCCTAGACCTTAAATAGTCAAACATCGACTGCCTACTCATCACAGCTTCGCAGACAGCATGAAGTATCACGCCTCAACAAAGAACTGGAAGAAATTTTGTCTTGGGGTGACAGTAATCAGGTAGAATTAAACGCTAAGAAAATCCAAGCAGCAGTCTTCTCTAAAAAGGTTAACATTGCAGAACCGGATATAGTCATGGCAGGACACGCAATATTACTGGCTTCATCTATTAATTTGCTGAACATCAATCTGGGAGGAAATATGTCTTGGCATAACCACGTTGTGGCAATCGCCAAGGTAGCTTCGCAGAAACTTGGTGTATTCTTCCGGAACAAAAAGTTGTACACATCTCAACAACTTTTGGCACTATACAGAGCCCAGATTCGACCATGACTAGAGTACTGCTCTCATGTCTGGAGCTCTGCACCCCAGCATACTCTTGGGCTACTGGATTCCATCGAAAGGAGAGCCATTCGTCTGATCGGAGATCACGACGTGACAAAGAACCTCGACAGCCTAGAACATCGAAGGCAGTTTGGTGATTTGACACTCTTTTACAGATATTTCCATGGAAAAAGATCGACTGACCTTGCCCGCTTAATTCCACCTAGAGTGACGAGTAGCAGCAATACACGACGAATCACTGCCGCCCATCCGTATGTGGTTCAGCTTATTACTTCTCGAACTTCATTATTTACGAATCTGGAGGACGTCATCCTTATGGAACGACTTCCCTGAGGTCCTGTTTCCCAACGAATATAACCTTCAACGTGATTCTCTTTATTCATACAGGAATCTCTTTATTCATGCACGATCATAAAAAAAATTGTGTTTCGTAATTTTTATAACATGTAGGTAATATGCAAGACAAATATGTTCAGTATTAAATTCAACCTCTTTATACGCTTCTAACAAGAAGCACTGATGATGGAATTTGGTTAAACCAAATAAATTTTGAGTGTCATGCAAGAATATGTTTTATTTATGGGTACGAATATTTTGCCTGTTAATTAAGTATTAGTTAGCTAAGATTTATCTGCTTCTCTATTTTTGGGTCGAGATAATATATGTTTTTTGTTATACAGTATGTAGTACGGTAAATAAACTCGAATAAATCCAAAATAAGATAATAAAGTGACTTCTGATCCATTCTGTATAAAACCGATCACGACAAATGCAAGAAATGCAAAAACCCAATTAATTCAATTCCTCCATTCACATAAGTGGAATGCTAAGTGTTTATCAAAAGCAACAAGTATAGTAATTTGTTAAGTTTGGCTCTTTCATTCTCGATATATCGAAGAGTAAATACCATTATCTTTTGTGACTTTTGTGTCTGGAGACAAGACAGGTTTCCACTGTTCTTCAAACAAAGCAGTCCAGTGTTTATATTGATTCTTCCTTTTCTCACGACAAAACGAATGCACAACAAACACAATAAGTGTAATAATTATTCGATTGTGAACGTATTTCTACTTGCATATTTGTGTTTGATTTTCTCGTTATATCTTGTTGATGGGTGAAGGAAATTTGAACAATATATTTTTTTTATTTTAATGCGGTTTAAATGATTTAATTCGAAAGGAAGAAAGTCCTTCATTAGCGCCCATGGATAGTTTGAATCGAAGGGAGGAAATGGTGCTTTATGTAGAATGCATATGATTTTTTTACGACCTTTCACAGCGTTTTCAGAAAATATTTTGTATTTTCGTGTATAATTTTTAACTCATCTACTAAATGCTAGTCCTCTATCATTGCCAGCTCCGTTAAAACTGTCATGATCTCACTGCCGATCGACCCATCAAGTTGTATTTAGTTTTATAAATGGACTCGTCCCTAAATAACCTTCAGATTGCACCTCTTAACATTGGTGTCACGTCAAGGCCAGTAAAGTAGAAGCTTATATTTTAATTATTCAGTTTTTGTGATTTAATAAGTAATTCAGTCGCCAAGGAAACAATACTATAGTAAAATTATTATAGTAAAAAATTTATTGTAAAATTTACAAAAAAAATAGTATTAATTACATTTTTTATTAGTAGTCCCTACCAAAATAATATTCTAAAGAATTTCTAAAAAAGTAATTAGAATTTCTAATAAATTTAGTAAAAATAAGTGAATACTAAAATATATAGTAAATTTTAACAAAAACTATAGAAAAGTTATTATAATAAAGACTTTGTTGTACGATTTCCTATAAAATATTGTATTAATTACCATTTTCATTATTAATCCGTACCAAAATAATATTGTAAACATAATTTACAAAAAACTATAGTTAGGATTCCAACTACATTTAGCAAAATCTCAAATATATTGTTAATTTTACAACGAATTTAAGTGAAAATAATTTATTTTTAACTGCCGTAGGTATTTTTTTAAATGTAAGGTACATTTTACTGATGACTATTATTGTACTTTAAGTATTTCTTATTGTAAAAATGACCAAGTTTAAATAAAATGTTCTACAACAATGAAAAGCTGAAATCAGGATTCGGATTAATGAGAACTTGTAATTACCACGGAGAACGATTGAGGTGGTAAGAGAAAGCATTATATCAATCAAAGAAGTCAAGCGATGCTGGGCACGGTTAGTACTGGTGATCGCTTGGGAAAACGGCATGCCGCAAAATTTTTACAAAATATTTTAGTAAATTTTACAAAAGATTTTACTAAATTTAACAAAAATATGCCTGGTTTACTAAGTACATAAATATTTTGGTAATTTTTAGTAAAAAATTTGTTGGTGGTGGCAGTTTTAATAATGCGTATTTATAGTGTTCGATACCACGAACTTTATTTCAACAGAACAAACAAAATTATGTTAAGTTATTATTTGTTGTTATTTTCATTGTTATAGTGGAAATAATTATTGTTGAAGTAAGAATTATTCAAAATTGTTACAAAAATGTTGAGTTAGTTCGAACTTACAAAAAAAAAACGAATAAAATAGGCAACATTGCTGACAAGTGAAGGCTCTCGCTGTTTATAAGTAGTTTATTCACAAATTTTCACCGGTTATATTAGGTGATTTTTTTTTTTCGTTTATTAACTTAAAATGGTTATTTTTTTGCGATTTGTTTGCAGGATTTACAGGTTTGAATGCAATAAGGCTATTCTATAACACACTATATCAGATATTTTTATTTAACTTAAAAGATTAATATTTTTTAATGATAAACGATATAGATATATTTTTATCAATATTATAAGTTATAAAATGTCTTAAATCTACTTCAAAGGTAGGTAAGTATTATTAAAATTTTAAGTGCAAAACGTAAGATGTTTTGATATTTTGTTTAAGTAAGATTATTTAAATTTAATATATCAACACGGCTTATTTTTATATTTAAAACAAAATACGAATATTATTTTGAAAAATACAGGATAGCGTTACTAAGAAAAATTGTTTGCAATTAAAAGTTGCAATGCAGCGATTACGATTAATCGCTGATTATTGGATTTATATACCTAATCGTCAATATCAATAGATACGATTCTTTATTACAACATATATTTATAGAACTTTATGAATTTTTAACATGTTCTTTTTATATTCTAGATCGATTTATAAATCCCTAGCCATTGACAACCTAGTATTTTGCGATTTCTAAAAATATAAGGTTTTTGAGTTGTGTCACTTTTGAAGAATTATATTATATATAATATACAGGATGTTACAAATTCGGCCTTCACCATTAGGATCTCGGGAACGGTAAGAGATACGAAGTCGGTTTTGGGGCAAAGTTGCGTAATTATGGGCCCAATAATATGCAGCAAAAAAAAATACAGGGGTTTTTAAAATATTTGGAAAAATCTAAAATTTTGCGCTTAGGTTTTTATTTTTTCATGACTTTGTTCGAAGAGATGTCCAAAAATAAATTTCACTTTCTCATTGCTATTGCACAAGATGGCATTATCAGATTTTTCTTGCGACTCGTCTTTGGGTCACCAGCATCAACTTAATTTTTTTAAATACGGGCCTGAATCTTTTTGTTTAAATTATGAGAGACGACCGAAATCTACGTTCAGTGACTGGGTTTTCGACGTTTTGTTCCTTAAATTAATCATCTTCATGAAAATACCCCTAGTATGTTCCTATAATTTACTTTTTTTTTTAAATTCGGTATAATTCGAACAAACCTGAACAAACTCAATCTCTCTTTTAAAACTCTTAAGAGAATGCTGGCTTTACGAGTCAAATTTTATTTGTATTAATTAAATAAATTACTTGTACAGGGTGTCCCATTTTCGAGGGTCTCTCCGTAACTGTTAGTGCTATCAAAAAAGTAATGTAGCTGTCATGTACTCTTTTTGGGTCAAACTTAAAATGATAAAATCAAAATTTGAAAATTTTCGCTCGCTTAAGATATACGGGAAAAAAATCAAAAATTGACAATTTCCAAATTACCCTATATTTTCTTAGTTAAAAGAGATACAGAATAATGTTTTATACAAAAGTTTCTGCCGTATTTAGAATAAGTATACACGACCAGGTAAAAAGTTATCGAACCTAACTCCATTTTTTTAAATGGAGCACCCTGCATATTTTAATCCAAGAAGATTGCATTTTAAATTCTATTTTCAAATGTATAACATACCAAGGTTGATATTGGTTTTCTAGGCGATTTATTTAAACTTTTGTAAATAGAGTAAAATAGTGTCTTTTTTAGATTAAAATATACAGGGTGTTCCATTTAAAAAAAATGAGGTTAGGTCTGATAACATTTTTACCTGACCCCATATACTTATTCTGATTATTGAACAATCAATATAAAGAAACTTCTGTATAAACATTTTTCTGTATCTGTTTTAACTACGAAAATATATTTTTTTAATTTAGAAATTGTCAATTTGTTGATTTTCCTCCGTATTTAAACGAGCGAGAATTTTCGAATTTTGTTTTTACCATTTTAAGTTTGACCCAAAAAGGGCACATACATTACTTTTTTGATAGCACTAACAATAACGGAGATACCCTATAAAAGTGTCGAAAATATACACTGAAGTTATGGGATAGTATAATGGCTAAATTGGATTTCAACAAGTCTGTATGTAAATCATCCTCTTAAGCATAAGAATATTCACTCATTTTAGGATACGTTCGGATAATATAATAAATAAAGGTACAAGTTTTTCAACAATCGAGTTCCCGCTGCACCTCTTAAACGATTTCGATCGTGGTTCTCGAATTTCTCACGATATCATTTCAGACCTGAACCATTAGTATGGCTTCTTTCCTGTTGCGTGGAACCGAGATCTTCACGGTTTTACTTTGCATTTTCATAATATAATAATCAAAGGAGCCTGTTTAAGGGTCGAGGCTAAATTGAGAAAGTTACTGTAAAAAATGGCATTATATTAGTCCCGTCAGCAACTATAGTAGACATAACAAAATAGATTGTTTAGACGCTAATAACTTAGGTACATTGCTTACTTCCGATCCTTTTAGTTAACTGAACAAAATCTTTTTTAAACTTATGTGGATTTTTGTAATGCCGGTTGAAAAATGCGTTTCTGACAAAGAAGCACCGAAGATGACCGCAAGGTCGAAAGCGCTTGACTAATCAATAAGTAAAATTTGCACTTAAATATATAAAAGTAGGTTGAATTTGCTTAAGAAGTGCATACACAGTCACACCAAAATTTTTATTTGTGAACAACTACAGTGTAATAGTACGAAATAAAAATAAACAGTGCAGTGTGCAGTGCAAACACACACATACAGGGTGTTTCAAAAAACATGTACCTTCGCTCGTGTGGCAATTCTTTACCTAAAAAGAAGGCAAATGGTTCTGGTTCTAATCAACATGGGACCGCAGACGCTCCATTTGAAAGATACAGGGTGCCGAAACGGCGGTAGTAATTTTAGTAAAATGTGGGTTATGAACGTACCTACAATAGCACATAGCTTAGCAATAAAAATATGAGAACAGGTTTACCAGGGGCGTGCCTACGATCAGGCGCTCTAATAGTTTTCAACAAGAAATCGGTACGACACTGACTTTTTTACATTTTGATAGCACAATTTGTTAAAATTTTAAGTGACAAAAAAAATTTAATATTTATTTGAAATCAGCTTCGTTTACAAGATAAATGCAATTTTATTTGGTACTGTATGCGTAACACGATTTTAGAAGTTAGGTATTTATCCCTATGGAAAGACAACTACCGTACTTCGAGAGAGTAGAGTAAGGGCTTACAACTCGAATTGTGTACTACCAAGAGCGGATCCAGAACCTCGGTTCGGGGGGGAGGGGGGGGGGGGGGGTGTCAGAATATGCTAAATTTTATTTTCTAATCAAGCGGATCGCAAATGATCAAATTTCAATTCGAAGATTTATTGTCATTTACACCCATAGGTTCGCTTATCCTGTGACACACTGTATAAAACTTAACAGCTGGTAGATGATGCGATCATTTTTAAAGTATGAGTCCTCTGAAAATATTTTGAGATTAAAAAATTACTTGACACCATCATCATATTTTATGAACTATAATAATAATTACGTGGCATTCTTGTAGGAGAGATATCGAACTTACTGATTTATCCTGCTATAAGAATTTGAAATTTCCTCCCTGGATTTCTTTTATTCAGTATATGGCCATTTAAAAAATTAATTGAAGTGTTATTATTATTATTAGTATGTATTAATGTATTATGCGCATGCGAAATTTCTTATGCTGTTGTGATTTCAATAAATAAAAATAAATACAAAGTTTGGAGGTTTCTCAAAAAGACAACTTAAATATATTCTTACAAAAAAAAAAATATTTTGTTGTAAAATGGTTTAGTATTTTTATACAAACATAGGGACGAATGCAAAATTTAAAGTTATTCGAATCTACTATTACATTCGCTGGGAATGCGTGATATTCATCTAGATCACATTTATTTGATTTAGAACCTAAATAATTATTTTATGACAATGTTTAACTGCCAGAATGATGTCTAAGATTTATTGGTTAGTTTAAGATAAATTTATCTGTTTTTTTTTTTAAATAATAATATTGCCAGATTTACCATACTATAAATTTAAACCAGTAGAAGAACAACATAAACGATAGATAAGTTTAGTGTTGGGAATAACCGATGATTTTAATAATCGAGTAGGTACTTGAAACTCGAGCGATTTCAGTAATCGAGCGAATCGCTCGAGCGATTTCACTCGAAATTCATAGTCATCAAGCGATGACTTTTACAGGTATTATTGCTAGGGTTGCCAAGTGGCCGGGATATTCCTGCAATTTTTCACGGGTCCTGTATTACTGTGTATATAAACCGGAATTTTATTAGCCATAAATAAGTATTCATTGTAGGTTTTTTCACAGAAATTCAGATAATATAAAGAAATAATCCACATTTTTATATATTTACTTAAAATATAGAATTAGCTACATCACTGATTTACCTAAAAAAACATAACCTCATTATTCTTACTTACCGACTAAATATTAATCCGATGTTAGAGTAGTCGAATTTCTTACACACCACGCACTGACGAACCTTTGTAGATAGTTAAGAAATAGCTCTAAATAGTTTTAGCTCGAAAAAACACAAAAAATAATCCAAAAACATAATAGACCACAAACAATCACAATAGCAGAAGCGATAAACCGATAACAACACTGCCGACGAAAATGGAGCGAACGAGCGCTCGAATGATTTCACTCGAAAGTCATAATCATCAAGCGATGACTTTTACATGTATTATTGTTAGGGTTGCCACGTGGCCGGGACATTCCCGCAATTATTCACGGGTTCTGGATGTATAATCCCGGAATTTATTACGTTTTTATTTTATTTTACTTTTTTTGCCAAATTATAAAATCTGCCAGAAATCCTGGAGATCATCCTCAATTCCCGATGAAAACAAAATTTGTCCCCGAAAAGTCTGAAGACAATCTCACAAACATAATTATAGAGCGCCTTCGCTTGAATTTATAACTCGAACCGTTTTCAATAATCGAGCGATGTTGGTTATCTCAATAATCGAGCGGTTTTTCGCTCGAGCGATCCCAACACTGAATAAATCCATTGTATACCGGTGGAGCATCTATAAACTTTCGGATTAATTACGAACTTTGCTGTTCTCTGTTAATTATCGAGTATTTCTGTAGAGCTACGTTTGTCATAGTGTTCGTTTAATTTATTTTTGTTGAGTTTGTTTCCTGTTCAGTCCTTGTTTTAAATATTTATTAAGAAAAACTTCGTGTATGAGTAGTTTGGTGCACGATATATACAGGGTCTAAATTTGAGAACTTCACAAACTTAATATGACGCTTCCAGTAAATAAAATTAAAAATCGGAAATACACGTCAATTTAATTATGAGGGGGGGGCGCTTTTAAAGAATATTCACAGCCATCGTGATTTAATCCCGTGGAAGGGACCTTTGAAATCTTAAATGGGAAGGTAAGTCAATCATTACCAGGGAATTAAACCACGAAGGGTGCAAATAGAATTTAAAAGCATCCCCCTTCACAATTGAATTGATGTGTCTTTCCGATTGTTAATATTATTTAATGGACACGTCTTATCCTTGGGATGTTTTAAGCGGCGACATTTTGATTGTGTAATTTTTGTGGCGACGTTTTTGCTGCGACGATTTATCCTGATACCCACAGTACATAAAAACCCAAATTTCAAAAACAAAGGGCCTTTTAGAGGTCGCGGTAAGGATACAAGGACAATAGGATACTTTTTATCCGACTTGCGTATACTTTCTTAAAAATCTATTTAAGACATAAAAAGTCTATGCTTGTCAGATGATATTAATATCAAATACTAATATGGAAAATTATTGTTTCCAGACCACCCGATGATCCTTATACTATAAGGGCGTATTTTTGTCTACAACTCTACACACTAGCACTATAAATACTATTTCAGATTGAATGGTACTACCAAGAAAAGGAAACCCTCTCCATTGATAGGATGCAGTACTACTTAGTAGTCCCACACAATCTGAACAGACGTTATTTGTTCAGATTGTGTGGGACTACTAAGAGATGGTGCTGCGCGCTGTAATTTGTCGACTACCGTCGATAGTAAGGCGTTAAGTTAAAGTCCTTTCTGATGATGGGTATGTACACCTACCCTGTACTGACGAGAACAAATAAGTTCGAAACCGGTCTACAGGTGATTGCATCCTATCAATGGAGAGGGCTTCCTTTTCTTGGTAGTACCATTCAAGCTGAAATAGTATTTTAAAGTGCTACTGTGTAGACAAAAATACGCCCTTATTGTATAAGGATCGTCGGCTGGTCTGGAAACAATAATTTTCCATATTGGTATTTTATACATTCTTATGTACTATGTGTCTATTTAGTTCTGTCAAGACTATACTTGATAGGTTTCTACATAGAATGCTACAAATAGTTATGGTCATAAATAGCATGTGAATAGTTTTATAAATTATTATTTAATTATTTTTTCGTAAAGTAAAAACTTAGATAACAGATAATGATGCATTTAAAATTTTATGGCCTCTAAAATAACATTTTTATTGACAAACCCGCAAAATTGATTTTTTAAATTTCCTTCTAAGAAAAAAATAATATTATCTGATATTTATTCTCTTCATTTTATGACGCCAAATGTCAATTGTAATTACCATAAGCATTTGTTTATTTTCAATTAGCTATACGATACAGAAAAACAAAGTAATAAACTTTAGACATGAAACATAACCGCCAACACTGTTTACGATTCTAAATAAATAGTACAGTGTTGCTACAGAAAAGTGACATAAATTTAAAAAAAAAGAATCTAAATGCAAGAAGTCAATGCCGCGCCGCGCCCGCTGCGAATAAAATGGGTTCTACACAAAAACATTTAATTAATAAATAGACAGAATTGTTTTTATTCTGTCAGAATCATACAAAGATTTAAACAGTAATCAGTGATGCCAAGTCTGTACTGAGAGTACTAAATCTACCGCCTGCGTTTGAAACCGAAAAGTATAAGATTATCCCAACATCAAATTGCAATATTTTAAGGAAACCACAGTGGCAACGCTGTATGCTCATTTGTACCTGCTAGTGTAAAAATGACCCTGATGTTTAATATCTTCATTCATTTTCGTCGGCAGTGTTGTTATCGGCTTATCGCTTCTGCTATTATGATTGTTTGCGGTCTGTTGTGTTTTTGAATTAATTGTTAGTGTCTATTTATAGCTATTTCTTAGCTATTTAAAATGGTTCGTCAGTGCGTGGTGTGTAAGAAACTCTACTATTCTAACATCGGATTAATATTTCGTCGTTAAGTGAGAATAATGAGGTTATGTATTTTTAGGTAAATCAGTGATGTAGCTAATTCTATATTTTAAGTAAATATTGCAAAAATATGGATTATTCTTTATATTATCTGAATTTCTGTAAAAAATACCTACAACGATTACTTATTTATGACTAATAAAAAAAAAAACCGAAATTATCTAAACGGGTAACTTATTACAGCGTTGCCATTTTTTAAAGCCATCTTCTTCTAACTTATTTGAAACTGTAGAACTGTGCATGATTGTAAATAAATGGTGTATTATTTATTTTGTCTCTCCTTTTTTATTATATGTTTATGGCCCTACATATAATCTGTCTGTCTGATTACAAGGATTTCGGGTATGCCGTGAGATGCCTGCCTTTGTTGCGACTCACACACATTAAATTAGGTTTAGAAATACTATATCTAGATACATATATTTTATTTGTAAATTATATTCATTGTAATGATACCTATGCCATAAGAGGTTTAGATAAAATAAATTGACATGTTAATCAAGGGGTAGTGGCGTATTATGCAGGTCGACAAGTGGATCTGTATCTCCTACGTATTGGTAAGGGGAAAGCAATATCGTATAAAACAGAGTCTAGTCATGGGCGTGCTATTATTATTTTAAACAATAAAAATAGGAATTCTTCAGTAATTGCATTTTATGTTGGAAGGTAACTATTTTTATCAAGGTTTAAAAAATTACTTTTTACAAGATGTAAATTTTTCAAGATGGAAAAAACAGCTACATGATTAATTATATTTTCAATTTTTGGTCGTGTCGTATTAATGTCCCTTTCTAGCTCGCTTAAGTGGCAATTTAAATATATTGATTTGTGATTCCTCTTCACCTACCCTATAAACATTTACAATCACTGCACGGATCTGACTGTGTGGGCTTTTACCAGGAGTATACTCATTCAATATCACAAAGTTGAAAACTCTATCACTACGTAACTGGGTGGGTAAATCCATAAAATATCGGACATTCCCGAATAAGCCCGATGGCCCATCGGGTGTCTCACGAGACGCATGCGCTATCAACAATAAAATTAGCGCTCGCTACCTGTAACCATGTAAAAGAAGGTTTAATAATATTGAAACAATAATAGAATATTAGTTTCCTATATACCTATTACAATTTATTTTTGATGCGTATATGTAAATTTAAGTTTTTCTCGGTAAGACATCATTAAATTAAAATTTAATATAAGTGAAAACATTGTTAACCCCAGAATTTTTTTGTCCTCATTCCTTTCGTAGCTACAGATAAACTTCTCGATCTCGATCTGTATGCAATGTTTTCAAATGGCAACCTATACTGTTTTTCCATTTATTTTTATTGATAAATTAGTAAATTACAAAAATACCCTATACGCGTGTGGACACTGCCTGTTGGCTAACATATTCTCGTTGCTTATGGGTGTGTGCCTTCAATCGATCACTAATTGTAGACCTTTACACTCCCAAACGTACGATGACATAAATGTTGCAGTACGAGCACTCTACCACACCTAAATCAATCACCAGTGGGACTCTGATCAATAGAGTTTTTAGATTCGATTCGCGTCAATGCGTTTCGAAAAATGTAATTAGATATCTCTATATTGCTACTTCCATAAATCGCATTTGACATCGGAATTATCGTTTGGAAAACATCGCCATTTTTTCAGAAATAATCAGGTATTTCAGGTTTAACGACGATTTTGACGTGCAAAAAGAATTAATAATTATCTCATGATTTTGTTGTCCATTTCTTTAAAGCGATACGAAGAGGAGCAACCCATAGTATAGGATATTTGCAATTCTCACTTGGACGGGGGCAATAAGAACAAATAGATTGCATGAAATTCATTTTAAAACGAGGCTATTTTGCAAGATAGGTATAAACTATATAACTATAAAGGTGCATTTACACATGCATGGATTTAGTGGCGCCAGTGGTCGCGCCAGTTCTATTTGCACGCCAGTAAATGTTTACACTTTGTTGAAAAAACAAAAATAAGTGGCACGCCAGCTTCATTTTTAAAGTGTTCTTCACAGTGCGCACTATGTCGAGTGAACTTTCCGAAACCTGTAAAATAGTCGCTGAACTTAGTGGAAAAAAGATAAAAGAAATACAGAAAAAGAAACGACTATATAAACTACAATCAACAAAAATTAGAAGCGCAACCTGCGCAACCTAAACGAAACTCAAAACTGGCGAGCGGTCGTCGACGTGCAAGCACTTGTTTACACTTGCAAATTTTGATTTTCTGTACGAATTTGTCACCACTGGCGATAGTGATTTCAGAAGGATGCAGACTTTTTTGGTCTATGCATGCAAAAATAAATTTTTATGCAAGTCGATGTTTACACTTGCTAATTTTATTTACTGTCGCGGCAGTTTTTATTGACGCCACTAAAACCATGCATGTGTAAATGCACCTTAACTGAGTTAATATGGGTTCCCCCTGCCTAAAAACGGACTCAAATCATTTTTGATGTCACCTAAACGTAAAATAAACTTCGTCTACATTTCCTAGCCGTAAAAATAGAATGTAAATAAATAACTTTATGCCAGGGGTCATAAACAGTTATTAACGTTATATTCCTAATAATGTTTATAAACAAATATTATGTAATCGAAATCGCGAGAGCGGAAAATAATTGCAGACACAATAACGGATAGATTAAAAATTGTTTAAACGCCATTTTAAAAATTATGAATACATAGGGAATAATTTATGAAAACTGGAACCATATTTTATTCGTGTCTATTAAAGATCGGCCGATGCGTTTTTTACCGATATAATATCGGTATCGGCACCACATTCTTAAAATATATGTAACTATTCCATATACAGGGTGTCCCACCCGGAAATCACCTCGATCTATACAAGGTGTTTTTTAATTGAGTTCCGATAGTTAAGGTTGTGAAACCTTGATTTTTAAAAAAAAAAGTTAATATTAACATATGTTCTAAAGCTCTTCTTTTGAGCTACAGAATGTTAAAATTTAAACCATAACTTTTTTCTATTCAACTATTCAATATCAACTGAGTACGTCACAGAAAAACTACAAAAGAAACGTTTTATTTCTATTTGATAATGGTGTGTACAAAATTTCATAAAAATATCTAAGAGTGATCATAATTAGGATAAAAAGTTATTGTTTAAATTTGAACATTCTGTAAAAAGGGCATAATTTGTGCTATTATTTGATTCAATTAGATCTGGTAACCTCGTAACTATACTGTCATAATAAGTTCATTTGTGTAATGGCATTAGATAAAAAGTAGGTCACAGAATTAAGTTAACTTTGGTCCTCAGACATTAATTTAAAAAAAATATATTCTGAATTTCTGGTCTCGAAAGGATCCAATACAGCCGGCAATCTTTCTGCAATTGTAATACATTTGAAGGAATTCAATGCATGCGCTTTAAGGGGCCAGCTTGTTGATTTTTGCAATATTCTTGCAACTTGCAAGACATGCCAAAAAAATAGGTCTGCTGGATTTTTGTTATAGTGTCTGCTGCAAGTCTGGTGGAAAACATATTATGATGATATTTACATTACCAACCGAAAATAAAGGTTATTGAATATTAACTTTAAAATACGCCTCGTGTGTTTATTGTGATCGTTTATTCGTGTTTATTTATTGAATTATTCAGTTTTTAGTCTCATGCCAAAAATTTACTTGAAGCGATAAAATTGCATAAGTACTGCCCACTATAATGCGACTTTAAAAAATGAGGTATCTACAGGGTGTCAGCTAATTAATGGTACATGGAAAAACCACAGACTCCTTACGCAATAATATTAGGATTTAATTATACTTACCTATATGCGAAAGTTGATATTAACTGAGATACACGATGTTAAAGTTAAAACTTCATTTTGGGTTTTCTCTAATAACTTTGAGAGGAATCAACGTTTTGTACAAAATTTGGAAATTATGTTTTTTTTAGGACGAGAAATTGATTTTTTTTTTGAAATTTTAATGTACATACGGCTGTCTGCGGCATTATTTGCACATTTATTAGGTCATTACTTTTTTGTACCTCAGTGTATTTAAGTTTTTAATGAAAATAATACTTTTCTCATATTTATTACGTAAAAAAGGTATACTAAGTTCAGGTCGCCCAGAGTTGCCGTTTCGGAGATATTTGCATTTAAATTGTTTAGTGCACTCTGCCCAATTACTATTAATTTGCAAACAAATTTTTTTCCTTAAAGTAACCTATGAGAAAACAAATTTAGAGATGCAGTTGCTATGGAACAGAAAATGTTTAATTTTTGAGTTTATCGTAAGTTTCTGTTTTCATTGATGTTGGTTTCTTTCGACATAATATTTTCTAGGGTTAAAGTTATTTTAATTCAAGTAAGTTAAAGAATAATCCAATTGTTGTATTTATTATTCCCAATTACCATTACTAGAACATTAATTATCATGTAAAAGTTAATTGGTAAGAAGTAACAAAATATTATTTGCTTGCCTGAGCTAACGCGCTAACAATTTAAGTGCAAATATCTCCGAAACGGTAACTCTGGGCGACCTGAACTTATACCTTTTTTACGTAATAAATATGAGAAAAGTATTATTTTTACTAAAAACCTAAATAAACTGAGGCACAAAAAAGTTATGACCTTATGCATGTTCGAAAAATGCCGCAGACGGCGCCCCTACATTGTACATTAAAATTTCACAAAGAAATCAATTTCTCGTCCTAAAAAAAAATAATTGCCAAATTTTGTAAAAAAAACGTTAGTTTCTCTCAAAGTTATTAGAGAAAAATAAAAATGAAGTTTAAATTTTAACACCATGTATCTCAGTTAATATCAACTTTCGGATATAGGTAAGTATAATTAAATCCTAATATTTTTATGTAAGGAATCTGTGGTTTTTCCATGTATCATCAATTAGCGGACACCCTGTATAACTAAGGTTCCTTAACTGAAATGGTTTCTTGACTTATACTCACTAATTAATTATTTTGAAAATAGTTTTACATTTAAGTCGTTATATTATGAGAAATTAGAAAATAATTGATTTAAAGAAGCAAAATTTAGAATTAAAAATGAAGTATTGTAGAAAGTTTATTGGCATAAATCTAAAAAAACTTTTTAAAATTTTAGCGAGAATATTCTTGCATAAGGCACATTAGAAACAAATGTATCGAGTTTCTGAATATTGTTCACAGAATTCCATAATTATCAATATTATTTATCCTGAAATCCTGGAAGATCTACACGTCAAAAGTTAAAAAAATACGGAAAGTACATAATAGTTTTCTTGGTTCTACAGGAAATTTGGCATACGCTGATTACCGATTTAAAATAAGTTGGTCATACATAATATATTTAACAAATCTGCAACAATGAAAGCTGCTTATTAAAACGTTTTTTAAAATATCCTATGGTTGTTCGATCTATTTTTTCATTAAACTACGGTAAAATTAATATTTGCAACTTTCTCTGTAACACAACTTTTATGATTATTCTCTCAAAAAGTCAAAAATATAAATAAATTTATAATATTGATAAAAAAATATTTTAAATTCATAAAATATTACACTTTCAATATAAAATTGAACATAAAGAAAATAATTACTGAAATATAGTTCCGTTGAATCTATAAATTTCACAAAAGACTATTAATGTAGATGAGAAAACAATGTGTTGGTCATATACTATATTACGCAGATCTGCAATGTAGAAAATGTGTTGAATGTTGGTCACTTATAAGTTTTCAAGAAAAATAGTAAATAAAATTATAGACCTAGCCACTAGCTCACTCAAAACTACCCAATTCATTAATTATTATTTGGATTTTTTTTTTGTATAAAAAGTAGAAACAAGAAAATCGACTCTACTTCCAAAATAAAACTAGTACCTTCATTATAAAACAAATCGGAATTCTAAAAATTTTAAAAAAATATTTTGGAATGCATAATAATAATATTTATATGAACTATTGAGCTATATAGATGTTATTTCTTTAATGATTTGTTATTTTACTCTCCAGAAAATAACACTTTCAAAGAACTTTACATAAATAAACACATTCATGGCAACGAAAAAATAACTTTAATAAAAATTACTTAAATTGCGAACAAATCTTAAAAAACAATCAATTGGCACACGTTCATTCCATCATATTACAGTTTACAAGAACAATCTAAAATAATTATTTATCTTATTAGCATAAAGATTCATGGAGTAGGAATTTCTAATTCATTTGCACTGAATAAAAATACCAGACAATTTTTTTCGTACCTAATAAATAAGTAGAAAATAACTAATTACTTGTACTTATATATATAGACATTAAATACAGGCAATTAATACTGAAATGTCATTTTTATTATGTTTTAAACAGAATTAAAAATCGAAAATTTATAACTATATACTTCTTTGATGACAGTAAAACAATAAATTATATCTGTTGATTAATAAAAAATTGATGATATTTGAAATTTTTTAATAAAAGTCTACTACACATTTTTATGCATAATATAATAATTTCGTTTATTGTCAAAGGAATAACTATATAAATGCAATGATGTTTTATAATATAACAGGTAAGAGTTCTCAATCGCCTTGAAACTGTGATCACAGTGCTTTTATATTGAACGACAAAAAATATATTCATATATGTAATTAACATGGTTACATGAAATTTATTATTTAATAATTTTTAAACGGTTTGCATGATGAATGCCCTTGATGCAAAATTCGTTGAAATACAATAATTTAATATTATGACTCAATTTTGTGGCCGGAATTTCTTTCCACTTATTAAATATAAATTTTATTATTATTCAATAAAATATTGAGTGTTCTATAAATTAAATTGAGATTTTCATGTTACATTTTTAAATTGATTTCTCAGTTGCCAGTAAAGATGGGATGGAAGAACAATTTTAAAATACTATTTGAATATTAAAAATTATTGGAAAAAAAAACTATTCCATTATATGCCTTTAGGGACAACCAATAGCATACCCGAAGGAACCCAATAGTTATAAACTAATATTTTCCTTATAGAAGGAACAGAATAATTATTGTCGTTATTTTATAATTTATTTTTTGAATATTGAAAAAAACTGCGAATGTTTATAATCCTACAAAAATGATAAATAAAATATTCATATTAAAAAAAAGGGACTACTTTATAGAGTACTTACGCCTGTCATGAGCCTGTCGGCTCCAGTCCCTTCTTCGTCCTTAAAGGTAATGTCCCTGTTATAATTCGGCTCCAGATCCCGAAATCGGGAGTCGTTACGATCAACGCGTCCCTCGGTGCCTCCACTAGCTGTCAAAGTATGTTCTGGTACATTGGGTACGTGTTGTTTAAACACCAATGGGGTAAGTTTCCTGGGTCCCCTTCGGCGGTCCGTTCCGCGCCCTGGGCCGCAGCCTAGCGCGCCTAGGGCTAGCGCCAGGGTAACCGCGGCCACCGCGCACCACCTCATTGCCTCACCTGGCCAGCCGCATCACTACATCACCCTAGTACCCGGTCTCGCTGCTACCTAGTTCTAGCTTAGCATCGTCACTCGATTATCTGCCGGTTATTGATTTATTTTAGATACGATACAACACCTCGCAGGTTTATATACTAAATCTCATCACTTGCGGGCCGCGGATGTGTGTGTAATCAATCGTTATTCGGCGCGCACTTTGACACTTTGGTATTTAGCTAGGTGCAGGAAAGTACTTAGTTGCACTTGACGTAAGGTGAGGCGAAGACTGGCACCCCACTCGGCCCGCTTGGCCATCTTCAAAGCCTGCGCGCCCATTGGCCAGCGGGCGGGACTCAGGTGAGGCAGATGGTACCTGCGGCTCGCAAATCAACGGTTCTCGAAGGGTTCTTTGGCTTGCGAAATACGCCGATGGTACCTCGGTGACTGGAACCGGTCGCTAGGGCCGTGATGACGTCACGGATTCGCTGTAGTGCACCACTTGATCTTCTAATTCTAGCGGGCTCATTGTTCTTCCATGGAATTTCGTTGATCGTTTTCTGTATTTCTATAAATAAAGAGTTCCGATTGTAGTGTGCAAGAAACAGTTCTTGATGCATTTTTTTTTTAACAAAGTAAGCATTTCATTTATAAGAATAACATTGGTTTTACTAGTACCAATGAATTAAATCAGTTATGTTTAACATAACGAGTTGGGGCCCAAATTAATTCATAGAAGAAAGAAGTTTTAAATAAATTGTTTTCGATCAATAATAATAAGAAGGAAAGTAAAACTCACAGTCTGCTCCACTAATTTAATAAAACAGTCAATTGTTTCAACTGGACATTTTCCGAAATTCGAAGGCGACTACATTCATCATCATCATCATCAGTTTAAGTTTATTAAAACCCAAACCAAGTTGGGACGCCGGACGCCTTTGGCGTCAAGAATAATAATAGTAAATAAAACATTTCTTGTTACGACCATATATATGTACATTTTTAATGACGCCGCCTTCGCGTTGCTATTCGTGAAATAGAGGAATCTATAGTACATATTCTATTATGTGATCGAATTCAAATACAAACAAAAATTCTTTCTTAATATTTTATATTATTTTTTGCTAACGGATATAACGAAGCCGATGGCGGAACTAATTGTACCGATGCCGGCCTAGCGGTGTCGGACTCGAAACAAGCAGATAATATTTAAAATAAATAATTTAAGAGAGAATTTTTATTTCCGTGGGAATTCGATCAATATCAACTATAACATTAGATAATTTATCCTTCCTGCTCTTTGTATAGTACATTCTTTATTCAGCCATAGTTCCATAAAAATATTTTTTCCTGCGTCGCGTCGCGGTATAAGAGAAAGTTACGCATATTCCTACGCCCTTATATTGCTGATTGGTATCGTTATTTGATGAATAAAACTTAATACATACATCAAAATACCAAATGCTACTTTACTAGTGCCTTTCTCTCTATAGAGTTATTGCCACCAATTAGTCCGGCTTATGTTCTCCTTTTTTGGGGAACTCCGTCCGGCTATCTCTAGCACCCGGTTCAACCGATCAACCATATAAATTTACCATGCCTAGTCATGATTAGTATAGTAGATCACCGACCTATATCTAAGGATAGCCAAACTCTGAAAGCAAAAGTGCCAAATTTATGGCCTTGCGCATGTAAACAAAGCTGATCGTCAGATGTCATGCGCAATTGCGACTATTGACCTTAAACGGCGAACAGGCCCGTTACCAGAATTTCAGACTGATCACGACCTAAAGTTTTTTTTAGTTTTTTGGTGATTTAATAAGGACTTGAGAAGGAAATTAACAAGAACTGACATTGGCAACGTTGTGAAATCATTGAGAATCATCTTTACATATGTAAAAAAAGTGGTCGTCATAGTTATCGCGCCTCGTCCGTTCTTTTTATTTTTTGACTCAGAGTGATGTTTTTGAAGAGATGAAAATAGTAACTGACATTTTTCGTGCGGTGAATAGATTTGGTTTGAGAAAAATCGAAATTTGTTTACAGCGGAGAATTCAACTTATCAAGACGCGTCCGTTTTACTTGTCGGATGTTATTTTTCGTTATTCGTGATGGGAAAAAAATGAGAACGGACATTTTCATCGACACGCAACCGCAGTGTTGGATCTTAGGTATGTAATTTTTTTAACGCTGTTCGAGTTATCGCGCCTCGTCCGTTTTCAAGCAGAAATCGTGTATTGTGTGGCTCGAAAAATGGGGGGAAAATATGAACTGACACAGCACGTGTATCAATAATAATGTAATATGGGGACATAGCTGATGCTGAGTTGTTATAGGCAACCAAGCCATTCAGCAACACGTCCAATGCACGCGCCGTGTACCGCGATCATGAATTACTATATACAGATACGAGATCCGACTCCGCTGCCCTCCCTGTAGCTGCGCAACACGGAAAATGTCCGTTCGACTCGATCTACTATTTTTTAGAGTGTTATCAACAATTAAAATAAAAATTGACCCGGGCGCTCTAACTTTTTATAGTACCCCTTTTCTTTACATCTTTTATTTAAACTATGGAATTTTTGCAACACTCAAAACGTCCGTTGTCGATGAATTCACGTTTTTTTAAAATATTTTTAATTTATGGTCTCATCAAGAACGGACAAGGTGTAGTAACAAAAAGACGATCTGCTTTCTTACCGACTGAAATCACTCTGACGGGTAAGCGCAGCGTTGCCAAACTTTTTCGCTCGAGTAAAACTTTCTTATTTTTTATTAATCTAGCGATTAGTCATTGACTAGATGAAGGCGTGATAACAGGGCATTTTGGTAACGGGCTGCCATACTATTATGGCCATCACTGAAAAGATAATTTATTATTTTTGTGTTTTCGTTTAATATAAATTGTCTTTTAAATGTACTTGATCAAATAATTAGAGTTTTTGCGTCTCAAATATAATGGCGGTAGAACAAGTAGTAATCAAGTCAAATTTAACGCTAAAAAAAACAGGCAGCAGTTTTCTACAAAAAGGTTAACATTACAGAACCGTAAATAGACATGGCCGGACACGCAATCCCACTGACTTCATCTATTAATTTGCTGGGCGTCAATCTGGGAGGAATTATGTCTTGGCATAACCACGTTGTGGCAATCGCCAAGATAGCTTCTCAGAAGCTTGGGTTACTCTTCCGAACCAGAAGGATGTATACACCTCAACAGCTTTTGACACTATACAAAGCCCAGATTCGACCATCACTAGAATACTGCTCTCATGTCTGGAGCTCTGCACCCAAACATACTCTTCGGCTACTGGATTCCATCGAAAGGAGGGCTATTCGTCTGATCGGAGACCACGAGCTGACGAAGAACCTCGACAGCCTAGAACATCGAAGACAGGTTGGGGATTAGACTCTCTTTTACAGATATTTTCATGGAAAGTGCTCGGCTGACCTTGTCCTCTTAATTCCGCCCAGATCGACGAATAGCAGAAATACACGACGAACCACTGCCGCCCATCCATATGTGGTTACGCTTAGTACTCCTCGAACTTCATTATTTAAGAATTCTTTTATCTGGAGGACTACATCCTTGTGGAACGACCTTCCCGAGGTCGTTTTTCCCAACGAATATAACCTCCAACGATTCAAAATCAACGTGAATCGCTTTTTGCGCACACGCACCACTGCCAGAGTGTCCTAAAGGATTTTTCCTATAGTGCTTGTGTTTGATCATAAAAAAAAAATATCTATTCCTCACTTCCCTTCCGTTTGTTACTATGAGTTTTGAACATGTATTTATAATAAAGTTATTACGTTTTATTGTATATTATAATATAAATTTTATTACATAATAATAGCATGCCATTAAAATAATTTTACAAGTTTTTTTTCGGTTGGCAGTAGTAAATTTATTAATAGTTTTAAATCGCAAGATAAACGAAATAATTTTTATCGGTAATAATTAATTTTTTAGGGCAGCGACAAGAATTGAATGAATTTTTTTTTATCTTCAAGGATAAATTGGTCATAAAGTTTATTTAGTAAAAATGATTTCTCGATCTGTCAATTAAATATTTATTATATATTTTCTGGAATTATTAAGAATGAAATATTTTTTAACTGGTGACGTTATATAAAAATTCTAATTCACTTTGTTGGAAAGTTATAATAATAATATAGTGAAACCTCTCCTAACGGACACCTCTAATAAGCGGACATCTCTATTAAGCAGACATTTTCATAGTCCGGAACTAGGTATATGAAATTCCATGAAAATCAACCGCTCTTGGGCGGACTCTTCTTTGGGTGGTCCCGGACAGGCTGTTTTCATACAAAGAGTGCGAAAACAATCCTTTAAACGGACAAAAAAAAATTTAAAGTATTTGGGAGACGAATAAGTACGGTGCAAAAGTCTCTGAAGACAGACCGGCAACCAACAGCGTATGCGTGGCAGTGCAAAAGGACTTTGCCGAATGAAAGTATGTGTGATTCCCCGACAGCAGTCCGCCATGTGAGTTGTAAGGTTAAAGTCGTAAACAATGGCACAAAAATGTCGCGTTTTGAGTCTGAAAGAGAATATTGATGTTGTGGAAGTTTGTAATTTGATAACAATGATTTGGGCTTGAGTTCATTAACATTGATAGCAATGTGCTATTAGAAGGTGATAGTGACCACATTCCTACCGATTATGTAGTCCAAACTGAAACCACATCGCTATCTGACGACTCTGATGACTCTACAGCAATGGAATTGTTATCAGACTTGGAATTACATTTTCTAGATTGCAAGTATAAAACCCAAACACGTCAAATTACGTTATTAGATTTTTTTAGTACTACATTCTAACTAAAACTAGTGTATTTTTGTTATGTTATGTTTATTTTTACATATACATAATAATAATTTTATATTTACATATTACCTAATAATAAATTTCCCATGAGCGGACACCTCTATTAGGCGGACACATTTAGATGGTCCCGTACGTGTCCGCCTAAGAGAGGTCTCAGTGTATCTCTCTCAGGGGCTAAACCAAGAAGCTTGCAAATATTCTTCAAAAGCGCTTCACAATGAATTTGACGTGTCTTTCTTATTTTTAATATTACTTACTGGAACAAATCATGTTTCGTGTCAGTCTTTGCCGAATCTCTATCAATTAAATTCAATCAAATAACACCATATCATTTCTCGTCAATCATATTTACAGCATAACCGTCAAATCAAAAGCAACTTGTCGACTAATTATGAGCAATAATTCTTTCAATTAAATTATCTTTGATTTTCTTAGTTTACTTTATTGTATTTGATATGAGAGTAAACGCAAAATAGTATATTAAGATACAAGTTTCATAAGACATTATCTTAAAGCACGCGCTTAATTTAGAAAACGACCCGCAAAGCGGAAGTACAAGTGCTATAATTGTCTTATGAATCGTGTATGTTATAATACTTTTTCTATTTGGGTCTTTAAAGTCTGAAAAATAAAAAAAAATATAGCACATTTTTTCCGTTTCAATTAATTTTTTTTTTGGGTTGGAAATACTTTTACAATTTAATAAAATGTTACAAGTATCAAATATGCCATGATAGAAACAATAGAACACAACAAAGCTTCTTCCCATCTGTCATACTTAAAAATATATATATTATTAAAGTTAATAAAACTGAGTCAGGAAGAAAGTTGTACTCCGTCAGAAATATAAGAAATTGCAGAAATAATCTAGAAAAACTTTTACAATGAATATGCAAAACTTTGAGTTATGGTGCAAGCAAAGTTCAAAATATTGGACAAAATAATAAATAATACTATTGAATAAAATATTGTGTCGACACAGAATCTGACAGGAAGAACAATTAATGCCCAGGAAATGTGTACAGTAACTATAAATATGTATATGTATATAAAGTAATATACACAGTGTGTAGAAAGTCCCGGAACAGTCAATTATTTCAAAAATGGTGCACAATATAAAAAAACTTTCTGTATAAAAGTTGTTGGTCTTAAAGAAATTTATTAAACTTAGATCCCTGTAATTATACAGGGTTGCCCAAAAAGTCGTGGTAACCGAAACTTCATTTTTTTTAAATGGATTGACCCTTTTTTGATCACATTTTCTGATTCCTCTAAACATTCTAAACAACAATTATAGAACATGTCATATGGCTAAACCTATTAGTTTTAGAAATAATTTGAGTTGAAGGACATAAATGCGATAGGTACGATATTACCTTTTGCATTGTTTCGAGTCGGCTCAAATGAAAACTCGTGTAAAATGAACCTCACTCAAGTTGTGTCAAAATTTTAATAACAACTAAATTATTAAATACAAGCAGTAAAATTAACAATAACTTGAAAAGAACAAAAATAAAATTAAGTGTAAGTCGTTATTTAATTAAATGCTGAAAATGTCCTCCTCCCACAGTTTGACAATGGGCTAGGTTATAATAAAATTTGTCGATGACGTTTTGTAACATTTCTTGGTTAATAGATGCACATTCTTCAATAATTCTTCCTCTTAATTCATTCAGATCTGCAGGTATTGTCACAAATACTTTATTTTTTAGGTGTCCCCAAAGAAAATAATCAAGGGGCGTTAAGTCTGGCGACCTAGCAGGCCATTCTATGGGGCCTCTTCGTCCTATCCAGCGGTTAGGAAAAGTGTTGTTTAAATAATTTCTAACAGCTAGCCCAAAATGAGGAGGAGCTCCATCCTGCTGAAACCACGTATTGCGTAATAGTGGTCCTACTTCATTGTTTATTGCTGGCACAATTTCATTTTGCAGCATGTGGAGATACATTTCGGCATTCAAATTCCCCTCTATAAAGAAAGGCCCCACTAATCTGTTGCCAATAATTCCAGCCCACACATTTACTTCCTGGGGGTGTTGAGTATGTGTTTCTCTCATCCAATGTGGATTCTGATCAGCCCAGTAACGACAATTATGGCGATTGAGAGACCCGTTCAACATGAATGTTGCCTCATCCGTAAAAACTATTTGATTAAAAAAATTGTTATTTTCTTCATGTTTTTGCATCATTACTTCGCAAAATTCCAATCTACGATCAAAATCGTCTTCTGATAATTCCTGGACAAGAGTTATTTTATAGGGATGAAAATTACTGGTTTTTAAAATATTGTCAATTGATTTAAAACAAACATCAACTTGGGTAGCAGCTTTTCTGAGTGACAAATGTGGATTCTGAACAAAATGAAGTAATGTCTCTAATTTTTTTTTATCACTACTTGCCGACTTTGGTCTTCCGGAACGAAGTTTATCTCTGCAACAACCGGTTACCTCGAACCTTTGAACTGTTCTCACAACTGTAGATTTTGATATAGGCTCTCGGTTTGGAAAAGTTGTATTAAATAATTCCTTTGTCTCGATAACTGATCTTTGTCGGTCTCCAAAACCTCTTATTATTAGTAAAGTTATACGTTCCCTTTCGCTGAGCGACATTTTGAGAATTTACTTTGACAGTGACGCAAAAAAATTCTAGTACCAGCTTATAAAAATGCAAAAGATAATATCGTACCTATCGCATTTATGTCCTTCAACTCAAATTATTTCTAAAACTAATAGGTTTACCCATATGACATGTTCTATAATTGTTGTTTAGAATGTTTAGAGGAATCAGAAAATGTGATCAAAAAAGGGTCATTCCATTTAAAAAAATGAAGTTTCGGTTACCACGACTTTTTGGGCAACCCTGTATAATTACAGGGATCTAAGTTTAATAAATTTCTTTAAGACCAACAACTTTTATACAGAAAGTTTTTTTATATTGTGCACCATTTTTGAAATAATTGACTGTTCCGGGACTTTTTACACACTGTGTATATAATACTATATTGAATTAAAAATAAAAATAGTACGTTATTGAATAAAACTTTAGAAATTGAGCATAAACGGGAAGATTTTTTTATTATTTTTAGGTTATGTTGTTTTATGGTTGTGACTAGAAATTAGTTGACGGACACCGTCAACATGTTATATATTTCCGAGTATAGGTATTTCAGATAAATATCTAGTAAAAATTATATATTTGCAAGGTTAAAGGTTAGTATTTTAAAATTTTTTGTCAATAATGCCTAGAAAACTAATTTCAACGAGATCAAGGTAAGCCTAAAATTCGAACCAAACTTGCTGCCAACATAAAAAAAACAAAATTTCAGTTTCAAAAGTGGCAGGGTATTCAATTTTTTTGCATTTCATAATGTAGCCATTATGAAACCCAAATAGAAAAATGCTTTTATTTTCCTGCGATAAGATGCAGCTATCCATAAGATAAACTTTAAAAAATAAAAATACTATCCAATTATTTAAATTAATTTGTTTATTTTTTATGCAGTTTACAAAAGCTTATTAAAATATGGAAATTTTATGATGCATCTAAATTTTACAATTAATCACATTTTTTGTGGTTTGGAAAACGATATAAAATTATTTATATTTATTTGAGCGTAGGTATCTACCCAGAATTAATGATTTTCATTAAACTACCATTATTGGGACTGAAATAACTTTTAATTAAAGACTTTTCCAAGACCAGCATGCATCGGTACTTAAAAAATGTGGGGATTGCCCTCATTGGTATAATAAAATCTCGCAAATTGTATTTTTAGCAACGCAATTTACTAATTATTAGGTGTGTGTAAAATAAAAAACTGTCAATCAAAGTACAAAATTGAGATAATTTTTTTTATTAAAATAGTGGAAAAATTCAAATATTAGGTAGTTAAATTACCTAGACGGTCGGCCAAAAAAATTACCATATTATTCTTTTCTCAATAACATTTGTTTAAAATCACTTTAAAATCAAATTTGCAGGAAATATTTATAAAAGTATAAGTTCTCTTAAAATGAATTTAGAAGAAATAAAAACGAATTAGAATATCATACAGGGCGGGTTAAAATAAGAAGTCACTTTAAACAAGTCGAAATAGTATATTATGTACCGAGGATGTGGAAAGTGTTTCATTCCTGCCGCTTCGCACCTCGGTTAACTAAATCTCGACACAGTAATGAAACTTTTCACCGAGGTTTGTATATTTTCAACGAGGTTTGCTTACTATTTTATTTACAACCACATCTAACATCCACTTGTTTTGAATTAAATTTATTAATAAAAGATAAATTAAATAAATTTCCAAAAAATAAAATATAAATTAATAAATGTGACTTTTCCATTGAAAAATTAGACAGCAATTTCAAATAATCGCAGGTGGTAAAATAACGTAGGTAATAATACACATTAAGATGGCAAATATCATTTTTTGAATATGGTTTCCATGTCATTAAACAATATATTATTTTAACAACAGAAAAATGCGGCAGATGAGGAATTTGATTTTGTTGCTACTCCACCAGAAATTCGAGAAACGGCAAAAATAGGAGAAGATCTTCTGCCAACTAAAACCGCCCGAGATATGACAAAGCATATAACTGTTTCAACGAATGGTGTACGGGAAACAAAGTTCTAATTCCTGGTTCTGAGTTCAGAATTGTATGTTGGTGTGTTGGTGTGTTCGTATATTATTTTGAGATATGGATTTTTTTTTAAATGCCAAAAAAATTATTTACTTTCTACCCGGGTGGAAAGTAAAAGTAAAAAAACGTCAACTTTCCACCTTTCAAAGATAGATGAAATATCATTATTACATGCATGGTTGTAAATAAAAATAATTCATTTAACAAACATGTATGCTATGTTGATATTTTAGGCTTTTTAAAAGATTGAAACATTTACTATCTACTAAAAGTTAAATTTATTTTTATTTTTATTGTGCTTTTTAGATAAATAAATTGTGATTGAATTTGGATTTGAATTTATCCGCATGGAAAGCGATTACTTTCCACCCGGGTAAATGTTACTTTCCATTTAGATAAATATAAACATTCATTGAATAACCAAAATGATCTGACAACTTGACGTTTTTTTAAATGTGTGGATGGTGGCGGAGCTTGTGGTTATACAAGGGTATTCTTTGTTAATTTCTCCCATAGTTATATTTGTCACAAAAAACATGATTTGCAGGTATGGTTGTAAATAAAATAGAATACAAACCTCCGTTTCATCTCGGTGTGTAATATAGCTATATAGTAATAAGTTATTACTAATAACTATTGCTTGCTATTGCTTTCTATTGCTTGCTATTGCGTAACAATTGAGACTTACATGTTTAACTATGACGAATTTATCGTCATAGTTATAAAATCATTCATTACATGAAGTAAATAGAGACTGTTGTTCTACTTAATTCAGAACTATTTATCAATTAAGTAGTAAAAGCTGTCTTAATTGTTTGATATAGTAGCATTCTGATATGATAAAAATTACTACAGATAGTGTAGACAGTTCTGTTTGTTGTTACATCAATGGTTTTTCCTTGAGAACAATTTAACTTAATCTGTGAAACTTTAAACCAGAGATCATTGTTCTTAAAAATTTCACGATCTCATCTTGATTTTGTTAAAGGAGAATAACCTAAGAAATGTTGAAAGTTTTAGATTTTATATAGGTATAGAAAATTTTTGACGTTTTCTTCAATTATTGTGTACCGATATTTTTCTTTTTTGCAGTCAAATTGAAGAAATAAATTTATTATTATTATTATTATTATTATTATTATTATAGAAGTTTTCAATGTGCTGTATTAAAAAAACTGGTCAACACATACAAATGGGCACTTAAGAATAAAATTTAAACAATTGCGTTCCTATAATTTATGAATGTAGAATTTTATATGAATAAAATCTTCAACAATTGCTTAAGTCGATTCCGGAGTACCTCGAAACGAGTTTTCTCCCCATGCGTTTATTTCTGTTTTAGGAAAAAATGTACAAGGAAAAAACCTGTATCTTGCATCTAAAATTGGAGGAAAGTATACAGGGTACACCAAGTAAAGTGGCCTATTAGAGAACTAAATGAGATTTTATTTTGAAAATATGGCTGTGGCTATAAGAGATGATTTCTATGTTTATAAAATTTTTTGATGGTGCGGTGTGGCCAGTTCGTACCAAAAGTGGTAGCAACTTTAAATGAATTACCCTATATATTATAAATTTTTTACAATCTAACTTTAAGTGTTTTTGAATTATAAATAATCTTGTGATTTTTTGAAGCCGAATCGGGACCTGAAAAGAAAATCATATCTTTTTAGAGGTTACAGCTACAAAGCTGAAATGTCGATAATAGTTTCAAAAGACCATCGAAATTTTATAATTTTGAACAGTATTTAATTAGTTTCATTAGTTCCCCATAACGATATTTCTGAGGGAGATGAATTATCGCAAAAATCTTCCTTTTTTAAAATTTATTTGATATGTTTTACTAATGGAGGATCGAATTTTCTATCTAATGATATTAGGTGTTCCTATACCTATCTTCAATAATTTCGGACTTATAGCGAAATTTACAAATTATGTTATAAAAATATATTTTTTGGTAGTTGGCTGTGGAATTGATTCATTGAAACAAAATAATGAAAAATAAATTTGATAGGATTGAAGGATAAGTGCTTTCATAAAAAGAGAAAACTCCGTTTTTCAGTGCTAAAAATTAAAGTCTAGACCCCGATCACACTCGGAGTCTTTCTTCCGATTATCGTTGTTTCTGTCAGCGTACCGATTACGAGCGGACGCTCGACGTACCGTTCTAACGGCAAGGGAAGATCCAATTCGGCTCGTGTCTACACATCATGAAATGAAAAGGGGTCAAATCGGAGATTTCGACTGACTCCGGCACCGGACGATCCGATCATGTAATAGCACGCTGGTGCTTCAATAAGCCGGCTCCGACCACGGCCATTTCGTGTTCGTAATATCGCCCAAATTGCGGTTTGCGATTTTATTAAGAATCTTGGTGCCGATTTGCACCTTAAAATCGCCGAAATTGCGATATATCACCCAATCTGGCTGCACTGCTTGGGCCTCGCATTCGACCCTTTAGGTGAGCTCTCTATGATTATTTAGTCTATAGATACTAACCAGTTAATCCAATAATTAAATCGGGAAGATCGAAGACACGTGTACATTAGTTAATATTTTTAGTATCACAGTATTCACTATATTTTAAACTTGAACCACATTGATAGTCACACGTGGAATGTTGAAACTTAACTAAAACTGGAGAAAAACAAAACAGAGAATTTAATAATCTAAAATAAGAATCTAAGTTCCCTTTTGCTATGACATTCCAGGACATCGTATATTATCATTAATATGTTATATCCTAAATTCCTGGCGATGTTGTTTCTTCATATTTTTCCGATTTTTATTTTTTGCGGTCGGCCGATTGACCTGGATTATTATTAAAAGCTAAATAAATCAATTTAGAAAGAAAACATACATCTATTATGTTTGTAGTAACATTTAAATACCCATTCAAACTGACTCAAATACACAAAACGTACATAAATTAACCAGAATTACCGGAGATGCCAAAAAATTGAATCACTTCCAGAATATATTGAATAATAAAATAAATGGTTATAGTTTACATAAATGTATGCCAATTGGATGTTGTGTTACGAGTTGTACGAGAAAAGTTTTTAAAACAATATAGGTACCTATTATTTTTCCTACGAATACCTACGAAAGTACGAAAATGAGTGGCTTGTTGAAAAATACTTTTCAACAACTGACTGTACTTGAAAAGAAGATAGATGGTGCCAATTTGACAGTAAAACCGTTTATTTAAAAAATAACAAACTTTCGGGACCCGTGGAGTGATTTCAGGTGCTGGGTGGAGTTACCTCTTCGATTTTAATTATGGTGATCCTTTTAGGTTTTTTATGATAAATTTAAAAAAATAAGTACCAGACAAAAATATTACAACCTACAAATAGAAAAATGTATATTTCTAGCCTAGGCAACGAATACAAACAGTATTTTCCACCTCTTTCGGTAATTATTGCATCATAGCCAGCTTGACATATTTATCGCAAAGGTATCTTGCAAAATCCCAACTAAAAATTTGTTAATTTGGCAATTACAACTTTAATCCGCAATTGCTCTTAAAAGAAATTTATTTCCCAATAATTTTACTATAAACTGTGAAAAGGCGATGAGAGATTCTCTAATAAATATTATTATACTTAAAGGTATCAAACGCATCTTGAACTAATCCAACTACACTCTGGCAACATCTATTTCTATTTTACTACTGCGCTACGATCCAGGAGCCAAAATATGAATGAATACTAATCTCGTAAACATTGCAACGTTGGCGCTGTGATCTAACGGATTGTTTATATATTTTGGGTGATTGGTATTTTTTGGGATTATTGGTAAAAAATCGTCAACAAACATGCAGTTCAATAACATTTTACACAATCACAGCTTCACATTCCGAGGGGTTTATGAATGGATGATGGAATCTGTAGTTTACAATACCTTTAGTACCAGAGAACTTTTAGGCAACCCGTTAAGCATAAAACCTGCTTGGGTAAAATATGGGCACGGTACCGATTTATTTTTCATCTTTAAAATTATCAAAGATAAAGTATCCATACATGATAAATAAACGTGATTAACGTAACTAATTATATTTGTTTTAATATTAATTTGAATATTGTTTTAAGCAAATCCTATAATTAACAAATTATCGATATTTAACTCCATCTCCATAAATAATGAGGTTAGGTTATGAGTTTTATTATCTTCTTGGAACGATGTATTTATCATCAAGTTATCAAGTTAAAATTTATTTAATTTTGATTTTTCTTTTGGTATTAATCAATTTAAATATCAGAAACTATAAAGTTTTATCCACAGTACCTAATAATTATCATAAGCAAATAGGAGAAAAGCTATTATTTTCATATACAACTAGATAAGTAAGTTTAAATGTTCAAATAATTGGGAATTGTGGACATTACATGTATAATTTTCTACCACTTTCATCAGCCAACATCAGCTAAAAGTGGTTAAAATTTCGTACTGCGTCATAAAAACTCTCTCTTTCTTCTTCACATTTACATAGCATCCAAAGTTCAACCCAACCTCCGCGAATATATTATTATGTTTCTTTTGCCGACAATAATAAACTAAAGGTCAGAAGGAATCATTTTGTTCTGAAGCATAATGTGTATAAAAAATAAAATTAGCAACAAAAGTCGTAAGTTTCATTCTGAGGGAGGAAAACCTTCCTAAGGACCTTCGTAGCATCGCTTGGCTTGCTTTTTTTTATTGGTAATGGTCTGTAATGTGTTATACATGGTGGAATGCCTATTAGACGTTTATGAGGAACTTGTCAACGGATCACAGTATTAGCGACTTCGATAATTTAAATGGAATACTCTGTTTATTATTTTAGGGTCCCTATTAATTTCGTCACCATAAAAATTTCCTATACCTGTACAGAATATGTGGGCAATCTTCCGGGTTCAGATAGAACATTTAAAAAAATAACAGGAGAAGTTCATCTAAATCTTTCTACCTACGCCCCCCCCCCCCCCCCACGCAAATACGGGCCCATAACGGACGTCTCTGAAATCTTTGACGTTTAAATAATTTTTTAATTACTAGGTGTAATTAATAATTAGTAGTATAGTTTTTACTAGACGAGTCTCCTTAAAATTCGCCCTTTTAAACACATTTGGCTTATTTAGTTTCACAAGGACGGAATAGATGTAACACAAAAATGCTCTTTTTTACACCCCATGATGAAGGAACGACAATAATATTTTGTTGGGGAGGCGTAGGAAGAAACATTTATATGAACTTCTCCTGTTATTTTTAAGTGTTCTATCTGAACTCGGGAGATTGCCAACATATTCTGGTTTGTTCGGGTTTGTATATTATCGTTTTCCAGATAATAATTAATTTTAACTTCTTTTTTTTTTTGGAAAACACACAAAAAAGGGCTGATATTTTTTAACTCTGTGCTTTTAGAACCAAAATTCAGTTAAAAAAACATTTTTATCGTTTTTACACACAATCAAAATATTTGTATTTTGAAATACCCTGTGCTATTATACCTAATATTTCGAAACAGAGTGAAGGGTCTCTGGATATTATCTAACTTCCAACCAAATTTCAGTGCGCTAATTTGTCAGAGTTCGAAAATTTAAGCCCTTTTTGAAGAATGTGTTTTTCACAAAAAATAAATTTAAATGAATTATTATCTCGAGAACGATAATAGGTATAGGAAAAGTTAAGGAAAGTTGTTAAGAAATTAATAGGGATCCAAAAAAAAATATAATGCACAGAATGTTTCGTTTAAATTACCAAAGTGGCTAATACTTTCTAGTGGAAGCGGCAGCACTGCGCGGCTAACATTAATTTTAAAAGAGAGAGCATGTCGACTCACATTTTCAAGGTGATTCGCTGAATTGTTCTTTATAAACGTCTAATAGGCATCCACCATCAATCACCCTGTATGTTATATCATAATAATAATAATAAGGTTGTAAGTTATTATTTCTTTATAAAGTCTTGCGGTAGTTTATAGAGAAATACGAGGTATTGGCGTAACTAGAATGATTTTGTAGGGGGGGCCTGGCCCCTAGTCTAGTAGGATTTTAATGGCAAGTGTCACTATGACGTATGTGTTGCTTCGAACTTCGGAAATACTGGGGTGGGCACCAGAGCAATCTGGGGTGGGCATAGCCCACCTGGCCCCCCCTCTAGTTACGCCTATGGGTATAGTACCTTTTAATTTTTATGATAGAGATGGAAATGGAATAGTGAAATATGCTGTTATAATTATTGAAGTAAATAATTCACTGAATCCAGAGGCGTACTTAATTCGGAACGGCAGTGAATATAATAATATGGACCAATGTGACAGCCAACATTAACAGATGATAGGCACTTCAGAAGAAGAAGGAAGATGAAATATAGCGTACTTCTTTTCCTTCCCTTTCAAAAATGGTTTGTCCACACATACCTGTGTGGGCTGTATCTATATATCGAGGGTTTAATGGTCGAAGGTTGCAAATAATTCAACTGGTTGTGATTACTAAACTTTAAAAAAATTGAGAGTCATTAATATCATGATAAGGTGTCTGATACGTCGTCTATTTCAGATACCGATTACGTTGATAATATTAACGGATTAAGATTATATAATAATAATTTTAAATGTTCCAATGATGTTTTTTTCCTCTTCGTTGGCTGCCAGGGCCATACCCGAGGGGACCTACAACTGAACATGGGATTCAAATCACGATCCTCGGTTATACGCTGGGCCCCCAAGGTCAATCACCCGTTATTTTCTCGCATTGAGGTATGACCTACCGTTTGGGGAGTGCGTACCGTCCACCGTACACCACGAGATATCCGATCTCATCCGGCCTAGTGACCGCCGTGGATGGGGGAGGGATGGGGATGTTACATTTCTAATTTTTGCATGACGCCGGACAGCACTTGTACCACTAAAATTCACCGAGTGTGAAACGGTTTCCCGGTCGCGGACCCTGCGAGCTCTCGTCCTGAACCTCCCAATGACCTCCACTTTAACCGCGGAGCCACCAGAGCCGTTGTCTCAATGTTAACGATATAATTCTGAATATCCGGATATGTATTTGAGGATTTGAATACAATATATGAACAAATATAGCCTCGATATTTCAACATTAGTAGAAGAAGAGGTCAAAATCGTCTAAAAAATAGGTATTTTTTGATTTTATCCTGTCTTTTTTGTACCTTATCCTAGAGGTCAAATTGAGAACTATAATCAAATCAAAAATGTGAATCGGAAGTACAGGGTTGTGAAGTTGGCTTTTAAGCTATACCCGGACAAAGAGAGAGAGAGTCTTTTTTATAGTCCTGTGACTCTTTTAATTGTTGTTCGATCTTGGTGAAATTGTTAGCAAAGTGTAGACTTGTGTTTTGGGATGATATCGTGAATTTTAGTGTTCAAAAAATACTGATGTCTAGACATTATACACTATACAGGCAGGAACAAAGGCAACTTTTTTACCCTTTTCTTAATGTCCTGTGGAAAAATTGAGCTCTAGAACTTAGCTGAATTATATTTTGTTTTGAAGTGTGATGTTTTCGTAACACAGTGTTTTTTGGTTCACGTCATTAACTGCTTTTTAAAAGAAGATACACATTTTTAAAGAAAGCATTGCAGTTTTTCAATTTACTCATAATACAGAACATTACAGAACCCGAAATAGTCATGGCCGGACACGCAATCCCACTGGCTTCATCTATTAATTTGCTGAGCGTCAATCTGGGAGGAAACATGTCTTGGCATAATCACGTTGTGGCAATCGCCAAGATAGCTTCTCAGAAGCTTGGGGTACTCTTCTGAACCAGAAAGTTGTACACACCTCAACACTTTTGACACTATACAAAGCCCAGATTCGGCCATCACGGGAATACTGCTATCATGTCTGGAGCTCTGCACCCAAACATACTCTTCAGCTACTGGATTCCATCGAAAGGAGGGCTATTCGTCTGATTGGAGACCACGAGCTGACGAAGAACCTCGACAGCCTAGAACATCGAAGGCAGGTTGGGGATTTGACTCTCTTTTACAGATATTTTCATGGAAGGTGCTCGGCTGACCTTGCCCTCTTAATTCCGCCCAGAGCGACGAATAGCAGAAATACACGACGAACCACTACCGCCCATCCATATGTGCTTAAGCTTAGTACTCCTCGAACTTCATTATTTAAGAATTCTTTCATCTAGAGGACTACATCCTTGTGGAACGACCTTCCCGAGGTCATTTTTCCCAACGAATATAACCTCCAACGATTCAAAACCAACGTGAATCGCTTTTTGCGCACACGCACCACTCCCAGAGTGCCCTAAAGGATTTTTCCTATAGTGCTTCACACAAGTCTATACTAAATTTTACCAAAATCGGACAAGTTACAGGACTATAAAAAAGACTAAGATTATCTTTGTCCGGGATTTATTGTCGAGGCGTGTATATGTTTTTGAAAGCAATATTTTTAAAACCACATTGATAGTTTTAGTAAAACAAATGATATGATGACTAGAACACCTGCCACCTGCATTTTTGACCTTAATTTTTAGAAAAAAGTAGCATCGAACCTTTTCTACTCCTTCGGATTTAATAAGTGCAGAAATGTCAAAATAGTAACTTACAGTTTTATAATTTGGTTGATATTCTTAGCTTATTGTAGCTATTTGATCATACAACTTCATCCAATAAATTCGCAAATCCGAGAACTTTTATAAAATTGTTATAAATCATATCTCGTCTACAAAACTTATCAGGGAGGTGGGAATACAAGGGTGGCCAATGAAAATGAAACAAGCAGGATTCTCCATATTTATCACTAAAAAAAAGAAACGGTTTTCCGACACTATAATGAATTTGAAGAAATGGTAATTTTTTATTGCCTACAGTGGCATGGCGATACTTCTAGCCCAGTGGCTAAACCAGATACATATATCTTTAATTGGTTTAGTTTAAATAATAAATTAAAATCGATTTTAATATCAAGTTTAAATTTAAGGAAATTTACATGCATGCAGATTTTATGTGCCACCCCGCACGATTAGACATGTCAGGATGTAAACTATTCTGCCTTAAACTCTACGATCTATTTTCTACCGAATTATTAAATTTGGTTCACAATTAACGAAATAATTTGGACGAGCATTTTTGAATATTCGATAATTAGTTGGGGTAGTGTATATGGATTTTGATAGGTTACCAAAATGCTTTTACTTAGAAAGTGCTAAACCAAGATTATACAGAGTGTCCGCTAATTAATAGTACATGGAAAACCCACAGACTCCTTACGTAAAAATACTACGATTTAATTATACTTACCTATATCCGAACGTTAACTGAGATACAGGGTGTTAAGGTTAAAACTTCATTTTTGTTTTTCTCTAATAACTTTGCAAGCAACTAACGTTTTTTTACAAAATTTGGCAATTACGGTTTTTTACAAATTGATTTTTTCATGAAATTTTAATGTTCAATGTTTGCACATTTATTAGTTAAATAACTTTTTTGTGCCTCAGTGTATTTAATTTTTTATCAGGTCGCCCAGAGTTACCGGTTCGGAAATATTTGCATATAAATTGTTTAGGGCACTCTGCAAAATTATTATTAATTTGCAAACAATCTTTTTTCTTAAAGTAACCTATGAGAAAACAAATAAAATTTAGTGATGCAGTTGCTATGAAGCCTCCTTGTTGTTATTTGCTTGATATTATTATAAGAGAGCTGTGTCAGAAAATGCTTAATTTTGTGAGTTTATCGTAAGTTTGTTCGAGTTGTCAAAGTTATTTTAATTAAAGTAAGTTCAAGACAAATCCAATTGTTGTATTTATAATTCCCAATTACTATTACTAGAACATTAATTATCATGTAAAAGTTAATTGGTAAGATGTAACAAAATATTATTTGCTTGCCTGAGCTAATGCACTAAACAATTTAAATGCAAGTATCTCCGAAACGGTAACTCTGGGCGACCTGAACTTATATATTATATAGTATAAATTTTTTACGTAATAAATATGAGAAAAGCATTATTTTCATTAAAAACTTAAATACACTGAGGCACTGGTTTTATGAATATTCGAAAAATGCCACAGACAGCGCCCCCTACATTGTACATTAAAATTCCACAAAGAAATCAATTTCTCGTCGTAAAAAAACCATAATTGCCAAATTTTGTAGAAAAACATTAGTTTCTCTCAAAGTTATTAGAGAAAAACCAAAATGAAGTTTTAACTTTAACACCCTGTATCTCAGTTAATATCAACTTTCGGATATAGGTAAGTATAATTAGATCCTAATATTTTTATATAAGGAGTATTTTTTTAGCACACACCCTGTCTGTATAACAGGCCAGCGTTAAATAGAAAATTTAATAGCGCTTGAAATGACCTGACGCTCGACAAAACAGAATTATGGCGAACCTTAGACCTGCTAGGGGGGTTTGCTCGGTTCGGGTTTAAAAATCCTAAATATGTTTTTTTTATTCCTTCCATCTTCCTCTTTTTTTGTTTCCATTGAACATCCCTGTATAATGAACTAGGGAATTGAGGATATTACAACCAACACTTTCGAATTATTAATGTAATCAAGTAATCGATTCTTTAAACACAAATGACTCAAAATGGATTATCCGTGAACCAATTTTCATGGCATAAGAAATAAATGCGTTCCTATGTGTTTAAAAAGAGTTGTATGAATCACGATTCAAATGTTTTTCGGTTAAAGAATCGCTTATCGAGCTTGCAAAAACGAATAAATTTCCTACCCAGTATAAAATCACGATCGCCGGTAAACAGAGTTCTTATCGCCAATCAACAAAAGTCACTACAACAAATCTCACGGAAAGTAATTTTAATATAATAATCGGATACGTGTAATCAAAATGAGCTCCGTTTAAATACTAAATTTACTTGAGACCCACCAACCACGATAAAATGAAATTATTGGATCAAAAAATGATAAAATTTGTAAACATACGTAAACCTGTTTAGTTAGAGCCTATTTTTGTTTGATTTGTGAATAAGACCGGCGGGTCTTATATAAATCGTCTGTTATGTTACAAGCTTTAATCAATCATTGACTTGAGGATCTGTTGGTTTTGTTAGTTTTCAAGCAAAGTTTGGCGGGTTTGTACACATAAGAAATATATGATAAACAGCATTGTTGGTGTATTAGTCCGTTAGATGCTGGGTTGTTAATGTCGCAGAAAAATTGAATTGACTGCATTGATACATTTCATACGTCGCAAACGTAGTAAATGTAGTAAATAAATAAATAAATAAATTATGTCTTTATTGTAACATTTAAAAGATACAAGGCGAAGTTGAAGACTACGCTTCCTCACTTAACCTACACAATGCCTAACATTATATAAAAAAATATAATTTACATTACTTACTCAATTTAATAATTTTCAAAATCTATTTAAGAAATAAGAAGTCTATACTTGTCAGGTGGTATTAATATGAAATACCAATGTATGGAAAAATATTATTTTCCCAGATCACCCGATGATACCTTATACAATAAGGGCGTATTTAGTATACACAGTAGCACTTTATAATACTATTTCAGATTGAATGGTACTACCAAGAAAAGGAAGCCCTCTCTATTGATAGGATGCAACTACCTGCAGACCGGTTTCGTACTTATTTGTTCTCATCAGCACAGTCTGGAACTGGTAAGAGATGGCGCTACGCGCTGTATTTTGTCGACTACTGGCGATAGTACGGCGTTAAGTTAGAGTCCTCTCTGTTAAAGGGTATGTAACACCTACCCTGTGCTGACGAGAACAAATCAGTTCGAAACCGGTCTGCAGGTGGTTGCATCCTATCAATAGAAAGGGCTTCCTTTTCTTGGTAGTACCATTCAATATGAAATAGTATTTTAAAGTGCTACTGTGTAGATTAAATACGCCCTTATTGTATAAGGTATCATCGGGTGGTCTGGGAAAATAATATTTTTCCATATATTGATATTTGTTAACAATTTTCATTTAGAATCAGTACAATAGAAGCAATAAGACAGAGTCAAACAAAAACAGGTAATATATGTTGAATTGATAATTTAAATTGCAAACCAGAAAGGTATCTGATATCGAAGGGAACCATATTGTATAGTTTAGTTATATTAAAACTAATCGATCTTTCAAAATAAGAAGATGTATGTGCTGGGGTCGTTAAAATACATTTATGATGGAGATCTAAATTGTGATCATCACTGCGGAATTTAATACTCTTATATAGATAGTCCGGACATTTTCTACTAATAATTTTATTAAAAAGAACTAAGAAATGGAGCACCCTACGTTCAATCATTCTTAACCATTTTATTTCTCTCAGCTTTGCAGACACTCCCCTTTCACGCTTCCTTATACCCCCTATCAAACGTACACAACAATTTTGAATTAACTGAATTCTTCGGGCATCAGCATCTAATAGACATGGGTTGTACACAACATCAGCATAGTTAAAATGTGACAATATGCTGGAATCACAGAGCATTATTTTAAGTTTCTCATTTAAAATATTCCGTTGAGTGTATATTAACTTAAGATTCGCAAAAGCCCTTTTAATACACTTACTGACATGCTCAGACAATTTGAATGAATAGAAATTATTGATCCTTTTTCCTGCCAAAAAGAAGTCCCTGGGATTTGCTTGGATTTATACCAACCAACACAGTGGAAGTTAGACACCTGCAGAAAAATCCTCAGATCTGTATTGATCTTCTCAACGGCATTATCAATATCACTAGGTCTAAAACATATGTAGATCTGAGTATCATCCGCATAAAAGTGTGCCTTGCAATGTCTATGGTATGTCACAAGTTGGGAAGTGTATATAGTAAAAAAACAGAGGCCCCAGAATTGACCCCTGTGGAACCCCATACCTTTCTTCCGACCTACCACTGTTCAAAATAATCACCTGTTTTCTACCTGATAAATAAATAATCATGAGATTACATGCATCATACATCATCTATTTAACCTATATTCAAGTGCCTTAAACGACTAACCATTTATTTTAAATACATTAAAAAAGTTTTTTTATTTTTTTATACATTTACTTCAGATCTTTATCATAATTAAACACTCCCGTAGTGTACCCATCAATAGGGCAGATATTTGATATTGACGGACGGCAGACAAACAGGTTAGTGGATGGAGACATAAAAGACAGTTCTAATATGGCTGCTTTGAGTGACAGTGTACAGTTTAAGATAGAAAACTAATATAAAATAATCTTTAACATTTAGCGGCTGTGTTGGAAGGTAAGATTTAAATATGTGTATGTTATTTAGGTTATTATTTTGATTAAATTATCCTATAGTGCTTGTGTTTGATCATAAAAAAAAAAAAAAAAAAAAAAAAAAATTAAATTATTAAATTAAATTAACGTATTCTTAATAACTGTTCTAACTAACTAATTGAAATGCATGTTCTTTTTGGCGTTTACCCATGACTCATGAACAAAATTTTATTTACATTTTTTATTAAAAAATTGTTTCTAAATTATAGGGATTTTTAGCACAAAAATCACTGAATAGATCTCTTAAAGTTACTCACAAATGAAGAAATTGGCAACATTGTGGACAATATTGGTGATAAGATTCGCTTAAAAAGAGGACAGAACTGTTTGCTATCAGATTAAAGTATTGTAGGTAACTGATATTTATATGCAACCTTAACACCTTTAGGGGTGGTTAAAAAAATATTTTGGTTTATTATAATTTATATATGTATGTACATATAGTTATAGGTACTGCCTAATACGATTTTTATTTTTTTACAGACTGAAGATTCGCCATAAAAGTACAAATCGTAGATGCTTAGAAGATTCATTTGAATGTGATGATACATACATGCTACATAATTGTTTCAAGGCAATATTCCAATTATTAACTTTTATTTAAGTAAATAACTATTTGTATTTACAAAAGTTATTGATTCGTTTAAATATATTAAATAGTCGGATCAAGTATACCGTTATTTAGTGCGATGAGTCATATATGTGGATAAAAAAAATATGTATTTGTAAGAAATATAGGATTAAATTGGGTCAAATAATTACGTTAGTACTTGCTATACACATGTATATGTTCTCGTTAAACCAGTCCTTTGAAACATAACGAATACATTGTAAAATTAACTCAAATATACATGTAGTCCCCCTATACCAAACATATTTACTTGACGGAACCAAATAATTATTTAACTTAATAGATTTTTTTTTCAATGTAGAATTTATTATTTATCCAAAATATTTAAAAAGGTTTCATTTTTCTACTTAAACTCTTGCTTCTGACCTTCTAATTTCTCGTTGATAATTATACTGTTTTATCACACAAATTGTCTGGACCTCTGTAAAGGTGCATTATGTGAGTTCTGACTTATAAATGAAAGTTCTGAATGACTTTGGCTTAACGACACTCACAGCGGTCTATCGTCAAATAATGACCCTCCAAAACTCGATGTTCTCTTTTCCTTCTTCTTTTTCTTCTTCTTCTTCGTCTTCTTTTTGCTCTAACCTGGCCTAGGTCATTTGTAGGCCGGCGCTGTATTCAACGCTAAGACCTGCTTGTTAAAAATTCCGAGGAATTTTGGCTCGTTAGGATCATGCATAATGGATGACACGAGACGTTTGGTTGTTTTGATTTTTGGCTGGCGAGCGGGGATCTCAGATTATGAAATTTTACAAATAATAGTTATCTATGTGACTAGTGAGTAAAATAATACTTTTGCGCACGGAAGTCTTGCGTATCCAATAATATTTAAGAGGCCAAACCGGTAAGGCAGTGATGGTTGTCTGCTGAAATCAACACAGATTATTTTTATGTTTTATGAGCCTTGAGGTCATTGGCGTGGAAAAAATTTAAGGAAGCAAGTAAATATATATAATACGATAATTATTCATATCCTAATATTTAGAGAATTTTGGTTGTAAGAAGGTAAGAAATGGTTTATAATATTTAAATGGGTGACTCCTTTGGTGTTCTAGAGAAATCCTACATATTTTTTATTATTATTACTATTATTAATTATTTTCTTCAGATTTGAAATTTGTGTGCATTTGTTTATTAATTGATAGGTCCATTTATGGATATTTTTATGGTTTAATATAATAAGACAATTCCATAAGAGCCAGTATTGTATCAATGGTCAAGTATGTGTCCTTTTAATTTTTAACCTAATTATCAATTTATAACGGTTATAAATTTTAAACTATTTAGTCTATTATTAGTCTATTATTTATTTCTTCTTGAAAAATTTAAAATTACTTCGTCCCATTAAGTCAACACCATCTTCAAGCAATTCGAGGGTGTTCCTAAGCAATATTTCCCGCTTTGTACAGTAATAAGTAATTTCCCGGATTCAAATTAGTAAATTATATCGGATAACATGAAATATATGTTATATCGGACTATCAGATTCATATTACACATCCCAACAAAAAAATTTTTTTATCTTGGCGCCGAAGGAAAAACAACTCTTCTAATTCCTAATACCCTTTTTAATTATACCTATTTATTTTCCTAAAAATATAGTATTAATTACATTTTTCTTTATTAGTCCGTACCAAAATAATATTGTAGATACACATATTTTCTAAAAAAGTATAGTTAGTATTTATATAAATTTAGTAGAATCAAGTAGAGTGAAACCTTTCTTAGAGGGGAGCGTCTAAATGTGTCCGCCTAATAGAGGTGTCCACCCATGGGAAATTTGTTATTAGTTAATATGTAAATGCAAAATTATTACTATATATATGTATGTACAAATAAACATAACATAACAAAAATACACTAATTTTAGTTAGGATATAGTACTAAAAAATATAATAACGTAGTTTGACGTGTTTGCGTTTTATACTTTCAATCTAGAAAATATAATTCCAAGTCTGATAACAATTTCATAGCTGTAGAGTGACCTCTATTCTTTGCATACTCTTATAATTCCTTTACCATACTAATGGCTTGTTGATAATTGGTAATATTTGTTTGATTACTGCATTCAACTTCTTCATCAGAGTCGTCAGATAGTGATGTAGTTTCAGTTTGGACTACATAATCGGTAGGAATGGGGTCACTATCATCTACTAATAGCACATTGCTATCAATGTTAATGAGCTCGCCCAAATCCTTGTTATCAACTTCCACAACATCAGACTCAAAACGCGCCATTGTTTACGATTTTAACCTTACAATTCATAAATAAACTGCGGACTGCTGTCGGGGAATCACACATACTTTAATTCGGCGAAGTCCTTTCGCGCTGCCACGCATACGCGATTGGTTGCCAGAGTTTTTGCACCCCCAGCGTCTCCCAAGTACTTTAAAATTTTTTTTATCCGTTTAAAGGAGGGTTCTCGCACTCTTTGTATGAAAACAGCCTGTCCGCGTCCGCCCAAAGGAGAGTCTGCCCAAGAGAGGTTGATTTTCATGGAATTTCATATGCCTAGTTCCGGACTATGAAAAATGTCCGCTTAATAGAGATGTCTGCTTATTAGAGGTGTCCGTTATGAGAGGTTTTACTGTAAATAATAAAATATATTTTTAATTTTACTGCGAATGTAAGTTAAAATAATTTATTTTTAACTCCGGTAGTTAAATAGACCATTTAAATATTAAAATAAATGACTTAATTTTAGAAGAAGTTCAGAATGTAAAGTATGTGGGATTGGTGATCGACAATGATCTTAACTGGTCCCAACACATTAGGCATCTCTCAAACAAAATACTACCTATGATACCTATAATATACAGATGTCGAAACTTTCTTACTAATAAAACCAAATTGAATGTGTACAATGCCTTCTTCCTGTCACACTTTAGATATCAACTGCCAATATGGGGAACATGTGGGAAAACTAATTTTAACGCAGTCCAAATACTCCAAAATAAAGTATTAAAAATTCTCTTTAACTATGATAGGTTGACAAGTTCAGAAACTTTATATAGAGAGTTGAAAATACCAAAATTGGAGATACTTCTAGAATTAGAACAGCTTAAATTAGTGTAAAAAGTTTTAAAAAATAATCAAAGGTGTAATATAAATCTTTTAATGTCCAATAACATACACAGTCACGAAACCAGATCACAAAATAATATATATTGTGTAACTACCAGAACGAATATAGGATTGAGTAACCCGATTGTAAGAGCGGCAAAGGCTTACAATAGAATACCACAGGATATCAGAGATCTTGGAAAATTGTGTCAATTCAGTGCTATATGCACTGATTAGAGAAATATTTACATGAATGTATATTATTGTTTTGATGGAAAAATAAAGATTTATTTTCAAAAAAAAAAAAATATTTTTAAATGTACGGTACATTTTACTGACGGGTATTATTGTTCTATATTTTTTATCGTAAAAATTATCAAGTTTAAATGAAGTATTGCAAAAATCTTTTAGAATTCTTTTACATTTCTGGGATTTCGATCTTCGTAACAAATAATGGATGAAGAAGGTATGCTGGGAACATTCCATCGATTAAAGAAGTCAAGCGAGGGAATGCGAGGATACAACTTGGATGGGTGACCGCTTGGGAGTACCAAGTGTCAAAATTTTCACAAAAGAGTTGAGTAAATTTTACAAATCATTTTAGTTAACTTTAGGAAAGATTTTAGTGAATTTTACAGAAGATTTTAGTAAATTTAAAAGAACTTTTCATATGGTTTTCTAAATATTTTTAATACTAAACGTTTCGGTTAAAATTTTGCTACGAAAATGACATTTCTTACCCAAAAGTTATTCCAGTCACATATAAAGCTATAAATTATGGCTATTTTTTTTAGCGTGGCCGACTTAAAATTAACTCAAAATTGTAAACTTTTTGTCTTTATACGGAATGTAAGATTGAAAACAAAGACATTCCTTGAAGACGGCTTGTGCCGGTGGTGTGCTTGGGTTTTTTACAGCATTATGTTACGATTAAACACAAGCACTATAGGAAACATTCGGGGAGTCGCACATGTTAGTCGAACATTTATCATGTACTACATCTAAAAATAAGAGTCAAATTACCAATACTGTCTTCCATGCTCAAAGCTGTCGAGGTTCTGGGTCCCGATTAGACAAAAGGCTCTCCTATAGCCGGATAGTATGCTTAGGTGCAGAGCAGTATTTCAGTGATGGACGAATCTGGGGTTTGTAGAGTACACAACTTTTTGGACCTGAAAAGGAAACCAAGTTACTGTGAAGTCGCCTTGGCGATGGCCACAACGTGGTTATGCCAGAACATATTTCCTCCTATAGATTAGGTCTGATTAGTTCCTTGCTTACTTTATATTGATCATTTAAAAAATTGCTTTGGTTATCATTTAGGTTAATTTAAAGCAAATGCACTTCATTGTAGTAGAATCTATGTCCGATCAGAATTTCACCCCATCAAGTAAAAATATTTCGCCAGCTCACCAAGACCGGAAACAAAAGAAGCCCACTCTCACCGTGTCGCAATGGCCAAACAAAAGGATGTTTAACCAGATATCTATCATTAAATCGACGTGTATAAGTTACAGCAACATGCTCTCAAGACGGGGCGTCATCAAGTTAACACAGATTTTGTGTTCACTCCGAATGATAGATTACAGTCATTTGTTATATTTTTATGTATTTTGATACGGGGCGACCGAAAAACTTTATACCTGCGACAAACTCGACAAGCTCAGCATTGTCTCACTTTTTTTTATCTTTTGGATTGCACGGTGGACAATTAATTATGGTTTCTATGTATGTAGGCCAGGGGAATTTCGGTGACTTCTTATGGATTTTGGTTTGTATGACCAAATACTACCCCGCGGCAAGCCTTCCTAGGGCCCTCTGGCAAGTCACTATTATCCCCCCCCCCCCCCCCCTCCCAGTGATTTCAATTGAAAAGTATACTATGTTGTTATTTATAAGAAAGTAAAAATATATTTATGTTATGTTTCCATCATAGGCCTTGTCGCGACGTGGCGCCCCTGGCAGCGTCGCGCCCTTGGGCGCCGCCCTCTCTACCTCGCCTTTACTCTCCTATGCGGCCTGATACGTTCACTCTTTGTTTTACTTTTAGTGTTTTTTTTTTTGGATTATTTGATCCTTTTAATTACCAAAAACACAATGTTTTTTTAACCAATACTACTTACCATCTTCTCTCAACGAGAAAGTAATTTTCCTCCAAGCATTTTCTTTAATCAGTATATTTTTATAATTTTCGTCTTCATAATTATAAATATATTAATACAGGCCGACAACAGGAGCTATGTCTCCGACGTATCGGTAAGGGGAACGCAATATCGTTTAAAACATGGTCTAGTCATGAGCGTGCTATTATTATTTTAAATAAAAATAGAAAATTGTTCAGTAATTACATTTTACGTTTGAAGGTAGATAACTGTTTTTACGAAGGTTTAAAAATTACTTTTTACAAGATGTAAATTTTTCAATATGGAGAAAAACAACTACATGATGAAATTATGTTTAATGATGATTTTCCAGTTCTTGTCGTATTAATGTCTCCTTCTAGCTATTCGCTTTCATCCATCAAATATTGGTCATCGCCGAACAAGCCCGATGCCCATCGGGTGTCTCACGAGACGCAACGCAACTGTCTGGGATATAACGTATCAAACTACCTGAACCATTGACAACGCATGCAAGTTTCCATATTTTTAGATTAAAAATAATTTAATCAAAAAAATATATTATTTTAAATTTAAATATCAAAATAAACAGTATAAAAGGAAATTCTTAATAATATTGGAACTATAATAGAATATTGGTTTCTTATATACCTTTTGCTGCGCCACCGAGATCATACCCTAAGGCAGTGTGGTTTAGACAGGCCTTTATTCCTTTTATATTTACCTTAACTACTGTGAAGTGGACCACTTTTTAAACCTTTAATCCGTCAGTCTGGCATATTTGGTCCGGCAATTAGTAACAACAACCCACTGCACCTAATCTTTAAGAAAGTTAAGATACTGCTTTGGGCTGGTAAGCACACCACGAGATGTCACAGCGAGTATTATACTGCCGTAGAGATTCATTCTGGTCACCTACTTTTCAATATCTTTACTTGTGATATCATCAAAAATTCATATACGCTGATGACACAACCATAGCAGTGACATCAAGAAATCCAAAACAAATAATGCTGGCGCTAAAAGAAAACATCATTACTCTGGAAAAATGGCTCAGCAAGTGGAAAATAAAAATCAATCCAGAAAAAACACAGGCAATTTACTTTACCAAGAACTCATCAAGGTTCAGAAGACCGGAAGGCAAGGTCACTGTAGGAAACAAACCAATCGATTGGCGCCCAAGCGTAAAATACTTGGGACTTCACTTCGACAAACGCCTCAATTGGAAAGTAAATACAGCCTACAGGAGAAAGATGGCTCACGCCCAACTGAGCACTCTATACCCGCTGCTCAACAGTAGGAGCAAGCTAACAACCAGGACAAAAGTCATGATGTACAAAGTGCTCATCAGGCCGATGCTCACATACGGAGCACCGACATGGTGCACACTGGGTAAGCAGGACTTACAAAGACTACAGACTACAGGTAATACAGAACAAGGCACTTAAAATAATACTGAATACACCTAGATATACCAGAACTCACGTCATACATCGAGACCTCCAAATTGACACAATTTCGGAGTTTCTCGATAAAATAATCGCGAAATATCACACCAAGGCTAACTTGGCCAACAACAACAAGATAGCCTCATCACACATACACAGATTGCCGCATCAAAAACGCAGAATGCCCAAAGACTAGATCACTCGCTAAATCCACACTCCAAATTATTTAAGAACTTGTTCTGTATAAAATAAGGGTACACGCACACTACGCGCACACTATACGCCTCTGTAAACAATTACAATAACTACCCCTCTACCTCTACAACCAGTATGTTAACGGAGCTCTTAAAACTTGCTTATTTGATTAAATTCAAATAAGAAAGGGTTACGAGCTGTAACCGAAATACACCAAGCAACGCTTCAAGGCTTAACCTAAAAAATCATACTGATGATAAACAAAAATAACACGTCTAAGTGAAAAGGAGTTACAGGTATCATGCCTGACTCAGACGGTGAGTTTTAGTCGGTTGGCTCGTCTCCTTCTGAGCGGATGATATTGATGGCCTTTCCCCACAATGTTGCTAGCCCGACACTACCTTGCAGCCGCGTCTGTAAGGTGTCTGTGCGCAGATTTCTCATCGTGTGTCCAAAAAAAAAAAAAATTCTCGTTTTCCTTTAGGCCAGACTCGAGCCTTACTGATGAGATGTAATAACGGCGAAACGCGTTTAAGAACGAGTTTGACAAAAGGAGGACCAAAATTCTATATTGTGGTTTAGACAGACCTTGAGAGCGGTGCTTATTTCTGATACTCGTCACTATAGGCGTATTAACCTGCAATGTCTAAAACAGAGTCTAATCACTAATCTGTCTTCGATGTTCTAGGCTGTTGAGGTTATTGGTCAGCTCGTAGTCTCCGATCAGACGAAGGGCTCTCTTTCCGATGGAATTCAGTAGCCGAAAAGTTTGATTGGGAGCAGACCTCCAGTATTCTAGTATTGGTCATATCTCTCTTTATAGAGTGTCAAAAGTTGTTGAGGTGTACCTATATAACTTTTTGCTCCGGAAAATTGCACCAAGTTTCTGTGAAGCTGTCTTGCCACAACGTGTGGATCATGACATACTTCCGGTGTTTTTAATTATTATTGTCAAGTTGGCGATATAATATTAATTTTATTAATGATCAAAATATCGATAATTCAAGACTAGATCGTCATTTTTAAATAAATTAGCATCAATTCGATTTGATTCAAAACCTGAGAAAAAATAACGAGAATTACTTACTGTACTATACCTAACTGTAACTCAAAATTGGCTGGTGAGTTAATTCTATATATTAATTTATCAATGACGCTGAGAGAGTGTCTTAAGTGTCTTCAAACAACTTTTAAGTACTATCTCTATGACCATTTTATTAAACAAATAACCTATAATAGAAAACACTTACTTACTACTTTTAGCCCAGTGTCTAACCCCGATATATCTCTAATTGGTTTAGTTTAAAAAATGAATTAAATTAAATTTTTATAAGATATGTCAAATTTAGGAAATTTACATACATCTAGATCTTATGCGCTTCCCCGTACAGTTAGACGTATCTGTATCTGTATTAAACTCTTGAATTTATTTTCTATCAGCTAAACAAAAATTATTAAAATTTGTTCATTATTAATTAATTTTAATTAATTAATTGAATTCCAGTCCGTGTGGAATAGTTGAATTGATACGCTTGCAAATAAAAGAGCTGTGATAACACTTTTAATTACGAGACTTTTTGTTATATAAGAGTACAGTGCCTTCTTGCTTCAGTTAACCTTTTAGGCATTCTACATACTAAGGGTACGTTTACACGTACTTAAACAGTATAAATAATCAATATACACAGAGGAAGTTAAATGTATGCGAGTATCGACAGCAAATTGCCACAAATATCAATAATAGCCGCTTATTAATTAGACCGTGAATTTTTGTTATAATAAAACTAATTCAAACTAAAACTAATTCTAATAAAATAACAATTCGATAATTAATTGGCGAAGTGAAGTTCAAAATGTGCATTTATTTTAAGGTTACTACAATATAAGTTATTGACTTCACTGCAAAGCTTATTTTAACAGAAAACAAAATTCGCCTCCTTATGCTAAGAAATCGTGACGTCCTAGAAAAAACCCGAAATTAGTTTTGAGTTCAGCGACACAAGATACCTATAAATGTGTCTTCTAAATCAAAAAGAGAATTAATGACATCGCAGGTCTGTGCAAAAAAAACTACTCAAATGTGAAATTTGTATATGGATTGGATGGAATTGTATACAGAGTGGTGTTATCTGATGATATATACAGTGAAACCTTTCATAACGGACACCTCTGATAAGCGGACATCTCTATTAAGCGGACATTTTTTCATAGTCCGGAACTAGGTATATAAAATTCCATGAAAATCAACCCCTCTAGGGCGGACTCTCCTTTGGGCGGACGCAGACAGGCTGTTTTCATACAAAGAGTGCGAAAAATCTCCTCTAAATGGACAAACAATTTTTTAAAGTATTTGGGAGAGGAATAAGTACGGTTCAAATACTCTCTGAAGACAGACCGGCAACCAATCGCGTATGCGTAACAACGCGAAAGGACTTCGCCAAATGAATTATGAGTGTGTGTGATTCCCCGAAAGCAGTCCGCCGTTTATTTGTGACTTGTAAGGTTAAAATAGTAAACAATGACAGAAAAACGTCGCGTTTTGAGTCTGAAAGAGAAAATTGATATAGTGGAAGTTTTTAATTTGATATCAATGATTTGGGCGAGTTCATTAACATTGATACCAATGTGCGTATAGAAGATAGAAGACAAACCCATTCCTACCGATTATGTAGCCCAAACTGAAACCACATCACTATCTGTCGACTCTGATGAAGAAGTTGAATGCAGTAATCAAACAAATATCAGCAACTATCAACAAGCCATTAGTATGGTAAAGGAATTACAAGAGTATGCAAAGAATAGAGGTGATTCTACAGCAATGGAATTGTTATCAGTCTAGGAATTATATTTTCTAGATTGCAAGTTTAAAACGCAAACACGTCAAACTACATTATTAGATTTTTTTAGTACTACATTCTAACTAAAACCAGTGTATTTTTGTTATGTTTAATAAATGGTTATTTGTAATAATAAAATAATAATATATCCATAGTAATAATTTTGGATTTACATACCAAATTTCCCATGGGCGGACACCTCTATTAGGCGGACACATTTAGACAGTCCAGTATGTGTCCGCCTAAGAGAGGTTTCACTGTACTTATTAAAACATTTAAATTCCTGGACCAATTTTAAGTAAATATTGATTGGCAACAGGAAATAAATTAAAACCGTAAATAATATTATTCCCATCTTTAAATATGGACCGAGGAAGATTTACTAGAAATTTAATATTTAAGCAAGCCATATATCGGGTTAGGAAAAAGTACAGGAACGCTTAAATATCTTCAAACCCGCCAAAGCTACGCTTAGAAAATTCGGTATTTGGAGTTTTCCGGGCATGCGGAATGAAAAATGATATCGACAATGTTGCCACAATTCTCAGTTTTGTTATACTGCAATGATCGACTTGGGTACTATAAAAATAAGAGGCATTCCGAACGAAACAACTATATGTAGTGCAAAACTGGAAAATGTGGCAACATTGCCGATATCATTGCTCAATTTCGTATGCCCAAAAACCTCCAAATGCTGAAGTTTGTAATGAAGATATTTAAGCCTTGCAGTACTTTCTACTAACTCTGTATAATGAAATATAGTATGGCCACGTCACGGTGGTGACGTTTACATACCATTAACCAAAGTTGTAAATAAAATCAAATTTTTTATATTTATCTTAAAAATAATCAAATTTTTTATAAAAAAACTTGTTAGAAAGATGTTATAAAGGTCTTGGAATAAATCTTGTGAGACTTAAAAAAATTCATTTAATTAATAAAGGCCCAAATACTCTCCAGCTGTAGAGATACAAAGTTAACGTTTGAAAATGTTAACATTTCATTATTAAAAATCCATCATCAATGTTTTAAATTATGTTTTTCACTACGGCTCTGAAAATCGTTTACAGGGTAAATTGCCCACGTATCCTTTAGCAATATAGCTGAGATCTGAAAATAACGTTTTTTTAATTATTTTTGCCATTCTAATGAAATGGAATTACATATTACAAATACAAGGCAATTAATTATAACAAAAAGCTTGACCTTCTACGGGTGTAGGTAGCATTAGAATATTTGTGACTGCAAATATTTATACATGTTTAAATAGAATGTTATTAGATTAAGTAATTATTAGCTGAACTAATTGAGAAATGTTTTAATTCTGTTATGTAGTAATATTTTTTTAATGTAATGTTTATATTTCCAAGTAACTTTTAAAGCCCACTACAGAGAATATTAAATAATATATAACATAAATAATAATTATAATAATATAAAACTAACACAAACATTTTTTTTATTAATTAATTTCTATATTTTCGAAAAAAAAATTGGTAAAAACTAGCCTGTATGTATATAAGTTCACTTAAACAGTACAGTACGAAAATTGGATACGACTTAATGATTTCCTGGGTCGGTCACATTGTGTCGACAAGAGCTTGGCAATAAACAAGTGAAGTATGAAGGGACGGACTACGGAAAACAAGTAATGATATGATTATATTAATGTAATCAAATGAAATAACATTTTTTTTAAATATTACTAGTCATATTTATGTACATTTATAATGTCATTCTATAGATAGTTCTGTTTCGCTATCGCTATCCTCATCAAAATTAATTATAATTGGATTAATTATACGATCCAGACTAATATACGAATTTTCTACAGTTATTACGTGACAGATTGAATTTTTCCAACTACCTGGGGGAATATCATTAAAGCATTTTCGTATTAATTCTACGACACTAGAACTTAAAGTCGCAGAAATATTTTCAGACCTAACCAGTGATTTTAACTGGTGCCACATATGCTCTATGGGGTTAAAAATGCAATAATAGGGTGGGAGCCGTAGCACTGTATATCCAATTTCTTCTGCCAATGTGTCACAAACATATAGTTTTTTTATACAAAATGTCTTTAAAACTTGTAGTTCTGAATCTCCAATTTTGTATTATTTGAGCTTGGAGCTTTATGTAATTGGCGACTATGATAGCTCGCATTGTCCATTACTATCACGCTATTCTGAGGAATGTTTGGTAAAAGACAATTCTTGAACCATTCCTCAAAAACTAACAAATTTTACCACAAAAAGATATTTAAATATAAATTAAGCAACCTAACCTACCTGATGTGCCTATATTTAATTATAATTATTACAATCCGGTCCTTTCCACATAATAATAACAAATGGTCATAAATAATAGGATGGCCCCAGGTACTTTTACAGCAGTCATTAAGTTATATCCATTTTTCGTGAAGGGATCTTTTTTTTTTACTTGCACCAACCCTTAAAGTCCAATCTGCCGTGCAATACAAGAACCTAGTAAGTCGACTTACAATAAAATAGAGTAGTAAGTTTTTAATATTTATTTAACTGTTTATTTGCTAATAAAAATCAATGATTTTTTTGGAAAATTAAACTATGTAACAAGAGCTTACTGTGTGTAAAATTTTAGAACAATAAATTAAATATTAATAAGTTGTGCAATTTTTAAATGGAATGTCTTAAAATTTACTTTTACGACCTACTAGGTTCTTGTATTGCACGGCAGCAATGCTAATACATTAATTATCATTTGCATAAGTTTTACTCACAACAGAATAACACATCGTTTAAATGTCCACCTGGATGTCGTCTACACGAGCGAATTTGCCGCACCCAATTTTCGTTGGTTTTGTACAATAAATCGGGCGTGATCTAACGAATGCAGCGTTCAATGTTCAATCTTAATGTGTCAAGTGTTTGTGGTCTGTTTCCTTGATCCTTTTCAAGTTGTTCTAAACTCCAAGCAGCAAATTCCCGGCCCCTATGATTGTCCAGTGGCTTAAGTTCTTGAGTCAAAACAATTTTATATGGATGTATTTTCAAATCTTTTTGCAAAACCAGACACTCGTGTTTTTAAGCCCTAACTGTTGAGCCCGACGAGGAATTGACAAATTTGGATCCTCTGCAACACTTTCTCTTACAGCAGCAACATTTTCAACAGTTCTGGCATTTCGACGTATGCTGATGTTTTTACATCGTGAAGAGTGAAACTATTTTCAACGATGCTAAGAATGGCAAGAAAAGAAGGGCGATTATTTGGACCAAAGTCAACGCCTATTTTCGTAAAATTCTTGGATAATAACCATACGTTCTTGAAGTGCGTATTTGGCCATAATAAATTGTTAAAGTATACTGAACATACATGACAACTAATGACAGGTATAACTTTATTACCATGGTGACCATATCGTTTCAAAATTATATCGTTCTTCTTGAAAAACCCGTTACATAAAAATAATTATTTTACCAAATTTTAAAATTTTGAAAACTGCTGTCAAGTCACAAGAGTTTAAAATTATCATTTATTCAAAATAAATCTAAAATCTAACATGAGAACTATGAATATGATATCTAGCTGTAACAAATATTAGATTTTTTCTTGCCCAACTATCAATATAAAATTTTTTATTACAAATTTCGCTCTTTTCATAGAGAAAGTTCACCAAAATACAAGTATAAATTGGTAATATTTAGCGGTTCAACATCAGCAGCACCCACAAAATCGGACACAAATTCTCTACCTCACCTTGGCTGTCGGCCGTCCGGGCGGTCGACTTGTTTTGATTAGAATCTGTAAACAGAGTTCGTCGGTTTCGGTTCTTCTAGTTTAAATTACCTGCCCCGGCCCAGAATGATCTGATTGATGGCCTTCTCGTTACTGATGCTCGAAAGATGAGCTCGCGTCTTTTCACTCCATTGTGAAAAGCAAAGTCAAGAAAATACAGGGTTTGCTTCTTAAAAATTGCAGAAAGGGTCTCTATTGATTCCAAAAACTTGAGATCTCACCAATTTTTTTAGATTTTCAAGTACCAATCATCTGTTGATCGAATAGAATATTTTGAGTTTAGTTTACCTGCCCAACCTAAAATAATGTTACACTTACTTACAAGATTGATTCAAGCCGGCCCTGACCCATTTATTGAGATTTGAAGAGGTTCAGGCGTATACAATAGGGTTTAATCAGGTAGTTCATTTATGGCAGTAAGAATCAACGGTATAATTCTGCAACTATACGTTGCGAAACAAATGCGCGTGTGCTGATCGTCCTTCATTCGCTAACATGATGAGATGCGATGATCGATTGAAGATCAAGAGAGACAATGCCGCTAGAAACCGCACAAAAGCAACTATTCGCCAATGCGGTAGACTGGTTCCCGTGAAATCGCCAATTTTCAACAACGCATATGCAAAATCTAACCGCATCATCCCTATAATTATTGTAAAATTCGTTGTGAACTAATTTGGGTTCAGATTTGAAATTTGTTTACGTTTGTTTATCTCGCCTGAAATATTTTCAATTATCATTAATAGTTATGATTATTTTACATTTATTATAGGTACCTAAAACTAAAAATACCTATCTATTTATTTTAAATTATAAAAATAAATCATGTGGTGTGGTATACATTTTCAAGCCGGCCCTGATCCAGTTTATTGAGTTTTGAAGAGGTTCAGGCGTATACAATAGGGTTTAATCAGGTAGTTCATTTATGGCAGTAAGAATCAACGGTACAATTCTGCAACTATACGTTGCGAAACAAATGCGCGTGTGCTGATCGTCCTTCATTCGCTAACATGATGAGATGCGATGATCGATTGAAGATCAAGAGAGACAATGCCGCTAGAAACCGCACAAAAGCAACTATTCGCCAATGCGGTAGACTGGTTCCCGTGAAATCGCCAATTTTCAACAACGCATATGCAAAATCTAACCGCATCATCCCTATAATTATTGTAAAATTCGTTGTGAACTAATTTGGGTTCAGATTTGAAATTTGTTTACGTTTGTTTATCTCGCCTGAAATATTTTCAATTATCATTAATAGTTATCATTATTTTACATTTATTATAGGTACCTAAAACTAAAAATACCTATCTATTTATTTTAAATTATAAAAATAAATCATGTGGTATGGTATACATTTTCAAGCCGGCCCTGATCCAGTTTATTGAGTTTTGAAGAGGTTCAGGCGTATACAATAGGGTTTAATCAGGTAGTCTATTTATGGCAGTACGAATCAACGGTATAATTTTGCAACAACTATACCCCGGAATAACTCCGGTGCATCGCATTGCAGCGGCAAATATCTGGGGAAAAAGTTGTTTAGTTTTGAAGTAGGAATAATTTGCAATTTAAACCACCCCTCAACCCCCGGGCGCGGGTGGAGATAAGTTAAGATTTTCAAATGGAACCCCATATTTTTTATTGGCCTATCGTGTTCTCCGACCAAAAATAAATATCTTTTGTCCGAAATTTTTTTTTAATCGGGCCCATCCTTCACCAATAATCACCATGAGAAAGACAAAATCAGAAGTTTTATCCCGGAAATACTCTTTTTCTCTGTCTTGTACTAAAAAATACCCGTGGAATAGAACTTTTTAATGCCGTGTTATTTCAAAGGGAAGTATCTACTGAAAATTTAATTGTGAAATATATAGATTATTTATTTAGAGTTCAAATTTCAATTACGCCCACATTTGTAGTTTCAAACGTATTAATAGGTATTCGTCGAGCTCATTCGTGGCACGTTACGTGAACGGTATAATAACTTTTAACGACATATGCAGTTACGTCCCTTTGAACTAACACGGCAGTATACATAAGCTGACTTGCTTAATGGTATATATTATTATTATCCTAGATCATCGCCAAATTCCTGATTTCAGATACATCATAGGATCTAATAAAATTGAATGTTGTTTCAATTAAATTAATAGAAAATTGAACGAAATTACCTTGAACTAACCTTCACAAATCTGAAACGACTAGAATTCACAGTCAGCTGGAACTTACCTCGGCTAATCCGAACTAGAATATCTAATCATTAGTTTTCGAGTTTTATATTCATTAATATATCTTACGTAGTAGCATTTATTCATAAACAATAATGGATGTGTATTGTCTTAACACGAAGATAAACATCAATATAAGTCAATAACCTTTGGTTAACAACATTAAGCTTATTTTTGCATCCATATTGTATGTTTAGAAGTAAAAATGGACTATTAAAAATTGTTTTTGCAGTAAAACTGCTGCCTGTTACTACAGAAAAACTGCACTACTTAATCGTACGTGCGAGCAAGTCTCGTCATAATCGTCATTTGCCTCGACCGAGGCACGGTTGCCGGATCTATACAGTTTGGTTTGACGGGATGATAAAATATTAGGGAGGGTCGGACTTTTTTAGTTTGACGGTACGATAAAATATATAGGGTCGGACTGTATACGATAAATAATATTTAATGAATATAAATTAATATTTTTTATTCGTTTTGTTTTGGGGGGTGCACGTGCGCATGTGCTCCTGTGGAAGAACCGCCACTGGTGGGCCCCCAACCGCTAACTACATTAGTACAGAATTAATTCTAGGACAGGATGCCATGCTTCATTAATTACCTTTAGTTAAAAATAATTCTTACTAATATTATTCTTTTTGACAAATCAAAAAGAATGAATAATGCTTGCAGCAAATGTTCTAGTCGCCTTTTATGCACGCGTTTTGTGGCGCGCGATAGAAATTGCAGCGTTATCTAAAGACTCTCTCTGTTCTATATGTGTGCGGCTGAGCGACATCATTGCATAAAAGAGCACATTACGAACAATATCATCAGAAAATGCCGCGATTTTTATCACGCGACACAAAACGCGTGCATAAAAGGGGCCTTAGTGTGACAGATGACACTGCATTCTACTTCCACATAGCTAGGTACTTTATGTTGGGCTTGATATGAAGAAAGCTGCAGCCTTTATAGCAGGCCCGTAGCCAGGGGGGGGGGGGGGGGGGCCAGAGTGGGCAATGCCCACTCTGACAGAAAAAGTTGCCCACTCTAGCAAAACCAAGATAGTTGTATATTTATGTAATTTCTTGGGATTCAGTGTCAGCAGAGAATGGCCAATCTGATATATTTAGCGTTTGACAAACAAATAACATAAACTTTGAGGTGTTTTTACAAAAATTTAACGAAAGGAAGAACAGAAAACTTCAATTATATTAAAGGTATTTACCTACGTTGCGTTTTTTGGTTTTGTTTAAGTTTTATTTTTTGTAATTATATAGGTAGTTAATTCAATGTTGAAATCAACGATGTTTTTTTTTTCTCTTGATCTTACGTGATCTGATCACAAAAATTATTTTCAAGTTTGCCCCCTCTAAAACTTTGACTGCCCACTCTAAAATCTAATCCTGGCTACGGGCCTGCTTTATAGGCGATTTCGATATTATGTTTTTGTGACATTTTATTTCCACTTAGTTGCTCGCGGACCTCCAAGGGATCCTTGGACCTCAGTTTGAGAAACGCTGCAGTGTAGAAAATGTTTTAATAATTTACGGCGAAGTATATATTTTTTTTTAATAACGAGCCACGTAAAATTCACCGCCTCAAAATTTGTCGCTTTAGGCTTCAGCCTATACAGCCTAAGTGTAAATCCAGGCCTCATCAGATGCGCTGTTCTTAATTGAAACCATTAAATTCCAATTTAAACTCATTATTATTGACATTAATAATGGTACATTTTGTTTATAAAAATTGGTGGAAATCTATTTAAGAAATAAATAGTTTATGCTTTTCAGATGGTATCCATATACCAATATGGAAAATTATTATTTCCCAGACCACCCGATGATCCTTATACAATAATGGCATTAATGGCGTATTTTTGTCTACACAGAAGCACTTTAAAATACTATTTCATATTGAATGGTACTACCAAGAAAAGGAAGCCCTCTCCATTGATCATCGGGTGTTCTGGAAAATAATAATTTTCCATATTGGTATTTGATATTAATACCTCCTGAAAAGCATTTTTTATTTCTTAAAAAGATTTTTAAAATTTGATTTAATCAAATAACGTCTGTTCAGATTGTGTGGGTCTACTAAGAGATGGCGCTACGCGCTATGTTTTCTCGACTACCGATGATAATACAGCGTTAAGTTAAAGTCCTCTCTGATGATAGGTATGTGCACCTACCTTGTACTGACGAGAACAAATGAGTTCGAAACCGGTCTGCAGATGGAAATGGCCTAATTCACTACTTTCGGAGATATTAAAAAATAGTGAACGATTTACAGAAAAATTTTAACACCCTGTAGCAAAAAATATGTTCATACGAACATTTCTTCATAAAATGACCTAAAGAACCACATTCTGAAATATTGACACGATATTAATGCACACCATATACAATAAATCATTTTCCAAGAAGCGATAATTACAATAAATACTTATTTTAGAACAAATAATTATGTAACAGCATCACTGTAAACAACCATCATCAGTAATAGACCGCCAAATAAACTCAGTAAGCTACGATTCGGACGCAGGCACTCTTTTGTTCTTGCGGGCTAATAAGATGGGGGAGGGGCGGGGGCGCGAGGGTCACGCTGCGACATTCCTCGGCCCGTGGGAAATAAATCCGAGCCGCTGGACGCGCGAGAGCCATGTTGCCACAGTGGCTACTATTTAGGTAACTAGTATGATTGGAAAGTTATTTTAAATTAATTTGTGCAAAATATCTCTGAGAACCTATTGAAATCTTTTACAAACCGCAACCTTTCATGATTGAAAAAAAATTCCTTTTTCCTAAAATCGTTCGGAAATATTGACATTTTTGAAAGAAAAAGTCAATATTTCCCTACACTTAGTCGTTGCTAGGCAACGGAAAATAACTGTTAGGAAATGTTCATTTCCTTGCTGTAAGGAAATGATATCTCCTTACAGTTGTTAGTGTTCTCCATAAATGATTAAAAATACGTTGTTAATTAGGAATTAATTTATATTTTGAAATTCTCAATGCATTGCAGAATATATTTTCAAATTAGTTTGTTATATTTACAGTTATTTGACAGTTAGTACGATTATTGAAAATTGGAGTAACATTATTAGAACTATGAGAAACATTTTGGACAACATGCGAGGTAGTAGGGTGATTTTGTTGAATATATTGTACTGTGAAAATTTTATTTGCCACCTCAACCTTATTGTTAAGATATTCTTCAATATATCCTTCAGAAACGTTTGATGACTTATATCCGCCATGCCTCTTTTAACTGGTTATGTTAGCACCAGTGTCAACCAATATTGTTGCCCGAACAACCCTTTCCGGGTTTGTTCGGGTTTGATATTTAAGGAAAAATCGGTCACTGTTCATATGTTCTGGTCTTAACGAAACATACTTTCGATAAACATTCAAGTACATCTGATTAACTACAAATAATCTTGGTTTGCTGGTCTTCGAATCAGTTATGCTAATTAAAAGCTTAAATTCTAGGTCTTCTACACCGTGTAGAATAATTCGGGCTAACTCATCCATTCTACAGAAATACCAAATATTAAAGCCACCTAAAAAACAAATAAATGTGTAAATAGAAATTAAAACCTTGTAAATTACCTTAATCATTCAATCTTCTTTATCTGAAGCTTCCTGGATAAATTTGTCGATTTCTTCCTTCGTTAAAATCTTAGATTTCTTTGCCCTATAACCTTGAGCTTGCAAGGGTTGGCTTCAACATTGAATAATTGGCCCATAATGTTGAAGATTTCATTTTTAAAGGAAGGTCTAGAAAGTATGCCATTACAACATTTTCCGAGAAAGAACTCGTGTTTTTACTCTTGTGATATTCCATAAAACGTGCATTCTCTAGATTTCTTTGGCAATAACTCTAATGAAGCAGTATTCACTGCCTCAACCTGCTCTGGAGGAGTCCTAGAAATGGAAAATTCATCATCACTTATCATTTTATACTGTTTGGCTTTCGGAAACACCAACAATTAAATTTAAATTTAATTTATTCGACAATTTAACATTAATACGTTTCCATAGTAGCGCAACCAATTTTATTACGAATTTCAAAGCACCATTTATTGTGAATAAAATTATTCGCGATTTTTTCAAATTTAATCAATATTATACAGGGTTATTCACATTATTCGAGACGACATATAATAGCTAAGCTATTTGTTTTGGATAAAAACAAATATTCAGGGTGGATAGGGAACTTATTTTCATAATGTACAGGTTGTCCCAAAAACACGAAACGTATCAAAATTGATTTTTTTGAAATGAAATGCCCAGTATATTATTTCATTTTTGGTTCCTACGATCAAAATAAATATTACTTTCATTAAAGTTTACCGCACTTAAACCTTACGGTTTGTGAAATATTTCATATTTTGTCAAAATGTAGTAACAATTTTAATGATTAAATTCTCAACATGTATTTTGTTTTTTAAACCCAATTTCTCAGTGGACTCTACTCACTGATTAAGTTTTGTGTATCAGTTATGAAAAATTCACTAACTTATACACGGTGTCCAAAAAGTAGGTACTACTAAATAATTACAAGTTTGAAATGGTAATAACTTGCTTAATTTAAATATTACAGCCTGTATTTTAGGTCACTAGCAGAATCTAGAATTTAATTGTCTATCAAAAAGTATTAACCTCTCCCATAGCTAATTACTGGCATTTTCATGAAAAATGGAAATATTCACAAAGCAGGCTAATTATAATCAATTTAATATTAATCAAGTCGCCTATGACATTTTGACAGATCAGATCTAAATTCTAAAGAAACAGAGGGAAAATGCACTACTTAGTAGTAAAGGTAACGACAGACAATATTACTGGACATACCTACAACAAACAATTGTTTATATTTATAACAAGTGTTCAAAATGGCAACCATCCGACTCTAAACACAAACGTATCCTCTTTTTAAAACCTTCAGCAACATTTGACAGCATTTCTGGGCTGATGTGACGGAAAGCTTCTCTAATATGCTCCTTCATATTATTCGGTGTTGTCGGAGCTGCGTTATAAACGATTCCTTTTACATATCCCCATAAAACGAAATTAGGTGAAGTCAAGTCGGGTTTGTTCGGGTGATCTTGGGGGCCAATTTTGAGGTCCATTTCTTCCAATCCATCGATTTTCAAATTGGAAATTTAAAAATTCACGTACCCTAAGATAGAAATGTGCTGGTGCTCCATCCATTTGAAGCTACATCATTTCTCTGATGGCGATAGGAATGTCTTGCAACAATATTGGCAATTGATTTATCAAAAAATCTAAAAACAATTCCCCATTTGTTTTCGAAAAAGTAAGGACCGATTTAATATCGACCCATTATTCCGCCCCAAGCAATCACTGACCATCTGTGTTGATTATTTACTATTCTAAATTGATGTGGATTGGAATCAGAATAATAATGAAAATTATGTCTATTCACAGATCCATTATTATGAAATGTACATTCATCACTAAACATAACAAAATTAAAAAAGTTTTCATTATCTGCCACTTTGTCTAAGACCCACATACAAAAATCCACTCGTTTATCAAACTCGTTTGCAGAAAGTTCTTGGTGACGCTGAATTTTATAGGGATGGAAACTATGTTTCTAAAGAATCCTTGAGACACTTGCTTGGCTAATGTTGATATTTTGCGCAATTTGGTTTTGACCGATATGAGGATTTTCGATTACAGAACCAATTCTAGCAAATTCATTTTGTTCGTTTCCTGTCACAAGTTTCGTTTTAGTGGGTTTTTTTATACTGAACACTCCCAGTTTGTTTAAATTGAGTCAACAATCTTTCGAAAACCTCTCTATTTGGATGGTTTTGGAAATTTTTGAGTGTAAACTCGGGAAGCAAGCAGTTTTGCAGAAATTCTCCAAGAATAAAAATCACATCAATTCGTTCTTCTTTTGGATAACTTATCATTTTAAGTAACTAATAAAATAAAAAAAAACAGAAACTACCACTATTATAATTAAATGACGATTTGCAGCGAAATACTTTAAGAAATAACTGACATTTACCGTAAACCCTCTGTTTCTCTAGAATCTAGATCTGATCTGTCAAAATGTCATAGGCGACTTGATTAATATTAAATTGATTATAATTAGCTTGCTTTGTGATTATTTGTATTTTTCATGAAAATGTGAGTAATTAGCTATGGGAGAAGTTAATACTTTTTGATAGACAATTAAATTCTACATCTGCTAGTGACATAAAATACAGGGTGTTATATTTAAATTAAGCAAGTTATTACCATTTCAAACTTGTAATTATTTAGTAGTACTTTTTGGACACCGCGTATAAGTTAGTGAATTTTTCATAACTGATACACAAAACTTAATCAGTGAGTAGAGTCCACTGAGAAATTGGGTTTAAAAAACAAAATACATGACAATTTAATCATTAAAATTGTTACTACATTTTGACAAAATATGAAATATTTCACAAACCGTAAGGTTTAAGTACGGTAAACCCTAATGAAAGTAATATTTATTTTGATTGTAGGAACCGGAAATGAAATAATATACTGGGCATTCCATTTCAAAAAATACAACTTTGATACGTTTGGTGTTGGACAACCTGTACATTATGAAAATAAGTTTAAAATATAGCTCAAATAGGTCCCTATCCACCCTGAATATAGCTTAGCTATAATATGTCGTCTCGAATAACGTGAATAACCCTGTATATCTGTCGATTTTTTAACGATTTTCGGAAAAATAGTATGTTTACCTCGTAGGAAAAGTCACATTCCTGGACTCTGTGTTGCTAAGTCTCGGCTTGCGCCTCAACGCAATCTTCACAGTGGTCCAGGAATGTTAAGCGTTTCCTACTCGGTAAACAATCTACTATTTCGAAAATATCTGCATATGAATTTTTGATAATTTGTTGGAATTTCTCCAATCTTCTTCTACTGAAAATTCATTTATTCTCCAGTCGTACTGATTGGATTAATGTCGGTCTTTTTTTATTTTACACATTGTTGTTAGCTTCCGAAGTATGTTAAAAAATATGTTATTGTAAACAAATGAAAAATAATAACACTTTAATTGTTTAAATAGTTTTAACATGCTCTCCCCCACCTTAAATTAATTTGAAAATATATCGTTCTGTTCTTTATCTCCTTATCTGCAAAACTCATTTTACGAAAATATGGGACGTCTATTAGAAGTTATTAATAAATATTTTTAAGCGCAAGTCACGCAGCGAGCGAGGTGTCGAGCATTGGCGTAACTAGAATGATTTTGTAGGGGGGGCCTGGCCCCTAGTCTAGTAGGATTTTAACCTTCGACTTCCCACGTCAGAAAAATTACGTAGATTCCCACGTGGGGTATATTTGATGAAAATGATACTTCTAATAATTATTAAACATGTGTTTAATTATACTAAAAGGTATAATAGGTAAATTAAACTTAGAACAAAGTATAGTTAACAATTTTTTTATAAAATCAAATAAGGTTTAAAAAAAAATGTCTTAATCTTCTTTGCATCGAAAACACTTGACTTCCTTTACAAAGTGTTCTGCACATACGAAGTTTTGACACTCTTTGCAAAATTGCCTAGATTTGCGGTCTTTATTTCGTGGACATAGATAACAACGTCCACTTGCAAGTCTTTCTCTTGGTGTTTCAACTTGGGCCGATGCCAAGTCTGGAACAACATCCCGCATAAACTGCTTTAGTGTGTTTCTCAATCGTCCTTGTGCATTATATCTCCGTATAATATTTTGTTTTATAAGAGCTTCTCCTAACTGAAGTAAAAAATACCGTCGGCCATCCTTAGTTTCAGAATTTTTTGGATATTTGATGCCCCATAAAATGTAAGCGTTTAGGGAGGCAATATCTAATAATTGGCCAAAAATTGCCATCGGCCATCGATTGCATATTCTGCGAGCAGAGTATTGCTTTACCATTTTATCTGTAGTGTCTACAGCACCCTTTGTATGGTTATAATGAAGTATAATGTAAACTGTTGGTCTATTTTTAGCAGTGCCGCGCGCCCGTTTAGATTTCCAACGTGCAAATGTCCGAACGGGTCACTACTTAATATAGTAGCCGCGGATTCCCACGTGGGGTACAAATGCACCCCACGCTATTCAAAATGTATTATTTTTAAGAAATTTAAAAAAAAATCTTGTTTGACGGGCCGTAATTATTTACAAAGCCCTTACTGACACAAAATAAAATTAGTCACAAAAAATATGCACTTTTGGGGAAAATATGCAAAAAAAAACGCTTCTGGGGTACATTTGTACCCCACCCGGGAAGACGAAGGTTAATGGCAAGTGCCACTATGACGTATGTATGGCTTCGAACTTCGGAAACACTGGGGTGGGCACCAGAGCAATCTGGGGTGGGCACGGCCCACCTGTCCCCCCCTCTAGTTACGCCTATGGTGTCGAGGCGCGCGAGTAGAATCATCGTGACAGAACTACGCGTTCGAACTACGGAATGGATGAAAATATTAATGATTCCCACTGTACTAAGCTCGATTGTAGACCATGGTACAAGAAATTCTCATCGTATTTGAGAAAGGGGCAGGGGCGCCGCCATGACGACCTTTTCTTAGATTGTCAAACTCGAAGATACTTGGCGCGTCCCTAGCAATTCTGGATCACGGCAACATGGAAAAAACGTTATTAATTGTCATTTTTTGTGACATTATAATGTCGTGCCCACTAGACGTGCTGCTTCTATGAGTTCAGATGGGTTAAAATTTGTGCTAACTCTGGCAACGATGCAAATAAAAGTTGTACCTATAGCTGACCATTCTCACTCCTACAGCACTAAAAAGCTAACTAAAACGTTTTGGTTATTTTGGAAGATCGCCGATCGACGATAACGGCTCGAACCATGAATTATGCTCGAGCCCCGGATAATTAACATTTATACCGGCAGAGAAGACGGTTTTTGTCAAACCGCATGTTCAGGTTACTGCTCTTGTATCCGCGTTCGGAAAGTGCATTTTATACCGTTGTTGAGGAGATATCAAGCAAACATTTCTATCATCTGGTAACGATTGATTATTATAAGAGTTTTGGCAAGTTTCTATTACTTTTTGTATTGTATTAGGTTTCGATCGATCGAATCGGCCTAGGAACAAATTGAGAAAAATGCGTGCACACTGCTAACAACAAATTTGTGCATTCAGAGGGGTATTTTTCGTTATAGTTATAGATAACAAGAGTTTCGTATTATTAATCGTTATTATGTTGCACAGGAGAAGAAGATATAATAAATCTGCTATCAGAAAGTTTTGAATAAATCCAATAATATGTAAAAAAAATAGAATTGGTTTTACGTGGTGCTTTTTAGTGTTGGGGAAAACCGATGATTTTAATAATCAAGTACGTGTTACTCGAGCGATTTTAATAATCGAGTGAATCGCTTGAAATTCCAATTCACCAAGCGATGACGTCAATGATTGCTCGACCGGCAGCCTAGCCGTTTACATGTGATTAGGTAGGGTATTTAGCAGGCACGTAACTACGGGTGGGCACAGGTTTAGCTAAAAAATTGTAGTAGGCACCAAAAAAATTCCAGAAATTTAGTTATTTGTGAATAATGCCAAACAAAAAAACTGCAAAAAATCACCCAAATATGTATTTATTGTTCTGGTTTATTCTTGTGCTTTTTTAAAAAGTATTACCAAGAGTTATTTTTCTTCACATCTTTCATTCATGTTTATAGTTACCTAAAAGTTCCTGTTTAAATTTAAGAATGTTTACTTTTGGTTACCAAAAAATTTGTCGATACTTATGTTTTGTTAACTATTTTGCCCGTTTTGTTATTTTCCATTAACATTTTCTATATTGTATGTTATTTTTAAGAAGTCTTCTTGAGTTTAATAATAAAAAGTTTCTGTTTAGATTTTAAAATGTTTACTATAAGATTACCAACGAATTTTTCTATATATTTTATTAACCATTTTGTTCGTTTTGTTATATTTCATTAACAATTTCTATTATTATGATATTTTTATGTTATATAGTTTATAGTAAATAAAAATTTTAAAATTATATCCTTTAATTTTTTAATATTTACAATCGGAGACCTAAACTACGCCGTTGGCTATACAGTTAAAACAAAACTTTACAAAACCCATGTCGCGATGACTCCGCTAAGGGATTTGGCATACTTTTTCATATGCACCTTCTCGTTTATGTGCCTTTAAGAAAGACGTATGTCGTGTTACCTGCTCAGCGCCAAACTCGATCGTCGCCATTCGGCATATTTCGGATCGAGCGGCGCGTAGAACGAAGGTCGGGTATCAAGTGACAGGCGATATTTTTCGGGTTTTCGCCTGAATTTATAACTAGAGTATTTCCTATCGAGCGAAAAACTGTTCGAATATACGAACAGTTTTTCGCTCGCGTCAATCGTCGGCGTCAAGCGAACCTCGGGTATCGAGTGAAAGGTAATAAGTGACGAGCGATTGTTTTCGCCTGAATAGATAACTCGAGCGGTTTTTTTTAGCAGTCAAGCGATGTCGTTTATTTCAATAATCGAGTAATCAAGCGGTTTTTCGCTCGAGCGATCACAACACTAGTGCTTTTAGAACCTGTATTTATAAAATTATTTGGCTTTAACTCACAACACGGGGCGCGTACTTTGACCAACGGTATTAATAACTCAGAATCTATTTCACCCTATTTTTTGTACAAATATTATCTATAATAGGTGTATTCCCGCCAGTGCCAACAAGAAAACTAACAATATCGTAGACTTGACGTTTGTTTTCGGGAAGTTTGAACACGCAGCTTAAATTCTATTAATTTTTACCATTAGGAAGGACATTTTGACGACCTGTTTTCAACCGATCTAGAAATGACATCTACATCTATCTATCTTAATTATCGAATATTCAAAAATTCACGTCCTAATTAATTAGCTGTTATTTCGTTAATAATGAACTAATTTTAATAGTTTTAACTGGTTACCTAAAATATTGAAAGATATTTTAAATTATTTAAACAAAGGGTAAGAAATTTTCTGGAAAATATAGAAATAACACAGCTCAACAAAAAATTTTTTTTGTGTTGGTGCCGAAGAAAAACAACTGATTTTGGTTATTTTGAATGCGGTGATTCCAAAACACTTAGCTTTTCTTCGTATCAGCTCTAGTTTTTGAGATAGAGCCTACTCATAATAAATTGTAAATTAATATATTTGACAATTATAATGGTCATAAATCTTATCAAAAATTTAACTAATTCCAACACTAATGCCTTTTTAATTATACCTACCTATTTATTCATAAATCACTGGAAATACCTAATCTTATATTGGCAAAAAGCCATATAATTATTAGAGATAAGAAATAATTTTGCCTTGAATTTTTTGCACCTGCAGATTTCTTATTTTCGTATTTGCAATTAGAACAAAATATACATTAGAAGGCAATAAAAGAGAATGAATTTGTGTACCGTAAGTCTCATAAATTAATTCTTTAACTTGGCTTGTACCTATATAATCCCCATATGCGGAATATTGCCTGCATGCATTTGCAAAATTTAGTTGAAATTTGAGTTTCATTGCAAGAGTGTGATTTTTGAAAAATCGTATTTATACATGTCATCCGGAGGTTTTTGCATTTTAAAAGAAAGTAGAAGAGTGATTTGTGACTTTGTGGAAAAAGCTTATTTGGCCTATTTTGGTCTTCACTTAGGAGACCAAGATAAACCGTGAGCTCCGCATGTTGTATGCAAAACCTATGTCGAACACCTGCGACAATGGGCAAAGAAAGTGTTTAAAGTTTGGTGTTCCGATGGTATGAGGGGAACAAGCCCGAACAAACCCGAAGAAAAAGCCACTTTGACGATTGTTATTTTTGTCTTGTGAAGATAAAGGGCATTAATCGTAACAATCGGCATAAGTGGAACTATCTAACTAACTAACTAACTAATAACTAACCTTTAGGTTACATATTATTTAATATTCCCTGTAATGGACTTTAAAAGCTCGTTGGAAATTAAATAAACATAAATGCATATTCTTTCTAATTATCAGTCTTTAACAACAGCAGACATAATTTCTTTACAACGAACTTTTCTCTGCTGATCGCCCGGTGTATTAGATCTGAAGTCCCTTATTGAAATTACCGTCTTCTGAATAATATTTAGATGCAATAGAAAAGTGCCTCCTAGATCCTCGCAGTTGCAATTTCAGGAAGACATGCTAAAAAAGAGGGGGATATTAGAATATAAAGGTTCCTTTAAATGTACCCACAAGTTTTTAAAACATCTATTTACCTACAAATATCAGAAACACGAATGAGAACTACCGTTTCTTGCAGCAAACATGTGTGATGGCTGGCACATGTTTGTGCAAATAAGTCTATAAATAATTTGTGTATTTAGATAATCAATTTGTTGATAACTATAGATACATGGTTTACAAACAAGCTGCTAGTCTACAAGCCAATACGGTATAAAAGAGTTGTTTTGAAATCTTTGCGTAATTTTGTTTAAAAGCCTAGTTTAGGAACAAGAAGAATACGGAAAAAATGTTATTAAAGTTCATATCTAGTCCTGATTGCACACGTAGACATACATTTTTGGTATATACAGTGTGTTCCAGGATAAGCGAACTTATAGGTGTAAATGACAAAAAAAAAATTCAAATTGGGATTTTACACCATTCTAGGCCTACTTGATTAGATAATAAAACGACATATTTCGATTTTTAATAAATCAAGCAGGCCTTTGTCCATCACATATTATTTCTCGTCACTAGAAAGAGAGCCTCAAACTGACATTTTGATGAATTTTTCGAATTAACGGTATTTATTCTTACATATACAATATCTCGGATACTAGAAATTTTTTAACAAGAGTGACTTTTTCAATAAAATGTATATAATACCACAAATTCTAATATAAAATCATATACATGGTGTTATGGAAATGACGTATTATATTTAAACCGGCAAATCCCGAGATGAAAATAAATTGAAGAAAAATAACCATAAATGGCGCTTTGAATTATTAAATACGAAATATACACTTTATATGAAATCTCAAGATTTACGTGGCCGCTCCTGAGGCGCTTCCCAATCAATATTTTATTGAGGCACTCTCCAGGTTCAAAAGAGGTTAGCGCATTATAGGCGATGTTGTCATATTGCAGCACATAATTCTAAACGCACGTGTTCAGTTTTTGACAACAAGATTTCTTTGACGCGCGCTATCACTTCTTTTTCAAACTTTTTAGAATCATATAATTAAATTCCATAAAAAAATAAAACACAAAAAGTCTGTTTTTCAACAGAAGGAACAGTGGATAATATCACACAAATTTGAAATCACATCACAACATTTATTATTATGAATTATTTCACAACAAAAAAAAAATCTGGCAATACAACTAACAAAACGTTTAAAATTCGAATACGTCAAGCGCGTGGAACCAACGTCGTTCCACTCCCGAATCTCGAAACATAGTGAAGTATGTATGCGCGGTCGGTATTCAAGCTACGGCGAGACACGTGGTATAATCTGACAAACACTGTTAGTATACTCTAGTGACCCACATTGTTGCTAAGTGAATCCAGATGGAACGGGGCGACATTATGTGGGTAAAAAGGGTTTTTACCTTAGTATTTAGATATTCGATTTAAAAAAAGTATGTAGACTTATTCTAGGATACCCAAGGAGTCACCCATTTAAATATAATAAGTCATTTCCATAACATCCTGTATGTAGCAGAAAAATAATCGTAGATATATGCTCTTTGCGATAATAAGCAACAAAATTCATTATACAGGGTGTTTCCTAACCTCTCTGAAAAAATGAAGGAGGTGAACTCACCTTATTTTAAGACGAAAATGTGGTATAAAGGTTTTTCTTATGTCACTTCGTTTTCGCAATACAGGATGTTAAAAAAATATTAAAATAAAAAATAAAAAATACGAAACTAACTAAAAAATTAAGATACTCTTTTACCCAGATCCCCGCAAATGAATTAATTGTAAAATTTAAAATTGACCCAAAGTAAAGTGCTCTAATCCTTTAGTTTATCAAATATCATCTCAATATCGTTTGCTATTAATGAATAAACTGAAAAATCTTTTGCACCCTGTATTTCGAAAACGAAGTGACATGCGAAAAACTTTTATACCACATTTTCGTCTTAAAATAAGGTGAGGAGTCACCTCCTTCATTTTTTCAAAGATATTAGGAAACACCCTGTATATCTTGTATTTTCCATTGAAGGCCATGCGTGGCACTGCTGGATTCGTAAACGAACCCAAATTGAGAGTTGGTCAAGTATAATTTTTTTAATAATTAAATAATTTTAATCAAGTCAGCAATAGAAACCCGAACAAGCCCATATGATTCAAATATAATATATCCGAACAAACCCGACAAACCCGCAAATCCTGAGATGAAAACAAATTGAAGAAAAATAACCATAAATAACTATCTGAATGAATAAGCGATTATATCAAATCCGAAAAATCACGTGGTAGCCACTTATAAGAGACTTACATAATCAATAATTGTCATAGGTTAAGCCTCAAAAATGTCAATGAATGTTGTACGGTGTTGTCATATTTGCACGTCAAACACTTCAGAAAAAACTATTGTAATTTTAAATCTTTTTCGTTCACTCATACCTTTTTGAATAATTATTTTCAAAATTTGAAATGTATGTTTTACAATACAACCAATAATAATGTCACACACATTTTAAATCACAGTAAAACATTTATTATTATAAATTATTTCACAACAAATAAACGGTAATACTACAACTGGTACATTCGACACTTTATTTATTGGGATTTCAAGGGAAAGAAGCGCTCGATGAAATGTCCCTTTCGCACATCAATACAGACTGAAAGACCGACCAAAGCTGCGCTTGTACTACGACACGGCTGTCGGTGGGGTAACGGGGTTTTTCCCTAAGTATTTATCATTCGATTAAAAAAGAGTATGTAGGCTTTCTCTAGGATACCCACCCATTTAAATATAATAAGCCATTTCGATAACACCCTGTATATCTTACATAACATTAACGTCAGAAATGTGTATATTTATTTATATTGCTTTATTGTTATAAACGAATAAATAAAAATCAAATCCCTAAAAGAATAACTTTTTCAATTCACCGGTACAGCTACACCATGAATGAATACATTTTTTACTTTCCTACTCCACTGGTACAGGTGGTATACTTAAGACCACACACGCAGCGGCACGCGCAGCCCACCGCGATTTCGGCCGTTCTCGGTGTTAATCGGGGTGATTCGACACTTACGGTCGCCGGCGTTTATATAGCGGCCAATTTGTCAGTTATCAATAAGCATCCGACCACCCGGGTTTAGGTCGGGTAAGTAGTCGGGATTTTAATAGGCATAATTAGATGTAATAAAAAGGAGATAATTGGGTTGTGGTTAAGTGCCACTAATTTGGTGGTAATTGATAAAATGTGTTTGAAGAGTTGTTAAGAATTAGTTTGCAGGCTTTAAACTCTTGAATAGACGAAGAAATTTGAGTTTTTAAAAACAGTTTATTGATATTTAAGATATATCTACCGTTGTGGTTCCATAATTGATATTGAGTTATGAGTATAAGTAACAACCGGGTGTGGATTATGGATGACGAAAAGTATTTCACACTAAGCAAGTCCGAAATGAAGGGAAATTAAGGTTTTTATATTGCAGAGGTCCATGAAAATGCCAAATTTAAACTAAAGACCAAATTCGCTATTTCCACCAGGGGTGTATCCAGACCTTATGTGGGTCGAGTAAGAGGTGAAACCCTGGATAGTCAAAGGTATATCGATAATTGTCTTACGAAACGGGTTAATTTTATTGAAGAGGAATATGCTGGAGACGATTATAGATTCGTTCCAACCACCCTAAAACGTACAATGTAGTGTCACGCACATGCGTAGTAGTCGAAAGCCGTTCCCACCGACTCTAAACGGGTGATGGTTCGTTTCGAATTTGTGATCGTTCGCAAACCAGTTCCTGAACGGTGAAAAGGATACACGACCAAGAGCAGGAACCGTTTGTACTGACTTGCGCCGTAAGAATTTTAACAGTTGTTTTTGTATTCCTGGCATTCATGCAGTTCTTGTAGCCTTGTTTTGTAGGAGTTGTTGCTTAACCGCTCTTTAATATTCTGACTATTTAATTTATTCTTATTAAATTTGTATAATCCGGTTCCCAAACGTACAAGATATTCTTACCATTAAACACGTTATTCTCTTCCATAATTATTAAATACAACAAAACGGAACGACAAAAGATAATACTCGAGCTTAGAAGAAGAAATTAGCAACAAAAGTAGGATTATGATTTATGATAATTAACTAATCTTTTTTCCTAGTCAAGAACTAATCAGACAGGCGATCAGGATCAGCTGATATTTTTACAGTGAATGGCCATAAAAACGAACCAACCTTGCGTCCCTTGGGCATCGGCAACACACAATGCAAAATTAACGCATGCGCATCAAATCGATCCCAACAGTTTGGTGACGGTTCTAGAACGATACGAAATAGGGTGTTGGATAAACCATATGTGTTCTGGCCAGACCTTGCGTCTTGTCACTATGCAAGACAAACCCAAAATTGGCTAGCAGACTAAAACGTACCAATTGTTCAGGGAAACGACCACCCTCCGAACCTTCCCCAGGCTCAGCCCATAGAAGATTTTCAGGCTCTTTTATCTCGAAAAGTTTACGATGGAGGATAGGAATCACAAAATGAAGAGGAACTTCGACGCATGATATACAGGGTCCGCAAACGAAGCGTGGACGGAACATTAAATCGTTATCGAAGGACTTATCAACACTACTAAAACAGCTTGAGATATTGGATTAAAAGCGGCATGTTTTAAAAATATTTTACATTATACAGGGTGGAGCAAAAAAGTGTGACAGCGTAAAGTTATATTTTTTTAAATGGGACACTCAGTATTTTATTGCATATTTAGGTTCGTATTACTATCGTTTATAAGTGCCTCAAATTTTATTTAATTTGGTTTCGTAGTTTCGGAGAAATAAATTAAAAACTAAAAAAAAAAGTTTTGCAGTCATGAATAAAAAAATCAAAAAAACAATCCAGAACTAATTTTTTAACCTCGGCATTGAGTGAAATTTATGACAAGAGGTCTAGAGATACTATGAATGTAATTGCGTTTATTTATTTTATACAGGGTGTTCATAATAAGCTTTCAAAAACCCCACATTTTAAAATAATTTTTCTTAAGTTTTTCAAATGGAACACCCTATATATTATTTGGCTATTTGATGTAGAATTCATAGACAATTTTTTTTTGTAATACAAGTATATAAGTTATATCCAGCCGTTTTCGAAATAATTGTAAATATCATAAATTATGTTGTTTAAATAGAGTTTTTATTGGGAAATTTTGTTATAGGCGACTAGACTAATAATTGTAAATTAAAGTAAATGTTCAAAATAGCTTCCTTTTACTTAATTTAATGATTTTCCTCTGCTGTCAACAGAACTCATAATTAATTTTCTTCATTAATAGCGGGTTTATTGATTATCATCCTTTTTGTGTATGCAGTGCTTCCTGTTGATATAAATCTTTGCAACAACTTCTCCAAGGTTTCTGGTCTCGGCTTTCTCTCAATATCTGGGTATCTTTCAGCATACACTCGGCTCGCGAGTAGGCTATTTCTTGCACATTTACCCAGTATAAAAATCATATTTACCATTTCTAAAGTTGTAAAATTCGACATTTTGTGTAAGTTAGTACTTAATTTCGACGACTGAACAAATGTAAATCAATTTATTTGGCTGTCATAGTGACAATCTAAACAAAAAAAAATCATTGCAACTCGATTACGAATAAAAAATAAAGTTAAATAAATAAAAGTAGCAAAAATGTAGGCTTTTAAAATTTATATCGAAATAACTAAAATACGGTAAACTCTAAGAGTAAAAGGAAGCTATTTTCAACATTTACTTTAGTATACAATTATTAATCTAGTCGCCTATAACAAAATTTCCCAATAAAAACTCTATTTAAACAACATAATTTATGATATTAATAATTATTTCGAAAACGGCTGGATATAACTTATATGCTTGTATTACAAAAAAAAATTGTCTATGAATTCTACGTTAAATAGCCAAATAATATACAGGGTGTTCCATTTGAAAAACTTGAGAAAAATTATTTTAAAATGTGTGGATTTTGAAAGCTTATTATGAACACCCTGTATAAAATAAATAAACACTAATACATTCATAGTATCTCTAGACCTCTTGTTATAAATTTCACTCAATGCCGAAGTTAAACAAATAGTTCTGGATTATTTTTTTTTATTTTTTTATTCAGGACTGCAAAACTTTTTTTTTTAGGTTTTAATTTATTTCTCCGAAACTACAAAACCAAATTAAATAAAATTTGAGGCACTTATAAACGATAGTAATACGAACCTAAATATGTAATAAAATACTGGGTGTCCCATTTAAAAAAATATAACTTTATGCTGTCACACTTTTTTGGGCCACCCTGTATAATGTAAAATATTTTTAAAACATGCCGCTTTTAATCCAATATCTCAAGCTGTTTTAGTATTGTTGATAAGTTCTTCGGTAATGATGTAATCTTCCGTCCACGCTTCGTTTGCGGACCCTGTATAGAAAAATCCGAGAAATCAATATAAATGCCGTCCAAAACCTAATGCTAGGGCTTCGCAGAAAGTTGCGTCTAGTAAAAGTTTATAATTTTGTTGCGTATGAAACAATTATGGATGTATTACAAAACTTTTTTTAAATATATTTTATTATAAAAAAAAATTGGTTGAAATTTGTGCTAAAACTTATGGGTGACATACGTCACGGATAGTTCGGTGACTTGAAAATTATCCATTCAGTAAATTTTCTGGTTGTGAGAAGTTTCACTGTGGCAGTGAAAACGAAGAAAAACTTACATTATCCATTCATCAGTGGCGGTTGGAGCACATGCGCACGGGCACCCCCAAAACGAATAAAAAAATATTAATGTATATCCATTGAATATTATTTATCGTATAAAGTCCTAATATTTTATCGTACCGTCAACCAAACTGTATATTATAGGCTCTCGATCCGGCAACCGTGCCTCTGTCGAGGTTAATGACGATTATGATGAGACTTGCTCGCATGTGCGATTAAGTAGGCGGGGCATAATGGTCTGTAACATCAGGTGGCGGGAGACAGCGGGGCTATGGCGATTTAGCATGGGAAAGGCGCACAATTTCAATGTGCGCCGCGCCGTTGTCTGTTCGTGCATCTAGTTAGAAATTCCAGCGTGTATGTGATGAATAGTACGGTGGACTATTTAAAAAATAACTTTAGCTCTTTGAGTTTGCAACAAAAAATTGAAGTGAAGAATGCGGGAAGACCTAAACCCGAAATTAATTTAACGCAGACCACAAAGGCTAAATCTAGGGACCTTATTAGAAAGTTTAAAAATTAAATATATGAAAAAGAATTTATAGAAGGTATTCCAAACTTTAATGAGGCTGTTATTGATCAATTTTCTACAATTAAGAACCGAGGAACGGACTTTACGTTTAAGCACTATACACACTAAGAAAACCTTTTTTATTTTCCAAAAGTTGTATTTCCTTCTGTAAAATTAAAAAATAAATAAAAATATGCTTTACCTAACTCGTTTTCTTTTTACTTATTTTCTTTCTGCATTTAAAACGCATAGAAAGTACCTAATTGTTTGGTCGTTACACAAAAATAAAATTTTGAAAATAATTTCATCATACGCCGCCACTGCCATCCATGTGGGATAATGAGAAAAATACCTAAACATTCTAATAAAATTTATTGAAAAAATTATATTGAAAGGTGTACTTAAGCAAAAAGCCTATTTAATAAAAATATTGGTGTACCTACATACAGGGTCGTTGATTAGTGCGAGGAAGTCAAATATCTCCGTTGTTCTTAAAAATATCGAAATTTATTAAATACAAAGATTCTAGGATAAATAAATGCGCACATTTTAAAAATATTTTTGGATATACAGGATGCTCCAAAAAAAACGGGGCATCATATAAGTAATTTTTTTTAAACAGTACTCCTCATTTCTTTTTCTCTCATCGAATTCGATTATTCAATTTTTTCTAAAATTTTCTCGAATAAAAAAAATCAAATCAAAAAAATTATTTTAATATATTACTAATTTAAACTAAAAAAATAAATTTTTATATTTTTATAAACCTTAGAGGTGTAATTTTACTAAAAAAAAGCATCAATATCGTATACAGGGTGTTTTTTTACATCGGTACAAATGTAGCAATCTTTAGATAAATATTACTCGATTTTTTCAAATGGACCCCCCTGTATATTATTATGTCAGTTTACAGATAATTTCAACCTCTTTAAATAGGCAATTATAATAAATGCTCTAAAACATAACGTTCTTTTAATATTTTATGTTTTATTTAAAAAATGTAAAAATATCGGCACTTTCAATAAGGTGGCCATGAGTTAAACAAAAATCAACAATTCGTACTGTCATCATAATAATGAATTTAGATTTCTGACATATTTTGATTAACAACTTTACGGTGTTAAGGTAATTATTGTAGATCAAAAAGTATTTTTTGCTATGAATTTTTCTACAGACGAATTAGTCGATATGGTTTTCATACTAGGAGCAAGTGACAGAAACTGTCTACTTGCTACAAGGCTTTATCGGGAAACTTATCCTGATAGAAGGCAACCAAGGAAAGAAGCATTTGATAAATTAATGGATCGTTTCTCTCGGACGGGAAAAGTAGAATATGAAAAAACTGAAAGAACTTAAAGTGTTAATACAGAAGAAAATAAATTAACCGTGCTGCTGAAAGTAACTGAAAATCCCCATATCTCCCATAGAACAATTTCCAATGAAACAGAGGTAAAATGTTGGACTGTCCAAAATATTTTAATAAAAATAAAATGCACCCATATCTTCATTCATCATCTTCATCATTCAACTGATGCAAGAGCTGAACGATCAGGACTATGGAACCAGAGTTACTTTCTGTGAATGGGCTTAACAAAAAATACACCAAGACAGGTATTTTTTTAATTATGTATTGTTCGTTGACGAAGCTACATTTCATAAAAATGGAAATGTCAATAGTATTTAATAAATTTCGATATTTTTAAGAACAACGAAGATATTTGACTTCCTCGCACTAATCAACCACCCTGTATGTAAAATGTGTGAAAAATGTCCCTTCTTATTGCACTGGTGTAGAGACTCGGGTTTCAGCATTCACACGGTAAATACGGACGATAATAACTATTATACACATCGATGGGGAAAAATGCGTTTATTGCCAATCGAAATGGTAATCGCAAACCACTGTGCAGGTTTTATAAATGTGCGCTTAAGCCGCTGTCATTAACCACTTGAAATAAATAGGGCCAATTTTACACCAATTAAAAAGTAAGTGATGTACGTGCCTGCAGTGGAATTTTTTATTGCAAAAGCCCTGTTAGCGACGTGTCAAATGGCTCTTGCACTCGTAAAAGTAAATGGGAAATGATGCAAGCGTATACACAGGTGAGTTCGCATCGTAATGTTATGGTTCTACGAAATTCAAATTTAAATCTTTATAAACCGTCAAGTTGCGCTATTAACTGACCCGTATATCATAAATTATAATATTAAAACCTAAAATATGGGAATCCCTGATATTAGAATGATTTTTTAGGTCATTTCATGAAGAATTATATGTTAGTATTGAACTTTTTTTTTTAATCGTTATTTTTTAATCCGTAAGTAGTTTAGATAATTTTTTCAATTTAGGTATGTAATAGAATTTAAAACCACATTGAGCGTTTTCACACTTAGGGACACGACACCGGCACGATCACAGCACGGCACCGACACGATACCGGCAGATGGCAGCACAGCGTCAGTTTGTAGTGTCTGGTGTCAATTGGTTGTGCTATTTACAAAAATAGCAAAATGTTGGCTATAAACAAATTATACAGGGTGTCGCAAATTCCGCCTTCACCATTGAGATTTCGGAAACGGTAAGAGATACGAAGTCGGTTATAGTGGCGTCTGTGAGTCGGAAAAAACCCCGAAAAATCGAAATATTTTCAACCGGAACAAGAGTAACCCCCCCCCCTGTTTTCGAGAATACTGAACACCATAACGGCGTCAGAGTGGTTAAACGCGCTTCAAGAGGTTTCCCTGCAGAGAAACCACTTTTCGAGGATGCTGAGCACGGTGTTTGGATATCGCGTCCGACCCCTCCACCGGCCAATACTCGTCCCTGAAAGGGATGAATTTGTTTTTCAAGTATCAGCGGCAAATATATACATTAAAAAAAAAATTATATATTACACAGCCCAACAAAAAAATTTTGTTGTCTTGGTGCCGGAGAAAAAAAAAATGATTTCCATAATTTTGAATGCGGTGATTCCAAAAACACAGCTTTTCTTCTTATCAGCTCTAGTTTTTGCGATAGAGCCTACTCATAATAAATTGTAATATTAATATTTTTGACAATAATGGTCATAAATTTTATCTAAAATTTAACTAGTTCCAACACTAATTAATGCATTTTTAATTATACCTATTTATTCATAAATCACTTGATATACCTAATCTTATAGTGGCAAAACGCCATATAATTATTACAGATAAGAAATAATGTTTCTTTTAGTTTTTCTTGCAACTGCAGATTTCTTATTTTCGTATTTGTAATTAGCACAAAATATACATTAGAATGCAATAAAAGAGAATTAAATTGTATACCGTAAGCCTCATAAATTAATTCGTTAACTTGGCTTGTGTCCTAGGGTATTAGTATTTAGTTTGTAATTTAGTTGAAGAATGGTGCATGTTTTGAATACTTGTCCAGTAAATTTCCTATACTCAGCAAGGAGAAATTGAAAGCCGGAATATTTGATGGACCTCAGATCAGAGAGCTCATAAAAGATTCACATTTCACAGAATCGATGACCGAAACTGAGTTTAATCATCATGCTCTTTTGTTAAAGTTGTGCAAAATTTTTTCGGAAACAATAAATCGGAAAATTACCGAGAGACAACAACTTTAACCAGCATGGGTGTAATATGAGCATTAAGATTCATTATCTCTCTAGAGCGGCAAATATCATAAATACATGACGAACCACTGCCGCCCATCCATATGTGGTTAAGCTTAGTACTCCTCGAACTTCATTATTTAAGAATTCTTTCATCTGGACGACTTCATCCTTATGGAACGACCTTCCCGAGGTAACCGAAGATAACCTCCAACGATTCAAAACCAACATGAATCGCTTTTTGAGCACACACACCACTCCCAGAGTGCCCTAAAGGATTTTTCCTGTAGTGCTTGTGTTTGACCATAAAAAAAAATCTCCACAGCCACTTGGAACGATTCCCAGAAAATCTTGGCGACCTTAGTGAAGAACAGGGGAAACGATTCCACCAAAAAATCAGGGTAGATGGGATATTCACATGATTGCCGACTACTGCTGGAGTCTTCAACGAGACTGTCTTCTTCAATCTCATGCGAGAAAATATAGCTTTTGTCCCTAGTTTTTGAAAACGAATTGATGGGGCAAATCTCAGGTTATTTTTAGATTTAGCAGACCCAAATTACCTAGAAACAGTAACAAAATTGCCGTCACCAAATTATGTGGTACTTAAAAACTGAACTAACAGACAGACTCGACCCATATCCGCAAGTCCAATAAAAAAATGAAATAATTCCGTCATTAATCACACATCTCGTCGCCATTACATGCAACATCCCGCGGCGTATAAACCCATTGAAATTCAGGGCACAACTAAGTTTTAGCGCCAACTACGTGGACGATCAATGAAATCGAAGAAGGCTACGGGCTGCGCGCATGTTGCTGCGTGTGTGGTCCAAGGCGGGGATTTCAACGCTTCGGCCGTTGGCTCGATAGTCGGAAACGGCCGAATAATCACGGCTTGGCACGTGCTGGTTCTGCGTGTGTGGTCTGCGGAGTTGTAGTACGCGCAACAGGAACAGGTTCTGTTTAGTTGGTAGCGAAGATATTTATGGAGTGTGTTATTTGGTGACTTATTTATTTGCGTGTGTAAGATTTTGGAAGTAAATATAGTGTAATACTATAGAAAACATTTTTGTAATTGATAGTTTGTATACGGAATTATAATAGTAGATATACAACGTGTCCAAGATAAGGAGGGCCAGTACAGGGATCTCGGAAACCGTAAGAAATACGAAGTCGGTTAAATGGAGGTAAAGTTGCGCATTTACATGCCTAATAATATGCCGTTTAGAAAGTTTTAAAATTCAGAGTAGTTCCGGAGATATCCGGAAAAAAACCGAAATTCTGAAAAATCGTTTTATTGTTTTCCTGGGTTTTTTTGAGATCGAATTCTATAGTAAATTGCACTTTTGCATTGCCACTTTTTCCGCTCTATCTAACAGCGTTAATTATTTTGTAATCCGACGAGTCGTCTTCGAAGGGCCATTATCAACTTTCTTTTTTTAAATACGGTCCTGTTTTGCTGATATTGGAATTTGAGAGCTTTTTTCTCCCGAATACAACGATGTATGACACATTGTGGTTGAATGACGTTTCGAGGGTTTTTTGAACAACATCAGGAAATTTTGGGATACGGTCCTGTATTTCTCCTAATTTTATAAATAATATCATAAACTAAGCACCATTCAATATCGTGCGAATCATACGGTTCGATAAAATGAGCTGTATCTAATAAACTGTATTACATAAACTATGCTGTTAGCAGCTTCATATATACGCTTCGATATAATTAGCCGACGAGAATAAACTGCATATCATGAACTATGCTGTATGAACACCATATCGTCGTGCAAATTCTATGCTTTGATATAATGAGCAGTATGCAAAATACAGTATGTTATGAGCAGTATAAAATCTCGTGCGAATCATACGTTATGCTGTTATGGAAGCATACAATAAACCGCATATCATATACTATGTAGTAAGTTATGATATATCGCTCGAATCGTAAGGTATGATATAATGAACAGCGAAAAAAATAAACAATGGTGTTATAAGCACTATAATATAATAATATGAGAGTCATATACTTTGATGTAATAAGCCGCGTACAATCAAGTCATTCATAATAAAATGTTTGTGTGCTTATTCTGAAAAATCCATAGCAATAATCAAAACATTGAAGTGCATTTTACATCTCATACAGGACGCTATGGAAATGGTTCACTATATCTAATTGCTTGTCCTAGAGAAATCCAACATAATTTTATTTTAAATCGGCTGTCTATAAACAGGTACGACCCCTAGAATCATCCCAAATGCGACAACGCTATAGACATATGTATTCACTTAAAAAGTTTACTGTAAGCTAACCAGTCAGTGTATGTTGCGAAACAAATGCGCGTGTGCTCACCGTCCTTCATTCACTCACATCATGAGACGCGATGATCGATAGAAGATCAAGAGAGAGACAATGCCGCTAGAAACCGCACGAAAGCAACTATTCGTTAATGCGGTAGACTGATTCCCGTGAAATCGCCAATTTTCAACAACGCATATGCAAAATCTAACCGCATCGTCCCTATAATTATTCCGTTGTGAAATAATTTGGCTTCAGATTTGAAATTTGTGTACAAGACGTTGGTTTATCTCGCCTGAAATTTTTTTTTGCTGTCATCATTATTGAAATTGTTGAGATAGAAACTTATTAAAAATGTAACATCATTTTTTTCTAACGTTTAAACCTACGGGAAAAACAGCGCTAACGTCTCTTGACTATGGGTTTATTTCCTTATAAACTTTTATCAGTGGACGCGTATTTTTATGACAATGACATAAGTTGCGTTTTCTCCTATTAACTCGAGGCTCCTGTAATTTGATGTCAAATCAGGATTTGCGAGATTAAATTTAATAAGGCAATTCCATCATACCCTGTATATATGATTATTGAAGGGTAAAAAACATTTCTTGTAATTTTAACTATTTCCTGCTTTTTATATTCCAAATCTTACTACGTGGTTCTTACACATTTAGTTTTAAATTTATATGCAACCAAAGTAACTAAAACATTGACCTTGACGGAATTATTGCGCGTTAAATATGTACCATGCCGCGGTCCAGGCCCGGACCGCAAAATGTGAAAAACTGGACCGCCAAAAAAAATATTTTTCTGTAGATAACAATACATTTGAGCGCCACCCTTATCATTTTTATAGTATTTTATAAGTGATTGCGTGACTGATTTGAGTTCTTAATAGTTATTATAGTTCATATTTTATTCTCTGATCGAATTCCAATAGAAATGAGTAAATACCCTAATAAATTATTTCTTTTAACTATTATTTTTTGCCCGCGACGGCTTTTTTAGAGTTCGACACCGCTAGGGCGACATCAGTTCAATTATTTTACGAGGCGATGTCGACTTTCTTATATCTGATAGCAAAAAATAATACAGGGTGTTATGTAAATGACTTATTATACTTAAACCCGCAAATCCTGAGATGAAAATAAATTGAAGAAAAATAACCTTAATTATTGTACGAAATATACACTTTATATGAAATCTGAAAATTTACGTGGGCGCTACTGAGGACGTTCGCAATCAATAGTTTATTGAGGCGGTGTTGTTATATGTGTAATACAAAATTGTAAACACACGGGTTCAGTTTTTGACAACAAGACGTCTTTGACCCGCGTTATCACTTCTTTTTCAAACTTTTTAGAAAAAAAAATACTACAATTTTAAGGTACATCCTCTCTTACCTTCGATCTTATAATCCGTTTTATAATTAAATTCTATAAAAAAATAAAACACAAAAAGAATGTTTTTTAACAGAACCAACAATAGAATATCACACAAATTCGGAATCACATCACAATATTTCTTATTATGAATTATTTTACAACAAAAATCGGGTAATGCTACAACTAACAAAATAGTCGTGCGCGGCAGGTATCCAAGCAAGAGCGAACATGCGGTGTGATCTGACAACACTGTTAGTATACTCTAGTAACCCACATTGTTGCTAACTGAATCCAGATGGAACGTCGCGACAGTATGTGGGTAAAAAGGGTTTTTACCTTAGTATTTAGATATTCGATTTAAAAAAAAAGTATGTAGACTTTCTCTAGGACACTCTAGGAGTCACCCATTTAATTATAATCATAGTCATTTCCATTACACCCTGTATATAATAAAGATTTTAGTAGTAGATAACGAGGTAAAAAACTCATAGTCTGCTCCACTAGTTTAATAAATATTGTTTAAATGAATACATACATGTTTCGAAGGCATATATCCTCATCTTCAGTGGGAAAATATACATGAGTAAACTTATGACATGGCGAAGTACGCAGGAGCGTGCGCTGGAGAGCGGGAGGATGTGTTGGATGGGGGCGGTGGCAGAAGGGTGCGAGTTGTCCGGGTTTTGTACACCCGAAATTCAACACAAGAATTGTTTTGGACGTCGATAAGAACTTTCAAAAGTATCCAGCCCCTACCTAAGATTACTCCCCCCAAAGATTACTTGCCGCCCCCCGATCCAGAACATCGATATGTCAATTTTCCGGATCGCGAGCGAAAAGTAAGTTTGGCCCCCCAGATCTCGCAGACCGTACCACTGCACGCGGATTATAATTTAGCCTGCCCTGGGAGAGTAGAACCGCTATGGGTCTTTAGGGAAAAAGGCGCGAGGCAAAAAGAAGAGATTAGTAATTCCTTTAGTTCTGAAAGTAATCACATTAATTTAATTACATTAACTGTCGGAATCATTTAGCTTGACGTGATAAATATAATGAGATAAAGCCGTAAAGACTAAAACAATTATTTACGAATAAAATGTGTCTACGGGTATAGTTGGAAATAACTCTCTGATATTTTAAATAGGGACTTTCTGCGAGCTATATTAATATTTCTCTTTATGCAGGAACAATACGGGGTAGTGTTCCTTAATGACGTACAGGGTGGACCATTTTCGACACTCTTATAGGGTATCTCCGTAATTGTCAGCGCTATCAAAAAAGTAATGTAGGTGTCATGTACTCTTTTTGAGTCAAACTTAAAATGGTACAATCAAAATTAGAAAATTTTCGCTTGCTTAAGAGATACGGGGGAAAATAAAAAAATTTAAAATATCAAAAGTATTTTCTTAGTTAAAAGAGATATTGAAAAATGTTTTATATAGAAGTTTCTTTATAATGATTATTGATTAATCTGTCGTTTTCAGAATAAGCATACGGGATCACGTAAAAAAGTTATCGGCTCTAAGGTTAATTTTCTAAATGGAACACCCTATATATTTTAATCTAAAAAGATTATTAAATTAAATTCTCTTTTCGAATATATAACACACCATGGATGATATTGGTTTCCTAGGCTATTTATTTAAACTTTATAACTGTGCAGCGAAATAACAGATTCAGATAAAGGTAAAAAATTACGGGAATCATCACAAATGTTCGGGATATGTCCTTAATGGTTGCCGTCTTTCCGGATAGCGAACAAAATATAAATTTTACGCCATTTCTTCGTTTTTTCCACTTTCAATATAAACTGATATCATATGAAATTTTTCAAAATGTTGATAAGTCATTTGCACAAATGAGTATGTAAAACCGATATTGACGTTAAATGTTAATAACAACTAGAAGGTCAACATAGTTGTTTCTAGGATATTAGCTTTTGTTTCATGGCCTACTGTGGTTTAAAGTCATAGAGTTTAAATAAATCGCCTAGGAAACCAATATCATCCATAGTGTGTTAAATTCGTGAAGAGAGAATTTAAAATGCTATCTTTTAGGTTAAAATATATAGGGTGTTCCATTTAAAAAAATGAGGTTAGGTCCGATAACTTTTTTACTGACCCCCGTATACTTATTCTAAAAGCGGCAGGTTATTCAACGATCATTATAAATAAACTTCTGTAGGAAACATTTTTCTGTATCTCTTTTAACTAAGAAAATATAGGATAACTTTGAAATTGTCAATTTTTGATTTTCCCCCGTATCTATTAAGCAAGCGAAAATTTTCAAATTTTGATTTTACCATTTTAAGCTTGACCCAAAAAGAGCACATGCCACCTACATTACTTTTCTGATAGCACTAACAATTACGGAGATACCCTATAAAAGTGTCGAAAATGGGACACCCTGTACACGAACTTAATAAGCCGTAATGTTCTATTCTTGATAAATATTAACGACTAAACATTAATAATGACAATTTTTTTGGATATGGCCACCTTCAGTTAATAGGCCTGCAACGTTAATGATAATTGTAGAATGTTTTCTATGTCCCAATTTTTAGTCGTCCACTTCCATAACACCCTGTATACCTGGACAAAAATTTAATTTATTTTTCTTTACTTTCCTAAAAACAAAAAAAAAAATACACAGTCCCTTAAAACTTATTAAGAATTTTTTTAAAATCATATTTCATATTTTAATGTTTTTTGAAACTATACGACGTGTAATATCGCAGTTAAAATGCAATATTCTTCTATAATGTAGAGGAAGCTGGAGCAAGATGGGGGCACGTTATTATTTATGTAAATACAGAATACTATTGCTATTTTTCGGGGTTTACGTTATTATCATTGTAATAAGCCAAATAACTTATAGTGTTTGCAATAAGGTATTAAAAAATATTTAATTGAATTAGTAAGTACACGGTGTAGAATGCTAGAATCTCCATCTTGCTCCACCTTCCCCTTCAGTAGATGGGATCGCTTCTTTATAATAACTTAATAAGTTAAATATTTCTATAACGAGTAACATCAATGATTTCAAATAATCATTTTACAGACACCCTCTAAAAAAACAGCAAGCTAATAAAAACCCGTTAACCAAACAAAGTAATTATGTTATTTATCAACATAAAATAAATATTCTTAAATGTATGTAAGACAGCGCAGAATGAAAGCAACAAAGCTATTTTAATAAGATATTCTTGACAATAAGAGAAATTAAATTTTACCATGTTAAAGCTTTGTTTACATGGAAAGGGCGTTATTGTTCTAAATATGACACGTTCGGCACACGAGTACAATTTAATTGAAATACAAATGAGTATGTAAATAAAACGAGGAAAATAAATTTTACAGGTTGTACTATTAGCATTTTAAGTGACTATTAAAACATATGAGGTGCTAAAGAAATTGTGGAAAACCACAACAATTTCAATAATATCGTAACTGATGTTCAGAAGGGACATGGTTAATTATGGAGGCAACAATCAAATTCTTATCCTCTGTTTCGGCGTAAGAAGTCCATCGTCACGGCGTTAGATCCTAAGGTCTGAAACATAATTGATACGTCTGAAACATAATTGAAACAACGACACAATATTAAAAAATTTAAAAAGTCTAAAACCAATTACATCAAAAAAACTACTTTTGGGTAATTATTTAATTGACGGGATAAAATCAAAGATGAAAAATAGATTTTCAGAATATGTCTAAATAATAATATTTAAATATCACAATTTGTATGATTGAATAAGTACGTTGGAGTACAATGAGCGGCCACGAATTAAAAAATAATAATTCCGGCTTTATGTCATTGAAAAGCAAAGTCCATGGAGCGGAAATATTTAACCCATAACGTCCCTTTTTTTTGAGAAAAATACATTATATTTAAAATAATTGATCACTTAACTCAAGTCAAATAAACTCTTCTTTCATATGCACTGCAAAAAAACTTCAAATATTATTTTTCTTACTGTTTTTCTGCTGATATGGAGTGGACGATAATTAAAATACTTAGCTTAACTTACGAATGTTTAATAATAAAACATCAAATTTCCTCTCCTCGAGAGCTTACAGCATACTGGAAGGAATGCGTTGATATACGTGATGGGTTGACGATATTGCCAGATATATATTTAAATTGCAATTTCACGAAGTCAGTGGAGTGGACTTTGAAAGTGGTTACAGCGATAAATATTGACACGAGTTTTAGAGAAATAGCCAGAATTATTTTATACAGTGTGTTCTTGCATATTTGTGTTGTTGTTATTTTTAAAGATATGATAAAATATTAACAATATCAAGCGCGATAATTAATTAAAAATTAAAAAAATATAAAAGAAAAAAGTTTTTAAACATGTATTACTGATAAAGGGGAGTTTGTTTAAATTTATGTTATGTTAATAAATTATACATTAAATTTGTTAAAAACTTTAATGGTTACACCATTTTATCCCATATACAGAGAACGACCATTTTATATTGAACTACAGGCGAAATTTAAGCAATAGTTGCTACTATTGTTCTTAGGTGCGTCCTAACAATAACATCTTAATTTTTATCTGTTGTTCAATGGTTACTTTTTAGATGTGTATTAACTAGATGATGTTCTCCTTGTTTCAGTTTTATTTTAGACCTAAGTACCTAACATCTTGTTGAAATAGATACTAGTGAACTCTGGTTATAATCTACTCTATATAGACAAAAAAATAGGTACTCTATAACTAGAGGCACTCTATAAAAACACAATAAAAATCAATATATTCGAATTAAAAAATACTATGCACACGACATTCCCATAAAACCATCAAGTTAAAGCGGCCATATGGGAGACACCGGTACCGGTTCGAGAAAAAATCTCTTTTTCGATTCCCACCAATCTATAACTATGGATGCGTAAAACTTTTATGAGTGAAACAATGGGTTTGTGTTCACTGTTTTCCGGTCATATTTTTAAAGGTTGCTCGTCGTTTGTCTTGCGCACAATGTTCATATAGGCAATATAGGCAACCCCGCCGTATTGGTGCCGGTTTGGTTGCCAATCAACGACAACCGTCCAGAATATCAAAATTAATTGTAAAACTGGCTTTTCAGTGATTGCCACAAGGAATTCTTTTATACGAGCAAATAAATAGTTTATTTCCCAGTAAAGAAGGTCTTGCTGTGCCAAAATATTGCCGTGTAATCATTTTCATTAAGGGCGAAGTACGGTCCTGTTCGCCGGTTAAGGTAACTAGTTTATAAGTCGGCATTGCGCATGACATCTGACGATCACCATTATTTACATGCGCGAGGCCATAAATTTGCCACCTTTGCGTTTAGAGTTTGGCTATCCATAGATATAGGTCGGTGTCGATTCCTGAAAATCGCCAGCGGCATCGGGGAACCACCGTCCGATTATAATGTACACTCGTACTTTGCCATCGGAATTTGTCAACTGATTAGGTGAAAGTAATAAACGGTATAACCGGTGTTAAAATATAATATGATGCGCAATATCCAATAAAAATGAAAGAGTATCTTGACTGGGACCAATAAAATGCATTCGTAATACCCGGAAGTACCCCATTTATGCTTTAACCCGAGTTTACTGTATATTGAATACATATGAAATTGACTCACTTTTACAGGTTTTTATTAGCTTATCCTGCTTCAGCTTTCATTCAAATAAAAGTCTAAAATTTTCAAGTATTTTTTTAAAATTGGAGTTTAACCTCCGATGTTGACAACCACAAGCTTGTTATAAGTGTTGCGGTTACCTTGATGGTCTCGACATGAAATTAGTTCGTAAAAATGGATTTATAGAAATATGCTAAATTATATAATTTATTATTTTTTATTCACGATTTGCGCTGCAACGAAATATTATTTAATCACACCATGTGGCAAATGCATGTGAAAACAATAAATCTGATTAATTGTTTTAGCAGTATCTACTTGTGGCAATTGACACAAATAACATACGGGTTGCAGAAACATTTTAAATAATAATTAACTAACCAGACAAAACAAACCAGAAAAATTTTGGTTGCGGCATCAATGACATTGGTCCGGTTATCTTTATTCTCGATTTACTAACCGGGCAAAAGTGATTCGGTAGCGATTATTAATTGGTAACATTGCATTTGATGTGACTTTTTTGGTTGGTTAGGATCCCTTCTAAATGTTTTCATCAAATATTATATTTGTTTCTGTACGAACTGGATAATTTTATTTTTAATACCCCTCTTCACTAGCGGAGATCGTGTATAATATGTTTTTATAATTATAAATCACTTCTTTCGTCATTTCTTCATTAATTTTACTCCTCAACCTGACAAGCAAAACTGACGTAAATCGCTGTCAAATCACAAATCGATTTGTAAATTCGATGGAAAAAGTGGAGTGCGATTTCCCATCGATTTGTGAAATAATTGTCAATGCCTTAACGATTGTGACTTGAATTCAGAAAGTTGCTATGTTGAGAAACATGTCAATGGTGCATACTAGCATTAAAAGTGTTAATAATTCATAAACGCTTGAAGATAGGTATAGGCAACGAATACTTATAAATAGGAAGAAGACAAACAGCCGTGTTAACAAATCGAAGCAGGTATGAACAAACGAACAAACCCGGCATCCATTACGTCTGGCATCAGCTGACAAACGCACGTCCTTTTCAAATGTCATTTTTGTCCAAATTTTTATTACTGTCGATATTTTAAAGTGACATTTAACCAACAAAAAACATTCAAAACCCTTTAATTTGATTTACTAAGTAGTGAAAATCAATATTAGGATTCTGACATGTTTTATGCTGTAAATATCACTTTAAAATAATCCTTACACACTCTTATATCATTTTTTTAATAACTACAAATGAAAAATTAAACTTCAGAAATAAGCTTGTAAGTAGTTTTATTAAAAAATAGGAAGTAAATCATAATTTACATATTTTACCATCTTCACCTGGGCTCTAGGTCCTAGCAAATATTTCAAGCTTCAAGTCCAAGCATATTTTTGGGCTCCATATGATTTAGGAAAAGAAATTAACGACGTTTCTCGTGAAAAGATTAGAAAATTAAAAATTATTTTAAAATTTAAGGATGCTGCGTCTTCTCCACCATTTTAAATAACATCAGATGTTGCTTGATTTCCATTCCCGCCAGACGAAGGAAGTTAGCTTGTTTAACAATTCGTGCTGTTCGCATTCTATGCCTGTCTCTGTCTGCAGCAACCTTCCCTAATTCAGTAAAGTGAGACAAATATGACCAGGATCAAGTCGCCTGCATAAACACTCACTTTTTGGCATTTCATATTAACTATACGTAAGTCTGATATTGACGCTTAAATGATAGAGTGAAACAGATAGATAAAAGTAGGTTACTTATGAGCGCATGGAGCAGAGTAGGCTTAGCATCACTTAAAAGGCCTTCTTACGTGTTTCGATCCCCCCCATAAGCAGTCTCATCGGGCTGATCACTTAGGTACCTATGACACTGTCGAGACTAGCATTGTGACTTGTACGTATTATTTAAATTTACTACTGATTTCTAGTGAGTTTAATTAGCTGTCTTCGTGGCCCTGCTGCGTTAAAAACAGTATTTTTTTCTTCAAAACATACTGTTAATTGCTCAAGAAATCCGAAAAAATTAAAATAAATGGTGTTTCATAAGAAAATTAAAACACTGTATCAATATCACCAACGAATGCAAGACCATTTTTTACGCCTACCTTTAAAATTTGAAGCACTCCTGTGCCACCCTGTATATTTAATATTCTTCTTTGTTTCTTGATGGCACATTGAACGTTCGGCCTTAACTACTTACTATATGTACAGAAAAAAAGTATAGTATTGTACTCACTCGGAGTTAATCCTTGTAAATAATAATTTATTGGCGATCTTGAATAACTAGGCATTGATTTCTTTTGGTTTTAAGAAATAATTCAAGGAAATGAAATTTGGAAACTTTATTCAGGACTGGTCACTTGAACTTTTTGCCAAACCGTAAAATCGATACACCAACCGCTTTTTGCAAAACTGCAAAAGTCAGCTAATAAATAATAATCGCATACGAACACGTATGAAAGGTAATTTTACTTGCAATTTGTTGGCGGCAAAAGGCTGGCATCTCGTTTATTCGCTTGAGAGGCATTCTATGCGCATTCCGAAGGCGAATTTACACGATGGCAATATCCCATTACTCGGCATATAAATTTTTTTTGAGGCAAAAAGCTGATGCGATCGTATTGTGCCATTAAGACATGAAGTAAAAGTTAAAGGCTCTGCTGGGATTTCATACTTCTGTTGGATAGTTGCTAAGTGCCGCCTTGGGAATGATAAAATATACCTACATCTTTAGATGAAAATGGTGAAAATAGCTTCATTAAACGTAATAACAACACTTTGCTTGCAGCAGAAAGAACAGTGCCAATATTGATGATGAAGGAATTGTTAATATATCAATCAGCAATGTATTTGTTGGATGCATGGGCATGAACCATTGATTTTAAATCAAGAAAGATACGGCTTTGGTGCACAGTCTTTGAAGATTAAACAATTCAGATTCTTAGGTACCTAGGTTGTAAACAACTTTCCAATCAATCAAAACAATCGGGGACCTCTGAGAATTAGTATAATTTTTTGTCGTTTTCTATTATAATTATATATACGGTTTTAATCAAATATGTAAGACTTTCATAATTGACAAATTAACGAAATTTAACTTCATCTCTATAAATATAGCGGTAAAGTTATGAGTTTTATGATTTTCTTGGAATTATATGTATTTATTTGATGCTAAGATTAATTATTTTTTTTTAATTGTTAAAGTTAAAAAAATAAGCGGTTCGGCTCCGTGAACTTTAATAGTCAAAAGCCCTGGTTTTTATTACATTTCGTTACGAAATATTTCGCTGGATTGGAACGGAAAAGCTCGTCGTTGGTCATTTGATCACATGTGTGGTTTTTACTGTAGTACAAGTTCGTGCATGGTTAAAAAGGGACGATTTTAGTACATTCATTTGTACAGCGTGGTCACGTATTATGCCCCCCCCCCCCCTTAACCTTTTTATTTTACGTGGTTGAGAAAAATTAAAACGATTGGTATACAAAGTTTTTAAAGTAGTAAACCCGAACAAACCCGAACATACCTATTTTATTTGATCCAAATTATACTGCTATTTTTTCCAAATATTCTCCTTCATTTGTATGTCTTTAAAAGTTTTAAATTTTTTTGCATATATGGGTGGATTTTCTTTTACCCTCTATTTATCTACTTTTACTTTCTATCAACAATTCATCTTTTAATGCACTAAACTCTAGTTTATGGTATTTTACGGTCATAGTTAATAAAATAAAAGTTCACAAATATAATAAATCTACAGCCGAAAAACTCCGTTCAAATCCAAAAGGTTGGATACCAACGAAATTTCGTCAACGAAAAGTTATTCCGCTTGACGTGTGTCATTATTAAGTGACACGGGTTATCGGTTCCTTGTTTTCATAACAATCACGATTTTCCACAATAATAATCTGCCGCCGAAAAACTCCGTTCAAATCCAAACGGTTGGATACCGACGAAATTTCGTCAACGAAAAGTTATTCCGCTTGACGTGTGTCATTATTAAGTGACACGGGTTATCGGTTCCTTGTTTTCATAACAATCACGATTTTCCACAATAATAATCTGCCGCCGAAAAAACTCCGTTCAAATCCAAAAGGTTGGATACCGACGAAATTTCGTCAACGAAAAGTTATTCCGCTTGACGTATGTCATTATTAAGTGAGACGGGTTATCGGTTCTTTGTTTTCGGATATATCACTAGGGTCTAGCCTACGGCCTCGTATTTAAAGGGGCCTGGAAAAGAACCAAAAAATAAAATAGTTTAAAATAAAAAATACGATTTTAAATTGACAAATTAATTAAATCTACGACAGAATAAAGAATCGGCGTAACTAAACGCGCTCATTATTTTCACCGACTTTATTATTATTAATAAATCGGAATTTACAATGTGCCTATTTTTGGTTATAATGGGTTCTAGGCCCGTTACGCAATTCGGGGTCCCTTATAACTTCAAAAAATGTTATTTCCTTAATAAGGTATGCAAAAGTAATTTATTATGATTTACTAATATACGATCACAAGTTAGTATCGTCTTATACATATATCCTATACATAACTCTGTAGGTTATTTCGTAAATTACTTGGTTGCATATTAGAAAATAGGTGTCTAACAAAGGGCCTCAACATCATGTTGAGTAAAACCAACCCTACTTGTAAATCAACAGATCTAAATGATATTTGTTCCTATTGCAAATACTACTTTAAAAACCTTGTATAATGTAAAATAAAAAGGTTTAGATGGGGGGACATAATACGTGATCACCCTGTACAAATTAATCTACTAATATCGTCCCTTTTTAATCACGCACTTGTACTGCAGTAAAAACCACACATGTGACCAAATGACCAGCGACGAATTTTTCCTGTCCAATCCACCGAAATATTTCGTAACGAAATGTAATAAAAACCATGGCTTAAGATAGTTTTTACAAGAGCGGCGCTTTTGGTGCGCTTAGCGGAAAGGAGAAGAACCATGAACTGACTGCAGACCAGCGGAAAGAATACATCTTTGTATGTTCTAATTAATATCTAAATAAATAAAAGTTTTAAGAAGTTAGAAAGTTCTTATAATTACAATCCACTACGTGAAAGAGGTGGAACAACGCCTACTAATTAATAAATCAGGAACTATAGAGATGTACATAATACATAGTAATTAGCTTAAGCAAATAGGAGAATAGCTTATATTTTCATTTACAGCCAGGTAAGTAAGAAAAATGTTCAAATAATTGGGAAGTGTATTTGTGATCGTAGGAAAAATTGTGTACATTACTTGTGTGAAAGTGACTTTCTCAAACTCGGCTGATTTCCGCACTCGGCTGGAGCCTCATGCTAAATACCTCCTAGTTATGTAATATACTATTTCAGCACACATTTTTGATAAACATGTGATCCATGGTTATTGGCCATTTCATTTTGGAGAATCGCCTCACGGGAGACCACTACTTAAATTTTTTACAAAATGGACTACAGGGAGTACTAGAGGATGTGCAGTAAACATCAGAATGCAACTGTATTATCAGTACGATGGAGCTCCTACAGATTTCGCAACTTTTGAAGGAAAAGTTTCCGGTTAATTGACCTCCAAGATCATCAGGCCTCACACCACTAGACTTTTGTTTATGCGGCTGGTTTAAAACTGAAGTTTACAAAATTAAAGCGCGCCATATTAGAAATAATTTAGCCGATATTAAAGAAAGACATGAGGCAATCAGGAGAGCAAAAGGCGCACTTCATAGAGATGGCAGAAAATCTTTAGAGGTCAATGGCGGTATTTTATTAAAGATTAAGGAAATATTAATGTATGAAACGTTGCTTATTATTAATTAAGCTACAACTTAAAAACAAATAAAAATCGGATAAGGACATATGAGTTTTTTTACATTATTTTCACTTTTGCAATGTACAATACGCTCCTAGAGATCTGTTCTTCTCGACTCACCCTGCAATCAAACAAGAATCTTTTTTACGATCAAACACAAGCACTATAGGAAAAATCCTTTAGGGCACTCTGGGAGTGGTGCGTGTACGAATAAAGCGATTCACGTTAGTTTTGAATCTCTGGAGGTTATATTCGTTGAGAAAAATGACTTCGGGAAGATCGTTCCATAAGGATGACGTCTTCCAGATGAAAGAATTCTTAAATAATGAAGATGGAGGAGTACTAAGCTTAATCACATATGGATGGGCGGCAGTGGTTCGTCGTGTATTTCTGCTATTCGCCGCTCTGGGTACAATTAAGAGGGCGAGGTCAACCGAGCACTTTCCATGAAAAAATGGTTGTATTTGCAATCGTATCTTCAACGGAAAGAAGGTTTCACTGCCTACAAAAGTTTAGCCAAGCTATCGAAAAAACCGGTATTTGTGCAGTTCTGACTTATATATCGAACAAACCCTCATTTTGACCTTCGTCTCAACCTGTCGAGGCATCCTTTTGATTTTTATTGTATGTGACCAAATAGAACACCGAAAATGTTAGAATTCAAGGAATTCCTTAGATATAAATAAGAAAATATATAATGCGGGACAATTGATGGAAGCCAAATACTCACAATGCTCTTCGACATCAAAATTTAACAAGGAAATATTAGAGAAATACATTTTAGGTGGACGAATACGGACGAATTTGCTGGATTTTCTCCAATCTTCTCATGTTTGAAATTTAATATCAACAACAATTTAATTGTTTAAATAGTTTTAACATGCTGTTAACCCATCTTAAATTAATTTAAAAAATACACATCGACTAAACGGTTATTGCACACTCCATCAATTTGCTAAAAAGTATTATTTACAGTAAAATTTACCTTCTTCTCACAATCTTTGTGTAGTTCAGAAGCTTTAGTACGGCAGTAACTACATATTCTTTGTTTAAGGGACTCATCCGTTCCTGATAAGTTAAGAGCTCTTAAATGATGCTTCAAAACTTTTCTAACACCTACATTTCGATGACGAGACAGCTCGAAAGTATTTTAAGATCGATCTGTTCGATTTTTTTGCATATTATCAAAACTTCACGTATAACTTATAAAATCAGTATGTTTATAATAATGAGATGAACAGTGCACGATTTCGATCTTTCGAACAACAGAATATAAATATTAATGATTCACACTGTAAGCCAGCTCGATTATAGGTTCTGGTGGCACGCTGCTATTGGCCATATTTAATAACTTCCGAACTGAAAGAGAGGCCACTTCCTAGTAAAATGGGCCTTTGTAGATAAGAGATTAAAGAACAAAATGATATTAGTATAAAATTAATTTAAGTTTGGTTGACAGCATGTTAAAACTATTTAAACAATTAAATTGTTAATATTTTTCATTTGTTCACAATGACAATTTTTTAGTACACTTCGTAAGCTAACGTAAGAAAGTGCAAAATAGGAGAAGACCGACGTTGATCCGATCAGTACAACTGAAGATATTAAATTTCAAACATGAGAAGATTGGAGAAAATCCAGCAAATTATCAAAATTTTACTTGTTTTTATCTAAATTTTCTAAAAAAAACACGTGTCAACCAATTTTATGTAGTTGTTATATAGTAGTAAAAAAAATTCTGACGATTCTAAAATGTCAAGCCAAATGCTACTGCTGCTTCAAGTTACTTATTGCAAATGATCGCTAAACTAGCAGAAAAAACATTTTCGTTTTCAAATCAGTGCAAAGAGCACACAATTTGAATGTTCATCATTCGCTATGGCCGCAGTAATAATAGCCATAAAGAATAAAATACCTTCGACAACGATTGCATCTCCAACACCCGCAACGTCAGAGATGGCCAATGACGTACTGTTCAGTATCTTTCAGGCACTTTTTTCTACCGTTAAAACAAAAGCGACGTTGTCATATTTTTAAAAAACGTTGTATGGTATAAATTTATAGATATTATTTAATTTGGTTAGATGTTTACTAAAAAAAATTACTATATAACTTGATTTCTAATTAGGCTCCTTCCATTTAGAGTCCTTCAAGTTATTTTACTTAATTTGTTCATATTACACTCCTCCAAGTTTATAACATCTATAGGATTCCGTTAAGACTCCTCGCTCTAATACTGCAATATTTTAACCCCATATAATATAGATCTTATACATCCAAAATCATATGCAATATGATCACAGAACCGTCAACATTTTTTTAAGAAAGAGGAACAAAAATTTCTTTTCTTATGTTCTTGAACATAATGACGTTATGTTATCGCCGTCGTCTTAATGGTTATATGGTTATGACAAAATTAACATATTAACACATCTGATCATGATCAAGGTGACGACATGCCATATTATGTTATAGTATGTGTCTCATAACAGCATAACCCTGCCCATAACATTATAACATATGACATGCAGTTCGTTATAATATATCGTTCGTCATAATCATACCATGGCTATGCTACTAGTTATTTACTTTCCCACTTTCAATGGTGTATGCAAGTTTTCTTCTTTCTTTGACTGTAATAGCAACTATATTATTATTCATATAATGACTTAATATTAACGCTGTGTTTCCCCAATATATGAGTTAGGGATTTAATTAAAATATTAAAAGTGTATTTACTCTAAATTAATTCTAAGTGGTCCCCTTTCCCCGAGCCCTTCAAATAATAAAGCTCTGCTATAACAAGTGTCAAGATTTATTGGTCTATATTTCTATATTATGCATCAACAGGAAAATGTCGAAACATGTACATGATTGCAACAAGGAAAACCGATTGGGGAGTGTGTACCGTTTCCCGTAATCTACAAGATAACCGTCAGAGTTAACGTTGGCAACAGTGTTCAAAGGACATCCTAAGAATATGTGGTTATGAACTGCAGGACGTCGCGAGTAGGCCGTGTCGAGCGATTCCTGCTGCGATGGGCACGATATTAATATTCTGACTAGTCACCGAACCATTGGAGGGAACGATCCTTTAAGAAATGCAGGTTCTCATGTTACAATTGGTCTAAACGATCCGATCATTATTATTTTATATTTAATTCATAAACAATTAGGTTGATCTTTGATTATTTAATAGTATATAACATACCGAGGTGGGATGTACTTATTTGATTGCTATCGAAGGATTTATACCATTTATTGTGTAATCTCGCATAATATTATCGATAGAGAAAAACTTTAAATATAAAAATTAGGGGACTATTGAAGATGTATATTTTTAAATCTACAGTGTGTTTGCCAAAAGCCTGACCAGTAAAATTTTAAATAGAACACCCTATATTTCTTACTCGATATTAGTCTCTCCTTATTGGTTATGTAATCACAATTTTTTTTCCCAATCTGTTGCAGCGTTGCCAAGATATTAATTATTTTCTTATTTTTATTGCTTCTTTCTGTACGTCCTCAATAAATATGCTACAGATTATTTATTTATTGATTTTAATTTGATCGGAAAATTTTACAGACATTTACATCTGGATTATAGTGGTACTACTTATAAAATTTTACATGATTTTTTTAAACAGAATGTTTTAATTTTGCTGCGCAACTTCAGGAAGTTTGTATTATATTTACTCAATATTTTCAAATGGAACACCATGCAGCGTTGCCACGTGGTAATGATTCTTTCAAAATTATCGATATTTATTTTTTTATTTATGTTTATTTAAGTGTATATTCATCAAATTTAATAAAGGTAGTTTAACATTAAATTAGATTTTAGTTGAAATAAGGTGCAGCTATGGATTATTATGTAATCCCGTATTTTATTGTATTATAACGTCAATGCCCTTAAACAAAATACTAAATTTCATAACGTCCTAATAAGTCAAAAATTAATAAAATATTTCCATGGCTAACTTAGATGTAAATGTTTCAAATAATTTTTAAACTGATGAGATTAAATATAAGATTAGATATTCTGTTATAAAGCGTAGAAGATATGTAGCAAAAAATACAGGGTATCACAATAATTTCGACCATTTACACCTACAATAAAATAACAAATATAAAATAAATAACGAGCATTTTGAGAAAATCATTACGATTTGGCAATGCTGTAGACAATAATAACAAGATTTTAGGGCTATAAGGAGACTTAGTAGATGTTTAAATTCACGATAAAATATGCAGGGTATTCCATTTGAAAATATTGAGTAAATTTAATCGTATCTTCCCGAAAATTAGCAGCAAAATTAAAGCATCCTGAATAAAAACATCTTATAAGATTTTATAAATAGTTCTCATATATCCCAGATGCAACTATCTGTAAAAAAAATGATCAAATTAAAATCAATAAGGAAACTGTAATATATTTATTGAGACCCTACAGAAGCAAAAAACATAGGAAAATAATTAATATCTTGACAACACTGCAACAGAACAGAAAAAAAAATGACCCCAATCATACATAAGCAATAAGAAGGGATACTAATAACTTGTTAATTTAAATATTACACCCTGTATTTATGTCAGGAGCTGGGTTAAAGACTTAAAGAGGGGAGGTCAGGACCAATTAAACAGTCATAACGTGGATGAACCCCCGAAGCCCCCTATATATGGCTCTGCTTCACAGTATACTTTTGAATGCAAAGGAAACCTATCAGGATCATTTGTAAGTCCAATGGAATAGCCCACTGCAAACCATTGTTTCAATGTTTAAAAATTAATTAATTATTTATAATAATGTAATTTCGCTTCATACTATGCATTTTGGTAGAAGCGAGTACAGAAATTCCCTACTAAAAATATAAATGCTATAAGTCTACCCCAATCTCAGTTAAGACTATCTGAGAACTGTACTGGAATACTGGCAAATTAGGGTATTTTATTCCCTATAGTGTGCGACAGTTTAACGCCTGGAAAGGACCCCGCAGAATCCTTATGGAAAATGGCTCCCGGTCAAATTTGCCCAAATTTTCCACACTGATAGGATTCGGTGAGTAGATAAAAAGTGTCCATGGGCCCCCAGCGTAAAAATATCCCTGTCGAGAGATATCTTCGTCAGAGACTAGGTTCTTTTTCGCTGCCTAGTGTCAGGCTTCCATAGCTCCTATACGAATTAACTTAGGAATTTCATTCATAAGCCGATTTATACTGTATTATAGGGTGAATTTCAGGAAAATATTTTTAAATATACAGGGTGGCCCAAAAATGTATGGTAACCATAATGCTGTCTTTTTTTTAAATGGGGCACCCAGTATTTTATTACATAATTAGGTTCGTATTTAGTGTCCTTTATAATTGCCTAAAGATTTATTTCAGTTGGTTACGTAGTTTAAGAGTAATGAATTTAAAACTAAAAATAAGGTTTTGGAATTTTAGAAAAAAATTCCAAAAACTACCTAAAATATTTTTTCTAACCAAATTTAAGAATTTAAGACAAGAGGTCTAGAGATGCGGTGAATATAATAGCGTTTATCTATTTTATACAGGGTGGTTATAATTAGGTTTCAAACACGACACATTTCAAGATAATTTTTCTACAGACTTTCGAATGGAACACCCTGCATATTATTTGGCTATTGGATGTAGAATTCATAATAATTTTTTTTTTGTAATGGATGCATACAAGTTATTTCCAACCGTTCTCTAAATAATTGCCATAAATTATGTTGTTTAAATACAGTTTTTATTATAAAAATTATGCATAGGCGACTAGATTAATAATTATAAACTACAGTAAATGTTCAAAATGCCTACCATGTTGATCTGAACACAAGTTAATACGCTCTTGAAATGATCTATTTACATTCCTCAACATTTCAGATCAAATACTGGCAAGACGGCTTAAGGCAAGAAAATAAGTATTTTTAAAAAATTTTTGAATGAAGGCCGTGACGCACATAACTTCTAAACAACCTCTACAAATGAAAATTGTATCTAAAATGAAAAATAAACGTACTCTTGAGCAACTTTAAAAAAAATTGAATCTCTCTCATATGCACTACAGTTTCCTTATTTCTAAGACTCTTACTACCTTTTTTCTAATACTCCAAAACTTTTTCTTTAGTTTTTAATTTATTACTCTTAAACTACATAACCAATTGAAATACAACTTTAGGCAATTATAAAGGACACAAATCATGTAATAAAATACTGGGTGTCCCATTTAAAAAATACAGCGTTATGTTACCACACATTTTTGGGCCACCCTGTATATTTAAAAATATTTTCCTGAAATGCACCCTATAATATAGTATAAATCGGCATATGAATGAAATTCCTAAGTTAATTCGTATAGGAGCTATGGAAGCCTGACACACTATTCCAGGACACTAGGCAGCTAAAAAGAACCTAGTTTCGGACGAAGATATCTCTCGACAGGGAGTTTTTTACGCTGGGCGCCCATGGACACTTTTTATCTACTCACCGAACCCAGTGACGAAAATTTGGGCCAATTTCACCGGGAGCCATTTTCCTTAAGGATTCTGCGGGGTCCTTTAAATCTAAAGTTAGGCAAATTAATATCTTCAACAACCTACTCGTTTGAGGAATTCTTGGGAGAATTCTATTTCTAGACTGTGCAACCTGACGCATTATTCTATTTTTTTTTATTTATTGGCTGTCTATATTCTATATATATCTATATTTTACTCAATTTTATTCAATTTTGTTCCAATTGTTGCTCTATATGATTCGTTTTGATTTGCTTTATTATTATTTATGTATATTTTATATATTGTTGACTTTTCTTGCTCTTGGTGAACCGATTCTGAAGTCGCAACTCGTTGCCTTTTAGATGTTAACTTATTAGTAAATGCTCTTTTGCTCTCCCCGTCGAAAATGCTTATTAATTAGTAAATACCATTACTTCTGTAAACAATTATTACTGTTCGAGCGCTTTTGGTTCTTATGTTTTAAATTACCCATAAACGATAAACTAATATTGATGAGGATGTTCTTAGGATTTTCGCTTAAATAAGGTGTATTACTGTTCAAAATAAAAATACTTCTTGAGAGCAAGGACACATTTTGTTGATATACTACACTGATGGTAGGAAACTGTTCGATAAAATGGGATACCATAAAAAATCCATTTGGTTTGTTGTTTCTGAATCAGATATGTATATCAAACGCGAACCGAGAATATACCCAATGACTAGCTTTGTGAATCCGATAATTGGGCCTCCTTCTGCAATAAGGAAGCAACTAACATTTTTTGCTAAAATTAGTTAGCTGGTGCTTTAGAATTACAAAAAGTGTTTTATCTATTTACAATTAAGATCCGTCTTAAAATACCGATGCGATTAGATGAAAAGATGAACTGGTTAAATACAAAAAAATTTAAATTGTCAGAAATAAACCTTAAACGTTAAAAAAGGAAAGGGAAGGATACCAACTTTAGGGGTAGTATTTTGTAATAGCTTAGAAGAGTGCCTCAAGGTAAAGCAATACCAACAATTAAACTGAACGATATAAAATCTTACATGGACCTGATTCCCGCTGCGGATCAACATTTTTATACTAACCTTATGGGCGATGAAACCCTACAGGAAGATACTGAGGGTTTCAATGGAGATATTGATTGATTGATTTTGAAGACCAAATTTAATAGAAGACTAATAACACATTTGTTGTGTTTTTATATCGTGCTTTTCATTATGTTTCCGTTATTCGTTTTTCTTTTTGAATAAATTGCATTTTTCTTTAAGAATATACGACAAAAAAATATTCGTTTTAGATGAAGAACCACATTCTAATGTTTTTGATAATAAATACCAGTTAAGAAACAACTTACAGCTTTTTATATTCACTGCCAATTTTTTTTAATACCGTTTTTCTCCTTTTTTTGGTTTTGTCAGTTGGTCCCTTATTGCAGAAGGGGTCCAATTATTTTAGGGGAAGATAATTTCAAGACTTGTATTGGGTATAATATGTCGTTTGTAAAATACATTGAGCCGTTTTCTATAATTTTTATTGAAATTCTGGGATAAATTGTTTGAATTTCAAAATGTATCGCCGGTCACGTGTTCCCAGTCAATAATTTCTTACTTTACCCTTTTATATTTCACGTAATTTTACTAAAGTTACTTTTATATATAAATCATTTACACTCCTACTACAATTTGTATTGAAAAAATAATGTTCAAAGATTAAAAAGTTAGTTAGTTTCTTTAACGCAATTATTAACCAGAAGGTCCGTCCCCGCAGCTGCATGTATCGCCGGTAACTGCAGAAATTGCTTATAAAGAACGCCACTAGAGGTCGGCCTAATAGTTTTACACATATGACGGTATGTGTTTGAATTTGTCTAAAGCGTGCTCCTGTTTAGGTAAGTTCCTTATTATGTTTATTTAAGTATAAACTAGAACATTGCCTACTTTTTACCAGGCGTATGTTTTTATGTTGTATCGCCGGTCACAGGGTTACCTCAGACCTAGTAGTCTTAATTAAGAGAACAACACTAAACGAAGTTATTCTCTTGAGTACAGATACTCATTTCAGTCTAACAAAGTTTAAGAAATAGCTTGCATTAGCTGTTATCCACGAATTTGTGCATTTTGGTATCGCCGGTTACGCATGAAAATGTTACCGGAGATACATTGATGTGACGGTTTGTTATCCAAAGCTATATACAACATTTTTTTTATTAACCACTTATAAACCATTAAGGAGAAATATATTTTGATGTGCAAGTTTCGTTTACACCTAGGTAGATTAAAAATATTTCTTATTTTCCTAGTATTTTAATATTCTATAAGGAACATTCCAAAACTTTCAGCCAATATAAGAGAAGGGCTGCTATAAATAATAGGAAAATGGTTATGGTGACTGATTAAAATAACTCAGTTCGCTATATTGGCGTTAGATGATTCATAAGAGTTAAATTATTAAAAAATCGATGTTCTAGACCAAGATCTTTGTGACGATGATCTTTTGCGCGGACATATATAATTCCTCTAATTAGATACTATAAGAAACCTATTAAAAAATTAACAGGTGTTTTTGAGATTATTTATTTTTAAATTCCGATTTACTGAAAGTTGCCTGTAAGAAAATTTTTACCCTATCACAGCCGATCACAGCTCACTAAATACTAAAAATTGGCGAAAATACTTGTAAAAAAATGCAGGAATTTAATTATTTTGATTTTAAATAAATGAAAAATAAAGTATTGTATACACCACAGACGTTACTAGACTCTAATACCTATCAGGCAAAAACTGTCCTTCGGGCATTATACGAGTAGTCTACTTAACGCTCTTCGTACATAAATAACTACAATTTATTTTCATCTCATAACATAACAACCTGTATGAATTGAAATACCTATGAGTAATATGTGTCTTTTAAGTATACACCCCAGTATCTATATTTCTTGAACTCGATCACTGTGTTTATTCGCCTCGTCTATGAGTACTTTAGTGTATTTCAGAAATAAATACCTACCTGATACACGATGACGATTTCGAATTTTTTTACGGAGAGACACCCAAGATGTCGAAAGAATTTTTAAAATGCACAGACATTATTTAATGAGAAATATGACACCTTTCATTGGGCAGTGAATATTTTAATTTTGTTTAACCTTACACCAAAATGACCATGTCGGCGAGCGTGTGACATCGCAAAGGAAATATTTTGGAAGGTCTTAGAATTTATATTTAAAATGTTATAAAAGATTAAATTTTATTACGCTTGATTTACAGTTGAACAGCTTAATAACCAAATTAGTGTTTCAAGAAACTTGATATTATTAACGGACTTCGAAAAAGGAGATTTTCTTTTATCTCATTTGTGTTTGTTTGTTTGGTTTGGTTTGGTTTGATTGTTAGCATATTGTCATTAAATATTCCTTCGCTTTTCCAGCCTTTTCTCTAACATCTGGTGCAACCGCAGACCTCGTAGTACGGCAGCCCGTTACCAGGATTTCAGACTGATCACGACCTAAATTTTTTTTTGAGTTTTTAATTTAATAAGGACTTGAGAAGGAAATTAACAAGAACGGACATTGGCAACGTTGCGAAATCATTGAGAATCATCTTTACATACAGGGTGGCCAATTAGTGCGACAAAGCTCAATATCTCTTTTACCTCTAGGGATAGCGGAAAACTTTTTTCACGAAAGTTATTAAGCGTTAAGAGGTGCAGCTTTTAAAATTATTTTCGACCATACAGGGTGCTCCAAAAGGGCAGTGTGATAAAAATTTCATATGTTTTAAATGGGACACTATGTATATTTTTACATATTTGAATTCACCGTAATTATTTGTACACATTTTTGCAACGTTGCCAAATAGATTGGAAAATTCCTAAAATTTGTGCAAAAACATGGTTCAATGAAATGTGTAATATTTCTTAACTTATAATAATTTGAAATAAAATATTTTTATATCGGAAAGAGGAATGTTGACAGAAGTCCCCTATGATAACACATATCAATATTATTATACAGGGTATTTTCTATGGATATGCCAACATTACGAACTTGAAACCTGAATTTCGTAAGTTTTTTAAATTAAACACCCTGTATATGATTACTTTATCTTGTAGATATTTTACTCCTCTATAATTTTTATTAAGGTCTTTCTATGCCTATCTCTACCCATCGTGGTGGTATTTCAATTTTTATTTAAACTCGAGCAAAAAAAAGTGGATGTATTTTACCATTGTCCTTTTTCTAGTCACCTATGACAAAATAAAAATAAAATGTTGTAATTTAAAAAAAATATATTTATTCATACGGGAGGATACGACACAAAAATATTTTAGCGATTCAAGCTTGTGGACAATTTCTAAAGTAAATTATTACCTAATTATTTGTTCATATAGTAACCCCCAATACCTTGAACACATAATTCAATACGTTTTTTAAAAGAATGAGTCATGTCTCTACATATTTTCAACTGTTTTCAAAGTATTACTCGGCAAATGTCTAGAAACATTCTTTTGAAAAACGTATTGAATATGTGTTAAAGTTAATGGGGTCACTATGAACAAATAATTAGGCAATACTTTGAAAACAGTTCCAAATGTGTAGAAACATGACTCATTCTTTTGAAAAACGTATTGAATTATGTGTTCAAGTTAGTGGGGGTCACTATATGAACAAATAATTAGGTAATAATTTACTTTAGAAATTGTCCACCAGCTTGAATCGTTAAAATATTTTTGTGTCGTATCCTCCCGTATGAATAAATATTTTTTTTTAAATTACAACATTTTGTTTTCATTTTGTCATAGGTGACTAGAAAAAGGACAATGGTAAAATGAATCCACTTTTTTTTGCTCAAGTTTAAATAAAAATTGAAATACCACCAAGATTGGTAGAGATAGCCATAGAAACACCTTAATAAAAATTTGAGTGGATTAAAATATCTACAAGATAAAGTAATCATATACAGGGTGTTTCATTTAAAAAACTTACGAAACTCAGGTTTCAAGTTTGTAATGTTGGCATATTCATAGAAAATACCCTGTATAAAAATATTGATATGTGTTATCATAGGGGACTTCTGTCAACATTCCTCTTTCCGATATAAAAATATTTTATTTCAAATTATTATAAGTTAAGAAATATTACACATTTCATTGGACCATGTTTTTGCACAAATTTTAGGAATTTTCCAATCTATTTGGCAACGTTGCAAAAATGTGTACAAATAATTACGGTGCTATGTACAGAATTTTACGGTGAATTCAAATATGTAAAAATATACATATTGTCCCATTTAAATAATATGAAATTTTTATCAGACCGCCTTTTTGGAGCACCCTGTATAGTCGAAAATAATTTTAAAATCTGCACCTCTTAACGCTTAATAACTTTCGTGAAAAAAGTTTTCCGCTATCCCTAGCGGTAAAAGAGATATTGAGCTTTGTCGCACTAATTGGCCACCCTGTATGTAAAAAAAGAAAAGTGGTCATAATAGTTATCGCGCCTCGTCCATACTTTTTATTTTTTGAGTCCATACTTTCTATTTAGGGCACTCTGGAAGGGGTGCGTGTGCGCAAAAAGCGATTCACGTTGGTTTTGAATCGTTGGAGGTTATATTCGTTAGGAAAAACGACCTCGGGAAGGTCGTTCCATAAGGATGAAGTACTCCAGATGAAAGTGTTCTTAAATAGTGAAGTTCGAGGAGTACTAAGCTCAAACACATATGGATGGGCGGCAGTGGTTCGTCGTATTTCTGATATTCGCCGCTCTGGGCGGAATTAAGAAGGCAAGGTCAGCCGAGCACTTTCCATGAAAATATCTGTAAAAGAGAGTCAAATCCCCAACCTGTCTTCGATATTTTAGGCTGTCGAGGTTCTTAGTCAGCTCGTGGTCTCCAATCAGACGAATGGCCCTCCGTTCGATGGAATCCAGTAGCCGAAGAGTATGTTTGGGCGCAGATCTCCAGATATGAGAGCAGTATTCTAGATGAAAATAGTAACTGACATTTTCCGTGCGGTGAATAGTTTTGGTCTAAGAAAAATCGAAATTTGTTTACAACGGAGAATTAAACTTAACACGCCTCGTCCGTTTTACTTATCGGATGTTAGTTTTCGTTATTCGTGACCGAAAAAAAATGAGAACGGACATTTTCATCGACGCGCAAGCGCAGTGTCGGATCTTAGGTATGTCATTTTTTTTAACGCTGTTCGAGTTATTGCGCCTCGTCCGTTTTCTAGCAGAAATCGTATATTGTGACTCGGAAAATGGGGGAAAAATATGAGCTGACATCTTTACACACGCATTTTTTAGCAAAACCGTTTTCAGTCAAGATAAAATGTGTATCAATCATAATGCAATATGGTGATGATGCCGAGTTGTTATAGACAACCAAGCCACACAGCAAGCTGTCCCATACGCGTGCCTTGTACCGCGATCATGAATTATACAGATACGAGATCTGACTCCGCTGCCCTCCCTGCAGCTGCGCAACACAGAAAATGTCCGTTCGACTCGATTTACTATTTTTTTAGAGTTGTTGTGAAATTATATTTTTTCAGTTAAAAAATAAATAATAATATTTTTTGATGGATGTGAGTCTTTGATATAAAATCAGACTGCAGTGTCAGCGGTTCGGTTCCCGCTTTCTCTTGCCGCAACGGGCATGGCGTCACCGGTAGATTAAATCGGCCAGGATGACGCAATGTACCGTTAAAACAGACGGATAAAGAAATTCTGCAGGAGGCAGTAACTTTAGTCGATTTTGGATTCTTCAAGTACGTGGTATACCGTCGATTGGGGATTCCCAGAGTCGCACTCAAACGCGATTTAGTTTTTTTTTATTAATTTTTACGTAAGAAGGGGGGGTCCGTATTTTCAGCTACAGGTTTTAGAGTGTTTATCACCGAAAATTCCGAGAAAAGTCAAACCGCGGATCATTTCCTCAGTAAATTTTATTCTCAAACACTCGTATGTTTCAATGCGAGTATAAATAACGCTGACTGGTCTTCCAACACTCGTGTATTTTGGGGCAAGTATAAATAAAAACCTGAAATTGATCCTCGAAAAATCGTAGCCTTCCGTACGAGTATAAATAATGCTGAGATACCTTCAAACACTCGTGTTGGTGCGAGTATAAATAAGTTCAAACATTAAGAAATTTCGTTGATGCAACGTGGGAGAGACACTCTGTATTTTTTTATACAGAGTAATAATTTTAAAAAAAATTGACCCTGGCGCTGTAACTTTTTTATACCCCTTTTCTTTACATCTTTTATTTAAACTATGGAAATTTTTGCAACACTCAAAACGTCCGTTGTCGATGAATTCACGTTTTTTTTATATGTTCAATATGATTTCATCAAGAACGGACAAGGCGTAATAACAAAAAGACGATCTGCTTTTTACGGACTAAAATCACTCTGCAGAACTTTTTCGCTCGAGTAAAACTTTCTTATTTTTTAATAATCTAGCGATTAGTCTTAGTTACTTCAATGTTATCTTTTAATCACGCCATTCTCGTAATTTAAGGTTTAAGTTTTTGTTCTGTTTGGAAATTAATACAATTTTCTTAAACAAGTGTGTTTCTTTTCAAAAATCGTATCTGCTACAAATATTAAAACATTGAAATGAACCAATAGAACCAATAACAAAAAAATCTTAAGGGTAAATGTCACTTAATTATTAAATCACAAAATAAACCGTTTGACTCTTCATCACTCTACAGAGTATTTTAAAGTTTGAGTCAAAAACACATTCTTGTTTCAACCTGTATATTATGGACATATTCGTCTAACTATTGGGTGGATCGATTATTTTGACGGTGAGTGTATTAGCACGTCATTAAGGAACACCCTGTATAGAGAAGAAAATACATTCTTTATCAATTTCAGACATGCAAATGTATATCTAAAAATTAAACAGTGAACTAAGTCACACAGTGTTCATGTACCTATATTTTTAAACTGATTTGTTGCCAACATGATATCAAGTTATGATAACGTATACCCGAAAGGTGAATGCACTTTATATTGCTGGCAATGTTTAGTATCGTATCGGTATATATTTTGTCTTCAGAAATTTTATATTGAAATTGGTTATCTGTGTTTTACGTCCGGTGCAACAGCTGTAATTCAATATTTTAGTTAAAGCTACCATTACCGATTTCATAAGCGTCCCATGACCAAAAATTCTCCATTGTGATTTTCCTCTGCTGTCTCGCGTTGGACAACATTTTGTAGTTATTTTAACATTTAACATTAATTTTTTAACATTTTTAATATCTAATATAATATAATGAATAGCAAAAACCAATAATAGACACCTAGGTGCAAAACACCCGTATGTGTCGAAATCTAAAATTAGACATATTATGTATATTATTATTTTGTACTTTTGTTTATATTATCTATATTATAATTTTATGTGATACACGTTACTGAAACATGCCCACAATCTTTATTGATTTAGTGAATTACTGAAAAAGTATTGAAAACTTTTCTGTATTCTGATAAACATACTGACTACGCTTTTTACTAAAATTTTTTATATTTTTAATTGATTTTATATTATCTGGGAGTGAATTTAATGATTTTGGTGCTAACATTGGCTATTATGAAATGATATTTAAAACGAGTAAAATTTAAATATATGTTCAAAATATATACAGGGTTGCCCAGAAGTCCGGAATGAAATTAACCTTTAACTTTTGGGGAAAACGCTCGGACACGTCAATTTAGTTTTATATATGCTCACATTTTGACGTTATTCGTTTGTTTTTTTATTGACATTTGTTAAAGATATGACGACATCGATCTGTTTTTTAAATTGAACCATAGAGCTTGTGATGCATCATTTGAAAGCTAATACCTCGTACACTATGCTCATAAATTTTAGCACGATTCAGTCAAGCTATTTCTTTCAAAATGGCGACTGTTAAAAGTTTTTTTCACGTTCTGACATTTTATTATGACATTGTGAACTTGTAAAATTAATTTAGAACTTAACATTTCCGAAGTATTATTTTACAATTTTCTAAATAAAAATGGTTTTGTCGGAAACACAGCGTATCGAAGTCTGGATATTGTTAGGCTGTGAAGATAAAATAAGAATTCAAAGTGAAGTGTGCACTTTATTTAATGTTAAATATCCGGATAATCAAATTTCACAACCACCTTTTTGTTGTGTTTTGTTTTGCTTCGGTACATTTTTATTTTTTTACAAAATAAATAACAAATAAACCATAACTTATGTTAAGTCACAAAATGTCAGAACGTGAAACAATGAAGATTTCTTACCTTGAATGGTAAAAAAACCATCAATGATTTATCATTTCCGCTTATTTAAATAGAGATTTTTTTAAAACTTTTATCAGTCGCCATTTTGAAATAGCTTGACAGAATCGCGCTAAAATTTATGAGCATACTGTACGAGATATTAACTTTGAAATGATATCACAAGCTGTATGTTTCTATTTAAAAAAGAGATCGATGTCATATATATAAAACTAAATTGACGTTTCCGAGCGTTTACCCCAAAAGTTACAGGTTAAGGCTATATTAATTTTATTCCGGGCTTCTGGGCAACCCAGTATATATTTTTCAATACATGTGCAATAATATTCTGATTAATATATAATTACTGAATTCATTGGTAAAAATTTAAAGTCTACATTATTGTTGATATTATTAAGTTTTTTTTATGTTAAAATGAATTGAATTGTTTTAAATAACAGCAACTTAATTGTTATGTTTACATTAATTGGTTTTTTATTCAATTTATTCAATCAATCGATTAAATGCAATACATCTAATAATTTCGATTAATCGATTAAATTCAATTAATCGATTTATCGAAAATAATCGATTATTTCAATCAAAAAGTGATTAGTACTTACTGCAGTTTACTAGCTACACAAACAACTCAATATGTAGTTAGCCAAACATAAAAAAAAAATAATTAACTATACTAAAACGATGGAAATACACTTAAAAATTAGCACCAATTAAATACAACACATGGGTTTAGTACAGCTCACCACTAAACTGGGGTATTTTAGTGAATTTCCCCCAAGCAGCTGATCGATGACATATTGCTGGTGTCAACTGTGGAAAAACGAAAGGGTTAGCTGGAATATCTACAGGGTGTTATGGAAATGACGTATTATATTTAAATGGGTGACTCCTTGGGTGTCCTAGAGAAGCGCTACATATTTTATTTTTTTTAAATCGACCGTTTTAAAAGAGTGGGAATAAACACTTTTACTCACAGGTTAGTCCACGCTACTGTACAACATTTCACCCAGAGCCAATGGCAATGTTGCCAAACTTAATGTAAAACTGAAATTCCATATAAAATTATCAAGATAAATTATTTTCTACCTATTTGTATTTATCCTTATACCTAAATAGCGAGAAAATCCAGGTACAAACACAATCAGTTTTTTTTCTTTTTCATGGGAACACTTCTGGAAACACTTTATGTACACACAGTAATAGTGAAACAGAACCGATAGTTAGCTTTTGAAAATACAATAATACAGATTATACTACAGATTATTAGATTTTATTACACGCGAGAAATTTGACGTCCAGAAAAAACGCGTCAATAAAAACAATATTCAAAGATTATTTATGTACGGGCAAGATACACGCGTAAACCGAAAAAACAGAGCGGATCGCTGAGAGTGTGTTGGTTATCGACGAGACACAACGTATCCGGACGCTGGTTGGTCTTGAACTAACAGACGCAGGCGTGCGGTGCTATATGAAACTACTTCGCTCAGCCAATGTAAGGCGTCAAGAGGTCATTGGCATTTGACCTAGTGACGTACGTGGCTATTACTATTCCATATGTTTTTTCGCGTTGTTTAAAACATAGTCCGTCGTAAATGTTGTTTAATTAATTGTACAAAAAGGTATTACAGAATGGAAAAGTGTTTAAATTATTTTATTTTGTCTAAAGAGTTTAAGGTGTACATATGACAACACCGGCCATAATTCTTTGATTGCTTACATGTATCGCAGTGCCACACAGGTGTTTTTCTGGTTTGACGTCAGGTCACTTTTACCGCTGAATGAATTGAAAGCGCCATTTATGACTATTTTTCTTCAAGTTGTCTTTATCTCAGGAATTGCCGGTTCAAATAAAATACGTCATTCCCATAACACCCTGTATAGTAACACAAAACTATTTAAAATATTTTGTAGGTAAAGCTATTTCAATCCTATATTACAAAAAGTAATTATTTGATATGGTATCTGGTATGCATGGCAATATGTTCATTCATATTTTTCTTAATAACCCATTAGCAAACTTTCAGAGTGGCCGGAAGAATATAATAACGATACCAGAATGATTACAAAGTTGTAAGTTATTACAACTATCATTCTTGAAATTCAATAGTTAATTTTTACATTTACAGTAAGTGAAGTTTTTAATGCATTTCCTAATTATTATTAAAATATATTATCGAGGTTACTCCGTTACTTCAACAGTTAGCTTATTGGAAAATTAAAAATATGCTTTTAAAGTATAATTTACTCGTATAGTTGAAACATTTCTATTCGACATGCATTACACAAGCGACCTTAAATTGTAAGGAAAATAAAAGGTATTTCACAGTGTAATAAATATTAATTAAAATGCATTACAACAACACTAAAGACGTTTATTATGAGTTATTAATATCTGTGGGCTATTAGTTCACTAAGTATTTAGTAACACAATTGAAATATATTGTTGATATAATTTTCACGTTATCCGATATATTATAAAACAATAAATAAAGATTAAAATTTAAAATTTTCAAAAATAGCCATAGAATTGTAGCCATAACAACATCGTCAATATTATTACTAATTGTACCTTATCTTTATAGAGCTTACAATGACAGTGCAGTACTAAGCAAAATATCGCTTCTTTACACACATTGAAAGATGGTATCATGGTATGGGTCATTATCAATTAGAGGTAACTTAATAACTTTAAGTGTGACGTATTTTATTTGAAGATCTCACTACTATATGACAAGTTTTTTTACTATGAGCAAACTTGTATCGATTTTTAGTTTTTTGTACGATTTGTGCGATTGATAATAAGAAAAAGTAAGTTCTTTAAAATACGAAAAGTTTGCCCTGTACAATCCGTTGTCGCCTAATTGAGAAAAAGACCCGAAGGAATTTTTTCAAGCGGGACGTACGTACATTATGCCATGATATGAGTGGAGTACGTAGCCCGAAACGTCCGTCGTAATAAATGATAGATAACTCTAATCGTTCTCCTTATCTGCGCGTTTCACGTAAGACGTTTTTTGATAACCCCCGTATACCCAAGTTTCCCCTTAAGTTTTATTTGAATTTAATTTAATCAGATTATTAAGTAGACGGCTATTTTTGGAAATTTAATTTTGTCCTCATTTTTGAATTCTATCCAGAGGTGAATTCCCCACCTAGGAATTATTTATTTAGAGTCAATCTAACTTTCTTAATCATTAAATTATGAATATATGTGTGAGTGCTGGTCGACACTATCAGTAATGTCGACAGTCTTGATATTCAATGAAAAATTCATCATAACTTAGAGACGCTCCTACTTAAAGTATTTTCGAACGCAATTTTCTCGATTATGGTTTTTCGAATCGAATAGGTGTTTTTCGTCAGGGATGCCAGGCATAATGCCATTGCCAATTTGACACGCACGTGTCAGTCGGTCTTGTGTGGGCCCACCATCCCTTCCCCGCTAACTGGAAGCTGTCAGCAGTCCACCAGAGCAATTGAAGAGATGAGGGCAAATTTGTCATAAAAAAGAATGAATGATAGTTAGTTGAACGTAGGACGAGGCCTAACTAATGTTCAGACTCTACTTTTGATTGTATTTGCTCGGGCGCCTCCAATGAATATAATAACAATGCACATTATTATATTGGAACATACGGAAGTTTTATCTTAGTAAGTCTTTGTCTTGAGGGTTGATTTAAGGGTTAGTCCTTGCGTATGTCGAGTAGCACGACCCGAAGTAGTCGTAGTTAATTATATCAATCAGAATTAACCTGAACCTGTTTGAACCAACCTATCATTCATCTGTCACGTGCTCTGTTTAAATTTAGATTTATTTTCAGTATTTACAATATAAAATAAACCTAAGCTAGCATTTTGTTCCCAACTAAAGGGATCTCAACTACCCTAAAAATTATAACTCGCGGTAGTGACTACTAAAACTAACTTAAGATATTTTAACACTTACTATTGATGTCACAATCGGGTAATAAGATATCGCAGCATTATTTATACTCGCACGGACAGCTATGAGTTTTTCGTAAATCAATTTTAGTTGTTATTTAGACTCGCACCAAAATTCACGAGTGTTCGAAGATATTTCATAGTTCCTTATACTCGCACTGAAACATACGAGTATTTGAAGAGATTCCAGAGTTATTTATACTCGCACGGAAACTACGAGTGATTAATGACAGTCCAGTATTTTTTAAACTCGCCGGAAACACGAGTAGGCGAAGATAAAATTTTCCTAAGGTAAAATCCGCGGTTGACTGTTATCGGAATTCTTGATGTAAAAAACGCTGAAACCTGTAGTCACCATTGCGGGTTTTGAAAAAATAAAATCGCGAGTGAGCGCGGTTCTGGGGATACCAGAAAACCGACTGACTTCTAAAACAATTTTTTATTTCATCCTTCCCAACGCTAAACCGTCTAATCTCTTGCCGTCGACGCCCGTAAAGCCGTTCTCATGATTTTTGTTGATGAAGCATATTGAAAGACCTTCCGTCAATCTTCGATCCAATTTCCTTGTAACTGTCTTAAATTTTTATAAAACTATACGTTTATTTAATTTGTATTCTAAATAAACGACTTTGAAATAAATAAATTTGAAATTTGAAAATTATCATAATTTCTAAACAGCTTTTTAATTTTGTTTTTATTTAAAGATATATAACAATTATATTGCTAATACCATCTATGGGCATCGAACGGGTAATAGTGAGTTTGTGCAGTTCGGAAATTTCCTTGTGAAAGTAAACATTCGACAGGACCGGATTTCAACTTATTGAATGTAAATTTCACTGGTTAGTTAGTAAAAATATTGAAATCAAAATATCGATTAGTTAGAATTAAGACAGCGTTCCATGCATACGATTTTGATGCTTAGAGGGCATGTGTGAAAAATTCATAAAAATAGCTAGAAAGTTGTTAAAGTTATGATAGAAAAACGATTTTTTTCTTAAAACTTTAACGCCCTGTAGTTCGAAAGTTGATAGGTTAAGGATATATGTTAATTTGAACTTTTCTTCTTAAAATCACCTAAGGATTCACAACGTTAAGGATCAGCATCTTATTCTGAAACACCCATGTATGTACATACCTGAAGTACTTTATACCTGGTATTGATTCACGACATTTGCAAAAAAGCACCATGCACTTGTGTCCTTTCATCTTAAACAAAACAAGCCACTAACCTACCAAACAGCGAATCGAATCACCACAAATTAAAAACTCCTTTACAAAAATTGTTGTTAGGTAATGAAAGTTCATAAGCACTAATATACCGACAACAATGTGGATGAACCACTTTTTATTCTGTAATTTGGAAAAGCATCCAGAACCAAAGATGGCGACGAATAACAACAAACAAATAATGTAATGGTTATATATATGTACTTGTGACACACTAAAAAAGTCAATATCACGGTTTCAATAGTAAAAGTTTTATAATCTCATCATTCTGCATAAAGGGGAATACTGAGCATTGTTAGTGTATATGCTGAAGAGAGTACCAGATCTAAATTGACTAGGAGAAACATTAAAAGCAACTTTACCCAACAAATCAGGTGAATCCACCTTGTTACAAAGAATTTTACTCATTAACATAACTTCCGACAATTAGAACCAACGTGAATCGCTTTTTGCGCACACGCACCACTCCCAGAGTGCCCTCAAGGATTTTTCCTTCTCTTTTCTAAGGTCATAAATTCCAAAATGAATTCTTATAAAACTACGACAATAGTCATCAAGGTTTGCATTGACTGAAAGAGTCCTTAAAAATGTATTCTGAACTGATTCTAATCTATTTATGTAAACTGAATAGTTGATTTCTTTTTAATTAATTTAGATTTGGATTTTGGAAACTTTACTCAAAAGTTAGTGGATGATTACCGTTCTAGTTTCCGTCGTTCAACATATTTCATTTCGTTAGTGACCTACTGATTAAAGAAAAAATGTCAAAAAAGAACCGAATATATTACACTGGCCAACACACATTTTGGTGCCGGCGATTTTTTAATTGTTCCTGGGTAATTTTGGGGGGGAGAATCCGAAATAGCCATCAGATTTTGTCTATCAGATCTAGTTTTTAAAATAGGAATTATTTACTTTTTTTTAACCTCTATTATATATTTTACGTTACAACTATGACTATTGCCAGTAACAAAACAAAAACATATATAATTAAATATTTATTATGAAAAGTAGCTTAACATACATTCATACAGATATTAGTCACTATCACCTATAAATTATCTTTTATACGACTTTCTAGCATGGAGTTTACCGGTGTAGTCTCGCTGAAGATCTTCCATAGTTTTAATATCCTGATTGAATCTTTCTCCCTGTTCTTCACTACAGTCACCTAAATTTTCTGGAAAGCGACCTAAGTGGCTATGGAGGTAGTGAACTTTTATACTCATGTTACAACCGAGAATATGAAAATTTGCAAGCATAGTTTCCACTAATTCTAAGTAATTATCTGCTTTGTGATTTCCAAGAAAATTTTTAACTACTTGAACAAATGAAACCCAAGCGTTAGATTCAGCCTCATTCATTGATGTGGTGAACTGTGGATCTTTCATAAGTTGCCTTATTTGAGGACCATCAAATAGACCAGCTTTTAGTTTTTCCGTGCTAATCCTAGAAAACTTACTTGACAAGTACCGAAAACAATTTCCATCTCGATCTAACGCTTTCATAAACTGCTTCATAAGCCCCAACTGGATATGCAAGGGTGGTAGTAAGATTTTTTCTCTCGTACCAAAGGTTCATTCACTACGTTTTGTTTTCCTTGAACGATAGTATCTCTTAAAGGCCATTTTCTCTTAACCCAGTGCTGATCTTTAGCTCTGCTGTCCCAAAGACATAAAAAACAGGGGTATTTTGTATATCCACTTTGCTGTCCAAGGAGAAAGTTCACCATTTTCAAATCAACACAAATTGCCCACTGATGTTCTTCGTATTTAATTTGTTTCAAAACTTGTGATATTGTTTTATACTCCTCTTTCTCCAATAGGAATTGAGGCATATTTGTTACCGTTATGTAAAAGGACACATTTTAAACTACGGTTTGAACTGTCAATGAAAAGGCGCCAATCGTCTGAAGTGTATTCTGGCAAACCCATTTTTTGTAGGAGTCCTTTTATATCGTTGCAGAATACCAGCTTATTTTCCTGAGTGAAAAAAGGTAGCAGATCCTTTTCTCTCTTACGATAAAATGTAACATTAGTGCCTGGATAAAGAAGTTTCTTTTCTTTTAATCTGGATGCAAGTAATTCAGCACACTCCTTTGAGAGGTATACGTCTTTCACGAGATCGTTCAGTTCTTGTTGATTAAAACACTCAGGAGTTGTTAAATCTGCTTCAAATTCGCTGTCGTTTTCTGATTGCATTCTTTGAACTTCATCAGACGTTGATGTTTCTGTATCATCTTCCGGGATTTCAGGAAGACTGCTGAAGGTTGGAATTGGTATTTCCTTAGAGTGCGGTACAGGTCTTCTTGCAGAATCTAGATCAGGATATGTCCATTTATGTCGATTGTTCCTATTTATGCCTTTAATATTAACGAGACAAAAATAGCAGTCATCATAATGGTTATGTGGTTCCCTCCAAACCATTGGTACACCAAATTTCAGGCACTTTCTGTTTCCAATTGTCCACTGTCGCAAATGTTCAACACATGTTTTACACACCACATGTGGAGCCCTGGATTTATCTTGATCTCCTAAATGAACGCCAAAATAGGCAAGATAAGACCTTTTCACAAATTCAGAAATAGTTTTTCTACTTTCTTTCAAAGTGTATTCGCCACATACATAACAAAAAACATCTGGATGGTTTACACAGCTACGCCTGCTGGAGGATGCCATTGTTTTAGTTTTAACACTATAAAACGACGAAAATGTACACAAAATTATGACACAACTTTATTTGCAAAAACTACACAATATACTAAGTCGAGAAGGATAAAGGTACTCAAAAGGTACTATGTTTCCAAAAACAATTAGTCGGGGTTGAGCAGGTATGGGGAGATCGGATCATAGGGAATTCCAAATATAAAATAGGTAATAAAATTAATAGGATTAAGTAGGAATATTGGTTTACTGACAATTTCAGGTATATTTGGCTAATTAGATCCTAGTTTTGAATACCAAATTTCTATTTTGAATTTTAAAGAGATGTAGATTTATTTATTTTTGCCTTTTATTAGAACTAAATTCAATTAGTCTCTATCTCAAAAACTAGAGCTGATAGAAAATATCTGATGCCAGTTTTAGAATTAGCACATTAAGTATATCTAAAATCAGTTCTCACATCTCAGGCACCAAAATTTTTTTATTTTGTTGGCCTGTGTTATCGATATTTTGCAGTTTAACATCAGTATTTTCTTCGAAGCCTTTATAGAAGGATGAAGGAGGTAGATAGATTAGATTAGATTATACTGGAGCTGGTCGTCCGACCTTGTCCACCGCGACCTTTTCAGATCTATTGTGGAGACTCCGTTTGATTAGAGTGTCTTGTCTAGCCCTGCCTTTTTTATTAGACTTATTAGCTTTGACAATGGCTCCTGCATATAGTTGAATGCATTTGGCTTTTCTTCGCCTAGACATAGGAATCTTAGTCTTGTCAGGCCTTCACATTGGCATAAGACATGGACTGGCGTTTCCTCTTCCTCTTCACAGAATCTGCATAGGGTTGCTTCTTCTGTTCGGTTGATGATGTTCATGTGCCTTCTTAGTCGGCAATGTCCTGTTAGTAGACCTACTATGATTCTTACTGTCGGCCTTTTTTGGCTTAGTAGATCTGCTGTGAATTTGGCTAATGGTCCTTTAATGAACTGTTTAGCCTGTCTCATTCCTGGTTGATTAGTCCACCATGAATAGGATTGGTCTTCCAGCCATTGTTTAATGGCTGCATTCTTTAATGCTTTCGCACAGCCCCCAAACGGTTCAGGGCCTATCATAGCCATGTTCGAGCCTTTACGGGCCAATTCGTCGGCCTTCTCATTGCCCTGGTGACCTTCGTGGCCTGGTACCCATGCCAAGGTCACTTTATTATGACTACTTAGCTCTGTTAGATCCTTTATGCAGTTCTCCACTAGTCTTGATTTAACTTCGGGGGAGCCGATTGCCTTTAAGGCAGCTTGGCTGTCTGAATATATGGCAATGGATTTGCCTGATATATGTTGATTTATTATTTCTCTTGCACAGTGTTGTATGGCTACTACTTCCGCCTGAAACACCGTTGCGTATTTTCCTAGGCTCACCGAGATGGTTGTTTTGGACTTGGGCCCATAAATACCAGCTCCAACTCCCTCTTCTGTTTTGGAGCCGTCTGTATACCATGAATGTTCAGCCTGTATTGGAGGGCCTTGTTTCCAGGTATCTCGGGCTGGTATTTCTATTTTGAAATTCCTTTCGAAACTGTATAAGGTTGTTATGTTGTCAGTTGGCATTCCAAGGATTTGATCCTTTTTTACCTGTTGACGCAGCCTTAGATGGTCCGTGCTATGTAGAGGGCTTATTGGGGATTGCCCCTGCATTAGCCTGTGTATGACGGACCTAGCTTCTCCTTGTATTAGGATGTGTAGTGGTGTGAGATTTAGAATAATCTCCATGGCGGCGGTAGGGGTTGTGCGCATGGCTCCAGTGATACTTAGACACGCTAGTCGTTGTATACTGCTGAGTTGGCTCCTGGCACTTGGTTTTGCCGTTTTAGTCCACCACACCACTGCTCCATAGGTTATCATGGGCCTTATTACCCTTTTATATAACCATAGAGTCATTTTGGGGTTTAGTCCCCAATTTTTCCCACATATTCTTCTACAGCTTACGAGAGCTATTGTAGCTTTATGTGTGATGTTTTTGATGTGTTCGTTCCAATTGAGCCTTTGGTCAAAAGTGACTCCTAGGTATTTGGCTTTTGTGTCAAAAGGAATTTCTACTTCGTTTAGTACTAGAGGTTTTAAATCTTTTAGTACCCTTTTCTTAGTGAAAGGAAAAGGAGGTAACGAAATAAAGTAATATATGGACCATAAGATTCTACAAGTACTGTGCTTTATTGTAACTACCATTTCTCGCCTTCTTTCAGAGCCCATGCAAACAATAGCAACGACTAACTGACAAATTGACCGAGCTTAACTGAAAACAGATTTATGATGTTTTTGAAAAGTGGCGTTCTTTGTCCGAGATGAAAGTGTTAATGAATGACGTCGTCGGCCAGAAAAGCATCGTGTTGTTATTTTGAGTTAACGCGTTACAGAAAGGCATATGACTTTAAAACAAAGCGGTCGCGTTTGAAGGAATTTTTAACAGGGTGGCATGCATAAATGAGGTTTGTGTAACAAAGGCACTAATTTGTACAAATAAGTTTAACATTTGAATCCAACTGATCGATGGGAAACGGTAAAAGTGGATCGAACACAATGATGTTTCTTGAGTAATGGATGAATTTTGGATCTCTATAGTATAGCGTGAATCGATTTTCATGTGTTTCAAGTTATGGATGGTTCAGGATGTTATGGAATCCTGAGATGAAGATAAATTGAAGAAAAATAACCATAAAAGGCGCTTTGAATTATTAAGCGAAATATACACTTTATATGAAATCTGAAAATCCGTGGCCGCTATTGACCACGCTCGCAATCAATATTTTATTGATTCTCAAAAGAGGGCGGCGCATTGTAGGTGGTGTTGTCATATTACAGCACAGAATTTTAAACGCGTTTTTGACATCAAAACGTGTTTTACCCGCGTTATCACTTCTTTTTCATACTTTTTAGGAGAAAAAATACTACAATTTTAAGGTACATACTCTCTTACCTGATCTTATTTTAAAATAATCCGTTTTATAGTTAAATTCTATAAAACAACACAAAAAGTATGTTTTGCAACAGAGTCAACAGTTGATAATATCATACAAAAAAAAAACAAAGAAAAAAAATCTAAACTAACACGTTTAAAATTCGTATAAATCAAGCAAGTGGAACCCTCGGCAACGTCGCTCCAATACCGAGTATCGAATAATATATGGGATTACACTACAAATACTAGAAGTATAATACTTATAGAGGATCATGATACAGAACCAGATCAGCCTTTTATATAGAATATCGCCCACTTAATCAAGAATCGCTCGGACCTGTCAAATTAATTTTTTTGAAATGCATTTTTTTGGAAAAACTATATTATATAGGGTGGATCACAAAGACACTATTTACATCAACTTATATATATTTTAAAAGAATATGTATATATTATATAGAGTATTCGTATATGTATATTTTTACTTTTTTATATTCTACAATCAATTGTTGACATTTTTTATAAATCAGATCCTATACCCAGCCCGGTGAGACTGCTTATGGGGGTATCGAAACACGTACGAAAGCCTTGGAAGTGATGCTAAGGATACTCTGCTCCATGCGCTCGCAAGTAACCTACTTTTATCTATCTGTTTCACTCAGCGTCAAGCGTCAATATCAGACACGTAGAGTTAATATGAAATGCCAAAAAGTGATTGTTTATGCAAGCGACTTTATCCTGGTCATATTTGTCTCACTTTACTGAATTAGGGAAGGTTGCTGCAGACAGAGACAGGCATAAAATGCGAACAGCACGAATTGTTAAATAATTTTCTTCGTCTGGCATGGAATATAATCAAGCAACATATGAATGATATGTAAAGTGACTGAAAATTCTGAATTCTGAATTCAAGTCACAATCGTTAAGGCATTGACAATGACAATTTGCTATTTAAGTTTGAGATTTACAGTGTCCAGGATAGAAATTATGTGGAGAGCTTCCCGTACTGTTGAAGATGTAGTCGTCCTGGTATCCCTGAGGAAAAAATAGACATATTATTATCCCTACAGGAAGATTCTCATAGGTCAAGCATACAACTTGGGCGTGACTACGATACTCATCAAACCACCGTATCAAAATTTAAAAAAGAAGTTTCAGAAGTTTCATCCCTACAAACCAGTAATTGTACAAGAGTTATTGGACGATGATCTTGATAAGCGAGTGTAAGGTAACTGGTTTAAATCCAATAAAATGTCACTAAATGTAAATGAATGCTCAATTGTATCATATATGAGAAAAGTGAACCCGGTAGAAAATACATACCGTATTAACGATATTGAACTTGAGTGTAACAGTGAAATTAAAGACTTGGGTGTTGTATTTCGGTCAAATATGAAATTTAACAATCATTATATATTGTAGGCAAGACATTTAAATATGTGGGTTTTGTAATTAGAAACAGCCGGAATACTCGTACCGAAGTATGCTTGAGACCTTTGAGATGCAGTGTTTCCTGGAAAGGAGGAAGCAACAGGCTGTACTATTTATATGACGTATGACCAAAATAACCAATAACCAATAAATAATAGACAATAATTAATAACTAATAACCAATAATAATTAGCCTGAAATAGGTGATGGGTCTGCTAACAGGCCACTGCCACCTGCGAAAACACTTTCAACGGATAGGTATAAACAACGGATCCATTTAATGCAGACTCTGCGGCTAAGAGGATGAAACCGCCTCACACATAATATACCGCTGCGTAGCGCTGTCTCATAGAAGATAAAATATCTTCGGGAACATAGCATGGTGATAACCTCCCACATGACAAGCTTGGTAGAAGGTTACTGGACCTCATAGAAGGAACAGACATATTCTAACAAGATCGCGGTTTGTTCGGGGTGCACAATAAGCTGGTAGGCTGCAGTGATAGAAGTTCGGGCCTTTAAACCGACCCCCGCCTTTAACCAACCAACCAATAATAATTAACCAATAACAAATAACTAACCTTATGGCCGCGCTAGGAAAGACCACCTAGTCCCCTGGAAATGAGAGTAATACCAGACGCAACAGTCACACTAGAATACCAGGACTTACAACCCAATCTAGTTTTCCGTGGTCCAGACGACCCTACTCACAAAGCATACCAGGTTCATAGTTTAACGGCAAGTGTTCCCCGTTGCATTCACCTCGGGCTCTCGTCAGCTTATTTGAGCACCCATATATAGTAAGTCACCAATCCCATAGATCTCAGTATCTGGGTTCCTGGGGACTGATTGTTGATAATAATCTAAAACATTGTTCCTGCTGTAAACGATAGCAATAGCAGTGAATAAGTCTACGTGTGGATTCAACAAAAATAGGTTTTAACAGTAAAATAATAACTACTTATTTTGAAAATTCGATATATCGTTAGTAAACTTTTATTGTATTGTTATCTATACAAAGGCTGATCGGTTTCTTTATCATAGCCCTGTATAATAGTCGTAGATGAAACAAATTATTTATTGTAACAATATTATGCTTTTTCATTTATTACCGTAAACAGAATTACATTTTTATTGTTGTACTCTAGTTGCCACCATTCATCAATCATAATAAAGTCAAAAGCTTGTATTCTTGAGTTTCGGAATACCGCTATTTGGTACAATAAACCGATGTGAATTTAAGGAACTGCTAAATAAATTCTCTTGTTCTATCATAAAATAATTTTAGTGTTAAGATGTGTCATAATTAGTCCAACAATCACCAGGCGGTCCTCGAATACAAGCCATTTGGGAACGAAATATTTACAAGATAGTAATAAACATCGTTACGGACGGCTATAAATCGCACTAAGTCTTTGTCTGACCCTGTAGGTTTATGGATAGAATTAGCTACCGTCTATTTTTGTACCAAACCAAGATTGTTTAGAACTGAGTAAGGAAATTGAGCATAAAAAGGTGAAACTGGTACGTACGTTGTAAATCAGATCTGGGATTTGTTAAAAGAATTATTTGTATCTATTGACTGTGAAAAATATCATTGTATAGGAAGAAACGGTTACTCGTACCAATTAGTTCTTCATAGTCCCATTGCCATAAATCTTTTTTGGTTCGGGTTTGTTCGGCTTCTTGCGAAATTTTCTGGAAATTGGACATAAAAAAGTAATTTTGTCCAGACTTAATGAATTAAAATACACTATGTCAATTAATTATCGAATATTCACATTCACATCCTAATTGACAATCCAATTTTTTTTTATGATCAAACACAAGCACTATAGGAAAAATCCTTTAGGGCACTCTGGGAGTGGTGCATGTGCGCAAAAAGCGATTGGTTTTGAATCGTTGAAGGTTATATTCGTTGGGAAAAACGACCTCGGGAAGGTCGTTCCATAAGGATGTAGTCCTCCAGATGAAAGTATTCTTAAATAGTGAAGTTCGAGGAGTACTAAGCTTAATCAAATATGAATGGGGGGCAGTGATTCGTCATGCATTTCTGATATTCGTCGCTCTGGGCGGAATTAAGAGGGCAAGGTCAGCCGAGCACTTTCCATGAAAATATCTGTAAACGAGAGTCAAATCCATAACCTGTCTCCGATGTTCTAGGCTGTCGAGGTTCTTCGTCAACTCGTGGTCTCCAATCAGACGAATGGACCTCCTTTCGATGGAATCCAGTAGCCGAAGAGTATGTTTGGGTACAGAGGTCCAGTTTTGTATAGTGTCGGTCAGTGCGAGCACGTGAGGCTTGGAAGATTGTAAGTGCTGGTGGACTGAATTGATGTTCGTGTTAAGCCCTCTAATATTACAATTTTGAAGTTGCTAATTCTGGGTTGGTTATCAACTGCAACTGCAGGTGCAATACCATTTCTTCGTTGAATGCTGTTAGAAGTACCCAGTAAATTGTTGGAAATGGTTGTTGTTTGATGAACTTCGCTTCATGGGGCCCTAAGACCAGCCCCCGCCCGGAGATCCGAATGGGCGGCGAGTTTACCTCCGGAGTATATGGGTTTGGAGCCATCATGATTTTTTTTTTGGGGGGGGGGTCCCACCCTGGTAACCGGAAACATCGGCACAGCGACGAAACGTCAACTCAATGAGCAAACGTTAACTCAAGAGCAAACTTCACGCCGCCTAAACCGATGCAATGGTATCTCACCGGGCGATGCCGGGTGGGCCAACATCTTCCATTTGTGTGCAATTTAATAATTTTTGTTTTAACTGAAAATACAGATCCTAGAATTTAGCTCAGAGTAGTTTACTTCCTAATATGTCGAATTGTACGGGATAATGCATAAAATCTGGATGCATAAAAATTTCCTAAATTTCACATAAAAATTGAATTTATTTCATTTTAAAATATATATCTGGGTTAGACACTGACTCAAAAGTATCGCTATGAAATGCTGGGTAACAAAAAAATTATCAGTCCTTTTAAATACGTTATATTGTCGAAAAAAGGTTTCATAAAAAATCAATGCGACATTTTATCCCTTTTTGCATTGTAGGCATTGCTTCTATTCGACTGCTTCAAAAGGATTAACTTTCCGACATTATTATAAAATGTGACCATTAAAAGTACTATTGACATTGTGTTCCATATGGTCTTGACCACAGCTTCTAATATTCACCTTCTTTTACTCATATTGTATGCTCAGTAGTAAGTATATGTGCTAAAAATGCACCTGGACTTGTCTAATCGAAATTATCAGTGGCATACTTTTCCCCACCCCACCCGCCGCCGCCCTTGGCCTGGTGCTCCTTTACTTACAGACTACCAGAAATTCTACAAATCCAGTGAATACCGGTTTTAAAAAAGTTATTTTTAAATTTGTTAATTTTTGACTGAATAGTTAATAAAAGAAGTACAATATGACAAAATGTGTATTTAACTCCACAAGGACTTCACCCCTCCCCCTTGCCTCTAAACCCAGGCCACGCCATTGGAAATTATAGTTTCATTCTTTGCGAAATGTCGTAAAAAATATATCAGACATCAGAGTATTTTCCCAATGGTTTTTTCAACATTCTTATTTATAAAGAAAATTCACGGAACCAACTCATATTGAAGGAACAATTAAATTAAAATCGTTGTTAATATTATGACCAAACGAGCTACTTGTATAGTAACTCAAAAAGTCATCTTTTGTTTTTTAATACTATTGAAATAGAAAATTCTTAAAATTTAATATTTTTTGCTTAAAATTAATGCGAAACCACTATTTGCCACAAATAATTATTGGTTTTTCCGTTCGTTAGATAATTCACACCAACAATAAATATAATGAGACATAAATAATATGTTCATTTCAATATTTCGATGCAATATTAACTGATATTCTCTAAAAAAAACGCCTTCTTATATGCATGCCCAGCCGTTCCTAAAATTCGGAAGGAATGCGAGTAAAAATTAGGCTGTTGTAAAAATCGTTAATAGAAAAGAATCATGTAATTTCCAATTAGAACAACTAAATGTACCTGTAATATATTAAAGTTTAATATACTGTTATGAATAGTATTATCAAATTAACCTACACGGAAAGAAATTGGACTATAAATTTTCTATAAAAATAGTAAAACTAACATAATTTATGGCTCTATATGTGACTGGAATAATTTCTATTAAGAACTGCCATAAAATTATAGCAAAATTTTAACAAAACAGGTGAGACTGTTTCTTGTCTTCATCTCAGGAATTGCCGGTTTAAATATAATACGCCATAATACCCTGTATATTAAGATGTACAGTTGGTCATAATCGTTTCATTTTAATACGTCCACATATCGCCAGTTTTAACTAATTTAAGAAATTTAAACTAGACATCCCCGCCCAAATCCCTAAACTTTCAAATTTTTTTATACCGTTTGTTTCAATTCAAAGTGATTCTCTAGTTATTGATTCCAATGCAAACCCCTGCGGACCCTGACGTGAGTCGGGGCTTTTTATTGGGAATGTACTACTATTTTTAATATAGATACCTAAATATAATATATAATTGAAATGTATTTACTGTTCCTATTACCACGTAAATTGTACCTTCAATGCATGCCGTCGTATTCCAAAGTAGCGTCGTCATCTTCTGTTCTACTTTGAACTTCTAGAGAGGGAAGAGAATTCCTGTGCTTGATTTTGCTGGTGGAATCCTAACAAGATTCCGGAGTACCTGTGAACGAGTGTTCTTCCCAAGCGTTTATTCCTGTTTTAGGAAAAAAATGTCAAAGGAGAAATAACTTTGAAATAGAACTAGAACCAGCGGAAAGTCATTATTTTTTGTTTTGGAAGATTTTTAGATTTAATTTTATTTACTGCTCAATATAGAAAAAAATGATGGACTTTCCTCGAGTTGTTAGACATCTTTCGTTAAAATTTTTTTTTTAAATGTACCGTTTTCATATGCTGACAAAAATGCTTTTACCAATGTCGTGGGTTAGAAAATTGGAGCTACCTCAACCCACCTCTCTATATTGTTCTAACTGAGCCTACGAATTATCACAAATTATTTAAAAACGCTACAGTAATTCAGGTTCTTTTGGTTCGCCTCAACCCAGAAAGAGATTTTTTATCAACATTTTAAACATATTTGGGATCACCACAATTCCTCATCTTATAACAATTTTATGGGTTACCTGAACTCAGTTTCTTGGTTGGGAAAACTTACTAATTGATTATAAAGTGTCGTTTTAACCCGGACGTGCATTATTTTAACTCATTGCCATGTGTGATTTATTTTGAGTTGGTATAATTCAGAAAACGTGCTCCAAAACCCCATATCGAGGGTAAAACGCAAGATCGTAAGGTCACGGAGAGTTCCGAATTCGTGCTCGTGCAGGTTTAGCGCGGTTCATTCCATTGTTATTCATCAATTCTCCTTCGATCGCGCGGATAGACACCTGTTGGCCGTTGCGCCCTTTGCGGGATTTTTCATCTTTGTTCTCTGTGCGTGAAAAATTGTATTTTGCATTATTTTGGTCAGTTGGCTTAACATGGAGGGATTGTTATTATTGGAATGGAGCCTTATTATTTATAAGCAATCGTCATCACTTCGTCCGCATGGTTTCTTAACCGTAGTATGCTCTCCTGTCTATTATTCTTTTTAAATATACAACAAAAATGTCATATCTTGAAAAACCAAAAGGCAATTGAATTCCACAATATACAGACGTTAAATCAAAGAAATATTTTGAGTTCCGATAGTCCACAATTTAGGTACTGGTAGTCCAAAATTTGGAGTCTGGTAGCCCAAAGTGTGAGTTATTCCAGCCACCATCGTAAGCTAGAACAACTTAAATGTCAAGTTTTGATAGCTCGAATCATGAATTAATCTAGCCCGACTAGTAACGCATCACAATTCACATACTGGTAGCTACGGTAGCCCATCAATAATTTAAGAAGGTGGGGAGTGAGCTATTCTAACGCATAAAATAACCCATCTTCTGTGCTATCATAACTTATGAATAGTGAGTTGGTGCAATTTCTTCGATTTGGTTGCCGTAATTCAGAGGTCTGGGCTGTCCCCTATTAGCAACACGCTTCGGTCTAGGACAACTCATATTTGAGTTATATCAACTCGAAATTTCGCTCAGTGTAGGAAGCGAAAACTCCGTTTTTTAGCATAGAAAATTGAAGTATAGACCCCGATCACGTGCAGTCTCTTTCTTCCGATTATCGTTGTTTCTGTCGGCGTACCGATTACGGGCGAAGATCCAATTCGCCTCGTGCCTTCAAAGCGTGAAACGAACAGGGGTCAAATCGGAGATTTCGACTGACTCCGACATCCTCTTAAGAACAAATAAATTGCGAGTTGATCAGTTAATGCAAAACACCATCCAGCACGCCATATATTTGACAAAAGAAGCCTGTGACATACCAAGAATACCTGCCAAATTAATGATATCATAGCGACCGTATCATTTTTTCATGTACATCTTATGCGCTATGGTGCTTTAAATAAATTGTCGTGTAAATGTTTCCAGAAGATAAATATCTAGATGATTAAACTTTCGTGACAACTGTTTCGAAAATACCAACTTCTGACTTGTGATTTACATATTGTAATCCAAAACTGGCTATAATCTGATAGATACAAAGTCCTCGTATAAGACGTATAGGGTAGCATGGTGCAAAATGAGGTAGCAAGTAAATGCCAGCCTGTGCATGTCTTGTCGTCAATTCAAGCCGTTTTGCGCGCGATCGCCTGCGGCCGTTTCATCGAACATGCGAGATTAATTATTACGCACGTTCGACTCGCATAGCTCGTAGGTGAGACCCGTTATTTACAATTTTTTACTCTTGCTGAGCTCCCGAACTACTGTGAGTTTTTCCTAATTGATGTACAGGTTTATCGGCTTATTCCAAAGTGCTCAAACCTCACCTAGTGATTTTTATCGACGTTATAGTCAGCTTTAAAAAGAGAAAGTAGGTCGACACTTCTTGAATTTCTAAAAAGTTAGAATTTGGGGAAGCCCCTAAAATATTACCATTCTGTTTTATAAATTGCTACGATTTGCCATTATTCGATTGTCAGGATTGCCCATGCCGAAGTGACACGCACTTGTTAATCGGTCTTGTGTGGTGCCACCACCTTTTACCCCGATAGCTGGAGGGCGCTTGCAGTTCACCAGATGCGAAAGAAGATGAGGACAAAATTTTGTCTAAGAAAATTAATGAATGAATTTAATTTGGTATAGTTCTTTTTAGGACGAAGCCCAACTTTTGTTCCATAACTATACTTGATTTTATTGACACGGGCACGTCCAATGCAAAATGTTATATTTAATCACGGAGGGCTATTTTTCAATTTATTTTAATTTTAACCCAGTAAACATGCGATGTCCACTGGACAAGTGTTTTAGGTCCATACTAGGTCCGAGGTGTCCATGGACACGAAACGGATATCCACTGGATGTCCGCATCTACATGTCTAATGGATGGATAGAGATCGTAATCCTATGGATGTCCATTTCAAGTACTTTTAAATGAATATTATACTGGACACGAAATGGATATCCATTAGATGTCCGCATACATATATCCACTGGATACAATAGATATGATAATCCTATGTATGTCCATTTCATGTCCTTTAAAATGAATATAATGTTAGGCAAAAACCAAAAATAGTGCGCCCGGAAACAAATTTTATTGTTTTCTTACTTATTCCATGGCCCGTGCTGTCAAAACCTATCAACTTTTTTCATGTTTGTAAAAAAGATTTTCTCCCCGAGTTTTAAAAGATCTTTGTTATCGGCAGTGGTATTGGCAACAGCCTCTCTCTTTGTTCAACATTAAATGAAGGACAAGGATCCAAATATTAGACAACCCCCGCCGGTTGTCTCGAAATGTCACCGGCATTTCCCATTTACTTAAGCCAAGGCAAGTTTCTAAACGCATAAAATATTATTGAATACATTCAGATTTCTTGACTAGGTATTTCGATGTTGTAATTATACAAATATGATCGGAAAACAATCATTTGCTATCAGTTTTGTATTAAAATATTACAAAATATATCATCGAATTTATTTAATTTTATATTGATGAAATTCGAAACTTGTCCTAGATCTGTTTTATACACGTTTTCTTTGCACGCCATTTTCTTCTACCACCTCTAACGAGAACGTCGCTTGTTTCATAGTTTATTTTATCATCAGTTTATTTTGTTTGTTTTGTGAGTTTAAGTTTTTATAGTGACCCACAAAAGTAAGTACCTAATTTGTTTAAATAATATAAGTATTATTTAGGTAATTCTATTACACGTGTTTTCTATTTATAAAATGGTGTTTGGATTGCACGTTTTATAAGAAAATTATTTGTTTTTACATGCTGGGTAACATATCTGCTTATTTAAAAGGGTATACATATATACATCTTTAAAGTCTCAACTGAATTTAGATTCAGAGAATCCAGTGCCTTTTGTAGAAAGTGATTCTTCAAATCAGGACATTTTAGAGTCCGATTCTAGCTTGGACACAAGCTTATTGGATAATGCAAACAACTTATTCGCGGATATTGAACACCTGAGTGATAACCAAAGTGATAATTCATTTCCATGTACTTCTGATAACAAAGCTTCTGAGGCTTTTTTGACTTCAAAGCTAGCCAATTGGTCTGTTAAACATAATATTACTCAAAATGCCTTATCAGACCTGCTATCGATCTTGTCATGTAAATTTCCAGAACTTCCGAAAGATGCACGAACACTGTTGAAAACCCCTAAAAACACTGGTTTACAGCTAAGACACCTTGAACCAGGCCTTTATTATCATTTTGGTTTTCAAAACTGTCTTGAAACCTTTATGTTTATAAGCAGTAAAATAAATTTTATCATTTAGTTTCAATTAACAGTTGTCAAAATTAAGTATAGTCCAAAAATGGCTGAAGAGGGATCAAAAACCTGGAGCATAGTAAGGTTTATTAGTGAAGATTCCGTCGAAGCAATACCAACCACATGGATAACTTCCAGCAATATGTGCTATTGGCCCAATTTTATTCAAGACAAAATAATTGCAGCGATTAAGAAGCATGAACCTCCTAACACTGATTGGCCTCGGCATCAGATAACCTTATTTAAAAATGGTACATATGGTAAGGATATGCAATAAACAAAAATATCATACATTTTATGCTTGATGACTAAACAATTCAGAAAAGTAAATGGCTTATCTTTAATGCAAAATATCTCATTATTGTTCTTAAAATTTTGTGAGAAGTTCGACTTCATGTTTCTTTTGGTTTTAGATAATTACACAATAGCTAGAGCAAAGGCAAAGAAAGCAGAGTATAAAAGTGATCTAAATGATTCAGAGGATGATATTAATAGCAGGAAGATGCGTCATTTTAGAAAGCTTTCAAGCTCTGAAAGTGATGAAGGCGACATGAGTATATTTCCACCGCCACCACCTATTCCAATATTAAAAAATAAGAAAAAAGGTAATAATTGAGGGGCGCTTTTTTATTTATATAGGGCTTTATATACATGATTTTTTAAAAATTGATACATATAGGTTACCAGCTCAACCTAAATGTGTTTTATAACAGGAATATTTATTTATGTTAACAGGAGAATTATCTGACCAGCTTGACCAGACAACTGAAAAAGTGAATAACCCAGTGTGTATAAAGGAAAAAACAGGGAGCACATCTGCATCATTAGTCAATGGTACATACTAAACTAATCTATTATGTAAAAAAAGTTATCTGCAATGAAGTTTTCATCTTTTGCACTGGAATATTTTTGAAATAGCACATTTAAAATAACCCTTATTTTTGATTGGTTTTTTTTTATATTTTTTAAAGAAAATTAGTCACTTTAAAAAATTTTAAAATAATTTAGATCGTTTGTTTTATTATTTATTTAGTGCAACTATATTTTAGATGATTTAAAAAAAGAGCTGACTTTGCTAAGAACAGAAATTGAGCTGTTTAAAACTTCTGTGATGGAAAATATAAGGTCTCTTAAAAAGAAAACAGATTTGTTGACCAGCGTTGTCACTGAGGCAATGGCAGATATAAAACGAGTATCCTTAAAAATTAATACCGAGGAGAAGGTTCAAGCAGAAGATAGAATCTTTACAAAATTTAATATGCCAATAGATACTGTAGAAGAACTGATGGATTTTGAAGAGTTCTTGAAGGATGAATCGAACATGAAGTCAGCAGTAAGTACATAATTTTTTGCAAATGTTTTTGTCCTAATCCAATCAACAATCCTAGATTTGACATTTTTAAATTTATTTTAGGTTTTACAAATATCGAACATTGGTGGTGATAGTACCTACAATTTTGTTAAACGAGTCTTGAGTCTCAATGATAATTTGTCCCAAAAATATACTTGGTATGGAACCAAAAACAAAAAGGCCTTGCAAAAATTTAAATTAGCAGAATTGCTGTTCGGTAAGTTAATTTATTTATTTCTGTGTATCCAAACAATACTACATAATAATATAGTATGTTATATATATACCTATACTGATTTACAACTTTATTAAACATGCATCTTTCAAATAAAAACAAAATCGTTGATCCTGGCCTTGCTTAAACATATTTTTGCTCAGTTCTGCGAACACATATTTAAATCACTGCAGAATCTTTGATTCTATTTCTAGTTAGGTACATGTGTTAAAAAAATTAGATTCTTTAAATAATCATGCAATATAAACTAAAGTTATATTTATTGTCTATTATAGCGGCTGGTGAGAATATAAAAGTGGATAGGAAATCTATAGAAAATGCGGTAAGAAAATACCTACGTAGGGGGAAGGAAAGGTGGGATGCAAGGGAAAGACAACCACAGACCACTGCCTCCACCAGCTCTGGAGGAGTCCCAGAAATGGGAAATTCATCATCACGCCCATGATTTATGTCAGTTTCGAATGTTTTATTTTGCATTAAATGTATAAATTTATAAATTATAGTTTTTTTTTGAAAATACCCCTTAAGAAGTGTAATATCTATCTAGATACTAGGGAAGGCTGTTATTTAGACAGTACGGATGTCCATTGGATCAGTCAAAAAAGGATGTCCATTGGACATTTGACCGGTCAAAAAAGGATGTCCATTGGACATTTGACCGGTCAAAAAAGGATGTCCATTTGGAGTACAAATTTAAACGTTCGTCAGATGTCCATTTTGTCAGCCAAGGTGATGCCCAATGGACATCCATTGGACTAATCACTGCCAAATCCGGATGTCCATTGGACATTTGAACGGTCCAAAACTCCGGTCCAGTGGATGTCCATTGGAGGAGGGGATGTTATCAGGGAATGACCTTGATTATTTTAGGATCAATTTTATGGGATAGTTCTTTCGTCTGTCGCGTCTCACGATCGGTTTATTTTACCTTTATTCACAATAAAAATCAAACCTAAGCTAGTAAGAAATCTCAACTAAAGAGATACCAAAAGCAAGGTTCCGTAGACTAACTTAAGATTAACTTAAGATATTTTAACTTACACTTTAACGAAATTTCTTTCGATGTGAAGCATGGAATTTTCCATTGATGAGACCGATTTCGTAGAATTCTGAAGACAACCTGCCGAAGAAAGTACGAACTTCAACTATCGTTCCCATTGACGAAATATAGGAGCGTCAGCGTATTTTAATCATTGTTTAATAATGCAGTATGTCAAAGGTTTTTTTTTTAAATAAAATATATTTTTTCTTTCAATTATTTTCGTAAAAAATTGAATTCCACGGCAATCTGTTTTGTTCATGGTACGAGAAAAATCCCATTTGAATTGAATTTGGAAACATTCTGTCTAGTACATAAAACACCAACTATAATAAAGACACTGTTGGAAGAAACAGAAGCATATTGCATGATTGATAGGTTTTAAAAACATTTGTTACCAAATTGATCATCCCGAGAAAGTTACTTATTTTCTAAAGTATTTAACAACGTTATGACAATCATAGAAGGTATTAAAATCGTCGAATGTTGAAAAACCACCAATATTTAAAAAAAAATTAAATTAAAGAAAAATTATTAGTTGTTGTTTTCTAAAATCATTAAATTGACAGGCCGAAAAAAGATTGTCCCAAAATTCGATACAAGAATAACTGGCACAATTTTTATTTTTTTTTAAATTTATTCGAAATTTATAAAATATACAGGGTGATTGAGGGTTACTGACCTATTAGACGTTTATGGAGAACTAGTCATCGGATCACAATTTCCAGAGGCTACTTGCCAAATTGGTCTAAAAAGTGTGATTGTTATCTGTAATAATTAATTTTGCTAATGCTGTTCAAGATCGGTATAGTAACATTATACATAGGAAGATAGACAATTTCAATAGCTTTTAGGACAATAGATAAAATATAGGGTATTTCATTTTAAAAAACGTACTATTTACCATTTTTCCAAACCATCAAAATATTTGTATTTTGAAACACCCTGTACTATTTATTATAACTAATATTTGGAAAGAGGTTGAAAGACCTCTGGATATAACCTAACTTCATACCAAATTTCAGTGCTTTAATTTGCCAGAGTTTAAAAATATCATCACTTTTTGTAGGACATGTTTTCTGAAAAAAAAAGTGAAATTAATTATTATCTCGAGAACTATAACAAATAGTTAGGAGGAGGAGTTTGTTCGGGTTTGTTCAACCCGGAGGAGTAGGAAAGTTATTGAGAAATTAATAAGGATTCTAAAACAAAAATAATACACAGGCTGTTCGGGGTTGATCGGTTTAAATTATCGAACTTGCTAATACTTTCAAGTAGAAGCGGCAACACTGTATGGTTTTAAAATATATATCATGTCCGCTTCTATAAGCTCCCAAATTTTCAAAGTGATCTGATGACTACTTCTCCATAAACGTCTAATTGGCCATCCACCATCAATCACCCTGTATAGAACTAGAATACTAAGGCTAATAACCAAATAAAAAGGGTAAATATTGGTAGTATAGTATATTCTTTAAAACATCATATTAGGAATCAAATAGGTAGTACTTAATGAACAAACTCAAAAACAGTCCCCGCCATATTGTTAAAAAATGTGATCATGGACGAGGTTGGCAGACTGCAGTCCCAAAGGGTTGGTGCGAATGATTCTCCTTTCGATAGAATCCAGTCGGTGATGGTCGAATCCAGACTTTATAGAATATCAAAAGTTTTTGAGGATGTGTATAACTTTCTGGTTTGTTCGAAGCTGCCTTGCCAATTGCCACAACGTGGTTATGCCAAGCCATTTTCCCTCCAGATTGAGATTGAGTATTTAAAATAAAAGGTGAAACAAGTGCGCTGTCGTCAGCAATGCTGCAAGAAATCTATATGAAATTAATCGACAGTATGTGTGCTCGTTATAGCATGTGAGCTCAACTAATGACAATAAATTAATCGACGAGTCGTGACACGGCAAAACGCGGCTGATGATGCGTGATGTGTTTGACAAAATGAGAAGGGCAAAAATTCTATATTTGTGGTTTAGACAGACCTTTATTTGTTTTATTTTTATCTTAATCACTGTGAACTGGGCCACTTCTTAAACCTTTAATTCGTCAGTTTGGCATATTTGGTCCGCCAATTAGTAACAACCACCCATCTCTGTATCTCATCTTTCCCAAGATACTGTACAATGTGATGTTAATGCGAGTATTATACTGATGTAGATATTCATTCTGGATACTTGATAGCGTGTTTATCTAGAAGATAGGTCATTTCAAATAGATATAGACGACCCACTATCAAGATCAAAGAACATCACGGTGGGATTTCTGCAAGGTTCAGCAAAAGCTCCCTTATTTTTCATATATTCACAGCGGACATTCCTCGGTTTCCGGTGAACAAAAAATATATATTCGCTGATGATACGGCCATCACGGCGACATCAAGGAACCCTCGGATTATAATGTCCAGGTTAAGAGCAGATATCACCATTCTCGAAAAATGGTTGATGAAATGGAAGATCAAAATTAACCCAGATAAAACACAGGTAATTTACTTTTCAAAACCGAGATTTAAATTGCTGGAAGGTAAGAGACTGGAGACCAAGCGTCAAATACGTAGGCCTACACTTTGACAAAAGACTCAATTGAAAAGTAAATACGGCCAAATGCACATTGAAAAAAGTCAATAGACAACTAAGAGCAATATACTCTCTCATAAACAAGCAGAATGAATCTCACGACAAAAGCCACCATGTACAAAGTGTTCATCAGATCAACGATGATATATGGAGCACAATCATGGTGCACAGCACTCAGGAAATACGACCTGAAGGAACTAAAAGTCATGCAAAACAAGGTACTTAAGATAATAATGAATACACCTAGATACACTAGCAACGACATCATATATCGAGATCTCGAAATTGAGGCAATTTCTGAGTTTTTTTGACAAAACAATCACAAAATACCACACTAAGGCCCATATAGCCAACAACACTTTTACTTATACACACTTTTATCGCACACACACTCATCGCCAAACACAACATATAAACTTCCTAAAGAGTGGACTAATCGCTAAAATCCACACACTAAGAACTTGTTTTTGCACATAAATAAAAATGTAATAAAAAAAACTAAACACATTGTAACAAAAAACACGAACTGCCCATAACGCCTGCCCCCTACATGTTTCGGAGCTATCATATTTTGCCCATTTGATTAAGTTCGAATGAGAAAAATCCACGAACCGGGACCAAACAAGAGCAATAGCTTCGAAGAACATAATTCTCGATTATAGAGCAGAAGTTAAAAGTAACATACGCCTAACTTACACGGGAAGTTAAGTCGGTCGATATTATCTCCTTCAGAGAAATATCATCCTGACACTCCTTACATTCGGAATGTATGGTGTCTGTAGCAGATTCGCCTCGTCTATCCCAAAAAATTCTGCTTTTGTCAGACTCTAGGCCTTACTGAGGAGACGTGATACGGCGGAACACGTCTGAGGATCAGTTTGACAAAAGGAGAAAGGCAAAAATTTTATATTTGTGGTTCAGACATACCTCTATTTGTTTTATTTTTACCAATGTGACATGGACCACTTCTTAAACCTTTAAATAAATTAATCGTTCTCGTAAAATCAAAAAAAAGACTGCCCCTATTCACAAGACAGAGCAGTAGAGTACATCTTGGATTTATGAATATACATTTAAAAGGCAGCATTTTAATAAATCCGTATGATTCGCAATGGGTTCAGAACCCACGCCCGATGCAGAGGTCAAGTTCCCAAGAACCGCGTGGGTACTTATTAACAAGGTAGTCATATCTTTCAGTCGGTACACTATTAATTTAACGCCTTTAGAAAAGAACTCGGCCATAGCTGGTTGGAATTCGACTGCGAACTGGTCGATGGCTTCGCATTGAAAGTGCTGCATATTCGGAACTCGCTCGCGGAAATGATCAAGATATGCAAATACAACTATTATCAAAATATTGAGTTCACAAATGAAGGGTAAGGGGAAAAAACACATGTCACAAAACTGACTTACAGAGAGAACTGAGTTATCTGTAGCTACGACAAGGGCGGGTCCGAGACCTTCGGGGGGGGGGGGGGGGGGGTAAACTTCGTTTTGGACTGGACCAAGAACAGCCTGAGGAATACCACAGTCAACCCCAGCCACATCATCTCACACTGCTCCACCATTAAAACAAAAATTGTATTCTTTGGGAGAGATATGATTTGAACTAATTCAAAGAGCCATCCGTGATTCACACAATCAAATGTTTTTACATCACTGCTGCAGCCACATAAATCTTATTTAGTTCCAGATAAAAATGATTTAAAAATGCAAAAAGAAACATCATGATTAATCTCATCGTGAAAAAAAGTGTTTGTGACTCAGTATTGTTATGTGTTCTTAAAAGACATAATTCTTCTTTATCATCGATAAGGTGGGTAGAAGATATTGGTCTAAAAGTAGAAGGTACCGAATCATCCCTTTTGCTTTTTATGACCCAAAAAATAGACCTACGTTCAAACGCGTCGGTGGGGCGAAGAAAGAAAGACAGCCATTCCAGATAGATTCAGCAAATGATCTCCACCGGGCTCTGGAAGAAAGAGAAAATTGCTTTAAGAAATATAATATTATAGTGTTATTATATCATAGAGTTTTAATAAATAATGAGCAACTTAAACTGGGTAGTGAGGCAAGAAACCTGGGTCTGGTCATTGATACCAGCCTCAGATTCTCTGAGCATGTCGGTATGTGTATTAAAAGGGCTTTTGCGAATCTTAAGTTAATATTCACTCAACGGAATATTTTAAATTAGAAACTTAAAAAAATGCTCTGTGATTCCATCGTATTGTCACATTTTAACTATGCTGATGTTGTGTACAGCCCATGTCTATTGGATGCTGATGCCCGAAGAATTCAGTTAATTGAAAATTGTTGTGTACGTCTAATAGGGGGTATAAGGAAGCGTGAAAGGTGAGTGTCTGCAAAGCTGAGAGAAATAAAATGGTTAAGACTGAATGAACGTAGGGTGCTCCATTCCTTAGTTCCTTTTAATAAAATTATTATTAGTAAAAAATGTCCGGACTATCTATATAGGAGTATTAAATTCCGTAGTGATGAGCACAATATAGATCCCCATCATAAATGTATTTTAACGTCCCCAGCACATACATCCTCTTACTTTGAAAGATCGTTTAGTTTTAATATAGCTAAACTATACAATATGGTTCCCTTCGATGTCAGATACCTTTCTGGTTTGCAATTTAAATCAATTCAATTCAATCAACATCAATTCAACATATATTACTGTTTTTGTATGACTCTGTCTTATTGCTTTAATGAAATTGTACTGATTCTAAATGAAAATTATTAAATCGAGTAACTAATGTAAATTATATTTTTTTATATAATGTTGGGTATTGTGTAGGTTAAGTGAGGAAGCGTAGTCTTCAACTTCGCCCTTTGTAGCTTTTCAATGTTACAATAAAGACATAATTTATTTATTTATTTATTTATTTATTTATTTATAACAATAATAATAACTACCAATTTTTAAATTTTTCTTACAGATATTCCTGAAACTTGCTTGATACTCCAATCAACATGTCAGGCAATCTAAATATCAATAAATTAACCAAAAAAAAAATATTATTAGCGGCTAAAACTTCACGAAAATAAATATAGATCAGCTGATGACTCTCGTCTCTTTCTAACCTGCCAAGAAGCGGCATATTTTTAATTGAATTGTTGCAACTTAGATGGCTCTGATTGCTTATTTGGGATTGTTTGGGAGCCTCATCTTAAGTTATTAGGGGAAAAGAACGATTTTTTTTGGGTAGTTTTGTTATATTCTTGAAAGACGTTGATAATTAATTAAACACGTACCTAGCAAACGTTATACTTTTGAAAACGTAATCTTATAACCTTGTTCGAAACAAAATAAGTTGCGGTTGCGTAAGTAACCAACCAAAACCAAAAGTGCAAGCATCATGCAACGGTTAATCTTCAAAAGTCGCACACGAACAAGAGACATCGAACAAGCAAGCACGACCCCGAAAACATTCATTAGTACAAGAAGTGTCACCTGATAAAAGAGCAGCCGTGTATGGCCGTGTCGGCGAAGAGGTCCCAGTAAATCTCCGACCCGTTTGGGTAGGCGGAGGTTATCTGCACAATCGGGCCGATATTGTCATGTTTGCTTTTCTACATAATGCGACTAGCATCCATTTCCCAGATCTCGACTAACTAAAAATTTGCCTTGAAAATTTTTACGAATATAAATATATATCAAGATAATTCTTTTGCCGTCTTCTTATTGAAGAGAAGATAGGCAGGAAAAAGAAAGATTTCTGCAGGTTAAAATATGAATAAAAATTAAATAATCACAAAGTTGGGGTCTCATCAATATTATATCCTCAGTTTGGTAACATATGTTTCACGCTTAAATGGGCATCATCCCATCTAACAGTTATATTATACAATTTCAAAGAAAAACCCCCCTAACTTTTTTCTTATTCAACGTACAAAGAAACACAATTAAAATAAAAAATTAATTAAAAAGAAGTAATAGGTACAGTGAAACCTCTAATAAGCGGACATCTCTATTAAACGCACATTTTTTCATAGTCCGGAACTAGGTATATGAAATTCCATGAAAATTAACCTCTCTTGGGCGGACTTTCCTTTGGGCGGACGCGGACAGGCTGTTTTCATACAAAGAGTGCAAAAAACCTCCTTTCAACGGCCAAAAATTTTTTTAAAGTATTTGGGAGACGAATACGTACGGTGCTAAAACTCTCTGAAGACAGACCGGCAACCAATCGCGTATGCGTGGCAGCGCGAAAGGACTTCGCCGAATGAAAGTGTGTGTGATTCCCCGACAGCAGTCCGCCGTTTATTTGTGAGTTGTAAGGTTAAAATCGTAAAAACGTCGCGTTTTGAGTCTGAAAGAGAATATTGATGTTGTGGAAGTTTGTAAGATAACAATGATTTGAGCGAGTCATTAACATTGATAGCAATGTGCCATTAGAAGATGATAGTGACCCCATTCCTACCGATTATGTAGTCCAAACTGAAACCACATCACTATCTGACCACTCTGATGAAGAAGTTGAATGCAGTAATCAAAAAAATGTCACCAATTATCAACAAGCCATTAGTATGATAAAGGAATTATAAGAGTATGCAAAGAATAGAGGGGACTCTACAGCAATGGAATTATTATCAGACTTTTAATTACATTGTCTAGATTGTAAGTACTACCTATAAAACGCAAACACGTCAAACTAAGTTATTAGATTTTTTTAGTACTACATCCTAACTAAATCTAGTGTATCTTTCTTACGTTATATTTATTTGTACATCCATATATACATAGTAATAATTTTGCATTTACATATTACCTAATAACAAATTTCCCAAGGGCGGACACCTCTATTAGGCGGACACATTTAGACGGTCCCGTAGGTGTCTGCCTAAGGGAGGTTTCACTGTACTTACATTTTAAAAAACAAGTGACTAACCTAAGACTTTTTAGTAGGGTTAGGGATTCAGTGGTAATTCGGTTCTGAACCAATAATAGCCCTATAGAACCTACTTAAAAATTAGGTTGTTTGTATTCCACGGTCATTTTTTAGTACAAGACAGAGAAAAAGAGTATTTCCGGGATAAAACTTGATTTTTGCAAAGTTCTGATTTTGTCTTTCTCATGGTGATTATTGGTGAAGGATGGGCCAGAATAAAAAAAATCTTCGGACAAAAAATATTTATTTTTGTCGGAGAACACGATACGTCAATAAAAAATATGGGGTTCTTGAAAATCTTAACTTACCTCCACCCACGCCCGGGGGTTGAGGGGGTGGGGGGTGGTTTAAATTGCAAACTATTCCTCCTTCAAAACCAAACAACTTTTCCCCAGACATTTTCCGCTGCAATGTGGTGCACCGGAGTTATTCCGGGATACCGACCTTTTTTCAACACCCTATATATTATTAATTATACGTAAGAAACTTAAAATAAGCACGAAGGAAGAAAAAGCATAGAACCAAAAGCATAAAAAAACTCAATATACTTAGTTTTGCGTAATTCGTGTAGAAATTAAATAATGTCATAGTTGCTTATAAAATTCAGCAATAAGCATAATGCTTAAAATCCGGTCTGTAATTATTATAAACAAATAAACTTCTTTAACATTTAATTTAATAAAGTAATCCGACAAAACCGAATATATTGTTTTAAAAACAATTCTGTGACATTATTTGGAAAAAGTCTAAAATGGTTTGCAAAAACGTTTCGAAAGATCTTGCGGGCCTCAATATGCAGAGTACCTCCGACCAGTTTGGGTGGCAAAGCGGGCTCCCAAAGAAGCGGAAAGAGACACTAAAACCAGCTTTTTAGACAAAAAGCCTCGGTTTAATTTATTGCTTTTTAAATTTACTTTTCAGTTAAAAAAGAACCTGGTTCGGCACTTACTTAAGGAAACCTAAAATACTAAAAATAAAAATATTTGATAAATGTCTTCGAATTACAACTTGATAGAAATATGAGGAATTTAGTGAAATTTTAAGATAAAAATTGGTGTTAAGCAAAATATGAGGTACAGGGTGATCACGATCAAACTCAAACAACCCCCCCCTCCCCCCCCCCCCGTAACTTTTTTATTGTTCATACTTGGGAAACATTAAGAAGATCGCAGTGTTTTTCAAGTAGTATTTGAAATCATTATTGATCTGTTGATATACATACATCGGTCACTTTAAAATGAAATTCAAGTATTTGGTTTACATTTTGGGTTTATTGTACTAAACCATCTTCAGAATTATTTGTTAAAAATAAAGAAATAATGCATATAAAAATTAAATAGAAAGAAATAATATTTTTGATGGTGTTAGTGACAAATTTATTATTTTATGTTAATATTAGTTGTGTATAGAATGAAATGAAAAAATATATAAATGAACATACGTTGTATATTTATTTATTTATCTCACTTACACTAAATATGGTTACATTTTATATTGTTATATATTATAAAAATAATCGTGTTTTGTTTTTATGTGAATCATTTACAACCATTCCTGAAAAAGTAACTAACTTCAACATTTTTCGAGTTCAATAACCAATTTTACTCACAAATGGATTCGCCCATTTCTGCAACTATTGCAAATTTGGTTATGGAACACTTGGAGGAAAAAGTTATTGGCACCCTCAATTAAGAGATTTGTTGACGACTGTATTTTATGTATTCCGCAGGATAAACTACAATATACTCTAAATAAATTTAATTCCGTTCACGAAAAACTAAAATTCACACATGAAACTGAAAACAATAAATCAATAAATTTCTTAAATATTCAGGGTATCCCAGAATATGTGGGGAATCTCCCGGGTTCAGATAGACCACTTAAAAATAACACGAGAAGTTCTTATACATTTTTCATCTTACGGCTCCCCTACGGAGATACGGGTCCATAACGGACGTACCTGGAAATCCTTGTTTTTTAAATAATTTATTAAGTACTAGTTGTAATTTAATATTTTTTTAGTATAATGGTTAGTAGATAAGTATTCTTAAAATTCGCCCTTTTAAGCACATTTGGCTTATTTAGTTTGCCAGGGACGGACTAGACGTAACACAAAAATGCTTTTTTGTACACCTTGTATGATGAAGGAACGACAATAATATTTTTGGATATTCTAAACCTGAAAAAAAGCTGAAAAAAGTACTCTTGGTCAATGTCGATAAAGTGAACTGTTTTCGAAAAAAAAATATTTTTGTTCAATATGTTTTTTTGCATTAGTTGTTGTTTTATGTTCATAAAATTCCCTCATTGTTGTTATGGTTCTTTTTACATGTACTGGTTTAAATAAGAATATTTATGCCAGTGTCAGTTTATGGTAGTATCTTGAAATTTGCGGTTTTTCTCCTTTGTCTTATTAGTTACTAATTTAGTAATGGAAATTACGTATACTGAATATAAAGCATATTGAACAAAAATATCTTTTTTTTCGAAAACAGTTCATTTTATCGACATTGATCAAGAGCATCTTTTTTCAGCTTAAGGTTTAGAGTATCCAAAAATATTATTGTCGTTCCTTCATCATACAAGGTGTACAAAAAATAGCATTTTTGTGTTACGTCTAGGCTGTCCCTGGCAAACTAAATAAGCCAAATGTGTTTGGAAGGGCGAATTTTAAGGAGACTCATCTAGTAACCATTATACTAAAAAATTATTAAATTACACCTAGTACTTAAAAAATTATTTAGAAAACAACGATTTCCAGGGACGTCCGTTATGGGCCCGTAACTCCGTAGGCGAGGCCGTAGGAAGAAAAATGTATAGGCACTTCTCCTGTTATTTTTAAGTGTTCTATGTGAACCCGGGAGATTGCCCACATATTCTGGGACACCCTGTATACATTAACTGTGATTACGAAGGCAACGTTAAAACAAACTGGCATATAACGAAACCCATATGGCATGGCAGATATCTAAATACTCCAAATAAATAAAAGGTGTTGTTCATTCCCTAGTTCAGCGTTTCTCAAATTTTTTTAACCACGGACCCCTCTTGATACTAGAATTTTGTTGTGGACCCCCAGCCGCTCACTACATTAGTACAGAATTAATTCTGGGATAGGAAGTCATGCCTAACTAATTACCTTTAGTTAAAAATAATTTTTATTCGAATCTTATTATTTTTCACAAATCAAAAAGAATTAATAAGCAAAAATCTGAATCATATATCACTGCTGCAGCAAATGTACTTAGTGAGATGGATAGTTCTGCTTTCGTCTTCTTCCATGCAGCTATGCTATGTTGGGCTTAATTTGAAGGAAGCTGCAGCCTTATTTATCTGGTTCGGCATTAAGTCGATTACGATATTTTGGTTTTGTGACATTCTATTCCCACTTAGCTATTCGCGGACCCCTAAGTAACTGCTCGCGGACCCCCAAGGGGTCCGTGGACCCCAGTTTGAGAAACGCTGCTCTAGTTGATCGAGCAGTTCAATTATCACACACTGAAAATTAGGTATAACACAAAATAAAATAAATAAAATTCATAATAATAAAACATATAAACCAAATAATGTTAGAAAACAAAAATATATCTCCCTGCCGCATATTCCTGAATCACAATTTATTTAAATATACTTCGAAAGCTTACAGAAAAAGACGGACATTGATACAATCAGTACAACTGGAGATATTAAATTTGAAGTATGGGAAGATTGGAGAAAACCCAGCAAATTATCAAAAATTCATGAGATATTTTGGAAAATAAATTTTCTTCAGCAAAATCCTGAAATACGTGTCAACTAATTGTATCGTTATAATGTACATTATAAATTGGATGTTTATTGTTTATGAGTTCTAATTATATTCTAGGAAATATTTCTTTTTATCAACCCGAATATCAAAGGTATGCAACCAGCTATGTTTTAAAAAAGGAACATTTGCCAATATTTGAGGTACCGTACTAGTCCGAGAGAGGTCGGTAGATGATGGGAAGATAAACTGCAGTACTACAGTGCTGTGACTGCTGTTAGAATTGGGGTACTACTATAGCTTAATATGTTGAAAGAGAGATGTCGCCTATATCTAGTTAGGCAAGCTAGATGCTCCTAGTGATTTGGTACATATAGTGAACACAGTGGAAAATATAAATATCCAGAAACATTATTTTCACAGGACAGTTTATGGTCGGTCTTCAATTTTGATCAAGATTTTATGGATGTTCTGCAGAATGCAGCGTTAAGCGTGATGAAATTAATTTAATAGCAATTCGATGTATAAATATGGAAAATTATACATTGGACAGTATGCTTGTTTATTTATTTATTTATTTATTTATTTATATATACTTTATTTAGCACTTGGCTAGTAAAAAGAACAAAATAAATACATATTTACATACATTGTTTACAAATACAAAATGCTAACATAAGCTCTGTCCTCGCAAATACACAAAAAGTTTTCTACAAAATACAGTCAAACTAGGTGAGCTCCTTATCACATCGGGAAGCGCATTAAAACGGCGAAGTCCCTCATAAAAAAGAGTTTTTTGTAGACCAACAGATTTTACATAGTGAATGTTGTAGTTTCTTGCTGATCTGATACCATAATTGTGACAGTCATATCTTCTCTCAAGATATGAGTTGAGATAATGAGGCAATAAATTGTTTTCCATTTTGTATATTAAAATGATTTTGTTGATGGGGGCATGTGGCCCATGATTTTTTAATAGAATATAATTCACAATAAATAAATGTTTAGTTTTTAAATAAATATTTATTTTTATAAATTTTTAAAGAACTCCTTCACATAATTTATCCCGGGCTTTGAGGACTTAATCCCTGGATTTTCGAGACTGATTTTTCCTCGAGAATCCGGGATTTTGGTGTACCGGAATTGGTACCCCTAGTTCAAACAATAAGATTAAAAATTAAATTGAGAAAACTGCAAAAAATCTACATTTTCAAATGGATACCCCCAAACCCCCAAATTTTATAATTATTTTCAATTTTGCATTAATATAAGAGGGTAAGTTTGGATAAGGTTGTCTAATTATAAATGTCAATCTAATAGATATTTTTATATAGCGATTTTGTTGCAGATTTTAAGTTCAGTTACTATTATTAGTTTAAGCATTAAAATGCGACTAGATTCATTACACCCATAATTTTAACTGTATGATTACACCAAAGAGTCATTAATATGGTTCCCTTGCAAATTGATAAACCTAATCTTATCAGTAGACTATCATTTATTTGCCGAATTTGAAGGATATTATTTAAGTTAAGTATAGATATTGGGCGTGAATAGGTTAGCTGAAGTTAGATTTAGAACTCACATGTTTTAACATCCTTTAGGAAAATGGAAGTTTCTAATATAATATTTCTTGTTCTTTACGCCATCTTCCTCAACTCTTGTTCTGGACTGATTTCAAGTAAGTATTTTTACCAAAACTTTATTTTATTAAATATAGGTAGGAGTTAGTTTTATCATGAAACATAGGTAATTCTATTTATAGGATTTGAAATAGGTATTTCATTATATTATTTGATTAAGAAATTAGGTATACCTGCATATAAATTTCCTTTTTATATAGAAACAAATATTTGGAAAACGATGAGAAACAGAAAATGCTTCAACGACAAATTTTTCGCATTAATAACATTGTAGGCCCAACCCTACATATATCGGTCGTGAACTATATAAGTCATAATGATGATTTAGGTTTCCCATCAAAAAAATTGTTTTTTAACATTTCACATTTTTATTTTCTTCATAAGTAATAGATATCAAATCAATAGGAAATAATACAAAATTTAAATCATCAAATATTCCATCAAAACTTGGAAATGAACTGTAGACAACATTTATGTACTTTTGCTTAAATAAAATCATTCTGACAACATTGGCGAAATCATGCAGACATAACCAGGGTTGCCAAATTCTGAGTAATTCCTCACATTTGTGAGTATCTTACTAGTCTGTGAGTAATTTTGTTAGTAAAGTGCAATTGTGAGTAATATAGTAATCGGAGGATCAACGTATATTCTTGGTAGTTATTTTTACAAACAAAATGGTTGCCTTTCTGTTAAAAATCTTAATTTAGGCTTGAATTTGCGACATTACGCGATAAGCTGGAGAAATACACTCTTTTAGTGACACAAATACCCGATTTATTTGTGGCAGTAATAAATTAATATTAAGAGAAGTTTGCGAGACATAATATTTGACATGCAGAAAAAAATAGAATTTACTAAAAAAAGGTAATTTAGGGTACGTAGTAAAATGAAATGAAACAAAAGCGCAAGCGCCATCCCGTTGCGAGTAAAATGTGAGTAATCGGAAAAAGTGTTGAGAGGAAATTGTAAAAGCCAGTTGGCAACCATGGACACAACTTTAGCTAAATATAACCTGCGCCGACACCTACTGTGTTTGTCTATTGAATTTTGTTGGAATATCAGGACGATGCAGTATATAGTGCAGTAGTTCACTAGTGCAATTGTTCCATCCTTTACCGTTTTATACGATTAATAAGGGATCGATATGTACCGATGTTACGAAGAGAATATGCCATTATATTAGTAAACAAGACCAAAAGAAGACGAATGACGAAATGATAAATACAAGAAGTTATTTGCTTATCTGCCTAACATCACTATTATTTGTTCATTCGCGCTGTATTCCTGTTGTTTTTCTACTTTATTAATAGGTGAATCATCTATTGGTATTTATTCAGGAGTTAGGTTAGCAGTTTCGGTCTCTCTCTTATCACCTGATTAGTTGTATAATTTCAATTTCAGTTCTGTTCGTGCCAACGATCGTTGCACAGATTTTTTGTTAGTTCCGTGATTTTAAGGTTATGATTAATTATGGTCCGCCTTAATTTGTTTTTATTTGTCTTTTCTGTTTATGGGCAACATGTCCTATTGGGTGCCCAGTTACGTAAGTTTTTATTTGTTCTTGTTTAGTGCTTAAAAATTGAGAGTCCTGTTATAATTATATCCAATGTAACAATAACAATGCAAGTCTTGAAGTCTGAACAGGTGTTTTAGGTGTTAAGACAAAGCAGTTATCTTATGAATAAATATAGATACTTGACGTAATTTCTTTTACGTTCTTTGTAGATATCACAATTTGAAATAAAGAATTTAATATTATTATTATCATTATTATTATTATTATTATTATTAATACTTAATATCGTAATCCGGGGTAACTTTGTGAATTGTGTATTTTAGAACACCCGCTCACATTTTATTTTGTAAAAAATCTTTAATCTGTATATAGGAGTACCAAGGTAAATTTTGGTACTCAACCTTCGAAATAGGATAGTAATTTGTAAGATTTTTGTAACCATCACGTTTGGTTTGGTAAGAGCAGTGGATTTTCAACCACGACACGTGGTTTTCAAAAGTCTGCAAACTTTCAAATCAGCCAAGGGATGATGAAAAACAAACAAGTTACAGCTTGGTACCGGCCGATTATCGCTTGGGCCAACAAATCATATCGGTCGCGCGATTATTATTTCTTTAGGATTCTTTTTAATTATGTTTAAATAATGAATTATAAATTATACCTACTTACCCGGCCATTTTAGAAACCCGGCAACAACAACACAACTAAAATTTAATTGGGCGATTCATTGAGGTGTCCTCGAGAGAAACTCTCCATACTTTTTATAGACCATCTCAAAAATTGGATTCGTTCCACATGAATTGTGAGTTTAAATATAATGTTATTAATTAATTAAAAATGGAAATGGGTGGAAGCATGGCCGCAGCAAGTCTTTCCAGTGCCCTCTATTATACGCCTTCCCCCAAGTTGAGCAAGTTTTATACGAGAATTCAGATATTTTGTGTTTAAATCACAAGTGCATCATGTCGCCGAATTGAGAAAAAAATACACGAAGGATTTTTTTTCAAGCGGAACGTACGTACATTATACCATGATATGAGGAGTACGTAGCCCGAAACGTCCGACCGTTTTGCGCTGAATAAATGATAGGTAACTCTAAACGTTCTCATTATCTGCGCGTTTCACGTAAGACGTTTTTCGATAACCCCTGTATAACCAAGTTTCCCCTTAAGTTTTATTTGAATTTAATTTAATCAGATTATTAAGTAGACGGCTATTTTTTGGAAATTTAATTTTGTCCCCATTTTTTAATTCTATCCAGAGGTGAATTCCCCACCCAGGAATTATTTATTTAGAGCCACTAACTTTATTAATCGTTTTAAATTTTGAAAATGTATGATTGCTGGTCGACACTATCAGTTATGTCGCCAGTGTTGATAATTAATGAAAAAGTTATCGCAACTGAAGACGTTCCTACTTAAATTAGTTTTACGGACGCTTATCTTTGTCGATTACGATATTTCGTTGTTTATGGTCAGGGATGCCAGGCATAATGCCATTGCCGACTTGACACGCACGTCTCGGTCGGTCTTGGGTGGGCCCACCATCCTTTCCCCGCCAACTGGTAGCTGTCAGCAGTCCACCAGAGCGCATGAAGAAATGAGGGCAAGAATTTTGTCTAAGAAGTAAATGACTGATTTTAATTTGAAGTATAGTTGTTTGAACGTAAGACGAGGCCTAACTTTTGTTCAAACTATACTTTGTATTTTGGTATTGGCTCGGTCATGTCCAATGAATACAATATAACAATGCAAGTTATTATATTGAACACGGAGGGCTTTTACTTATTTAATTTTACTGTCTGTTGTCAATGAGGGTGAATTTAAGAGGCTGTCCTTGCGTATGTCGAGTAACGCGACCCGAAGTACTCGTAGTTAATTATGTACAATTTATATACAATCAGAATTAACCTGAACTATCATTCAATTGTTTCAACCAACCTATCATTCATCTGTCACGTACTCTGTTTAAATTTAGATTTATTTGCATTATTTACAATATAAAATAAACCTAAGCTAGCATTTTGTTCCCAACTAAAGGGATCTCAACTACTCTAATAATTTCCAAAAAAAATTATAACTCGCGGTAGTGATTGCTAATACTAACTTCAGATATTTTAGCACACTTACTTTTGATGTCACGATCGGGTAATTTTTTATTTCGAAAACTATTCTGGGCTTTTGGCACAAAGTCTTTATAGAATAATTTTCCTCGCACTTAAGATTTATTTATACTCGTAGCAAAAACGAGTGTTCGAAGATCAATTTTAGGTGTTATTTATACTCGCACCAAATACACGAGTGTTTGAAGACTAGTCAGCGTTATTTATACTCGCACTGAAACATACGAGTGTTTGAAAATAGAATTTACTGAGGGAAAGATCCGCGGTTTGACTTTTCTCGGAATTTTCTAAAATCTGACAAATTAGGTTATGTTATTTGTCAGTTTTAGATCACTCGAATGCGTTCGGGTGTTACAAGTCTGTTGACAGTCCTAGAACAGTCTGTGATTATCAAAACCAGGCATATATAGTTCTGCACAGTCAGCAGATAACCCGATAAAACCATTTTTTGTCCACGAAGTATCTCATGCAAGTAATGAGCATGACGAAACAAAATTTAAGATCGCCAAAACGTCAAATAAACTTTATAAGGTGACCGCACACTTACCAAACTTCTAAGTGCCTAAATGGGTTTCACCATAGTAGGGGAGAGACGTCGTGGATGGCGCAGCGGGAAAGATGACGCGCCTCAATAACTCATCTGCTGAAAGGTTTGAGAAGTTTATTTCGAAGTTTACACTAATACTACGATGTCCACAGATAGCTGGTAACATTGTATGCTGCGAGCGGCCTTTTTAGTTCACCCAATAATGACAAACGTGTTTTCCGTTTTCGTGATCCTATTTTTACATGTTAGCAATTAAGCAGAAAGTCTTTTATTTTTCTAAATAAAAAAATTATCTCACTACATGCATAATTATATATCTATTACTTATCTTGTCACAGGTACATTTTCATATAAAAAATGTTAATATGGAAAATAAACTGAGGTTATTAAATTAAAGTCATGTGCGTCTAAGATGGCGTTATGTTATTTTTTGTTTGTTTTTATCTCTTTTAAATGGGAAAATATAAAAGGACGACCCAGCGAGGCTCCTATACCAAAGTGTTCACCAAAAGACTCTTCTTCTTCTCACGGTGCCTATCCGTTTCGGATGTTGGCTATCAGCATGGCTATTCTGACCTTGTTGGCTGCTGCTCGAAAAAGTCCTGTGGTGGATAAAGAGAACCATGTTCTTAAGTTATGGAGCCAAGAGATCCTTCTTCTTCCTGGACCTCTCCTTCCTTGTACCTTTCCTTGCAGTATGAGCTGTAGTAAGCTATATCGTTGTTCGCTACGCATAATGTGGCCTAGGTATTCAAGTTTCCGCTTTTTCACCTCGTTCAGAATTTCAGGTGTTTTATTCATTCTACGTAAAACCTCGTTATTGGTGATTCGGTCTACCCAGGAGATTTTCAGTATGCGCCTGTAACACCACATCTCAAAAGCCTATAATTTTTTCATGGACGCTTCTGTCAGAGTCCAGGATTCCACTCCGTAGAGGAGAACCGTGAACACGTAGCATCGCAGCAAGCGAGTTTTGGTCTTAATGGGTAGGTTGTGGCTCTTAAAAACGTTGTTCATTTTGATGAAAGCTGTTCTGACTTTCTCAATTCTTTGCTTAATCTCAACTGAGTGGTCCCATTTGTCGTTGATATTTGTACCAAGATAGACGTAGCTAGAGGCATATGCTATTGGTTTTTGGTTGACTAGCAACTGTCCCATTGGTATTTGATTTTTACTGATGGTCATATATTTTGTTTTTTTAATGTTGAAATCAAGTCCATATCCGTGACTAATCTCTGCTACGCGTGAAACTGTAGACCCTCCAGAGTATCCGCAAAGATGATTGTGTCGTCTGCGTATCTAATATTGTTCAGACGTTCTCCACCAACAAGTATTCCTTCATCCATTTCATCCAAAGCCAACTTCATAATTTGTTCGGAATAAAGACTAGTTGTGCCAAACAACATTCTGAAATATTGACGGCTACTCCTTTGAAAATAATGCTGAAAAAAAAAGAATTGAAGAAACCGAAGAAAATTCAAAAAGTTAACTTAAAAGCTAAAAGAAAAGTAAAAAACAAGTATTTATCGAAACCGACAGTGAAAGTGAAGGAAGCTTGAATGAAAAGAACCTATGCTATAATGATGAACTAGATGATCTTGATGATGATGTTAAAAATTATTACAATATTTGTGGGGAGCTCGGCAAATCTGGCGAAATATGGTATTGATGTGTGTCATAATATGGTGATTGGTCTCATAAAGACTGCAGTGGTGAAACAACTCCAAAACACTATATTTGTGATTTTTGTAGAAACTAAATGTATTTTTCAATAATTTGTTTAATGTTTTATTTGTTTCTTACCTAAAACTTTTTGATTCAAATTTTGAAGTTTATTTTCATCCTAAGTATTTTACTTTAGAGGTTTAAAATAAAATTGATGAGTATTAAAACATACTACCATTCCTTCAAATTTACCATGCGTCATCTTTGACTACCCTATGCGCCATCTTTCCCGCGGGTTGGGCAAAGATGGCGCAAGGACATATTTATGAAATAATTATAATACATTTTTTTTTTCTAAAGTTTCATTAGATTTGTTTGATTATATCGTTAGTATGCATATAAAGGTACAACTTGGCACAATACAATTTTTCCTGGTAAATATATTCTATATGTAATATAGCATTTTGATTAATTGAGCCATATACTACGTGAGCGGAATAGCTGTTTTCTGTTTAAGAAGTAGTTAAATACACTTTGCACATAAGCTGCAGTAGTAGAAATATGGTTCAGGGGTTGCGCAAATCTGCAATCCTGAAGTAATGCCGCCGCCCTTAGTATAATATTTGTTAAAAGTATAGTAAAGGCTGATTATACGAAATTGGTATGCTTATTAACTTAATAGATAAATAATCAGATCTACTTTTGGCACATATTTCAAGTTTACTTTTTAGCAAGTACTTAATAAGTAATTTAAAATTATCTCGTCGATAAGCAAAGCCAATATATCTTGAAAGAGTTTACTTTCCCAAAAATTATTTACTTTCTCATAAGGGCGAATTATCGGGGGTAAACACAAGTGCTTAAAAATTATCAATAAATCTGCTTTAAAGCGTGTTGAACAAACCCGAACAAACCCGACTTCGAAGAAGGAGGTATAGTGGCGTCTGTGATTCGGACGAACATCGAAATATTTTCAGCCGGAACAAGAGTACCATGCTGAACACGATGGCGGCGTCAGAATTTCTCGTTGGGGTGGCGCAACCTCTCAAAACGGCCAAAAACCACCCCCAGAGCGGTTAAACGCGCTTCAAGAGGTTTCCCTGCAGAGAAACACACTTTCCCCCCGTTTTCCAGGATGCTGAGCACGGTGGTGGTGTTGGATATCGCGTCCGACCCCTTCCAACCCCTCCACCGGCCAATACTCGCCCCTGAAAGGGGTGGATTTTTTTTTCAAGTATCAGCGGCAAATATATATTCTTCCCCTTTTTGGATATCGCGTCCTCTCCCCCTCTCCACCCGTTTCCGAGGATGTTGAGAATGGGGAAAATAGTTGTACTTCTCTTTTTGGTTGTAATGGTCTCTCATTCCGGTCCAACTGAAAAAATATAATCAAATAGTTTGCGCGAAAAAACGCTAAGGCGTGGTCAGTTGATTTTTAATTTTTTAGAAAATTTTTTTTTTAATAAATAAAAAAATCATAAAACAGATGCCACTAGTATTCAAATTCAAAAGATAAAAATACTTTTTGGTAATAAAAAAATTATTGCCATGCATTTATATTTCGGTACACTGATATATATCTAAACATAATAACTTTTATTATCTTCCATTCATTCCAGTGTCATATCTATTTTTAATAATCGAAAAATATCATCGAACGTTACGAAGTAGGTAATCGATGACATATGTGTAAGTTTTGTAATATTTGGATTATTACAACCTAATCTAATTCAAGGAAGGTAAATGGTAATATCAGTTTAATATACAACATTCGAATTGTTGATCGTTCCGGACAGAAACATGGAGACATATACAGGGTGTTCCTTAATGACGTGCTAATATTTTAGGGTGTGATTCCTTCGGTCATTTTATAAAGAAAAGTTCTTATGAACATATGTCCGCAACGGCTTAAATTTTTTGCTACAGGGTGTTGAATTTTTATATTTTAAATGGTTATTTTTTAATATCTCCGAAAGTACTTTAGATATTATTTTCAATTTTGGTATGTGTTAATAGGATATAGAACCACAAATTTTAGTTAAAAAAGTTATTCAATTCTTCCACCAGTGACGTCCCTGCAAACATGACCTCTGATATTTTTTACAAAAAAGATGGTACGTCACTGACATTTTTTCAGGTGGATATTTTTCTGATTAGCCTGGTCAATTCTACATGAAAACGGTCTCTTGAGTTTTTATCGTCAGACTTCTTGATTAAATCAAGTAAATTCAAATTGCTTCATTTAGCAGAATTGACGAATAATTTTTGAACCCTTACATCTAGTTATCCTGGAATAAATGACGTTTTTACAAACATCCTTTTCCAAACAATACTTGTTGACATAAAGTAAGTTGTTGGTGTTCAAAACCATCTCATAAGTATTATTTCTTCGATTATTAGTGTTTCATCGAATTCATTTTATTGTGGTTTTTACTCGAATATGGTGAATTATACAAATAATGCGGAAATGGCGGTAATGCATTACGTATATTATGGTCTCGCAGATGGTAATGCAACAGAAGCGAGACGTATTTATCAGGAAAGATATCCTAATCGTGCCTTGCCAGATAGCCGAATCTTTTCGACTGATCATCGCCGTCTTAGCGAAACTGATAGTTTCCATGAAGGTACTTCGGAAGGTAGACCTCGAACTGTCAGAACACCCGAAATTGAGGAAGCGCTCGGTCAATCGCGGATCCAGGGGGGAGGGGTCATGGAGGTCATGACCCCCCCAAACAAGTAATTTCACGCGATAAATACTATATATACCGGTTTGCCTAACGCGTCAGGGTATTACTTTTCGTAACTTTTTCTTGTATGGGTTTGTTTGAAAATTTTATTTTTGTGTAACGACCAAACAATTACTTTCTAGGCGTTTTAAATGTAGAAAGAAAAGGAGTAATAAAAAAATGCGTTAGCAAACATATATTTTTATTTATTTTTTAATTTTACACAAGGAAATACTTTTGGAAAATATGAAAGGTTTTCTTAGTGTGTATAGTGCTTAAACTTAAAGTCCGTTATTCGGTTCTTAATTGTAGAAAATTGATCAATAACAGCCTCATTAAAGTTTGGAATACCCTGTATAAATTTTTTTTTATATTTAATTTTTAAACTTTCTAATAAAGTCCCCAGGTTTACCCTTTGTGTTCGGGTTTAGGTCTTCCCGCACTCTTCACTTCAATTTTTTGCTCCAAACTCAAAGAGCTAAAGTTATTTTTTAAATAGTCCACCGTCAAACTATTCATTTTAACTTAATAAATATATAATATGAAAATATTAAAACATACACGCTCGAATTTCTAACTAGATGCACGAACAGACAACGGAGCTGCTAAAATTGTGCGCCTTTCCCATGTTAAATCGCCATAGCCCCGCCACCTGTTACTACAGAGAAACTGCATTATGTCCCGCCTACTTAATCGCACATGCGAGCGCAAGTCTCGTCATAATCGTCATTAATCTCGACCGAGGCACGGTTGCCGGATCGAGAGCCTATAATATACAGTTTGGTTGATGGTACGATAAAATATTAGGTAGGGTCGGACTTTATACGATAATTGACGATACGATAAAATATTAGGGAGGGTCGGACATACGATAAATAATATTCAATGAATATAAATTAATATTTTTTATTTGTCTTGGGGGTGCACGTGCGCATGTGCTCCTGTGGAAGAACCGCCACTGAAAACTAACCATAAATGATGGCTCTATATGTGACTGGAATAACTTTAAGTAAGAACTGCCATAGAATTATAGCAAAATTTTAACAAATATTGTTAGTGAAAATAACTAGTAAACCATTTATATTTTTAAAAATAAAAAATTTATTTTTGATTTATTCAAATAACGTCTGTTCAGATTGTATGGGATTGCTAAGAGATGGCGCTGCGCGCTGTATTTTCTCGGATACCGTTGGTAATACAGTGTGAAGTATTCAAGGTCTTCTCTGATGATAGGTATGTACACCTACCCTGTACGGACGAGAACAAAAGAGTTCGAAACCGGTCTGCAGGTGGTTACATCCTATCAATGGAAAAGGCTTCCTTTTCTTGGTAGTACCATTCAATCTGAAATAGTATTTAAAGTGCTACTGTGTAGACTAAATACGCCCTTATTGTATCAGGTATCGTCGGGTGGTCTGGGAAATAATAATTTTTCCCTACATTGTTATTTCATTTATATTTTTGTTAAATTTATTTTGTACAATTTACAGAAATAATTTGTAAAAATTTCTCGACATGCGGTATTCACAAGCGGTCACCCAACCAAGTACTAACCCTGCTTGGTAATTTTCACAATAAAAATACTCAAAGTACAATAATAGGTATCAGTAAAATGTACCATACATTTAAAAATATTTAACTACTGTAGTTATAAATAAATAATTTAAATTCGTTGTAAAATTTACAATATATTATTTTAGTTCGTTGATTTTGCTAATTTTATTAGAAACCCTACCTATAGTTTTTTTGTAAATTAGGTTTATAAGTTGGTAAATGACACCTTTATCCATTAATTGTGAAAATTCCTTTTTTAACATTTTTAATGTTAGAACCCTTTCTTTGGAAACCTGTTAAAAACAGAACATTAAAATTATTAAATGTGTTTTTTTTTTCTAAAATAAATTATACAGAACTAAAAACGCTTTTTTGTATTTCCTTGAGAGAAATTCATTATAATGTTTTAGTAACGTCAGTTTTTTTTGGATGTTTTCACTAGATAGAAATAAAATGTTTATTAATGTTTTTTACAGATAAATTTTGCACCGACGAACGCAATACTGATGCTTGTCAGCAGATTCAGAGGGACAATGAAATAGAATGCCAATTTCCAGCCTCTAAGTAAGTCGAAGCGAAACAAAGACAATTTAATATAAATTATGAAATTAGGGTGAATTTTTTAAAATTATTTTATGGGTCATTATCATCAGGAGGGAAACTTTCACGGGTCAATGTCACAGGTATTTACAAGTACAGGTACCAACACCCAAAACCTCTGCTAAGTGTTGTTTATGTGTAATATTCGATTTTCTTCATCAATTTTGTCAAAAACCCATTGATATATAAAATTTAACAAGTAAAGTTATCAGTAAGTGCCATCGTGCCGAAATAAAACTGGGACAACAAAATTCTTGTTGTAGAGTATCTCCTAGGCCAGGGATCGGCAACCTTTTGAGATGAAAGAGCCAAAAGTTATAATTTACACAATTTCTCAGTTTTTAAAGAGCCACCAACGGCCGCAATTTGATATCGAAAGAGACACAACTTGACATCGAAAGAGCCGCATGCGGCTCGCGAGCCGTAGGTTGCCGACCCCTGGTCACAGCCAAAGCACTGGTGAAGACGCCAAATTGTCTTGCGTCGAAAACGAATTAAAACCTACATAGAAACATCCGACGACGGCGTCATTCGAGAGCTTTCGACGGACTGACGACAGTAACGACGCGTGTCACGGGGAAGGGGTGCCGTGAAAAGCGAGTACAACTGGCTGAGAGATAGAATCGGTACCTAATCCTCGTTTCAGAACGAATTTTTAATGTTTTTTTCGATAAAATAAATAATATTTGCGTATGGAACTACAGAGCCGCAGCTTCACATCCAAAGAGCCGCATGTGACTCGCGAGCCGCAGGTTACCGACCCCTGTCCTAGGCTATAAAGAGTATTCAAAATCTATTGAGAATAGGTAATCATTGGTGTCATTATTGTTGTGAAAAATACAAGGAGAAATCAAAATATATATAGTTTATTGTTTTAAAATGTAACAAAGATAAAAACAATTTTTAATTTCAATCATATTTAAACTTTAATATAACAAAAAATAACATATTTTATTAATATTTTTGGTAGTATACTCTTGCGTTATTTCATTCCGTGCTTCCATTATCCTTTGGCGCAATTCATCTTGAGTTCTAGGCTGGAAGTTATGTTTATACATAAATTTTTCCATTTCACCCCGAACGTTTTCAATTGGGTTGATATCGGGACTTTTCGAAGGCCAGGGCAGAACACGAATATGATTTTCTTCTAAATAATTTTGCACTATGCGAGCTTTATGAATCGGAACATTATCGGGTTGAAATATAAAATCTTGTCCATGTGTGTGATGGTATCATAACTTGGTTTAGTATATTATAATATAATGGTATAAACTCCTGGGCTCCTTGCACTAATCCAGCCCCAAACGTTTATAGAAAAGCGTCCACTTTAATTTTTCTTATGAGTATATCTTCCTAACCAGAAGGTCTGTAAACGCTTATTCTCCCATTGTTATTACGGTTTCTCACATGTTACCTCGATTTATGTATACATGAACAAATTCTAATCTTATCTGCTTGTTTGCCTCGGTCAAAAATATTTTATTTGTAGCACAACAACTTTTTTATATCCGAATTACGAATTCTACTACGAGCTCTATTAGCCCAACCAGGAATATATATCTCTTCTTTTGCTGTTTCAAATGGATTATCTGTGAAAAATTTAATTAATTGTATATCTTGACCTTCAATCAAAATTTTTTGGGCGACCAGTACCTGCTTTTCTTACGATACTAAACTTCCATATTTTGCAATTTTGCGCTTAGCCAACAGTACGGTATTTTTGCTAACTCCTAATTCATCTGCGATGTCGATGCCCATCTCTCAATCGCGTGTAAATGATCGCTTTTTGCTGTCCCAGTTTTATCTCGGCACGATGGTACATCCTTAGGAACTTTCAACTAGCATTTTCATTTTATAAATGCTTATTTTTCCCCAAAGTGGCTTAACTTAGTTTTCCTTAAGACCTGACTTGAAATATATTAAATCTAATAGAGATAAATAAAACACACAAAAAATTAAGTAACAAAATAAAATTTGTTTCTAACGCAAAATTGTCAAAAACTTATTATTGAAAGAGAGGAAACTGAAAGTCAGATTCTTCAACCCTGTGTAGCAAATTACAATAAAAATCTTGGTTTTTGATAATTAATAGGTAATTTTTTAGTAATTCCCAAATTTTGTGCAAAATCTCAGGATGGCTTTGTAGCATTTCTTGTAATTCTAAAGGTGATAAATTCATCGGTAAAGTATTATGAGAACCATTTCGTCAACATATTTATCATGGCCAGAAATGAAATTTCTTTGGAATGCAAATAATCTTGAATAAGAAGAAACTATTCTCCAACAAGCACAATCATGCAAAACTTATTTTTGGATAGTTGGTAAACGGCTAGATTATTACCTGACTAACTTAAATTAAAGCCAACAACGAAGATTTTTATAAAAGAAAATCAAAAACAAAATTTGACATTTTGAAGTTGAACGGTCGCGAGCTTTTAAGATAAAGCCGGCGTCATTTTCTCCATGTTACCTATAACCTGTCAATTTTTTTTTACAGTACCGACTGTATCTTAGATGCAGATGCAGGTCTGCCAACAATAAGTGTTCTTAAACCCGAAGAAGCTTTACTTGGTGCTGGTTTGGTTACTGGACAGGCCGTTGTGATTGGTGAAATAGTGTCAGGTAAGTCAACATACTGTTTGAATAAAAATAATGTGGGGGTCAGGTGTAGAGGTACATTTTCGACACACCCGGGTGTATTAGAGTTATTATCAAAGATAGAATGTTTACTTTAGTTTCCACTTTTTAACGAAACGGAAGATTCCGGTGTTAAATTTGTCATTGCTCTCTTAGTTTTTAATCTACATGGTGATTTTGAAAACCTTCGTATTTCTATCACGCGTTAACTGATCAAACAGGTAAAAATGAATATTGAATGCTCAAAGGGCGACATTTTGTTTAAAAAAAAATCTTAATAGGATGTGGATCTTACGATACATCATTTTAAAGGTCCTATGGAGTACTTTACGATCCCAGAATATTGTGTTCCTATTCGTACCCAAAACAGAATGTCGGCTTTTAAAAAAATAATATTTTATATTTTTTTTCTTTTGCTATTTTAGTTTAGATTTTACTTGGCATAATGCAGAGCTGATAAATTGACTTGAGTAATAATGTTTTTTAAAAAGCCGCCATTTTGTGTGTGTTACGAATAGGGACACAATGTTCTGGGATCGTAACGTACTCGATGGGATCGCAAAACCTGACTTCCTACTCAATTTTTTGATCAAGATGGCACTGAAACTGATCGACCCCGGGTGTGTTATTCACCTGATGGAATCCATCACTCTGGCTGTAATCGTCTAATTTTTGTGGTACGACCCTGTATACGTTGTGTTTACTTTGCAGGTTCTTTTAAAGTTTGGGACAACGGTAAGGTTGTCAGGTTTTACGATTTATTAGTTTTATTCTTAGTATGACGTTTTTCCCTAAGTACTGATAGGATTCCGCTGCCAGGAATTTAAATCAAAGAGAGTTTAACTATTCACTTATTTATTACAAATTAATAATTTACCAGATACAAAGGTTTTACATTATTATAATAATAATTATATAACCTGTTTCAGAATGCTTGTCTCCCATAATTTGGCCCGTTATTATTCCCCAATATCTGTCTGCGACAGAACGGTGATGATTTACCCCCTTTACCACAATACTAAGTATTATATGTCTGCGACAATAATAGTAGATATCCGATATTTCTATCTCACTTCTTACATGAACCTTTGGTCTGCGACCATTTTATTTACATTGGTCCCCTGAGAATCTGCAATTTATTTTGTTACATATGACCCCATTTTCGTGTACGTATTTTTATTTAATTTACTTGTCGTTTTGTTTATGTACCATCCCTCAGTTTACGTACACGTTTGGTATAATGCTACTACGTAGTATAGTGAAAAGACAACTGTACAGTAGTGGTGTCCTACTGTTGAACATTTTAACATATAACTCATAAAAGTGCAATAAAAATTAGGAGCCTGCTCGCTTTACGCATGTGTCACTTTTCTTCTCAAGCGAGCATTGTTTTTCATGTACTGGAAGTCGAAAGACACTGTCCGGTAGTGGTGTCCTACCGTCGAACATTCATTCCTAAGAAAAACCCATCACGCCTTTTTATTTACACCTGTTATAAATTAACGTTCTACTGGCAACATCATACCAAATGATTTTAACCCTTTTTTTTATAACAGTGATAACCTGCGGTTACCCTGTTATACATCATAGATAACCCTTTTTAGAACCCTCCCCCATTTCTTTACCGCGGATTGCAGATATTATTCGAGGAAGGCTTTATTACTGCGTAATAAACACCTACCTTTGTTTTCAAGAACCCACTGTAAAATTCACCCTGGAAAGACAAACATCTGTTTCTGAAAATGACCTACTAAATAACGACCCTTTAAACGAAAGCAAAAGTGTATCGATTTACACCAACAGTGGTACCGTTATTCGCTTTTCACTTTAAAATAATGTTTAATTTATTTTTGTCTTGCAGACATTTTAGATTAAACAGAACCGTTAATCCCGAATTACCCTTTGTAGTGTTTTTTACTAGAAACCTACCATTTTTGTCCTGCAGACAATTTATTTGGCAGGTGGAGATTATTTGTATTAATAACTCAAAAGAGAAGATATAGAGAAGAGAGCGGCCATTTTGTGTATAAATTAATTTGATTTTGGGACACTGAATTTACCTCCGTTGTTTAAGATCCCTAGCGCATCTACATTGGCAAACCGACGTGAGCAACTAGAAAACTCTAACAAGTAGAAGAAAATTATTTATATGTGTCTATAGAAAAAGAGTGATATACTGAGAGTAGCATACCATGTCGAATTTACTTCCGTTGTCAAAGATTCCTAGCGCATCGACATCGATAAAGCCGACGTGAGCCACCAGAAAACTCTAACAAGTAGAAGGAAATTTCTTAAGACTTGTCTAAAGAAAAAGAGTGATATACTAAGAGTAGCATACCATACTGAATTTAATTCCGTTGTCAAAGATTCCTAGCGCATCGACATCGACAAAGCCGACGTGAGCCACCAGAAAAGTCTAACAAGTAGAAGGAAATTTCTTAATACGTAGAATGATGTACTGAACACTAAATGGCCGTAGAATACTAATTACCGCGTAACTAGTAATTTGTGAATTGGAAAAATTTGAATGTTGAAATTAAAGAGAGTAATGATGCACTGAAAGAGCACTGGCAGCGAAATGACTTGATTTGAGAACGGGAAATTTTGACTCTTAATCGGGCAGCGTAACGTCTTGTATTTGCGAAAGTCAAGAATTGAATTCCCTTTTGAGCGTCGCTTCTCTCGCTTATATAGGCGCACCCCTGCTTTAGTTCTGTTGCGTCACTTTATGCACCCCTATTTTAATTTTGCCTAAAGAATGTGACCATTGGGATCCCTTCGTGTGTCCGTCGCTAATATGTTCGACTTTTTGCTGTTTTAAGACCTTTTAAAATACATGTAGGTTATGCATGTATTACTGGACCTAAATATATTGACTATTTTATTTTCAACATCGACATTTTTTTTAGCGAAAAATAGACCTGGGTCCGGACCGTTTCAGCACCTATCCGCCATTTTGAATGTGAGCACCGCGAGATATGCAAGAAAGTGTAGCTCTATGATTCCTACTATACTCTGCTGTTGTATTTATTTTTCTAAGACGGTAAATGAAATAAAGTGTAATAAAAAATAATCACTATGCAATTTTTAAGACGCCGTCATCTTGTTTTCGTTGTGAATAGAGAAGTAATATTCAGGCATCGTAAAGTACTCGATAGTACCTTCAAAATAATGTATCGTAAGACTCCTCTTCTTATTTAGTTTTCTTTACAAAGATGGTGCCCATCCGCCATTTTGGCAATTAGTACTATCATTCTTCCGTCTAAAAGTAGTTTATCTTCCCCTCCAGTTTACAGACTATACAGGGTGTTCCTTAATGACGTGCTAATATTTTAGGGTGTGATTGCTTAGGTCATTTTATGAAGAAAAGTTCATACGAAACGCAACGGCTCAATTTTTATTTTTTAAATGGTTATTTTTAATATCTCCGAAAGTAGGTACTTTACTTATTATTTTCATCTTTTTTATGTGTTAATAGGATATAGAACCACAAATTTTAGTTAGAAAAGTTATTCAATTGTTCCACCAGTGGCGTCCCTGCCAACCTGATATTTTTTACAAAAAAGATGGTACACCACTGACATTATTCCATATGGATATTTTTTCTGATTAGTCTGGTCAATTCTACATGAAAACGATCTCTTGAGTTTTTCTCGTCAAACTCACCGTTCTGGATTAAAACCACTAAATTCATATTGAAACTCATTATTATTAACATTGATAAAATAATTAATGATAAATTTTGTTTTATAAAAATTGTTGAAAATGGCCACCTTCACTTAAGGTCATGCTTCCGCCCGTCTTCGCATCGAATTGCCCACTCCAACAATTTTTATAAAACAAAATTTATCATTAATTATTTTATCAATGTTAATAACGATGAGTTTCAATATGCATTTAGTGGTTTTAATCAAGTGCGTCTGAGGAGAAAAACTTAACACACCATTTTCTTGTAGAATTGACCAGGCTAATCAGAAAAATGTCAGTGGCCTACCATCTTTTTTGTAAAAAATATCAGAGGACATGTTTGCAGGGACTCCACTAGTGGAACAATTGAATAACTTTTCTAACTAAAATTTGTGGTTCTATATTCTATTAACACATACATATAAAATGTAATTAATACTATATTTTATAGGAAATCGTACAATAAAATCTTTATTATAATAATTTTACTATAGTGTTTTTTTCCGTGGGATAATATAAACAATTAATTTTTCTTCCAGAACATCCTCCCTTCCAAACAGCTGTCATCGTTAGATCAAACTATTTAGGGGGTTTCGAACCTTTAAGAGGTTTGAAGTACTGTCATCCCGGATACGACCGCGACGAATTAACTTCCACTTACGTCCTAGAGCAACTGGACTGGAAAGCAATTAATCTCACTTGTGACATGAACAAGACTCTGACTGAACAGAAATTCGAAGCTCTCTCGTTACACTTTGCTCCTTCGTGTAGACCTGGAAAGTGGTCATCGGATGATGAATTGGATAAAAGACTTAGTAAGTTTTGGGTTTGTTCGATCGTTGTCGATATTTATAATTAAAGCTCGGATTATAGGCGCAAAATGATTGTCAAAATATGCACATACAGGGTGTCCCACGGGAACCGCCACGATCTATGTGGGTCATTCCTTTATACACCACACACTTTTTAACTTTAACATTTTAGAATCGGCCAGTACAGGGATCTCGGAAGCCCTAAGAGATACGAAGTCGGTTAAATAGAGGTAAGTTGCGCAATTACGTGCCTAATAATATGCAGTTTAGAAAGTTTTTAAATTCCGAGTAGTTCCGGAGATATCCGGAAAAAACCGAAATTCTGAAAAATCGTTTTATTGTTTTCCTGGGTTTTTTTGAGATCGAATTCTAAAGTAAATTGCACTTTTGCATTGCCACTTTTTCCGCTCTATCTAACAGCGTTAATTGTTTTGTAATCCGACGAGTCGTCTTCGAAGGGCCATTATCCACTTTATTTTTTTTAAATACGGTCCTGTTTTCCTGATATTGGAATTTGAGAGCATTTTTTTCTTCCGAATGCAACGATGTATGACACATTGTGGTTTAATGACGTTTCGAGGGTTTTCTGAACAACATCAGGAAATTTTGGAATACGGTCCTGTATTTCTCCTAATTTTATAAATAATATCTCATAAGTAAGCTCTAAATTTTTACTTATGAGGACTAGTTCAATAAATAACAAATAATTTAATAATAAACCACAAATAAGTGAACAAAATATAATTCAATAATAAACAATAAGTGAACAAAAAACATACCAAAACAGTAATAAAACGAACAACGAAAGAAATAAGGAACTACATAATCAGTTGTTCAAAATCATTTCCGTTATTTTCTAAGCACAAATAACATCTTCTAACTGTCGATTCTAAAACATTTGACAAGATTTCCGACGTAATACTTTGAAAGGCTTTAAGCACCAAAAACTTAAAACGCTTTCAAATGTTAACAACGATCACAATGGGAATGGCGTGCAACAAATCACGCTCACCATCTTAATTTATTTTGTTTCAAACGCATACTTTTCTTTTAAAATCAACAGAAATTTGAAATAATGTTGCTATATTTTGTTCATCACTTATTTGTGGTTTATTATTAAATTATTTGTTATTTATTGAACTAGTCCAGCATAAGTAAAAATTTAGAGCTTACTTATGAGATATTATTTATAAAATTAGGAGAAATACAGGACCGTATCCCAAAATTTCCTAGTGTTGTTCAGAAAACCATCGAAACGTCATTAAACCACAATCGTTGCATTAGGAAGAAAAAAAGCTCTCAATTTCCAATATCAGGAAAACAGGACCGTATTTAAAAAAATAAAGTTGACAATGGCCTTTCGAAGACGACTCGTCGGATTACAAAACAATTAACGCTATTAGATAGAGCGGAAAAAGTGGCAATGTAAAAGTGCAATCCCGGTACTGGCCCTCCTTATCTTGGACACGTTGTATACAATTAGTTAACACATTTTCATATAAAGATGGAGGCGGTTCCTGGTGGGATACGGATATGTATGTATATCCGTATCTCTTATAGTTCGAAATTCGGTTACTAACTCGTTCAAAAATTAACTTATTTGGCGAGAATAAAATTGTATATTTTTCTTATAAATAATAAAATTAGTTAAATATCCCATTGTGTTCCCACCACTGGCATTGCACTCCATGAAATAAAAATCAACATAAACATTTAACGACTGTTTGTTTGCTGTAGAACAAAAGGTTTGGTGATTTATTTTCGCTACTAGACTTATTTTGGTAGCCTACTGCATAGGGTACTAGGGTACCTACAATATACGTATGATCAAAGATCAGCTTATTTAGCAAATGTGTATCGTTCCATGCTCGTTAAAGACATACCTTATATTCTTTATCGAGTTGTTGAGGAATTGTACGACAATGTTAGATAATTGAATAATTAATTATAAAAAACACATAATAGAATAGGAATTTCAATGAATTGATAGGCGATAATTAAACTTCAAATATAAAAACCAAAAAGCGATAACTCTGCATTGTTAGTATCACTAAATATTTTTAATCTTCTATATAAATGTTTAAAATCAACTTTTAATACAATTATACAGGGTGTCCGGGAAAATGTGGGAAATCTCCCGGATATGAAGAAAATAAGCGAAAAGAGTACGATAAGTTCATATAAACTTTTTCCGTATAGCCCTCCTCATCTGTGATATTTGCTCCCAAAGAGCTCCAATAAAATCAAGTTTTTGACATAATTGACATAATTATTGAACCCCCAGGTATATTTAAATTTTTTTAAATATGATGTATACCATAAGACCCTTCAAGATATAAAAAAGCGGAATTTTGAGATTCAACATTTGATAGGCACATAGATGTATGTATCTCTTACCGAGATACGCCAAATACATGATGCAATTAAAATGTCGTTTTTTCGAAAACTGTTAGGATTAGCGACATGAATGAAGAGTATTTAATTTTTAGTCAATAGTTAAAGGTATGTAAAAAACGGTGTCCAAAGTTCTTATCATACAGGGCATTAACAAAAAAGGGGCCATGAGTGTCACAGCTAATCCGTCCTAGCAGCTGTGAGTCATTCACAACCCTTTCTTGGATAGTAATTTGAAAGGCACTCTTGATCAATGTCGATAAAGGGATCTGTTTTCGAAAAAAAAAGAGTATCCAAAAAAAATATTATTGTCTTTCCTTCATCATACAGGGTGTAAAAAAAGCATTTTTGTGTTACGTCTGGTCCGTCCCTGTCAAACTAAATAAGCCCAATGTGTTTAAAATAGAGAATTTTAAGGATACTCATCTAGTAAATATTATACTAAAAAATTATTAAATTACACCTAAAAATTATTTAAAAATCAACGATTTCCAGGTACGTCCGTTATGGGCCCGTATCTCCGTAGGGGGGCCGTAGGAAGAAACATTTATATGAACTTCTCCTGTTATTTTTAAGTGTTCTATCTGAACCCGGGAGATTACCCACATATTCTGGGACACCCTGTATAATTCATTCCGATTTTATAATGAAATTGTATGGATTTAAAACTTTCAAAGTTCACTTCTAATAATGTTTCATCGTAATTTATTCTGTAACTTTTTTTGGCATCAATTCTTGCGACTTTTTCCAATTCTAGATAAATAATGTAAACATTTGGTAACGATGCAGAATAGAAAAATAAATGTAATGTGATTTTTACAACCAACCCGAAAAAACCTTATGAATTAAATGCATTGTTGTGGATGGGAATCGATTTTCTATATGCTCACTGCGTAGTCTCAGCTGATGGATTTGTCCAGTTACTTCACTTTTTGTCGGCATATTTCATCTTCGTGAAGCCAGAACGCTTGGTTTCTGGGGTGTATTCCCGTTTCGGGTATTCCCATTTTGGGCAATTTTTAAAATCTACCTGAACCCTTTCCGTTTCGTGCAAAGCAAAATATGTCTCGGGCAACATACAACAACATTAACATTAAAGAATCTACTCAGGAATAATTTTAACTGACGAGTATAAAACCACAATACTTAATGAAAAAATCACACTTCTATTCCCGATGTAGCCAAAAATGAAATCGACAGATGCATATTTAACGCAAAACACGTTCCAGAGAAGAATCAGCCCCGGTGCATTGCATTTTTAGAAGAAATGCACGTCAAAGATGCTGGATTGAAGTTGGAGTTCGTGACCAAAGTACCTGTTAAATTTTATTTTCTTATCGATCAGGCCTAGATCCCAAATGGTCAAATTTCAATACAAAAATTATTTGTCATTTACAATTAGTTCGCTAATCCGGGGACACACTGTATAGAAATTTTATAAGTCAAATTTATTATTGTTTTGTTCGGGTTTATTCACTTTAATTCAGGACACTATTTTATGATTTTGCACGAAATGGGAATGCCCGAAACGGAACAGAACCGGTTTTCGGGTAGCTGATCCGATCACAGTTGATAATCTCACTTTTTCTTATATGATGATCGATTTCTGTTCTTCATTCGTTGAAAAGATTAGCTTTATAGAATCGATTTATTAGACATACTGATTTGATTGCATCTATGTCTCCATCAAGTCTCCATCTAATTAAAATCAATAAAACCGAAACTTAACAATTAATTTGTTTTCTCTGTAGAAACTCAGTACTCATCACTATGTGAACTGTGTGGCGATAAGAAGTGTGACACCAAATATTCCGCTCCTTTTAATGCCACTCTAACCTGTTTAACTGAAAATGGAGGAGATATAGCACTCACAACACTTGCTTATGCCAACACGTTCTTTAGTATTGGAGCCAACGCTCAAAACTACCAGTTCTTATGTCCAAATGGTACTCGGGCAACTCCTTCTAACCCTTGCACATGGACGAACCAACTTAACAGAGTTATAATATCCTCAAGGTAAGAATAGAGACGTTAGATTATAAATTTTAAATAAATATTGGAGTTAAAATAAAGATAACGATTGGAACCATCATTATAATAGGTTTATTCGGGTTCAATTATTTGAACCGTTCTAGAACAGTTATCGAACGATCTGCTGACTGGTTTTGATATCACAGACTGTCCTAAGACTATCTACAGAGTTGTGAAACCCGAACGCATTCGAAAGATGTAAAATTGACAAATAACATAAAATAATTTGTCAGATTTTCGATCTCCTCGTTTCCTTTGATTTTAAGGTTATATTTCCAATAAGCCATCTTCGTTCTCAGATGTGGACGAGGATGAGCTAGATGATTCTATGATATTTATCAAATCCATACTAATTGTTTGAAAATACAACAACTATGAACAAATATAACCCTAAAACTGACTGCACCGTCGCAATTCCAAAATTAATATAAGATGACAAGTGTTTGCGGATGTAGGTATAACAAATAATTCGAAAACGGTACTTGTTCCAAAGCAGGGATCGATTCTAGGACTGTAGGACTGTTCCAAAACAGTTCTAATGTTAATCCGAACTGATGCTGTGATCGTCCTAAATTAGAACTGTCAAACCCGAACAGGTAGTTTTAAATTACGCTTACTCCTGACAGCAAGAGTGGATCCAGAACCAGGGGTCAAATTTCGTTGGGGGGGGGGGGGGGGGCAAATCATTTTAAAGGTCGTTTTCTAATAATACCATAATTTTCTATTTTTTGAGTAGTAGTTTTAAAAAAATTGCATTCCAAACATGAGCTAATTCATGTAAATTTTTTGCACCTGGTAATAACCTAAAACCCTTAAATCCCGAGCAGGTAAACTTACATCAATTTTCTTGGAAACTATTACTCAAAAATAATAAATTATGATATTAACAATAATGAAGAAACCCGAACCCCCCCCCCCCCCCCCCTCCCATGTAAGATTAAAGGGTTCCCTCCAAGCGGGTTAACCCACGACTGCTACAAATATTCCTTAAAGCCCCCCCCCCACAATATAATTGTGTTTCCTATTTTTAATATTGTAGTACACCACTGGATTCATACCAATGGAGCTTTGTTGATGAAATTTAATATGGGCGTGATTTGTTTATGTTAAGAAAGCCTTATAGACGCTGACAAGGATTTTTGGATAGGGCGGATACGCACGTACCTATACGTAAAAACTTCGTGTATCGGACCGTATCGTACTGTGAAATACCGGTACAAAATATCGAGTATCGGTAAAAAAAAATACCTATACACAAAAATATCGTATCGTACCGCACATCCCTAGTATGAGAATATTAAAATTCAAAAAGATGGTTTTTATAATTCCGTGTCTCTTTGTCTCAATCCATCTTCAATATTGGTGATTGATTGGCGGGAAGTTTTCAAATTACAGGGTAATTTACACATTTTTGGTCTCACGCTTTAAGCGGTTTTAAATTATCTTTGTAGACGTTGCAATTTTTTTTTATTAGTAATCTATTTCATTTTATGCTAAATTGAAATTTTATTATTGCGATTTTTGCCACCGATAACCGAATAATAACTAAAATAATTAAAAAATATTTTATTTAAAATGATTGACCATTGTTAACACTACAGTTATGTGGAAAACTTAAAATTTCTTGTTATGGTACTAACATTTTTTGCAAATAACTATACAGTGAGAACGTAAAGTAAGGAATAAATTCATTATCTCGCAAACTACAATTTTTTTAAAAAATCGCTCGGACCCTTCGATTTTGTTTTTCGAACGCGCATATTCTGACATAAAATGTAGATATACAGGGTGTTGCAAATAAGAGTGAAAAAAATTTATTTTTTTTTCTTAAATAGAACCCACTATATATTATTGCATGTAAGGATTCTTCGGAAAATCCTAAACATTTTTCATGTAGCATGTGCTATACCTTAGCCCAAGCGTTTTGGAGTTATTCTCATTCAAAATTTGAAAATCAGATATTTCGCAATCAATCAAGACTTGCATTGAGCACGCTGAGGAAAACCTGTAGTCAGCATGCGTGAAGCGCAAGAAAAGTCAAGTAGGCTTTGGAGTTATGATGCAAGAACCAAAAGAATTAATGTCAATAGTTACTGTTATTGTCAGTTTTATGTGTATTTCCTAACGTTTTACTAGTTTTCAAAAGACTCATTTCGTTTTTTCTTAACTAAATTAAATCAAAATGCGGCTCACTGGGAAACAGCGCATAGAGGTTTAGAACACAGCAAGAAACTTGTGAGTTATTTAATCAAAAATACCCCAATCGTCCGCCAATATCACAATCAATAGTAAGCAAAATTGAGTACAAGTTTAGGCAATTCGGTCATGTAAGAGATGTCCCTAGATTTGGTCATCCTCAAGTTGATGAAAATCAACAATTAAAAGTCTGACAGTTCAAGATAACCAGCATGTGGTGTCTAGGCAGGTAGCAAGTGACGTGGATATTGGAAAAACAACAGTTCTTAAAATACTGCATACAAATAAATACCATCCTTATAAAATGCAAGTTCTCCAACAACTTTTGGAAAGGGACGTTGAGAGGCGCCTTGAATTTTGTGAGCGTTTACAGGATATGTTTTTCGTAAACAGAAATTTTGTAGAAAATATCATTTTTTCCGATGAGTCCACATTTTGCTTGAATGGTAAATACCCAAAATTATCGATATTGGTCCGATGTAAATCCACACTGGATGAGGGAAGGACACACACAATTTAATCAAAAGATCAATGTGTGGGCTGGCGTTGTCGATGACATTGTTATAGGGCCTTTCTTTTTTGACGGAAATTTAACAGGCGAGAGATACTTGAGTTTTTTAGAACAAGAACTTGTTCCAGCCCTGGCCACCCTTTTTCCTGAGTTAGAACGTCCCCATTTGCCACATCATAATATCTGGTTGCAACAAGATGGCGCTCCCCCACATTTCGCTGTGGGAGTTCGTACATATTTGGACGATACTTTTCCAAACAGGTGGATTGGAAGAGGTGGTTTTATTGAGTGGCCGCCAAGGTCACCCGATTTAACACCACTCGACTTTTTTTTATGGGGATACCTTAAGGGAAAAGTATTCAAAAGCCAGCCTGCAAATTTAGATGATTTAAAAGATCGCATCCGGCAAGAAATTCGGCAAATTACACCCCAAATGGTTCGAAATGTTCAGCGAGAATTTGTAGATCGGTTAGGCTATTGTCAGTTGACCAACGGAAGACACTTCGAACATTTACTTTAGAAAAATTATTTTTAAGTTCACCTAACTGTTTTTTCGATAAATAAGACATTTTTAAAATAATTTTATTCTTTGTTTTCTTCATGACTTTTTCCACTTTTCAAATTTTGAATTAGAATAACTCCAAAACGCTTGGGCTAAGGTATAGCATATGCTACATGAAAAATGTTTAGGATTTTCCGAAGAATCCGTACATGCAATAATATACAGTGGGTTCTATTTAAGTGTCACTCTTATTTGCAACACCCTGTATATCTACATTTTATGTCAGAATATGCGCGTTCGAAAATCAAAATCGAAGGGTCCGAGCGATTTTTTTAAAAAATTGTAGTTTGCGAGATAATGAATTTATTCCTTACTTTACGTCCTCACTGTATGTGTTTTCTTGACCTCAATAATTATAAAGAACGTAAGAAAAAGATGACATGTCATTCTGTACCTTAAGATGACTTTGAAGTATCGGCCTTATTAAAGTGTAGAAAATAGTGTGCCAACTTAAGTTGGCGCCATATGGGAAACTGTTTTATTATCAATTTTATGAAATAAAGTTATTCTTTATAAAAAGTTCTGCATGGTTACATTGTAGGTTTTGGACCATGCAGCTTTTTTTTTATGAAGAATAACTTTTATTCGTAAAATTAATAATAAAAAGTTTCCCATATGGAATCAACTTAAGTAGACACACTGTATATAAACCAAGCGACTAAAGTGTAATTTTAGTCCCTAGGCTTATAATGCACTATTAAAAGCCCGGAAAATTCGACGTTAATTAATTCTCTTTTTTAATGATCTTGTATGTATTATTAATTTGGTGCCTTAGTAGCTGATAATTGCCAAAATAGTCAATCCATTCTTAATTTTTGGTTTAGAAAAAAGTGAGGTTAAAAACATACGACGTCGGATGAAAGTTAAAATAAATGACGTCCGGTCCTGTCGAATGTTTACTTTCACAAGGAAATTTCCGAACTGCGCAAACTCACAATGCCCCCGTCGGTGCCCATAGCGGGGACATAATTGCAGATGGTATTAGCAATATACTGTTTATATGTATGTGGTTCAACCCCAATTCTGGAGATAAGGTGAAACTTAGATTAAGTAGAAGAACCTAATCCAAGCGATGCTACCGCCCATTAAATGCAAATGACAGTAATATTTTATTTTATGAACCAAATAATGATAACTTATTACAAGTACTTAGTAATGATCCCATTTGAACCAGTTTTTACACGTCTCCACAAAACAGTTAACTGTAATCTCTTGTTAGCTAAATTTAAACTTCTAGTGACGAGGGTATCATTTTACATCAATATTTTTTTTTTATAATTTAGAGCATAAATGTATAATTTTTATTTCAGTGGCAGTGCATCTATAATGAAAAACTACATCGGAAGCAAAATGCCTAACTATGTCAACGGAAGTACAGTCGGCAGTGCTTCCACTGTCGAAGCTAGTCTGTCTCGTCTCTTAAAATTAGACAAAGTGGATATAATTAATTTAATTAATCCTACACCCCTTAGTAATTTTGTGTCTGGTAAGAATTTAAGAATTACAAAATTATGATAAACGACCCTTATATTATTATATACAGGGTGTTATGGAAATTACGTATTATATTTAAATGGCTGACTCCTTGGGTGTCCTGGAGAAGCGCTACATATTTTATTTTTTTTAAATCGACCGTTTTAAAAGTTGGGTAACAAACACTCTTACTAACAGGTCAGTCCGCGCTACTGTACAACATTTCATCCAGACCCAATGGCAAAGTTGCCAAACTTAATGTAAAACTGAAATTCCATATAAAATTATAAAAATAAATTATTTTCTACCTACTTGTATTTATCTTTATACCTAATGAGCGAGGAAATGCAGGCACAAACACAATCAGTTTTTTTTCTTTTTCATGGGACCACTCCTGGAAACACTTTATGTACACACAGTAATAGTGAAACAGAACTAAATAGTTAGCTTGAAAATACAATAATACGAAATTTGACGTCTAGAAGAAACGCGTCAATAAACACAATATTCAAAGATTATTTATGGACTGAGACTGAAAGTGTGTTGGTGATCGACGAGACACAACGTATCCGGCCCCTGGTTGGTCTTCAACTAACAGACGCAATCGTGCGGCGCTATATAAAAGTACTTCGCTCAGCCGGATGTAAGGCGTCAAGAGGTCATTGGCATTTGACCTAGTGACGTACGTGGCCATATTCCATGTGATTTTTCGGATTGTTTAAAACATAGTCCGTCGTAAATGTTCTTATTAATTGTACAAAAAGGTATTACAGAATAGAAAAGTGTTTACATTATTTTATTTTTGGCCTAAAGAGTTTAAGGTGTACATGTGACAACACCGGCCAAAATTCCTTGATTGCTTACGTGTATCGCAGTGTCACACAGGTGTTTTTCTGGTTTGACGTCAGGTCACTTTTACCGCTGAATGAATTGAAAGCGCCATTTATGGCTATTTGTCTTCAATTTGTCTTTATCTCAGGAATTGCCGGTTTAAATATAATACGTCGTTTCCATAACACCCTGTAAAATAGCGTTTATAACTAGTATTAGGAAAAAACGATGATTTTAATAATCAAGTACTTGATACTCGAGCGATTTCAATAATCGAGCGAATCGCTCGTGCAATTTCACTCGAAATTCATATTCATCAAGCGATGACGTTTACAGGTATTATAGCTAGGGTGGCCGGGACATTCCCTCAATTTTTCGCGGGTCCCGGATTACTGTGTATAATCACGGAATTATATTACCTTCCTATTTTTTTTTACTTTTATTTTTTTTTTGCAAAATTATAATAATCTGCCAGAAATCCTGGAGATAATCGTCAATTCTCGACCAAAACAAAATTTGTCTCAGAAAACTCTGAAGACAATCTGACAACCATAATTATCCGGCGCCTTCGGCGACGATTTTCACTTCAGTTTATAACTTGAGTAGTCTTTCCAATAATCGCTCGAGTGGTTATATCGAGCGATTATACAAGGGTGTCCGTTAATTAATGGTTCATGGAGAAACCACTCCTTACGTAAAAATATTAGGATTTAATTATACTTACCTATATCCGAAAGTTGATATTAATTGAGATACAAGGTGTTAAACTTAAAACTTCATTTTTGTTTTTCTCTAATAACTTTGAGAGAAACTGACGTTTTTTCACAAAATTTGGCAATTATTTTTTTTAGGACGAGAAATTGATTTTTTTGTGAAAATTTAAAGCGGCGCTGTCTGCGGCATTTTTCGCACATTTATTAGATCATAACTTTTTTGTGCCTTAGTGTATTTAAGATTTTATTGAAAATAAGACTTCTCATATTTATTACGTAAAAAAGGTATACTAAGTTGATGTCGCCCAGAGTTACTGTTTCGGAGATATATGAATTTGAATTGTTTAGTGAACCCTGTCCAATTACTATTAATTTACAAACAATTTTTATTTCTTTCTACATCATTAATTAATTTTTCTAAATACGGGCCTGGATTTTTTGTTTAAATTATTAGAGATGAACTAAATCTACGTTAAGAGGTAGACAATGATTACTAGTTTTCCGATGTTTTGTTCCATCTTCATTTGACCATCTTCATTAAAATACCCCTACGTACGTTCCTGCAATTTACTTTTGTTTAAACAAATTCGGTTTAATTCGATTATAAGTTATTTATAATTTAATAATAACAAATATACAATAAAACAAATTTTTGAAACAAAAGGAAATTACAGGAACGTACTAGGGTTATCTTAATGGCCAATTTAAGGAACAAAACGTCAGAAAACAAATAATTGCTGTGATTAGATTTAGGTTCTATTTCACAATTTAAGCAAACAAACCCATGCCCGTATTTAGAAAAATTAAGTTGATGATGGTGGTCCAAAGACGAAACGTCGCATTAAAGGTCTGATCAGGCTATGTGAAGAATAAAGAGTAACAATGAGGAAGTGAAACTTATTTTTGGACATCTCAAAGTCAGGAAACAATAAAAACCGAATCGTATCTCTTACCGTTTCGGAAATCCCAATGGTGCACCTCGATTTTGTTACACCCTGTATAAATAAAAGATATAGGTAACGATACTTTTAACTATAAATAATTTACTTATTGAATTTTAGTTGTTTCCATTTAAAACAACATAAAATACATTTTTAAAATATATTAATTACATATATTTATTTACTACAGAACGCCGTCATATTCCAAAGGTCGATGAAAGCATCAAGTGCGGACTTACACTCAATTGGTCACTCACAAGCGAGCATGAACTGGCCAAATGTAAATGGTTGCAACAAGCTAGTTTGAATGTTGGCATTCAACCTGTTATTGCTTGCGTATTCAATAACGACACGGATACAATCTCCAATTTGGATAACATTAAAAATGGAGATGCAGATATCGCGTTTATCGACGCCAACTTTGGATACATCGCAAGAAAGTAAGTAAATTGACTCGATAAAAATTGGATTTTGAAAACTTCATCGGGTATATTTCATTTCTCAGAGTTGAAAGTAAAAATAAAGGTAACCAATTGTTTACAAAACATGCCAACAAAATGTTTCGTTACCCTCGGAATAGTATCACCTAGAAAAATAATTTCAGGTTTTTATGAATACCATTGCGATTTTCTACACACTAAGGGAACGATTTTTTATTTAATATTATGACGTTACTACGTTATATTTCTTTTCCATTATATTCTTAAAAATGACATGTTTCGCTATCACTTTAGCTTCTTCAGATTGAGAATGAATGAATATTTTTCTATATCTAACAAAATGTACAATCTTAAAAATATTATTACAGGCATAAAGATGGTGTAAGGTGTAGGGTATATAATAGTGACAGTGGGATTTTCCAAATGGTCAGTATAGTGATTATATAAATTATTTTATAGATTTATTTATACATGTAATAGCGGATTAGTGAAATAAATTTAACAAAGGAGAATTGTTAAGGTCTATTTGATCATTCAGTACAACATCGGTATTTTTAAGTTTATTTATTTCCATGAATTCTAACAGATTAAGTTTTATGCCTTTATTTTCAGTATGTAAGATTTTAAAATTTGAATCAAAATTATATTGGTTTTCTTTTAAATGGTTGGAATAATTAGAATCTGTTTTATCTTTTATGTAACTATTATAATGTTCTTGTATTCTTTTTCCAAAATGTCTCCCTGTTTGGCAAATGTATGTTTTCGGATAATCTTTACATTTTAGTTTATACACCCCTGATTTTCTATTTTTATGATTTTTAGTTTTATTATTTTTTATATATTTCCCTAAAGTGTTGTTAGCTAAGCTACCCTTAGGTTGAGTTTATTAAGCGTATTAGCGTATTTTGTTCAAAAAAAAAAGTACCTTGGAGTTTATACACGACTACTCTATGCTAATAATATTGCATCACGATGTTTCATTAATCTATATGAATTTCTCTTACGTAAGTAAATTACTTACCGTTTTTCTAGGCTGAGCAATCAGTAAGTGTCAGAGGGTAAATGACAAAAACGTCTGATCGTAGAAGAAGCAATATAAGCAACCAACCCGTAAAAACAACAAAGTTTAAAAAAGTTCAATTTTAATATGATGTCCTATTTTAATTAATTAATGATTTATTTCAGGAAAAACTTGATCAACATAGCATATCCTGAAACCGATATAAACAGGCTATCTCGAATTGTAATTGTGGTGAAAAATGATACAACCTGGTATAGCAAATATTCGGATCTTAAAGGGAAAAGAGCTTGTATCCCTGAATACGGTGGCAAAGGTACGTTATCCAGAATTTCCAAGGGTATGATCGTAATTATGGAGGGCGGAGAATCAATTTGGATAACAATAAATCAGAACAAAAATTCACAAAATCACGAGGATCCAATTCGTGTTTTACATTTTCGATTATAACTTTTAAGCAACATTGTATGCAGGATGTCCGCTAATTAATGGTACATGGAAAAACCTCAGACTCCTTACGTAAAAATATTAGAATTATACTTACCTATATCCGAAAGTTGATATTAACTGAGATAAATACATTACATACGTCCAAAACGGAGAATTTCTCACGCGGTGAGAAATATCCGCCATTATAGTGAGAAATAATTTCTCACTGTTATTATGATAACCCAAGGCAGCCAATATCCGCCATTATAGTGAGAAATAATTTCTCACTGTTATTATGATAACCCAAGGCAGCCATGAATTGTTACATGTCAAATTAATACGGCACGTTTTCCATGTTGACGACGCAACATCGACGATTAGCGCGCAATATCTCCTTAGGCCATGGAAACATTTGCTGGCGTTTCCATAACAACACAACCGAAACACTGGACAATTATTATTGCTGTCAACTTGCCAAACGGGTGTTGTACAATACAGGTGCCCCAAGTAAAGCGGCCTATTAGAAGTATCTCGAGAACTAAATGAGATTTTATTTTGAAAATTTGGCTGTGGCTATAAGAGGTTTTCTACGTTTATAAAATATTTTCGATGGTGCGGTGTTGCCGGATCATACCGAAAGTGGGTAGCAAGTTCGGAATTTTAAAAGAATTACCTTATATATTATTTTTTTTTTGGAATCTAGGTAAAAATCTAGAATAGTTTTCTGTATAATATCATATACCTATCTCTAAGAGTTTTTGAATTATAAATAATTTTGTGATTTTTTAACGCCGTATCGGGACCTGAAAAGAAAATCGTATCTTTTTAGCGGTTACAGCTGGAAAGCTGAAACTTTGACAATAGTTTCACAAGAGCATCGAAATTTTATAATTTTGAACAGTATTTAACTAGTTTTATACAGGGCATCTCCATAACAATATTTCTGAGGCAGATGAATTATTGCAAAAATCTTCTTTTTTTTTTAAATGGGGCACCCTGTATTTGATATGTTTTGCTAATGGAGGATCCAATTTTCTATCTAATGATATTAAGTGTTGTTTTTTAATCTTCAGTATTTTCGGACTTATAGCGAAATTTAAAAATTATCTTATAAAAATATATGCTGTCAATTTTTGAGAACTAAAAAATATTCTTTTCACATTTCTCTTTAAAAAAAAGTTACTCTTCATTTGGTTCAAAAATGTCAACCATTTTCGTAAAAAACCGACGTGCATTGTGCTTGCCCATAAATTAAATAAAGCATTAAGTTAAGTTAGCATTACTCCATATTAAATTCTTAAGTTTAGTTGTTTATCATAATTAGTATAGTATTTGCAGAATTATACCGTTGATCTTTTGACTGCAATAAAACCTCATTATCCCCTCGACCATAAAATAAATAAGGAAATCCCAAATTTTAAAACCTTTTCGAGCAGAGCCGGACCAGGTATACAAATTCAATTTATACCTATGCCTGATGCATATATAAATACAAGGTGATTTTTAATAATTTTAATCTTTAGTGGTTTTCCGGCGAATAATTTTTAGTTAGGCTTATTAGTGGTAGAATGTGGCGTCCTTGGAATTATGCTGATAGGGGGGCATCTTCAAGTGTCATTTTTAAAAGAAAGCATTTATCTACCGATGCCAAACTAATAATTAAAAATGTGTACGTGTACTTTGACAAAAACTCCTTTATCTTCGGTAAGAGACATAGTACTTAAACCTGTTAATACTAGAAAAAATCGGAGTGATTCTGGCACATTTAGAAGCATTGACGAAAATGACATGGATTTATTAAGAAGAAAGATTTACCAAATGTATGAGGCACAAACTGTACCCACTTTGATTTCCCTCAAAGAGCGGCTGATTAAAGACGAAACAAATATCTCTTGAAGCCTTTCAAGCCTTAGGAAAATATTGCGTAAAATGGGTTTTAAATACCGAAGCATTGATAAAAGACAAACATTAATGGAATCTCAACGTTTACGAGAATGGAGACTTCAATATTTAACAGCTGTTAAACAATTTAGAGAAGAAAATCGTCCAATTATTTACCTTGACGAAACATGGTTCGATAGGCTTAGATGAGGATAGTGATAGTGATACAGAGTTAAATTTTGAATAAATTATCAATAGTTTCTTAGAATTTAATTAATTTTTATTGTACTTGTTGTCCTAATAGTTATACTTTTAAGTTATATTATTTTCAATTATCATTAATTGTTATCATTATTTTACATTTATTATAGGTACCTAAAACTAAAAATACCTATCTATTTATTTTAAATTATAAAAATAAATCATGTGGTGTGGTATACATTTTCAAGCCGGCCCTGATCCCATTTATTGAGCTTTCAAGAGGCTGAGGCGTATACAATAGGGTTTAATCAGGTAGTTTATTTATGGCAGTAAGAGTCAACGGTATAATTCTGCAACAACTATATGTGAAAATAATAGGTTAGGTATTTTGTGTTTAATTGACGGATAAATCAATGAATTTTGATAATTTTTTAATGAATTACTGCTAACATTAGAAGGTATTTCCCAAAATGTTTTAATTTTTTCCTTATTTTCTAGAATGGTTAGCATTTATTGATTTATACCGTAAAAACGGTATATTTGAGAACAGTGCTTCGTTCGATTACAGCGCCCTATTTAGCAACTTCGTTGGGACATCCTGTGCTCCCGGTGCGAACTCCAAAGAGTTAGGTTTTGGCAACAGTGACACAGGTAAATTGTGTGGAAATTGTGCACCTGTCAGCGACACCACAAGTAAGTTGTTCTACTGTTTTTGTTTAAATTTTTTTACTCTTAAATACATTTTACGAGATCTTATACTTTTGAAAATATTTCCTTCAAAATTGGTCTAACAATTATTTTAAACTACAAAGTTATTCAGAAAGGAATAATGTCTGGGTTTCGTACAGACCTTTTAGAGGCACCAAACCCGAATAAACCATGTAATTCTTTAAGTATAACTAGTTTACTGCTTTGTTGTAAGAGTAACGTGTTTTTAGCTGCTAAATACTGCAATGCCGATAGTAATAACAGATACTACCATAGTTTCGGAGCTCTAACATGTTTAGAAGATAACATGGGTGACTTTGCTGTTATAACACTGAATGGTAAGTCTTAGGAGCTGCGTTTGATCGTGTGCCAAGCAGGCACTATTTTATGTGAAGGTTTACCCAAATATATTTAATTTTTTTCTAATCTAATCTGAAAGTGAAAGGATTGGAAAATTAAGTTAAAAAAATATACTGTAATAAAAATAATAACAATTTCAAATGTAAACAATTTTCAAATTTTTGTCACAAATATTCTCGAAACTTGCCAGATACGAACAAACCCGAACAAGTCCAATCAATATGACAGATAATCTAAATATCAATAAATTAACTAAAAAACTTCATGAGAATAAATATTGATCAACTTACTGACTAACCTGCCAAGAACTGGCATATTTTTTTAAATGAATTGATGCACCTTAGATAACTCTGATTGCTAATTTGGGATCCTCATCTTAAGCAGTTCATTTGTGGCTAAAAGAAATTTTCCGGCTTATCGCCGGAATTATCAATATACCATACAGCTTTCGAGAAAAAAATTGTTACGAAGACGCCTAGAGGTATAGAAAAATTAGAGAAGTAATTAAATGGTTTGCCGTTATTAACAGTCGAGCTGCGAAATGATTACTTGGTCAGCAAGAGTTTACAATTGGTCAGTAGAAACAAACATGTCTAGAAGCAGTTTACTTCAGAGGTCCCAGGGCACTGTCAATTTATGTAACTTTCTTGTGTTTTCTTCTGCCGAATACAGAAGAAAATCGGCTACAAAAGGCGTAGCGGGAGCAGGCTTCCGCTTGTTCTCCCAGGGCACTGTCACGATTCAGAAATGTTTGCTGTCCATAAGTTGTTGACTAACTAGCCATTTTGGCCGACCAATTACATTTTTCTGTTCGCAAAAATAAGAATATTTTGCTACCCAGTTAAATGTTACCCGAAAAATTATTGTCCTCCTTGGTCTCCTAAAATAAGGGGCGTGGGAGGCTCGACTCGTATTGCGGAAGAAGTTCGAATTCTTTTATCGAGCTTGTCTTTAATGCTATTTGATAGCCGAATTATAGACAGTTATTTAAACAAAAATGTTCATAAGTAAAACGAAATAAAACTAAAGACTATGTCACATTTATAATAATTATCAATTAATTAAAATTTTAGTTATAAATTTAAACCGTTTTTCTTTAATTTAATAATTTTTAGATCTTCCAAAGGTATATTCCAAGGATCGCGAAGCTCATAATAGATTTAGAATAATCAGCAAGAACGGATCTTTATCATCATATCCAGGATTTCAGGTGGACGAACAATCCCCAATAATAATCATAATAGCTGGGGAGGTTGTGGCAAATAATGGAACTTCAAAATACAATGATATACGCCTCTATTTAAAAGAACTCGAATATGCGTTCGGACAGGACCTGAATAAAGCTTTTAAAGTTTTTGAACGCTTTGGCCACGATCCAGATTTACTATTCCCTGTAAGTATTTAATATCTCGTTTTTATTTGTTAAAAAAAAATTAATGTTTAAAATAGCGTATTAATTAAATAGTTACCTTACTGGATCAATTATAAGGTTTTGCTGCAGGCTATTATTCCTAAATATCAATTTAGGAACTAAACTCCAAGAACTGTCCTTTGCTGTAACTGGATGATAATATTTATAAAGTGAATTTACTACTACAGCGATTATATAACGTCTCCAAGATAAGGAGGGCCAGTACAGGGATCTCGAAAACCGTATGATATACGAAGTCGGTTAAATGGAGGTAAAGTTGCGCATTTACGTGCCTGATAATATGCCGTTTAGAAAGTTTTAAATTTCCGAGTAGTTCCGGAGATATCCGGAAAGTACCGAAATTCTGAAAAATCGTTTTATTGTTTTTTTGAGATCGAATTCTAAAGTAAATTGCACTTTTGTCCTGTTTTTCTGATATTGGAATTTGATAGCTTTTTTTCTTCTGAATGCAACGATGTATGAGACATTGTGGTTTAATGACGTTTCGAGGGTTTTTTGAACAACATCTGGAAATTTTGGGATACGGTCCTGTATCTCTCCTAATTTTATAAATAATGTCTCATAAGTAAGCTCTAAATTTGTACTAATGTTGGACTAGTTCAATAAATAACAAATAATTTAATAATAATCCACAAATAAGTGAACAAAATACAGAAACATTATTTCAAACTTCTGTTGATTCGGGATTTAAAAGAAAAATAGGCGCTTGAAACAAAGAAATTAGGATGGTGACGCGTGATTTGTTTCACTTGACATTCCCATTGTGATCGTTTGAGAGCGTTTTAAGAGGTTTTCTAGTTTCCAGAAAATATGGAACATAAATTTACAAATGCTGAAAAGTTTGATATTCTATCGCATGTTTTATTTTATCTCAAAAAACTGTTATGTGGCAGTTAGAAGATGTTATTTGTGCTTAGAGAATAACGGAAATCATTTTGAACACCTGTTTGTGTAGTTCCTTACTTTTTTCGTTGTTCGTTTTATTACTGTTTTGGAATGATTTTTGTTCACTTATTTGTGGTTTATTATTAAATTATATGTTATTTATTGAACTAGTCCAACATAAGTAAAAATTTAGAGCTTACTTATGAGATATTATTGATAAAATTAGGAGAAATACAGGACCGTATCTCAAAATTTCCTGATGTTGTTCAAAAAACCCTCGAAACGTCATTAAACCACAATGTGTCATACATCGTTGCATTAGGAAGAAAAAAAGCTATCAAATTCCAATAGCAGAAAAATAGGACCGTATTTAAAAAAAGAAAGTTCGAAGACGACTCGTCGTATTACAAAAGCAATTAACGCTGTTAGATAGAGTAGAAAAAGTGGCAATGCTAAAGTGCAATTTACTTTAGAATTCGATCTCAAAAAAACCCAGGAAAACAATAAAACGATTTTTCAGAATTTTGATTTTTTCCGGATATCTCCGGAACTACACAGAATTTTAACTTTCTAAACTTCATATTATTAGGCACGTAAATGCGCAACTTTATCTCCATTTAACCGATTTCGTATCTCTTACGGTTTCCGAGAGCCCTGTACTGGCCCTCCTTATCTTGGGCACGTTGTATACCCAGCAAAATCAATTTTACTGTTACAGCCATTTTATTTATTGTTCCCTATATAGGCATCTTTTTGCTATCGTGGTTAAAACTTTTATAACAATAGTAAAAATATTCTCTTAAAGTATGTTTGCAATTTCAACTATACTCAACCAAGGTACCGTTCGTTTTTTTAAATCAAGTCCATCCTTTTTATTTATAATTCATCGAAGGAAAATCGCTAACAATTGCTGCAGTGTATTTTTTTAAAAATTATTTTCGATCTGCTCATATCATATACTACATAATATAAATTTATTTTCTTAATTTCCACAGGATTCTACTCCAGGTCTTACCTTTGGAGGCACAGTTAATGAATACATCGATAACTTCAAGACGCTTCTCCGTAACGCAGAACCAGTTGTAGGAAAGCCCAATAGTTCGTTCAGAATATTGCCAGCGTTGTTAACTCTTCTCACTGCATATTTCTTTAGTCGCCTCGTTTAACTTCAACATTAACTTCTTTATACTTGTCAATACATAACTATTATTACAGGAAGACCCGCAGCAAGGGTTACCTAGATATAGACCTAGGGAATATTTCAAATGTTAGTTAATAATGATGATATCTTGTTCCATCGTAGGTATATAACTTTTGTAAATTTGGGGTAATTTAGAAAGTATTTTTATGAAAAGTCTTACCAATCTAATTAGACTTCATAATTGGTTCAATTGCTAGTAGTACCTACATCTTATTTGAGAAAATGTTCACCCCTGATAAGAAGTATGTGTTGACAAAATTGCATTAATTTAGGAACACTCATTCAAAAGGAATTATGTCGGATAAAAGAAATATTGGCAAATCGCGATATTGCCTAGTGCGATTATTAAAATACGGTGACACACCATCAACTGTAATGAAAACACGCATAATTAAAAAAAAAAAAAAATTGATTTTACGGCAGGAGCGGTATTTAGGGAGAATATTTCACGAATCAAAAACATAAACTTTATTAAAAAAACATAGAGTAATTACATATCAACTTAACAAATTGGCATATATTTTTGTAACTTATGTAAAATAAACAATGGAACACGAAAATAACATATATACCGGTTTGACTAACACGATAGCATATTACTTTTCGTAACATTTCCTTTTTGTTGTCAAAGTAATATATTGGTTAGAGAAATTGTTTATGAGTGAAAAATTCTTGGGAATTAAAAAAAAATGGACTTAATACATTTTGAATGGCTGCTCCTCGTTTGTGCCTCGGATATTTTTGGGTTTAAAAAATCGATAAACCTGTTTGCAGCTACTGTTTAATAAATATAATTATTTTATTGCATTTACATTAGAATGTTTCCTACTTTTTTATAACTTTATGCCTCATTTATTTTTTCATCAATTTTGATTTATTTTTGGACGTTATTGCATATCTTTAATGCAGCTCTATCAAATATATACCCTATTGGTATTTCATTTATATTACTAAACGTTTTTTATTCTTCTGTAAATAGTAAACATGACTAGTAATAATTATTATATGTTTTGACAAACTAATTCTTAACTTAGCCTCAGGATATGATATACTGGTTCCCTAGAAAGATTTAGGTATAGTTTGCCCAGCTTTATTTGAACATTTCCGTATGAAAAAGAACCATGTTAAGGTATGGTTTCGGTAGAACTGCTAGCAGTAACGCCGCGACGCCTCTGCCAGACGTTACTGCCAGCAGTTCTACCGAAACCATACCTTAACATGGTATTCATTTTTCTCCATACGGAAATATACAAATAAAACTGGGCAAACAATAAGTGTAGTGGCTTCGTTCGTACAACGGTAAGAAACCATCAGCAAACTGACGAGATATGTATTTAAAAGCGATCGCAACGACAAACCCCAATTCGCTTCTAGAAAATTTGGCATTCGCTGGCTGTTAGGCCTGGGACCGACATTCAATTTTTAATCGGGCGATTATTTAGTTGCCAAAACGCTGTTCCGTGCTGACTTTAGCAAGTAAATGGTGGGCCAACTGAAATATGAATCGTTGTATGTGGTAGTTGCATTTAGTTTGTGCGTGTTCTGTCACAAACTATTTATTTTGCCCACTTTTCAGTGGCATAAGAGCGCGTCTATCTACATAAGAATAGGTGGAGACTTGCGCAGTTTGCTTGTACAAATCCGTCATTATGTTTTAATTATGGTTGTATGACAAATATACCACAACAATCTCTATTTTCAGATTTTAGGAAAGGAAGACAAAATACTGATGGAAACTTGGATAGTTTTAAATAACTTTGTCAGTCTTTGAGTGTCTTTTTTACTACCAAAGTAAGTGTAAACTTCTTCAAATTGTATTTTACAAATTTTATAGTTTTTACTGCCCATTTCTAATTAGGCAATCCAAACCACGTGACTTTTCATCTGTCAAAATTTCCTTGGTGGGCAAACAAACCCATTGTTTGCATTGATTTAGATAGGTTTATTACCTTTCTTAGGAGTTTTAAACCATCTAAATTCTAAATATTTACTGGTTCTGGCTAGTTCTGTTAAGACCATTTAATTGTGAAAACGTACCAGTGTGTTTTATCATGCAGAGTTCATATTTGAAGAAATTATTGCAATAATACTCGGACGTAGACCAGAGGTATGTTTGTTTACATTTTGATTATACTTTCAATTTAAGATTCATGAGCATTTTTCTCATTTAAATAGTAAAATTCTATTCTTGAATATCATATTCAAATGATATAAAATTATAATTTGTTTCAGAGATTTCTAATGAAGCTGAAATTAATAAAGGATTTGAATCTTTTTACCATGGCAGTTGTTGATTTGGACTACACCATTAATGGGATTCTACCAGTGGCCTATCATCTCGTATTTCGATTTTTGTAGCCTTAACACATAGTTTTTATTCACATGAGCAGATGAAAGCCTACAAAACCCTTGAAGCTCATTAATATTTTTCAGCCAGTTCTGTTATAAATCTTGGAACGAAGGTTGTAAATGAGTTCTATGTCATGCTTGGAAAGGTAATTATTTTTGTTTACTTCAAGTGTTTGATACCTAGTGCAGGAGTGACCAACTTTTTTTATAAGATCTTTCACTTTTGAACTAAAAAAATTTAAGGTGTGTCTCTCAATTTTCGGAATGCAATACTTAATGTATATAATATTCTTTTTCAGCTGAAGCATTCACAAAAAGCCAATGCTAAACCAATTTTTGCTGTGGAATATATCAACAGAAATAAAGGTATGATTTTTTGTACCGATGTACCTGCCGTTATTGTCCACGGAACTGCCCATTATCCCAATTGCAAATATGAACTTCGGCACAGTTTCTGGTTCATTAAGACAGAGGTAGCTTTACCTTCAGTGTTCAAAGAATGGATTTTAAATTTATTCAAATATGAACTCAAAACCTTGCTTACTTATTTTTATTTAAAAATAATTTGTTTCCATATTTTCCATTTGGTAAATATATTATTTATATTAAATGTATTGTTTTATTTATATATATAATTCAGTGCGTATCAAACATTTAAATATAAGTACTTATACTAAATATCCTTATTTAACATGAATTGTTTTTAAAAATAAGTATTATCAAAATATGTTTATTTACAAATTGTATGTACTATATGTTCTACAAGATTCAAAATATATGTTTAAAACTATGTAAGTATATTTTTAATTATTATAAAACTTAAGTAGATAAAGTGATAGGAAAAAATATTTTAAAGTTCTCTTCGAGTAGGGCCATTTGAATAGCTAACTACACACTCTCTGGTTTCTTAAAATTGACTCTGTAAGATCTTCCCTCTTGATAGCTGCTCTATTAATCACATATCCCGCCTTTTCTTTGATAAATCGTTTATTTGTGGGTAATGAATAGTCTTTTTTACTGCGAATCAAATGAAACTAAGGAAATGGTCGCGATCACGACGGCTTCCACAATTTGACCACAATACACGTTGTCGGTATTTTTCTTCCACAAATACTTATTATATACACTTAAATGAATCTATTCTAATAATAAATTTGTTAACAAAAGACCACACAATCACAGTAAAACGCTCCAAAAACGCTACGAGTTTCACAGTAAACATATGGACACGACCTTTGTTTGCCCACCAGATAACCTAAAAAAATTTTTTGACAGGTCGTTGGATTGGTCAATATCGTTGTTAAAAATAATGTCTGTATTAGGTTAGGTTTCTCTCAGCTGTCTGTTATCCGTTTGGAATTTGTTGGGGTTGATAGAGAAAATTTGCCAATAGATTGACAATTTGCGTGTACGAGCGAAGCTTATAACAGGTTATATGTATGTAGACTTTAATGGGCCCATAACGTATGAAAACATTGGACAAAACTTTAGTAGAATCTCATTTAGCTAGAACAGCGATAAACAAATGTGATTAAAAATAAATAATTTAATATTTAACGATTATGGATTAGTAAATTTTTCTGACAAAGTTTTTATTGCTAGATACATTACAAAACGTTAGGATCTCAGTTTAATCTGTACCTCGTAGGAGCAGCTGTATTAATTATATTAAAGTATTACTATGGAGGAAACGAGACATTCCCTATACAGGGTGTCATAATTTATAGGATATATAGGGGAAATCGAAATAATGTCAGTACTTCATATAAATATTTTTCATACCTGGCTCCCTTATTGATATACAGGGTTTCAAAGTTACAAGTCAAATAACAATATTTTAATTTTTTCTATGTTCAATTATTTTCTTCTCCAAACGTAATGAAAATATTGACATTTTTGTAATATTTTCAGGTGTAAAAATTAACAATTCTTTTACTGTATATAAATGTGCTCATTGCTAAGCAACACTTTTAATTCTAGGCTTAACTCCTCGGACATTTCCGCTTCTAAACATGACTATATTCAAATTTATTTCCAAATTATTAATGGTTTTTGGAATAATGCTCGTAAAAAATAATGCACTTTTAATTCTTATAATATAATATACTATTATTATTGCTTTCCATTAATCTAAGGGTGAAACTATAAGACTAAAAAATAATTATCTCGAAAATGGTAAAAGATATCGTATAAAACAAGGTATAGGTTTTTGAAAGTAAATTGATGGGGAAAATTCAACTGCAAAAACACTGTCAAAATTGTAGAACTTTTGAAATTTAATTTCATCGTAACTGTATCATATAGCATTTCAAATTTCAACGACGAAAGTTGTATTGCTGTAAGTTAACTTTAATCCAAATTTCAGGGTCACCAAGAAACAAAAAAAAAATAAAACTTTACTTAACTTGTAACTTTGAACCATTGCAGATAGATCAATATATTTTTCAGATGATAAGTACTTACAATAAAAGTCAAAATCTGAAAACTGGGTTGTGTTTTATTTGTTTTTTTGTACGTTCATAATAGATTTTCATAAGTTGTTATTTCATCAATAGAATTGTCTTCATATGTTTTTCTTGTTTGGCGATTTCAAGATTTTTGTGTTTCGTGGTACTGTTTTTCTGACTCGATAACACCTAAATTATTTTTATCGAATATTTTGAGGATATGCAAGACTTATTATTTAAAAATCAACTTCTACATCATGTCCGGATTTGTTCGGGATTGTTCACTGGCCACTTCCCAGCAAACCCCCAGTTATCTCCCCGCAGCGCCATAGTACCGCGCGCAATCTATTGCGCGCCGCGTTCGAGCAGCGCTACGGTTGTCTGTGGACTAGAACAAACCCGACTACACGTCACGTCGAGATACTGAAATAGCCAAATATAATATATAATATTATTATGCTACCATATGTAGAGTATTTGGATACTTTTTTAATGAAAAACTTAGGCTTTTATCCATATATGTCACTAATTTGTTATTGTAAGGAAATAACCAACTGGAGATCGTCATAAAAAAATTATATATTTTTTCGGTTTTCGTAATTCTCTTCATGCCAGTAATAAAGGCACTTTAAAATGAATCTGATGTGTGCCCTAATTAAAATAACAATTCTCTATATGCCAAATCGCATTGGTACTTTGTTATCTAGATTTTACTTGGTTGTTTACTTTTTTTCAAATTATACCATACAAAATATACCTAGTTTTAAAATTTGATATCTGAACATTTTTATAGGGTAGGTTAATTTATTATTTTTAGCAAAACGTATTCTCTTTGCAGCTTGACTATTTTTTAGTATTATTTTAAGAAAAATGTAGTTTTTTTAAGAAATAAATATATTTGTCTTTACCTTATGGTTTAATTACAAATTTTAGCATCAAAGAATTAGCATAGGTATACAAAACCGTTAACCTAAAAAGTAATAAAGGGTCTATCCACATATTTATTCCAGATTTCGGTCCATGATGCTATCCTATCCACCTCTGGGTTTATTTTCACATTCAAGTTTTCGTCAATGTCCAATAGTTGGACATAGTTTGGGATTACTCTGGGCCAAGTTATATTGTCTAACCCGCTTATTTTTTCTGGAGTGGGATTTCTACAAATTAAGTATAACGCATACGAAAAAGCTACAAAATTGTTTGCAAGAAGAATATCTGAAGCGAATATTTTCTAAACTATACTCACCGGCACAAAATTCCGCCACCCAGAAATTTTGGTCAAGTTTGATGTTTTATAACTTTTTTATTTTTTATGCGATTTTCATGATTTTGATATCAGTTTGTACATTAATTTATTGTGTGTATTTTCCTTAATTATTTTATAAAGTAACATTTTTCGATTAGGCTATATTATACAGGAGTAAATCAAACTCAAACTTTCTGTCGTAAGTTCAATACACCCTGTAGGAAAATTGAGGTGGATAATTTTATTTACATGCTGTTTCTTGTCATCTTTTATGTATTCTAACCATTTCGTTTCTTGATTCATTCCATTATCTCATTTCTGCTGCAAGCTGCAAAATTTTAAAACGATGTTATTTTTAGAAAATGTATGTCATTGGTATTTCTACTAAGCACACACCAATCTTGTTTTTGTTGAGCTCTAATCGCCCATCATCACATTGAGGAAATCCTTCAAGAAGTTGTTCCATTTGTTCCTTTCATTGGGAACTAATTTATATTAATCTAGACCTCGCGTTGCACATGTAGTGAGCGAATATCTGGATGAAGTTGGACTTACAAGATTGAAATGGCCCGCATGTAGCCCGGATCTCAACCCAATCGAACATCTTTGGGATCAACTTAAAAGGTTTGTTCGTCGGCGTCCTGTACAACCATACACCTAGCAAGACTTATGACAGGCTCTGACCGAAGAATATCAGGCTATCCCCCAAGAAAGGATAAGTAACCTTATTCGTTCGATATTACGAAGCTGCAAGCTGTCATTGCTGCGATAGGAGGAAATACACGATATTAAAATTGTTTTTGTTAATTAACTTTATGATATACCTAGTATTTGTTTTTCTTAAGGAAAATAGATAACGGAAATGAGATAACGGAATGAATCAAAAATCGAAATGTTTAGAATACATCACAGATTACAAGAAATAGAATGTAAATAAAATTATCCTCCTCAATTCTCCTACAGGGTATTTTGAAATTACGATAGAAAACAACAGTTTGATTTACTCCTATATAATATAGCCTAAGCGAAAAATGTTATTTTATAAAATAATTAAGGAAATAAACGAATCTACAAACTGAGAACAAAATCATGAAATCGCATAAAAAATAAAAAAGTTATAAAGTATCAAACTTGACCAAAATATCAGGGTGGCGGAATTTTGTGCCGGCGAGTGTTTCGTGTTATAAATATGTATATTGCAAAAAATATGACCCATTAAATGTGCAACAAATGACTTCTTTTTTTAGTTACACAATCGAAATATAAATCTCGTCAAAAATTGGTTCCTATTCAATATTAAGTGTACTTAGAATGCCAATCCTTTATTTATCTTTTATAAATTTAATAAAGCGGTACAAGTGCATTAAAACCCGAACCAGCCCTTACACCCTATTGGCGGTGGTCATATACTTACAAATATTTAGCAAAGTTAGCCCATAGTTTGGCCATTTTATTGCGAGTTATCTCATCTGCTTCAGTTTCTAGTGGATATTGTGTCATATTAAACAGATACGAAAGTTCATCAAAATGGCCAACTTTGCCTGCCCCTTAAACAAAAAATAACTACATGTGTTTATTAAATGAAAATAACTCAACTTTACAAAATATTATTAATTATACTATAACCGGAACATTTATAAATTCAACTTTTTATAACAGGTAAGTTACATTTATAAATACTCCATTTATAATATAATCAGTTACATTGTTATCTATATTTTAATTTTAATTTAAAAAAACAGTGGGTCATATCCAAATCAATTGAATCAAAGAAGGTAATATCAACAAATCTTACTGGTTGTATCATAAAATGAACTTTCATAATTTAGTTATTTTAACTGGTAGACTTAATACATTTTTATGACGAAACGAACGAAAATTCGAACTAAATTTCTTATCTGATTTAAGTCTAAAAAACATTCATATTTAAAATTAATTTCAATCGTTCTCATCTAGTTGGGTTCCTTTTTTTAATATTTATTTTTTCCAAAAGCCTAAACCGGTTGAATAATAGGAAAGTTACCTTTGACGATATATCCACGGTTTTTACTGGTTGAACCATAAAATGAAAATTTATACAAAAAGACATTGTTGTATAAACTCTGCAACTCTGCTTGCTTATACGTGGCCCTGACGAAAAGATTATCACTGTAATACTGGAAATGAAAACAAATACAATTTTTAAACAGAATATGTGTAAAATTAGGTATCTACACGGTGGGCCGAAAAAGGTGATTCTTTTCTGAATAACTTTATTATTTAAAATCATTTTTAAGTATAAGTTCCAGATCCAGTCACGCCTGGGGCCTCACAAAATCAAGATCCGCCACTGACAATGTAACAAATAACCTGAAGTAATAGCACGACTTTAAGGAACACCCTGTTTATTATATATACAACTTATTTTATTCTTACCTCTAAAAATTGTCCGGGATTATATTCAAACAACTCATTCGTTTCAATATAAATTTTCTTTATTTGCTGCGTAATTTCAAAAATAGACGACTCATTTTTAATATTTATCTGGGGTGGTAGTAATAGTGTACTGTTAGAGTCAAATGATTGTGCCGTGGATAACAAATCACCTTCCGCTATAAAAAAAGAAATTTTTCTTTGAGACGAGGAAGTTAATATGGATTTCTTTAGTATTTCTTCAGTTGAAAATGCTCGTATACCTACGTCGTTTTCTTGTTAAGACGATTCGATAGATATCTACTCGTTTTTAGCTATTACTCCCAAATTATACAAGATCTAAGCAAGAAATTACATTTTTTTAAACAAATTGACAAATAGTTCATAACCCAATTAATTATCGAATATTCAAAATTGCACGTCCAAATTAATAAGCTGTTATTTCGTTAATAATGAAGCAATTTTAATAATTTTTTTGCTGATAAAAAAAATATTCTAGTGTTTAGGAGTTTATGTCCTGATACGTCGAATTGTACGGTGTAGCAGAATTTAGATTTAACATATACATTTAATTTAATTTATTTTTTGAACTACACCAATTAAGAGATATTATATCACTATATGCACAAGCTCAGCGATAGTTGAAAATTGGTGTATTTCGGCTGTTTCCGCAATAACCCAATCTTTGCACTGCAAAAATCTAATTTACTACTAAATGCGATACGACTTTACTCCTCCTAGTTTTAAGTTGAATACTGTTATGCTGACATTAGACTTACCCCCCTACCTCAAGGCAAGAAGCATTTTTATAGCCGTCTCGATAATCCTGCTCTGAAAATATTGTTATAAGGCTCGGTCGATTGCATTTACTGATGTCCTTCCTTAGGGGCAATTGGTTACATTATGCAAGAGGATTGACTGTAGTTTTCGAACAAACCTGAACTCAACGGAAAAACAGGACGAGCTCATTTATGTTTACTCACACAACTTTAGCTAAAATAGTGATTCAATTAACGCCTAATGGCCCTGTCGCCAACAATGGTGGATCAATTTGACATCTTGTTCAAAATAGACTGAAAAGTGATCCATTCTAATGATGTAGAGGAGATTGTGGAAGATGTGCGTGAAGAATTCAAAGCTAAGCTTTAATTTTTGGCAAAATTTGGTCCCACTTCCAAGCTCTGGATTGTATATTTTGAAATGGTGTTAAAGCATTTCATTGAAGCAGAAAGAAGCAGCAACTGACATCTGCACCTCAAACTACACTTGACGAGCAACAAGGAGACCCGAACGATTGAAGTGAAAAAAAAAACAAGAAGTGGCCTCGTGCCAGTGCCAACCACTTTACATTGCGCCGGACTCGATACGCCGGCGCATTTCTTGTAAATGTAAAAAAGGCTGCCAACGCAATTTTGGATGCAGCCATTGCTACATAATCTGCACATAGATTAAGAAAATACCAAAGAAAGACCGAAGAACTGACTGAATAAAGACGCTTACACGATGCGGAAGTTATGTCTAATATCACAATCTATTTCGTAATTATTCATCTCTACTTGAGATATGATCACAAATTTTCTCACCATTTTCCAGAACCCGATCTTGTGCCATGGAATTCTAACATTTCTATAACTGAATTGTCTGTAATATCTTGTACCTTTACATATTTATCTAATTAAGGCACCTATGTGTAGAGAACGGAAGAATTTATAAATTGCCAGCCTTAAATAATAAATTACAGTTTTTGAGTGTAAAATGTGGGTGTTTGTGGGGACAGCCGAAAGACGCAAAATTTCAACAACGCTTGATCCCGACTGGTCCTTCGGACAAATAAAACTTTAATAATGAAACTTGAAGGAAATTTTGCGTACTTTCATTTTGGATAGAAATATTATTCACGAAAAGTTGATAGGTTCTTGATTGATTTTTGATCTTTTTGGGATTTTTCTCAATGTTGCTTCACGAAACTTGTTAACAAACCTCAAATTCCGATTCAGCACGCCAGAAAACATGTACAATGGAAGAAATCAAAACTATTCCAATACTTTCCTAGTAAAGACACACAATTTAATTGGAGTAATTGTCGACACAACGTTTCGTAATCAATCAATGAGACATTTTATCAGCTTTTGCGGAATTAAAAATAAAAATTATTTCAACAAGTACCTATATGATACGGAATGCTGTGGAATTATTTTATCGTTGAATTTTGTATCATAATGTTCGAATATTTAATATAAAGTAAATGAACTACTACTACGACTCCCATAATATAATTATGGGAAACTATAAGTTTTTAGTAATTCTTAAAAGGTCTTGCTTAGTTTTTGAGATCACTTACTAAGCACGTGAAGTCTATAAGACAAGTATTATTTGAACAAGATGGCGTACAACTCGTATGCGCCCCACTGATGGTCACATTAGCTCGCGAGCATGCATGAATAGCAAAACTTACATGCAAATGTGAAATATAATAAATTCCTGGACAAAATTAACGCAACATCATAAAATTCCCATATTTTTTATGCTATTTTTTTTCTGAATTTATGATCCGATTTGAATGATTTTTTTTTGTATTGTAGGTTGGTTCCTTGACAATGTCATAGTTTTCGCTGTTTATGATAAAAATTTAATTTTGCGAAATTTCGTATCACTCTGTGGAGTATATTAGCAATCGAAGCATATTGCAGTTGACATTAAACGGTAGGTCCATCTTTCCCCAACAATTTCTTTTTTGGTTTACTTCATTATCTCTGTTATTAAAGGAGATTCACCGTTTTATAGCTTAACATGTTTTTATAGAGTTTAATATTGAACACATTCATTGTTAAATGTTTTCAAGTAGGTTTCAAGATTAAAATACTGGTCGGGTAACTGGGCATACGAAACGAACGTTTAATAAGCAGTTTCCGAACAGTTTTTATCAGTATTTTATTTGACCTTTGTAACTTTAAAACACAACATCTGCTAACACATCGCTTGCAATGTCAGAAAATGTCCATAGTCTACTTGAAAACATTTAACAATGAATGTGTTGAATATTAAAGTCTATAAAAACATGTTACGTTATAAAACGGTGTATCTGCTTTAATAACAAAGGTAATGAAGTAAACCAAAAAATAAAATGTTGGGGAAAGATGGACCTACCGTTTAATGTCAACTAGAATATGTTTCTGTTGCTACTATACTCCAGAGGGTGATACGAATTTTTCGGAAAAAAACATAGCATTTTTAGTACACCCAGTATAAATCGAAAATTAAATTTTTATCATAAACAGCGAAAACTATGACATTGTCAAGGAACCAACCTACAATGCAAAAGAATCATTCAAATCGGATCATAAATTCAGAAAAAAAATAGCATAAAAAATATGGCAAATTTATGATGTTGCTTTAATTTTGTCCAAGAGTTTACTTAATATACTGACTATTCAGGTAGACTGAGCGATACTTTCATTTTAAAAGATGCCGTAAATCAGCAGTAGCAATATTTTCTGACGATCAACGTAGTCCTTGGATTGGGAAATACTTCTTTGATAAAGTCGAATGTTGTCCCACGCACTATACCTTGGTAAAGTAGCAAAATAATGATATCTGGCACGTTTTTTTGCCCCACACATACTGTCCAACTCCAGTCGGCACGCATTCCAAAATTCAAACAGCGACAGATCATTTCACATCGCGTCAGAAGCATTAAAAGTAGTCACTTTTTGACCACACATTGTCAAATTTGTATGCATGCCTCGATGTGTTCATGATTGCTCGCGAGTAAATGTGACCCGCATTATAGTGCATTCCTTCTTGAGATAGTTACGGATAAAATTTATTGATTCTTCAGAAGTTGTTCCTATCATGAGTGCTTCCCCATTTACTTCGCCATTTTCAATTAGTTCATATAAAGGTTCTGTTATAAATGCACCTTCATTATCTGCCTCCAATACTGGAACAAACTATACAGGGTGTTACTTAATGATATGTACTTATTTTAATATTTTAAGTCGAAAAGTTCATATACATACACTTACCAAATGTTGTTCCACATTTAATCCGGCATTAATCAGTTGTTCTGCAGGAACTTTTACAAGGTAGTCCCGAATTTCGTAAGTTGTCATGTTTTCATGGAAAGTTTCAGGATTTAAAACTCTCGTATAGTTATAGATAAAAGTTTTTGGATCCAAACATAAAGTGGTGCTTAGAGTACATCCGCTATGACAGATCGCTGCTATGAAAAGACCTAAAAATTTTTTTTATAAACCAAGTTTCATTTCATGTAATACAGAATTAAGGATATTATTTCTAAACTCCTGGACAAAATTAACGCAACATCATAAATTTGCCATATTTTTGATGCTATTTTTTTTCTGAATTTATGATCCGATTTGAATGATTTTTTTTTGCATTATAGGTTGGTTCCTTGACAATGTCATAATTTTCACTGTTTATGATAAAAATTTAATTTCCGATTTATACTGGGTGTACTAAAAATGCTATGTTTTTTCCGAAAATTCGCATCACCCTGTGGAGTATATTAGCAACCGAAACATAGTGCAGTTGACATTAAACGGTAGGTCCATCTTTCCCCAACATTTTCCATTTTGGTTTACTTCATTATCTCTGTTATTAAAGGAGATACACCGTTTTATAGAGTAACATGTTTTTATAGACATTAATATTCAACACATTCATTGTTAAATGTTTTCAATAGACTATGGACTTTTTCTGACAAGCGATGTGTCAGCAGATGTTGTGTTTTAAAGTTACAAAGGTCAAATAAAATTTGTCATACTGATAAAAACTGTTCCTAAACTGCTTATTAAACGTTCGTTTCGTATGCCCAGTTGCCCGACGAGTATTTTAATCTTGAAACCTACTTGAAAACATTTAACAATGAATGTGTTGAATATTAAAGTCTATAAAAACATGTTACGCTATAACACGGTGTATCTTCTTTAATAACAGAGATAATGAAGTAAACCAAAAAAGAAAATGTTGGGGAAAGAGGGACCTACGGTTTAATGTTAACTGCAATATGCTTCGGTTGCTAATATACTCCACAGGGTGATACGAATTTTCGGAAAAAAATATAGCATTTTTAGTACACCCAGTATAAATCGAAAATTAAATTTTTATCATAAACAGTGAAAACTATGACATTGTCAAGGAACCAACCTACAATGCAAAAACAAATCATTCAAATCGGATCATAAATTCAGAAAAAAAATAGCATCAAAAATATGGAAAATTTACTATGTTGCGTTAATTTCGGCCAGGAGTTTATGAACAAATATACACGAACATGAACAATAAGATATTTAAAAGGGAATGTGAATTAAATGAAATAACAGTCCAACAGTTTTCTTTTATCTTTCTGCTTATTAAATTTTAGAATGAACGAGACTGCCGACCTATCATTCCTCTGTGTCATTTAGATTAAAAGATCTTTCGACACATTTTATTTTAAAATTGCATTTATTGTGCAATCATATGTATTACTTAGATTTAATTAGTCGCAGCCCGAGTAACAAATTATTACTAACTGGTGCGAACTAGGAATGAATGAGGATTATTATTATTTTATAAAAATTATTATTTTATTATATATTCGAAAAAAATACAACAGACTGACTATTCACCAAGATTGGTAGCCCTAGAGCAGCCCGGTGAGACCGCTTATGGCGGGGATCGAAGCATATAAGTAGGCCGTGCAAGTTACGTCACAGCCAGGCAGGTTACTCCATACGTTTATCCTTTTGTGTCGATCGTTCTGTGTCAATATCAGACTTTGGGTTTGTTCGATTTAATCTAGGCCATATTTGTCTCCCTTTATTGAATCGGAGAAGGTTGATGCAGACAGAGACAGACATAGAATGCGAGCAGCACACGTTCTTAAATTATTTCACAACCGAACATCCTTCGTCTGGAAGGGGATAAAATCAAGTAACATATGATTTATAATGTGATTGAAAATGGTGGAGGAAGCGTCATTAAATTCTAAAATAATTTTTAATTTTCTGTTCTTTTCACGAAAACGGACCTTCTCGTTTTGTTGCAGGTAAGTAATTTATGATTGAAATATTTTTTTACTAATTTTTATTCGTTATTGTTATTTTATATTATAAAATTGTCCCATTATGTCCCAAAATTGTCACGCAGGAGTATGCTACGAAATAAACAAATTGGAAGCCCCCCATAATCATAATGATGGTGCATATATTTACTTAGTTAGTAGCTGTACATATAGTATTGTATTTACCTTGATTTGTTTGAAGTTGAAGATGGTAAAATATTTTATGTAAATTATGATTTATTTCCTATTTTTTAATAAAACTAATTAGTACCTTCAATCTCTGAATTCTTTATTTCTAGTTTCGTTACTAGTTCAATAATAATATAAAAGTATGTAAGGACAATTTTAAAGCGATATTTACAGCTGAAAACCTATGTCAAAATCCTAATATTTGATTTTCTCTACTTAGTAAATCAAATGAAGGGGTTTTGATGTTTTCTTTGCTTGAATGTCACTTTAAAATATTGACAGTAATAAAAATTTGGACAAAAGTGACATTTGAAAAGCACGTGCGCGCCAGGCATAATGGATGTCGCCGTATCATGCCTGCTTCGATTATTTAACACGGGAGTTTGTCTTCTTCCTGGTTATAAGTATTCGTTGCCCTAGAGTGAATAATGATTACTTTAATTACTTAAAAATTGCATGTTTATTGTATTTATTATTTTACTATTTAGGTATAGTAATAGAATAATCACTTTTTTTCTTAGGAGACTAGGAATTAATTATAGTTATTAAAATTTGGCGATTCTAGCCTAAATCCACTTTTCAGAGGTTAAAAAAGATATTATGATGCTCAAAAATAAAGTGTCAACAAAAGTCACAGTGGTCTGGCGAGCGGGTAGTATCGAGACCTGCATTCACGAAGTACTACGAACACTATACGAACCATTGACAAACCCAACGAATCGCGCATCATGAATCACGAATAGCGAATAGACGCATAGTCTGTAGTCTTTTAATTCGCAAAGTACTACGAACACTCAGCTATTGAAGAACTCCACATTACAAATAAACGCATATTCTATAGCCACCTTTATCTAGATGTTACTTATCAGTGACCTCCATTAAGGTAAAAAGGTATGACAAACTACAAGAAAATTATTGGAAAGATTTTTTCAAATTTTGAATTAAGCTTCGAAATGTTATGCTACATATAACCTTGAAATTTTCGAAAAAGAATTTTATTTTTTCCAAAACGGTAAATAACGTTCAAATTGAAAAAATATGGTTATACAGTCCTTTTTGAAATCTCAATTAATTTCATAGCTTAGTTTTAATGCAAAAAATGTCACACCGCGGTTTTCAGAAAAAATATCTAAAATCGCAACTACCTAAAGTGATTTGGCAACGCTTCGCGTGATCAAAGGCAGAAGGATAAGAAAAACTTATCCTGCTCACTCGATACAGCCGGCCATAGCGCTGGCTTCTCTTGTCTTGGAATGGCGATGTTGTCTCATTGCTCTATAACAATGACTTATGCTGTTTCGCGGCGACATCCCAAATCGGACCACGCGGTGCACTGATAAATACTCTTAAGAGAATCAAATTCAATTTTACAGATGATGTAGTGTACCTACTACTTCAAATGAATAGTAAGTAGGTATAAACACCGATGACGAATATACTGTTTCGCTGAGTTACGTAAGTACTGAACGAAGGCAGTCGTGGTAAGACAGGGAACCAGTGACCATCGTGAAGGCGAGATAACGTTAATCCTTGTTTATAGTGTGAGAATAGAAACTAGTGATTGTGTCCTGTGGTGGTATATAAAGGACACTACAAATTGGCAATGAGGATGGGATTTCCATATTCCATTACGGCTGATAATAGAAAACAGTTCAATTGTGGAGATAAGAGAATTCTGTAGGAGTTCAGGAATTCGAATTTTTAATACAATTCCCTTTTGGCCACAACAGAATGGTGAGGTAGAGGACCAAAATAGGGATATTGTTAAACGTTTAAAAATAAGCCAGACCACAAAATCGGATTGGAAACAGGACCTACTGGATTATATCACAATGTACAATGCAACTCCTCATTCAACAACTGGAAAACCTCCCGCTGAACTCTTTTTCAGAAGACAATTTCGGGATAAAATTCCAACAATAAGAAATTTGGAGAACAACGCACACGATGACAAAGTCAGAGAGCGGGACACATTAAAAAAGGAATCTGGGAAAGACTATGCTGACAGAAAACGGAAGGCAGAAGAAAGTACCTTAGAAAATGAAGATAAGGTATATGTTAAAAATATGGTGAAAGAACATAAACTTACTCCAAATTTTAGTCCAACTCCTCATACGGTTATCAAACAAAACTGTGGAGACGTCTTCGTCCAAATGATGGCACAGGGAAAGTGTATCGAAGAAATACTGTTCATTTAAAAAAGATGGATGGGGAATGGAAAGTGGTGGATAATCCTGATAGTAATAACGAACCTGAAAACTAAACTTAAGGTATAGTTAGTATTGTCAGTACAAGCTAGAAATTAAATGTATAACTAGGATTATTGGTACAAGTTAGAAAGTAAATTAATAATTATTAGTACAAGTTGAAATGTTAATTTTTGGAAATTAAAATATATAGTTAGTGTTAGTACAATTGGCAATTCAATAAAGTTGAAATTTGAATTTTGTTGACAAAGAAGGGATGTAGTGTACTACTTCAAATGAATAATAAGTAGGTATAAACACCGATGACGGATACACTGTTTCGCTGAGTTACGTAAGTACTGAACGAAGGCAGTCGTGGTAAGACAGGGAACCAGTGAGCATCGTGAATGCGAGATAACGTTAATCCTTGTTTATAGTGTGAGAATAGAAACTAGAGATTGTGTCCTGTGGTGGTATATAAAGGACACTACAGATATTACTATCGGTAATGATAGAATTGCTGAGGTAACCCACACAAAATATCTTGGTATGCTCGCTGACCAGTTTATGAAGTGGAGTCTACATATTGACTATGTTTCTAATAAAATATGACTCATACACACATTTGACATATAGTATACACAAATTTGATATATTAAGGGAATTCCTAAATGAAAAACCATTGATGATTGTTTATAAAGCATTGTTTTCGGAGGATACTGTAAATATCAGAACTTTATATATTAACTGTATATGTAATTTTGTTTATCGGTGTAAAGCCAAGCTAAACTATGTAGATCGCACTATCGAAACAAGGACTAAATCTAATAACAAATTTAAATTTCTCCCAGATAATATAAAATCAATAAAAAATATAAGTTTTTTAGTAAAAAGTGTAATCGGTATGTTTACCGGAGAATACAGAAAAGATTTCAATGCTTTTTCAGTAACTCACTAAATCAATAAGGATTGTGGGCATGTTTCAGTAACGTGTGTCACATAATAATATACATATGTCTAATTGTAGATTTCGACACATACGGGTGTTTTGCACCTAGGTATTATTGGTTTTTGCTATCCACATGAAAAAATATTAGTGACGTACCACTAATTTTTCAAAAATATCATAGAACATGTTTGCATGAACAACACTGGTTGATGGATAGAATAACTTTTGTAATTAAAATATAAGGTGTTCTATCCTATTTACACATATCATAAATGAAAATAATAATATAGGATTCTACTCGCGATAATGATTAGATACTAATATTCTAATACATCAGTCAAAATATGGTTCTTATGTAACAAACACAGCAGTTACCTTTCGATATTTTGCTGACTAAATGTAACCCAACTGAAAACCCGCCGGCACTCTCTCCAAAAATTGTTATCCTCTCCGGGTCTCCTCCGAAAAACTCAATATTTCTTTTGGTCCACTTTAGAGCCAAATTCTGATCTTTCAGTCCCGCATTGCCTGGTATAGCATCATCTCCAGTGGATAGAAATCCAAGAGGTCCAAGTCGATAATTGAACGTCACTAAGATGACGTTTTCGTCTATTAAACTGTGGGGACCGTAAAATTTGAATATTCCGCTACCCGATCGAAAACCACCTCCGTATATCCAAAACATTACAGGTAATTTGGCTGAAGTCTAAAAATGAGACTATTGATTTATCAAGAAGTATAATTTTGGAAGAAAAAAATCAAAATATCAGGAGATTCAGAAGATTTTTGTTATCAGCTAACAAGAAATAATAAGCATGATTGCTCAATATATCTTCACATACTGATATTACAATAAATAATAAATAAAGTTACCCATACTTGGATAACATTTTTTTTTTACTTATAATTCTTTAGTCTACGGACTTATCAATATTCCTTTATCGAAGAGAATTGTAATAAAGAATTAAACATAATCAAACAAGTAGCAATAAATAACGGTAATCATCCCAACATAATAGACCAAATAGACAAATAACAATTAAACAAGATAAAAAACAATTTAATAAAGCAATCAGTTGGATCCAATAGCGCAATCAAAACCTTACTTTAGTTATAAACCCTCACTTATGTCGCGATAAACTTGCAGAGAAAGTTACAAAGGAACAAAATTTTAAAGTTACATGCAAAACTAATAATAATTCGGGTAGATTTATAAGAAGAAGAATAGCACAATAAAAAATAACAAAATCGTGGCGTATGAAATTTAAATATGGAAGTTATCTAAATGTATACATATGGTATTGATCGATAAGATACAGGGTGTTAAAATTTTATTCTTATTTTTTTTTTAGTTTAAGCGGTTCTTGAGATATAGACATGAAAATTTGCAAGTGATGGTTTTTGAGGGCGAGTAACTTTTTCAAATATCTTATGCAAGGTGCTGATTTTTAGGAAAATAATGTATATTTCATACAGGGTGGACGTTTAGTGTGCAATGTACACTAACTAAACTAATATAAAAGTTGAAGGGCAGGAAGTGACTTATAATGCATAATTATTTTTGACTATAAAGTGGCTCAAATAATCGGAACAAGAAAAAAATAATTTTTGGTAATAGAACATCCTGTATATTTTAAAATTTTTAAATTTCCCTCGAGATTCCGCGTCTCGAGGCTAAAATAGTTTTTTATTATTTTACAACGTTGCTAAGTTATTTTAAATAGTAACTAACATCAACCTTTTAATAAGAGTTGTAGAGGGCAAAAAACTTTTATAATATATTATAATACACTGCCACACTAAACAGCCACCCATATTCTGTAAAATCAATCCGTTCCCGAGATATTTACGTTATTATTTATGTTATTTTCAACAAAAGCAATTATTCAGTTTTGACAAAAAAAATTTGATAAAAATGAATAATGATCATTGAATTAAATTATTTCAACAAATGTTAAGAATGTCCACCACCCAAAATTTAACGTAATTCTAAATAACGAACGAGCTCTATCCGGTGATATTTAGTAAGAATTAAGCGGTGGAAATTTTTAACATTATTTGTTGAAATTATTTTAATTCATATTCAAAAGGTGTTTTTTTAATTCATTTATTCATAAAATTATTTAACAAAAAAATAAATTCTTGGACTAGAGCCTTTAGTCAGTGTTCAAGACACTGGTAACAAGGATAACACTTAAAACTACACACCAGTCCATAATTATCTTAATTTTTTTGACCATCCTGTACAATAGGACCAACATAAATATACACAAATAAGTTATATTAGGAATATTAGGAATTTAATTTATATATCCACTCAATAATTTGTTGAATTTTGAAGTCTGGTTAACAGATTTAATGTTTTCAGGTAATTCATTGTATGAGTTCCGAATTTAAAACCGTTTTAATTTGACGCTTAGCTTTTACTGAATTTATTTCAAGAAAATAAAACTTACATTCAAATTGGGAGTGTACACTGATATATATAAACAATCCTCATCTTGTGGACCAGGATCGGGATAAAAATTTGGAAAGTTCATATAAATACACGAATTTCCTTCCTTAGTACCATCTCGAGTGCCTGTCCAGGGTTCTGCGGGTTGCGGTGACTAAATTCGGTAAAGCACACAAAAAATTATAAAAATATTATCATCAGATAACAATACTTTATATTATCACATGTATGCTTTATCATTCCATTTGAATTTTTCATGAATTATATCATTCTAATAATTTTAAACTTTTATTTCAGGATATAAAAAAATTATGGTACAGAATAAATAATACCAACTCTAACTTGACTCTTACCTGAAATCTAAGCCCTTCTAGAGGAGGTTTTCCATAAGGTATATTCCAAAAAGCAAAATAGGATGTGTTAGTTGATGTTTTTAATTCAATTCCTTCAATTTTTCCATCGGGTATGGATACAATGAGTTCTGAAATCTAGTAATAGGTTTAAACAAAGTTTTAGCATATACTAAACTAAATAAATCGATACTGATCACTGCTATTTAACGCTGTGGGCTTCATTTATGCTTAAATATTGACGATTTTGACCACAACAGGTTAACGACACTTCTTCTGGCTAATATAATGTTTAACATGGACTGTAAAATAATTCCGCACCATTCTCTGGAGGTTGCCACGTCTAAAGTCTAAAGTTCCTAAGTTTAAGTTTAAATGTTATTATACTGTATACTGTAGTATTAGTATACTAGAAGTCATAGATAAAATAAAAATATTTCAAGTTTTTTGAGTTTATGTGTGTATTATATTATAAAAATATAACATGATATACTTACGGCAAGAGATACAAAAATTACCAAAAAATAAATATAATAATTTAATTTTAACATTTTAGTTACAATGATTTACTTTGTTAATTAACTCTCATAACAATTATTTATTAAAGCAATGTATTCGTTGATGTTGTCGCCGCGTCGAATCGGCGGAATGTTAATCTCAATGACGATAAATCATTTGAAAAATTATATTTTTTGTAACTCGCGTAACGATAACAAATACTTGAAAAATACCTCTCAATGTTATGAGGAAGGGTTTTAAATATTTAAATGAAATCGCTGAGAGAAGGTCATTTAGATGGACAAAAAAATATTAAATTAATTAATGTTTTAATTAATATTTCATTTCATGAATAAGGAGCTACAAGTATTGTGTTTTATAATTATCTGGTCATAACAGCAAGAGGTCTTTTAATAATCAATAAGATTTTGACTGTTTCATACGCCTTTTTCACAGATAGTATAGTGAAAATTAGAAATTAAAGACCGACAGCTAGTGGAAGGTTTTTAATCACAAAGACAGAATATTTTGTACAAAATATTATGAATTCTTATAATTATCAATAAAGAAGAACGAGCTCGTGTGGTATTGGTCAGATTATTTCGTAAATAAAATTTAATAAATATTATACTACAAGAAATAAATTTTGTTTAAAATGTAATATACCAAAAAAGCGTTAGAAATAAAATTTCAATCATGTTCAATATCTGAAATGTATCACAGATAGTATAGTGAAAATTAGAAATTAAAGACCGACAGCTAGTGGAAGGTTTTTAATCACAAAGACAGAATATTTTGTACAAAATATTATGAATTCTTATAATTATCAATAAAGAAGAACGAGCTCGTGTGGTATTGGTCAGATTATTTCGTAAATAAAATTTAATAAATATTATACTACAAGAAATAAATTTAGTTTAAAATGTAATATACCAAAAAAGCGTTAGAAATAAAATTTCAATCATGTTCAATATCTGAAATGTATATTATTTCCTGAATGTGGTCAAAACGTTTTAATAAAATACCAAATTTTGAAAAAGTTTCCAAAAAAAAATCTCCATTTAAAGTACCAAAAAATTTGGTAGCAACAAACCCGACCTTCGACAGCGATCAGTTTTTCATGCATATAAATATTTGTATTATAGAAAAAATAAATCACTGTCGCTGTATTAATGACAATGTATGTAAATACTAAGTTACTTTTTTCTTTATAGATTTAGCAAAAACCCTAATGGAAAACTTAGCTAACAAAAAATTCTTATTCTTGTCATTTGACACTACTAACTGGGATCAGGCTGGATTCAATTTGTTCATTTTTTATCAGCTACGAGGGGGGATTGGCAAAAAAATTTTAATTTCGCAAATGCGCGCTTGGCGCGGCATACAAGAAATGTCCACTTTTTAATATCTCCGAAAATACTTTAGATATTATGTCCAATTTTGGTATGTGTTAATAGAATATAGAACCACAAATTTTAGTTAGAAAAGTTATTCAATTGTTCCACCAGTGGCGTCCCTGCAAGCATGTCCTCTGATATTCTTTACAAAAAAGATTGTACGCCACTGACATTTTTCCATGTGAATATTTTTAGTGATTAGCCTGGTCAATTCTACATAAAAACGGTCTCTCTATAACTCCCCTCCTAATTACCCCACCACCCCAGCCTCCGGTCTAGCAAGGTACTCGATGTCACCCGTTGATTCGCGAAAAATTGATGCCCCATCTCCGCCCCTTCTCGAGATATAATTTATTAAATTTTATTGTTTTTGCAGTTGAAAATCGCGATAAGTCGCGAACTCATTGAGATGTCGGGATCAGGTTTATTCCAGCTTACGCGTTCTGTCAAGTTCTTCAATTTTGCCCTTCACATTTTTTTTGTAGCATCAAAACCGGCTGAGTTATTTAGGAAATTCCGTTGTTGGTTATATTTACGGGGCGTACCCCCTCCCCCCGTATGCCCCCCCCTACAAGTCATGTCAGAATGTCGAGGGGATTCTACTGTATCGATTGGGGGAAAAAAATTACTCGATTTCGTCAACGGATTTTCGTAAACCGGATCGACTCCACTAGTAGTTAATTCTGCTACAAATACACTTTAATAACCTCATTTCATGGTGTAAATTACACTGTTATACTAACTAGGTTAGATCATAACAAATGCACTGCTGCCATTGTGCCACTACTGTATGATTAGTTAAATTTTGTTTAAATAATTCTGCAACTTGATACTGAGCACTTATAATACATTGTCGTACGATACACCATTAATTATAGTGGAACATAAATGTTGTAGATTTTAGTAAAATTTATTTAATTAACGAACATTTTTTTATCACAAGTTAATCGCTGTAGAGAAATTTCACAATATTGTATTTAGTTTTCATGTAAACATAATAATCAATAAGTATTGTATGGCCGGTACGAATAGGTTCCCCAAATGTGATCCCAGAAGATGGATTCGTTTACTTTCCTGCCGGGCTTTATTTGCAAATCATCGTCAATATCGAGATAATTAATATAATCGTGGGTTATGGGTTCCCATTTCACATTTTGGAGCAGTTCTGCTGAATCGTCTTCTGGTGTGGGATTCCTGAAAATTATTTAATATAAAGTAGACAAATCTAATTTAAAAGTGTGGACAGCGATGATATATGGGAAATGAGCCTTTTATTACATTAAGTAAGCATATCGGTATTTACTAACTCTCTCTGCAATACTTCATACTCAATAACTGTAGTAACAATAGTAATTATTGTTTACGATTCATACAAAATTGGACATTATAATTTCATAAGTATATATTTTTTGACAAGATAGTGTGTCGTAGCCACGGATTATCCATGTATTTCACTTTATACCGAGTGCTGCATCATTACATTGAACATAGAAAATCGCAAGTAATTTTTGAGGTGGCTGGATATTGGCTCCCCTGTACATTTTATAGGAAAACTGTATGACAACTTCGTGAAGAGGCCGACATGGTAAACTCATGTGCCAAGTTTGAATACATTTTGGTGCGCCAGTCCTAAGCAATTCAGTTTAACGTTATGACAAAACTATGAAACTTCGATAGTTCATGTGATACAGCAAACACCATCAATTAATTTCTATGACGATATTGCCGAAAATTGACGTAAAGCTGAATTGACACGAATTTACTAATGACACTAATTTTCGTTCTCTCAATGACAAAACTTAAGTTGATGGTATTTGCTGTATTATCTGAACTATGAGAGTTTCGTGGTTTTGCCATTACGTTTAATTAAATACCTTAGGATTGACTCATCAAAATGGATTCAAGCTCGGCACATGGGTTTATCATAGCGGCCTCCTCAATAAGTTATCATGTAGTTTTTCTATAAAATATCCAGGCACCTCAAAAAATACGTTCCTTTTTTTTCTATGTTCAACTTAACGATGCATCATCATATCTGAACAATTACCCTTCCAGAATTTTGGCCCACGACCGCCAATATCTGATAATACATGTTTTTGAAATGCTTGCAAAATAGCGCAATCTTTCGGTCAGTCTAGACACCTGAAGATCCAAAATAATTACTCTCTCGTCAGATACTGACTGAATACAAACTCAATACTCAATCTTTGAATAATAATTAAATGTTTCCCATATATCACATAATCTCTGACTTTTCATATCAGAAAATTAAGCGAATAAACAAACTTACGATGTTTTTGCAAAGTTACTCCATAACTTAACCAATCGCCTTCTTGTTAAACAGTCCTTCTCCGTTTCAATATGTTTCGTAGATATATTAAACATATAACCTAATTCCTGCGAATGACTCACTCTACCGGCACCTACATAGAAATTGTTTTTCTTAGAACATATTTCGGAATTAAAAACTGTCAATTTCTTAAAACGTTTTAATAATTTTAAGGGTGTGTATTTAAGGCCGCAAAGTATAAAAAGTTCTTTTATTGCTAAATACAGGGTCTTTAACGATGAGTGGCCTATTAAAAGATCTAGGTAACTAATAATATATGTGTTTGAACTATTGGTACACGGTATCACTTCCGGTTGTACCAGAAGTTAGGCTTAACGTTGCTATTTCAAATAGAATGCCATAATTTTGTTTTTTTTTCGATTCTATGTAAAAATCCACATAACTTTTGTTAACAATTTCCTATACATATATTAAGGTATTATATTAATATATATGTATATATTGAACAGAGTAATTAGATGCCTAAAGAAAACACTAATTTAATCTTATACTGGATAGGCTACAGAGGAGCATCGATAAATGGGGGAATATTTACAGATATTGGTACGCCTGTTGGCATATAAAAAATCTGGGAATGACGTGTTCTAGGAACGAGAAATTGCAGGTGTCTCAATATACAGGGTGTTTCAGAATAAGATGCTGATCCTTAACGTTGTGAATCCTTAGGTGATTTTAAGAAGAAAAGTTCAAATATATCCTTAACCTATCAACTTTCGAACTACAGGGCGTTAAAGTTTTAAGAAAAAAATCGTTTTTATATCATAACTTTAACAACTTTCTAGCTATTTTTATGAAAAAAATCTAGACTGTTTAGATCAGGGGATCTAAATCTCTACGATTGTGTGCCTCTGCGCCCTATCCATCGATTACGATAATGTTGATTTAAAAACTCTCGTGCTGGTACTTATATTAGGGTTTTGGTCCACTAAATTTAAAACAGTTTCTTCGGTTTCCGGTGTTCGTGTAGTTTGGTGTGCCCCCTTTAAGTAGTTTTCTGTTTCAAAAGATCCCGTTTCACATAACTTTCTGTGAGTTCCTGAAATCGTTCGTGCATCCGGAACTATTCTATTTGGATAACGCTCTTGGTATAATCGTCTGGCTTCGAATGCATATACGTTTAAAAAGTATTACGTTTTTAAAATTTAAGTTAAGTGGAAAGCCGTGTACATAAATAAATAGCTGTCAAACTATTATTAAATATTTCGTTATTGTCATTGTTTCCTTAACAAAGTTCATAGCCTACTAGTCAGAAACCATAGGCACATAGCGAATGTGCATTTAATGCTTTATATTTTTTTTGTCGGAAACTGTTTGTCGGACGATAAAAAGGCAAGATATTAAATGTGGCCTAAAATAAATGAGTATTTTAAAAATAATTTTTATCTTGAGAAAAAGCAGTGGCGTACATAATATTTTTCCAAAATGTCTAGTCCAAGCCCTTTCAGGACGCCACTGGTTAAATTTTTATTTTTTTTTCTACACCAAAAAAGGCTATTGATGCTTAGCGGGCATGTGTGAATAATTCATAAAAATAGCTAGAAATTTGTTAAAGTTATGATAGAGAAACGTAGTTCGAAAGTTGATAGGTTAAGGATATATGTTAATTTGAACTTTTCTTCTTAACATCACTTAAGGATTCACAACGTTAAGGATTAGCATCTTATTCTGAAACACCCTGTATAACTGCAATCCACTCTATTATGCAAAATGTTATGCAAATATTTATGTTGAGCAATGGTACGTCGATCCTCTAAGGAGCAACACGAATGCCTGCGCAACAGAACATCATCTGGAATGCCTATCTCAGGATACTGACCATCAACTTTAAAACTCAGGAACTTTAGGAAACGTCGTTTTACCTTTTAGATGCGATTTAGGTGCACCTGATAGTATGGAGACCATACAACCCGAGGCACACTCCAATTTTGATCTTACAAATGCATAAAAAATTATGTTTAGTGTTTTTAAAAAATCACGCGAATTACTTATTATAAAACCTAGGGATCTATAACAAGCTGCAATAAGCTCATTTATGTGAGGAACAAAAGATAGTTTACTGTCAAATAACACACCCAAATCGCGATATTACATGCATCTAGAATTTATTCGCTACCCCGTACAATTAGACGTACCACGAGATAAACTATTCGACCCTAAACTTTAGAATCTGGTTTTCTCAGTTAAAACAAAAATTATTAAAATTAGTTCATTATTAACAAAATAACAGTTTATTCATTTCAACGTGCACTTTGAATATTCGATAATTAATTGGGATGGACCGCCATTTACGAACTAGCATTAAATGGCGTATATTCAAAAGTATTACCTGGTATATGAGTATTGTTCGTACTTAAAGTACCATAGAATGAAAACTGGTACATGTACACTTTTGAAAATTTGGATTGAAGTGCAGCATATTTGTAAATGCTCCTTAGATATCTATTGTCACTTGCCCACTAAAAAAAAAATTATTATTCATTGGAATTTCCCATATTTACGACCAAAAGTCAGGGTCCCTAAACTTTAGACTTGAACTCCAATCTCGATTTATATTGCTGTGTGGAAAACGGCATTTAAAAGTAAAAAAAAGTGTACCCCATTAATTAGTAAAAGTCTTTTTATTTTTTAAGAATTGCATTTCAAGTAAGATTTTAAAAGCAAGATGTTTAATCAATTTTCTCGGTTTCTAGTTGAGTGTAACTTAATAACATTTCCAAGTGGATAGTGATAATATAGCATAGGAATGTTAGCCCCAGAGCTGGCGACAAAACACTGTAAGAGTTTTGTCATAACCTATATTTTAATATGATATATAGTATAATGGGTGTACGTGTACATGTCATCACCTACTCGCAAGGTCAGGTAGGGGAATACCTGACGGCTGCGCGCTTTGAAGTACCTATACAGTACTATACAGATTGGCCGTTTAGTATGGGAAAGTATATTAGCTCCCTTACTATTTGAAATGCATCCGAAATGTTAATATAAAAGTTGAAGGGCAGTAAGTGAGTCATAACGCAAAATTATTTTTAATTCTATAGGGCAGCTTAAAAAAGCGGAACAAGAAAATTAATTTTATTAAATAACTTGGCAACATTACAAAAAATAATTAAGAACTATGTTTACCCCGATTCTCGGAATTTCGACGAAAATTTAAAAATATACAGTTCATATTTTAAAAAAAAATATTTTTTCTTGTTCCGCATTTTTGAGTCGCCGTAAAGAGTAAAAAATAATTTTGGGTTATAACTGACTGCCCTCAACATTTTTATTAACATTTTTTATGCATTCGAAATAGTAACGGAGCAATTGTACTTTGCTACACTAAACGGTCACCATGTATATTTCAAAGTGCGCAGCCACCAGGTGTTCCGCTACCTGACCTTGCGAGTGGTACAACCATAATGGTTTATGGGTAGAACCGAGAAAATATTATTTCAGCCGCTCGATCTTATTCAGAGCCTCTTGTCTCTACGTCGTTGGTACCCCAGGAAAGTCACGTGGGGCCACTGATGTATATTATTTTCATAAATGATATAAACAATTGTTCTAAACATTTATTTTAGCAGATGACTGAAAATTTTGGAAACAATATTACAATTGAATCTCATTAGGTTTAAATAATACTGTGATAATAACAATTTATTCATAAATGTTGAAAAGTATTTTACACTTTGTTTTATTCGCAATTATAACAAAATATTTTTTATAACTAAGGAAAGAGCGTGGAGCTAGGGATCTTGGCATGCTTTTTGGCGAGAAAATGATTTATAATCAGCACATTGAGCATCCTCAATATACAATATCTATATACAGAGGCTTGAACGTGTTCAAAATAAACCTCTGAAAACAATGGCTTATAGAAATAATATTAATGTAAACCATAATTTATTGCGAAAACGTGCAAAGTCTTAAGTTTAGAAAATCATAGGGCATTAAACGATATATTATTTGACTCTATGGACTTCTTAATGTCATTACCAGTGACTGTGCCACCAAGGACTTTAAGTCTTACACAGACATATTTATAATGTACCATTTAGCCATACTAATAGTATGCTAAAACTCCCAAATACGTACTGCAATTTTCATGTCCCTTAATACCGTTAAAAAAATCATTTAATTCTGGAAAAGTAATTTAGAATTTTTTTTGTATAATTTAAGAATTTTTTTCTGATGTATAATTTAATATTACAATAAATGTGTATTGAATCATTTTACGCTTACTGTTAGTTGTAGAACTTAAACTAAAATGTAAATTGCGGACACTCCTGTTGGGTATATCCTGTTTGTGTCCCAAAGAACAAAATAAAATAATCATATTAAAATATTTTTTGTCACCAGCTCTCCCGTTACGTTGGGTTCCAGCAAGACAACTAATCGGACATCTTTAATTGTGACATCAATGATATTGGCATAAATTATATGCTCAGATTCAGAGGTATCAGGTTAGCTAACCAATTTAATTTCGGAGGATAACCATTCCTCTGATTTCACTGTATAATTTAAAATAGCTAATAAATCACTTTACTATTATTACTATACCTACTTCTACTGCTAAAGATAACTTAGAACTATTAAAAAATAATATCTTACGTTGAGATAGGCAGCTAAGTTCCCTGAAAATTCCTTGCCAACGTATTTCTGGTGTATTTCTTCTCCAATAGCTTTGATAGACACATTTTCTTTTAAGGGCATATTCGGCACCATAAGTTCTGGGTTTAGGTCGTACTTTCGAGCCTCTTGTAGAAGAATAGCCCTATCTAGAAACATTTGCGAGAAATACAGTTTCCGGCAAAATATGAGCACCATATAGAAAAAACTGTTTATGTTCATAGAAAACTTTTGTCTTTTTTCTTGTTGCCAAAAATACAACAAACCCGATAAAGATATTTATTATTATACAATGTGTGTAAAAAGTCCCGGAACAGTCAATTATTTCAAAAATGGTGCACAATATAAAAAACTTTCTGTATAAAAGTTGTTGGTCTTAAAGAAATTTATTAAACTTAGATCCCTGTAATTATACAGGATTGCCCAAAAAGTCGTGGTAACCGAAACTTCATTTTTTTTAAATAGAATGACCCTTTTTTGATTACATTTTCTGATTCCTCTAAACATTCTAAACAATAATTATATAACATGTCATATGGCTAAACCTATTAGTTTTAGAAATAATTTGAGTTGAAGGACATAAATGCGATAGGTACGATATTACCTTTTGCATTGTTTCGAGTCGGCTCAAATGTTTTACGTTAAAATTAAAAGAAAAACATTAAACTCGTGTAAAATGAACCTCACTCAAGTTGTGTCAAAATTTTAATAACAACTAAATTATTAAATACAAGCAGTAAAATTAACAATAACTTGAAAAGAACAAAAATAAAATTAAGTGTAAGTCTTTATTTAATTAAATGCTGAAAATGTCTTCCTCCCACAGTTTGACAATGGGCTAGGTTATAATAAAATTTGTCGATGACGTTTTGTAACATTTCTTGGTTAATAGATGCACATTCTTCAATAATTCTTCCTCTCAATTCATTCAGATTTGCAGGTATTGTCACAAATACTTTATTTTTTAGGTGTCCCCAAAGAAAATAATCAAGGGTCGTTAAGTCTGGCGACCTAGCAGGCCATTCTATGGGGCCTCTTCGTCCTATCCAGCGGTTAGGAAAAGTGTTGTTTAAATAATTTCTAACAGCTAGCCCAAAATGAGGAGGAGCTCCATCCTGCTGAAACCACGTATTGCGTAATAGTGGTCCTACTTCATTATTTATTGCTGGCACAATTTCATTTTGCAGCATGTGGAGATACATTTCGGCATTCAAATTCCCCTCTATAAAGAAAGGCCCCACTAATCTGTTGCCAATAATTCCAGCCCACACATTTACTTTCTGGGGGTGTTGAGTATGTGTTTCTCTCATCCAATGTGGATTCTGATCAGCCCAGTAACGACAATTATGGCGATTGAGAGACCCGTTCAACATGAATGTTGCCTCATCCGTAAAAACTATTTGATTAAAAAAATTGTTATTTTCTTCATGTTTTTGCATCATTACTTCGCAAAATTCCAATCTACGGTTTCGTTACACTATTCGGACACACTAATTACTTGTATTTTTACCTTTTTTTTTGTTTGATTGTGTAATATTAATACTTTTAAATAAAATTAGATGCGGAAAACACACATTAATTCATAAAATTTGAGTTTAAAGGCAAAAATGGTCGTAAAATTGTTGATTCTTAAAATTTACGCTGCGGACATGTATATTTGCAAAATTCGGTATTTTAACAGTGTTGCCACATAGAAAAGCTTTCTGCAATAATACAGTTTTTAGGTTGTTCGGGTTTGTTTATATCGATATAAGACCGCAGTTTATTGTCAATGTAGTTATGTCACGACTAAGAAATATCTTTTAAGAGGGTTAACTGCGATAGAAAGGCCCAAAAATATCCGTTTTTGTGCAATATTTTTTTCCTATGTCGCTAATAAAAGACAACTGGCAACTCTGTTGAAGATGTCACTTTTAAGTCGAACACAAATTTGACATTGCATAACAGTGTTGCCAAGAGCAGTTATACTTTGGCATTGAAGGAAAAGGAAAGAACAAATCAAAATAAAATGGAAATAGCAAATATAGATAATGTTGACGCAATTACAAGCAAGTATGATGTGGATTTTGCAAAATATTTACAATACAATACATAGGATTGATTAGAGATAATTTCAGATGCAAAACCAGAAATTGTCGTCTCGTATGCACTATTAGGCAGAAAGTTAATGCAAATGCCTTGAATTCCTGCTTTTATTGTTGCAAATGCCGGAAAGATTATCCTTTGTTTTCGGGATATTTTTTTCAAAATATGAATATTCCTGTTAGGCAGATATTTAAACTACACCGGTGGCGACCACAAAGTGGTTGTGTTTGCGACCGGCCTGGCTGGTCGCAAACACAGCCACGCCGCCGGTGGCCGCTACACGCTGCGGGCACTATGTTGTATTACACAGTTCTTATGGGCCGAGGGATGGCGTTTTCATTGGCTCGGTTGAGCTGCACTGAGTCCATAAGAGGCGCGTGGCGGAATGAGGTTCCAAAAGCTGTAGCGGGGCGGCTTTTCACTTGTTAGGACATTATCAATTTATATAACTTTCTTGTGTTTTCTTTTCCCGAATACAGAAGGAAATCGGCTACAAAAGGTGTAGCGGGGGCGGGTTTTCAGTTGTTTTCCCAGTGCACTGTCAATTTATGTAACTTTCTTATGTTTTCTTTTGCCGAATACAAAAATAAATCGGCTACAAAAGGTGTAGCGGGGGCGGGTTTTCACTTGTTTTCCCAGGGCACTGTCAATTTTTGTAACTTTCTTGTGTTTTCTTTAGTCGAATACACAAACAAATCGGCTACAAAAGGGGTAGCGGGGGCGGGTTTTCATTTGTTTTCCCAGGGCACTGTCAATTTATGTAACATTCTTATGTTTCCTGTTTCCGAATGGGAAATCGGCTACAAAAGGTGTAGCGGGGGCGGGTTCTCACTTGTTTTCACAGGGCACTGTCAATTTATGTGACTTTCTTATGTTTTCTTTTTCCGAATACAGAAGGAAATCGGCTACAAACGGTGTAGCGGGGGCGGGTTCTCACTTGTTTTCCCAGGGCACTGTCAATTTATGTAACTTTCTTATGTTTTGTTTTTCCGAATCCAGAAGGAAATCGGGTACAAAAGGTGTAGCGGTTGCGGGTTTCCACTTGTTTTCTCAGGGTACTGTCAATTTATGTAATTTTCGTGTGTTTTTTTCCCGAATACAAAAACAAATCGGCTACAATAGGTGTAGCGGGGGCGGGTTTTCAGTGGTTTTCCCAGGGCAGTGTCAATTTATGTAACTTACCCTAACTTTCTTATGTTTTCTTTTTCTACAACCATATCTTTCCATTACATTTCCAAAAATTGTTAAATTTCGTGGGTGCTCAAGTGTAGTCATTACACAGAACCTTTACTTTTTCTTCTTGTTATAAAATTATAAATCCGGCAACATCGCTAAAAATGTTGGGGTCAGAACCTTGTCAAATCACTCAAAAACCATAAAATCAGGATTTTTATTAATTAATTTCTTAAAAATTACTGAGTATTCCGCAAATTTTTTTATTGAATCTTACTACTAAAAATGTATACTTTTAGAAAAAAATAGTAAAAATTCAAAATTCGTGTGTCCGAATAGTGTAACGGACCCCAATCTACGATCAAAATCGTCTTCTGATAATTCCTGGACAAGAGTTATTTTATAGGGATGAAAATTACTGGTTTTTAAAATATTGTCAATTGATTTAAAACAAACATCAACTTGGGTAGCAGCTTTTCTGAGTGACAAATGTGGATTCTGAACAAAATGAAGTAATGTCTCTAATTTTTTTTCATCACTACTTGCCGACTTTGGTCTTCCGGAACGAAGTTTATCTCTGCAACAACCGGTTACCTCGAACCTTTGAACTGTTCTCACAACTGTAGATTTTGATATAGGCTCTCGGTTTGGAAAAGTTGTATTAAATAATTCCTTTGTCTCGATAACTGATCTTTGTCGGTCTCCAAAACCTCTTATTATTAGTAAAGTTATACGTTCCCTTTCGCTGAGCGACATTTTGAGAATTTACTTTAACAGTGACGCAAAAAATTCTAGTACCAGCTTATAAAAATGCAAAAGGTAATATCGTACCTATCGCATTTATGTCCTTCAACTCAAATTATTTCTAAAACTAATAGGTTTAGCCATATGACATGTTCTATAATTGTTATTTAGAATGTTTAGAGGAATCAGAAAATGTAATCAAAAAAGGGTCATTCCATTTAAAAAAAATGAAGTTTCGGTTACCACGACTTTTTGGGCAACCCTGTATAATTACAGGGATCTAAGTTTAATAAATTTCTTTAAGACCAACAACTTTTATACAGAAAGTTTTTTTATATTGTGCACCATTTTTGAAATAATTGACTGTTCCGGGACTTTTTACACACTGTGGATAAGAGGTAGGGTCAAAAATGTAAACCAATAATTTTAGTGAAAATTGTCAAACTCATCGCCTGGTAAAATTATTGTAGTAGTACTTATATGGAATATCATGGTTGTGAACGTATAATTTAATGTACGTACTAAAATTATATAGGGCGTTTATTATTAAATTTTATAAAAGTTTACTAAAAATTTAAGATTTTAAAACTGATTTAGGAGAGGAGTTTTATAAGCAGAATTTTAAGAACCAATTAAAAGCATTTAATTTTGTTGTAAAAGTAATGAGATGAAAGTTCAGTATTTTTCCAGCAGTACTATACTAGGATCTTAAAAGTCTATATATTTTACTACAAAATTTATGGTTATATAACGAGCTTCCACTGATTACTATAATAATAATTGTTGTAAAGTTATGGTCATAAAATTTCTCGGTATAAGAGAAATCGTAGTAAGAAAATCATTTTTATTAAAAAAATGTTTCATAATTTAGAATATAAAAAAAATTAGAATATAAAAAATATCAGTTTGAAATTTTTTTTTCGTATTTATCCAGTTCAAAATATACAAATCGTATTCTTTGAATTTTTTTTGAGTTGAAAAAAGAAAAAATGGCTATTTAAAAACCATAATCCTAAACAATAAAACTTCAAACAATGAAATGTTTCAGGGATCACATATTATTTCATAAAAGAACAGAACTTAATACAATTGAAAACATAGTTGTTAGTAAAGTTTAGCTTACAATATATCGTTGATCATTTGACTGCCATAAAACCCTAATTAGCTTTCTGACTATAAAATGCCCCAAATTTGCATCTTTTCGAACAGAACAGGCGTACAAATTTTATTCGCCTACATTACTAATTATTATACAATTTTAAGTAGCTGTCTCTTTAATTCAAATAAAAATAAATCAATATGTAGTAGCTATATTTTCTAGCTAACTCTGCACTCATTTATTGCGTTTGGGACCAAATAATGTTTAAACAGGTAATTTATTTATTGAATTAAAGGTCAACGGTATAATATAAACTATACTAATATTAGTAGTATTCGATTTTTAGTTATTGATTAATTACCGTTTGCCCAAAACAGATATTCCTCTGAATTATGTCCTAAAATAATTGGAACTCTGGCAATATCACCAGATTCTATACTATCATATAATAGATTGGTTAGAAATGACAGATTCGATTTAACTTCAAGAACTGGAAGAACCTAAAACCAGAAGAAACACGATATACCGGGTATTATAAATTCGGCCTTCACCATTGGGATCTCGGAAACGGTAAGAGATACGAATCGGTTAAATTGGGGCAAAGTTGCGTAAATATTGGCCCAATAATATGCCGCAACAAATCGAAAATAAATACAGGGGCTTTCAAAATATTTGAAAAAAATCTCAAATTTTGCGTCTCTGTTTTTCGACTTTGTTCTAAAAGATGTCCAAAAATAAATTTCACTTTCTCATTGCTACTTTCTATTCTCCACAAGATGGCATCATCAGATCATTTATGCGACGTTTCGTCTTTAGGTCACCATCATCAACTTAATTTTTTTTAAAGTAAGTAAGTCTGAACGTAGATTTCGGTCTTCATTCATAACTTAAACAAAAAGATCCAGGCTCGTATTTGAAAAAAATAAGTTGATGATGGTGAAAAGTATCAAGAAAGTGAAATTTATTTTTGGACATCTCTTCGATCAAAGTCAGGAAAAAATAAGAACCGAAACGCAAGATTTTAGATTTTTCCAAATATTTTGACCCTGTATTTATTTTTCATTTTTTCCAGCATATTGTTGAACCCATAATTACGCAAGTTTGCCCCGATTTAACCGACTTCATATCTTTTACCTTTTTCGAAATCTCAATGGTAAAAGCAGAATTTGTAACACCCTGTATGATATAACTAAAAAGACTTACAAAATAAATGGTTTGTTTGTCTGGAATGACAATTTCTAAAAATATGATATTGTCACTTATTGTCGAATTTCCTACCTGCATAATGACAGTGAAAATCATGGTGTAAGCCACATTCCCTTTTATTTCTAAATGACGAATTTAAAATAGTTTTAATGACTTGTGACGACGCAAAATTTCATGTTGTGTCTTTTCAAGTTATACGAAAGAAGAGTTGTGGCATGGGAAAGTGCAAGTAATATAACTTTTTAAACATGAATATTAAAAAGGAATGGTCATAGATAAAGGTTAAATTATAGCAACTTTCCTTTGTCTGATTCTTGAAATTCCAAAATGTCATAAAATACAGTGTTAAAGTTATTTCAAAAATTCTTTTTCGATTCGCTTTTTAATGTTTGTTTGAATTATCAATAACCTGAGTTGTCAGTATCGATTGTATATTTGAATTATCAATAATCTGAGTTGTTAGTGTCGATTAAGACATTACTATTTAACTATCTATATGTTGATATTGATGAAATGCAATATCAAATTGTTAAAAAATATTCAAATTTATTTTTGATATTTTCAGGACACTTTCATTACTACTACTACTACTACTCGTACATAAAATCTTGATACGTGTGCAAGTTTTTTTATAAGAAATACTTTTCTTGGAAATAAGCTTTTTTAACATGAATAATTATTATATTTCCTTGTAATTTTGTAATACTTACTCTATGATGTATACTACTATTGGCATTGATCAAAATTAGATTCACTGAAGCCGCTTGCAATACATCTCTTACCTCTTCTGAGGTACTTGTATTACTTATTGAGGAATTAATTTTATTAGCTAATGTAAAGGCATATTCTCTTCCATCTTTTTGAATATCATCACGAAGAGGATTGCCGCTTTGAAGTATTGCTCGCTTAAATAAATCTAAAAATGAAATTTGTTAGTTATATATTATAAATATTATTTGTATGTGCAGTCGTTGTTCTCATGAAAATGGTCTCAAGACTTTTTATCGTTCGGCTGATAATTTTCGATTTAAAAAATAAAATGCCTTCATTTGCTTGTCCCTTGATTTTTTTTTTGATTAAAAATAATGCAGGACACATTGACAGGGACGCCACTGATGAAAATCAAAAAACTTTATCCTGGATGTATACCTATATTCATAAAGATTTTTTTTTTAAAATCATCCAAGTATTATCCCCCTTTTGAAACATCATTCAATTATGAAACATCCTGTATGTACAATATTGATAATTTTGATACATACTTCTAGACATAGGGCTAACAATATGATAACCAACTGAAATTGCTCCGGCACTTTCCCCGAATATGGTGATTTCTAGCGGATTTCCTCCAAAAAATGGTATGTTTTCCTTCGTCCACTTTAGAGCCAACAATTGATCCTTTAATCCAGCATTCCCAAGAATAACGTCATCTCCCGTTGATAAAAATCCAAAATAACCTAAAGATTAAAGTTATGGGTAAGTATACAGGGTTATGGGTAAGTATACAGGGTTATGATCAAGAAACGATCAAATTAATTTTTTTGAAAGGCATTTTTTTTTTAAGAAAAAGATATTACAGGATGGATCATAAAAATGCGACTTCAATTCTAGACATTTTTTATAAATCATGTCCTGCCTATACTCCTATCAAAAATTTACGAAATATTAATACTTTAATGCTCGTATGCACCATTGATATGTTTCTCGACATAGCAACGTTTTGAACTTAAATCACAATCTTGAAGGTATTGACGATGACAATTTGCTATTTTAGTTTGAGTCGTCAAAAAATATCAGTGAATCTTAATCAAATTTGCCAAATTGCTATGTCTTGAAACATATCAATAGCAGCATTAAAGTATGTATTAATATTTCGTAAGCGGTTGAAAGAGACAATAGGACATGATTTATGAAAAACTTCTAGGGTTGATTGTAGAATGTGAAATTCTAAAAATAAATATGTTCCATTAACAAAATTGAAGTTGATACAAGTAGCATATTTATAATCCACACTGTATAATATTCTTTCTAAAAAAAATTAATCGGAAAAAAAATCTGGATTAAGTGGGCGGTAGTCTGTATAAAACTCTGATCCGTTTCTTTATAATAACCCTGTAGAGTTAATATAAATAGGCTAATATTTTGGAAGAAAGTTATAATTTAAGCCGTTAATTATATAAAATAGATACGAATGTAATAGACCTTATACTGTTCCAAAAAGAAGTAGAATTTGCAAACCGATGATTCACTATAGAAATAATTGTATTCATGGGTAGCGTAGAGCGATAATTGTTAGAATACATTTTATATCCATTAATACACACAGGTTGCAAAAGCGGTTTCCCCCGAAGCTGATGAAAAACAGTTGATATTGCTATAATATAAGTAGCTATTTTCATAAAACATACTACAATATTAATTAGTTGTTAGGTATCATCATATATCTGAGACATACTCCGTATGCTATTACCCAGGGTAAAAAGTAGCATGTCATGTCCTATTTCGGAGAATGACTAATGTATTTGCAAATTCATTTCCTACATTTATGTTATAACGTCGTAGTTGCCATAAAAAAAAACAAAGAAATCTCTATAGTCCCCAGAATAAAATCAAAAGAGGTGTATTTTTAAAACATAGAATAATATAATAAAATGGAAACGGAAATAAACATTATTTTATAATTTTTTCATTGTTAAGTAATATATGCCCCCCCCCCCCCCCTCCCGAATACATATATACATATATATATATATATAATCGTTGTATTAGGATTTGCTTCACTCTCCTTAGCTTAAATGGGGATACTGTTCTGGAAACATTTCGTATTCTACCCTCCATATCTTGTTTGGCTGTGGGGGATTTTCAAAAATACGATCCTTAACATAAGCCCAGAAAAAATAGTAAAGACATATCACGAAATCAAGGGGCCCACTGAATGAATCCACAAGTGTTGTTCAATTTCGTTGATAATGTCCGTTTGAATAATGTTAATCTTGTTGAAGCGCTTCTTAAACGTCTCTTACATCAAATAAGAAACTTTTTAATTTCACTATTAACTATGTCAAAGTCATGACAGTGCCTATACTTTTGTTATTTCATGGCTATGACATATATTATAATTTAAATGATAACATACATGTAGGAAATGAACAATGAAAAATTAAAATATGTAGAAAAGTATTAAAAATAGACATGATATTATACTAAACAAAAGTTAAAGAGAATTACAGATTCTATCAGAGAAAAATAAAATATACAGGGTCTGCTATTTAAAGAAAAAATGAGATTTTTTTTAGTTTAAAGTTACTGAAATTCGAAAATTTATTTTGAACACCCTATAAAAACTGAGGTAAATTTGTTGCCATAATTTATTTGCCTTAGCTACATGTAATCTCCACTAAATATGAATCTATAATTTTCAAAGGTAGTCCAGGTATTCACAATTAAATCTAACGCTGAAAATTGGAATTTTTCTGAAAAAATTAAAATAATAGAAAAAAAAGGTTTAGATATATAACATTATATACAAAAAATATTCAGAATTTTATGCTTAATCCAAAAATTAATAAACATACATGGTGTTCCATTAAAAAAAGTTATATTCGCAATGTGTTTGTGGGACACCCTGTATACTCAAATATAATTTTAGAATGTGTACCTGAATTACCTCTACTACTTTTGTATCTTGAATTTGTATCTAATTCTTAACGTAAAGTAGAAAATGAACTTTACTCTATCATTGATTCGCCTTGTGCCTATATAAGTTTAGTCAAAACTTTTGAAGGCTCGTGTTTTATTCGAGCGTATAAATTTCTAATTAAGCGCAAAGAATGGCTTCCTTCTCCCATACACCCTTCCTAATCCCATACTGTATAAGAATGCTATACATACATTGTATTAACTTGTAAAATCGAATATCAAAAAGAAAATATAAACGAAAATATAAACCACACACTGCACTAATAAAAACTGTTTTCAATAAAAACCATTTTATATTTTATATCTAAATTACCTCAATTGAAAAAGAGACATAGCACGGCGGACATACCTAGAAATGTACCGGGACTATATAATTGAGAAATGTTCATAAAATCTGAGCGCTTGGCATGTAGTAGAGAACAATCCTGATACCGCAATATCCCTTTGTTTATTTTCTTGTGCCATTTAAATGCTGAGTCAATAGATTATATTTGGTTTGGATTGACAGTATAGTCCTTATAAACGATAATATCGGGAAAATCTCCGAAATCAGGAAAGCAATTTTATCAAACACATCTCAGCGAATCGACAGTCTTATTTCCGGACCAAGCGGTTTCCGCATAATTTGCGTTTAAGAATCGACGAATATTTCCAATAACGTTTTGCTTTAAAACTGTTTAAATTTTGCGTTACTTTTACTAGACACCGATATTTTAAACCGGATTTACGCAAAAACCGATGGGTCATGCAGCAAAGATATTTTCCTGGCGATCTGCGAAGTTTTCCTATTAAATAATATGACTACTGGATATGTTTGCTTTACCTAATCTATAATTAAAAGTCACAACAATGACGTCTTCTTCTAAGAAGGGTGTTGGATCATAGAAAGCGAAATCTCCAGTGCCAGCAAAGAAACCGCCCCCATGTATCCAAAACATCACAGGAAGTGGAGCATTTACCTTAAAAACAATAATTGCTATTAGCTGCTAAGTGCTAATCTCAAATGCATTAAGATATAAGTAACTCCTGAATGTATAATAAAATATCAGTTTTGATTAGTAGAATACACCTTGAAAAATAAAGCAAATAAACTCCATATTTTCTTCATTGAGAGATGATAAAGAATTAATAATAATAAACTTTTATTTGAAATTTATAAATACTGCCATACTAATGTGCCAACTCCATTTTTTCTCTAGGATATACTGTTAGATGCTACAGCTTGTCAGAGTCTAATAAAATGTAATTTTTAAATATATCTATTTTAAGAACTACTTGTCATAACGATATGTTTATCTAGTTATAGTGATATAAGATATAATAAGAGCTACTTATGGCTCAGGTTCAAGGTCGAGTTGCAATTTCTGAGGACTCCCATTTGGTAACACTGTATAATTAAAATGTAGGTACTTGAAGAAACATTTATGTTATCCTAATTCTAACTAATATATAGTAATTGCGAAAGTTTGTTTGTTGCTTAATTACCTTAATCATGCCTAATTTAGATAAATAAAAATGTGTTATTGTTTTTATTTAATTCTAAGATAACTTTTCACATATGTACTAAATTTAAAACAAAATGACATAATTTATGATTTTTTGATACCATTTGAAAATGTGACTTAAAAGCAAGAAGCTTTAAATGTGGATTCTCGACAGTGCGATTTACTGGCTTAAGTGGAAACTGTATGTCAAGAAATATTTAAAAAGGTTTTTTTAACTTGGTTACTCAGTAACTATTGAGTAATATATATTTTTGAAGTAACTACTACCACTATGGTTTTTTTCACGCACTAGTGTTCCACTTTCTATACGCAAATTATTGCCGAAAAATACATCATTTGTGGGACAACCAATTTTGCTTATTATTTTTTTATATATGTTTAGATTTGTTGAGTGGTGGTGTGCAACACTTCAATATTAGTAAAGTAAAAAAATTGATATAATTTTTTCCTGCTATTTACATTATAAGCAACAATTATAATATTGATCTAAACAGAGTCATAGTACGATAGTACGACGTACTTTCTTCAAATATTTTTATTTATCGTTAGTAATAATAAGAATAATTATTAATCTCAGAACTCACACTAGAATTGGAACCCACTGGAATTGGTGAATACACGTTTACATATAAACAGTCTTCGCTTTCACCATTTGTTGGAACTGGATCTCCATCGAACGATCCAAAGAAAATACATGCTGGTGAATCCTTTGAAGCATCCAGAACGCCATTCCATGGATCTGTTTCAACTGGAGGCTAAATTAGGTTTAAAATTAAACGGAACTTAAAACATCAAACGAAATGACATGATAAACATACGTTTTGCTCATCAGGTCAAATAACATTTAGATGAAATACTTCAGGGCTTTGGATTGAACACGGTAGTCCTAGTAGCTTACGTTCAAGATCTCCACACCTCACATCATTAGACATTTTCTAATGGGGCTGGTTTAAAAATTAAATTTACAATGTGAAAGTACCTATCAGCTGTGCCTTTGTGAAAGTCAGCTATGCGTTAATTACATACTTCAGTTTTTCTATTTTTTTTACGCTTCGCCTGTAACTTACTAGATATCTCAATTTTCCAACTGGTGGTTTTCCGTATGGTATTCCTCTCCATGTATAATAGGTTTGACCACTGGGTGTACTCAAGGTAGCGCCTTGTACTTTTCCATGTTGAGTTTCGACAACTAGGTCAGCGAGCTAAAAATATAAATTGTCAAGGCTGGGATGGGCAAACAATGCCGTTCTTATTTCAGCTCTGAATGATTTCGAGTGATAACTTTCGCTTAGCAATTTCGAGTTCTCACAAATTTCATTAGATTCCAGCTTATCAAATTTAATGATTATGGCATAATTTCAAATCTTTTTCCCAAAATGTATTCCCCCTCCCCCCATATTTTCCACCCTCAGCAGTTGTCAATAAATACCCAATTTTAAATCCGGTCGTGGTAATATCTTATTTTCTAAATGAAATATTGAGAATCAAATTACAAATTTTAATGACATAATTGTAATCAAGCTTTTTAGTGAGATACCACAATGTATGGGGTGCTATTTATAAACTCTGGGTGAGGCTGGCTGGGGGTGAAAAGTTTAAATGCAAATACTTAAATATATTTTTCTTTAAATGGAGGAAACCCCAAAACACTTTACTTTTTAATATCAATTTTACGCGAGACTTCTATTAATCCCTAATATGTAATATATTTTACTTACTGCGCTCCGAAGCAAAAATAGAACAAGCGCCAAAGGAATCTGCATAATTTAGTAGTTTTATTATTAATAGTTGTATTATCCAAGCGTTATAAAATCCTCAATCACTAAACTGTTGTATTTAATATTTGGAAATTTACATTTATAGTAAAACAGTTATTTATATTGATAAACAAAAACAAAATTATCATCATAGTGAAATCGGAACAGTCAAATTATATAATATAAATATAAATATTTTCTTACACAGAAAGAAATATTTCCCTTTATTAAAAATATAATTTACGAGATAATTTAGTTAGTTGTCACATTGAAGTTATATAGATATAAGCTTATAGTATAGTATAATTGGATACATACAGATATATACAAATAAGCCTAAGAATCAGTTCATTTGAACCAGGGAAAGAATCAACGTGCGTCATCATCTTTAACAGCATAATTCAAATAGAGATTATGTAGATCAAATAAGACGAAAGTGCGTCAGTAGCTAAAGGACTTGATTAACGTTATGAAGGTCGTAGATATAAATGATTTCTTTATTGTACTAAAGTCGAAAATTAAGTTTTAAAATGGTAGTTTATGAATTACCCATATTTTAAATTTAATTGAATTATGTCCATTCAAATATGATTTATTATTTAAAATAGAATAATATTTCTTGACCAAGATACTAATTATTGCTGACAATACATGTCAAGGAAAAGTTTCATTATTTTTTATATAGATTCACGTTTCGTCTCGAAAAATAGTTTCTTGCTTATGAATACTATTGCGATTTTCAAAATATTTACGTAGCAACCAAGCCCTTAGAGGCGATGAGATCTTCGACATTCCCGGTTTTCAGCACTGGTCGGTTGGTCAGTTTCGAACTCTTTTGTTCGGGTTTGTTCAAAAACACCTACCCTCTATTGAAGAAACCGGCCTCCAGGTGGTGACATCTTACCAATAGAAAACCATTACTTTTCTTTGTAGTACCATTTAATATGAATAGGTATTTTTATATTTAACTGTGTTAAGCAGACTACGACAAGTTTTTGCATATAATTCAGCATTCGACAGGTCCCAGAGCCCGATAAATAGCTGTTCTCTATTGTGTAAGGTATCTTAATCTTCAGGTGATTAGGAAGTGATTCTTCAATATATATGTATATGATATTACTACCACCTGACAAGCAAAATAAAGAGGGGGTTTACGACTACTATTCCCAGTCATATATCTAAGATTTCCTTTCGAATCGGTAGTAATTAAAATATAAACTCTATCCTTATTTGTTGACGGATAGTCTAGATTCTGATCTATACTAACAAAGACTGTGCTGGAAGTGCTTGAGACTGCAAAGAAATCCTTTAAAGAGGTTCACTTTTTGGATACTAGGATTTTATTATATATTGGATAGCACATAACCGTAAAAAACTCATTACAGTACCTGAAAGTTAAATGATGTCATTCACATCTGTCTTCAAGTGCTCCTATCAGGCATGAGGACCCTCAAAATTACCTATTATTTCCATTACAAATAATATCAGTAGCTTTGTTATTTCTAGATAAATCTGCAGTTTGTCCTTATCAACATACGATGAATATTTTCAATATATTATTATTAAAATAAAAATGAATCCTTAATTATTAAAAAATGGCAATTTTTAAACAAAACATCAATGTTCACAGCTACTATCGATATAACCGAAATTTGAGTTAAGGACTAAAAATATCACAATAAAAAGATTGTCTTGCGATATCCAGTTTCCTTTTTGTGTATTGATACAATTACATATTGAGGTAAAATAAATATTGCCATTAGTTATTGCTGGAGGTTTTAATCGAACTTTTTGCTTTAACAATAACATCAATTAGTAAGTATTATACGGTCGGTATGAATAGGTTTCCCAAATGTGATCCCAGAAGATAGATTCATTTAGTTTTCTGCTGGGTTTAATTTGCAAGCTTTCATCAATGTCAAGATAATGAACATCGTTTTCGGTTATGGGTTCCCATTTCACATTCTGTAGTAGATCTGCTGAATCGTCATCTGGCGTGGGATTCCTAAAAAAATATTTGAAATATATTAATATATTTTTAAGCTCCATCAATTAATTAATTTGACAAGTGATGTATAATAACATGATGATATTATACAGCGTTGGCAAAAAAATAAAAGGAACCCGAACAAATCCCCAATATTTTCATAGCCATGTATATTTTCGAAAAAACGCTCGAACCCGTCGATATTATTTTTCACTTTTACAAACTTTGAGAATTTTAATATTATACAGGATTTCTCAAGAAGTTGGAATACACGTCAACTTTAGTTTTTAAATGAAATACCCCAAATTTTATTCGATTTTTGAATTCTACTTCAAAATATTAATGTTTTTCATGTAACATACCCTATTTCGATCTTAAGCTGTTTTAGATATGACAATCTAAACAATAATGATTAACAAAATTAAGTTGTATGTTTATTAGGTAAAAACAACAGCTTTTTATGAATAAAATCTAATTAGAAAATCTTGAATGAATATTCAATTAAATTTTGAAATTGATGGCCATTGAGAATTTGGCAACGTAAAACAAATTCGTTTTGAACATTCTCAATAACCGGTTCAGGAATTTGTCGAATTTCTTGTCGTATTATCACTTTTAATGTAATAAATCGGATGGATTTTCCTTGTACATCTTTTTTTTTAAATATTTCTACAAAAAGAAAAAGAAGTATTAAATCGGGCGAGCACGCTGGCCATTCTATTTCTCCCCTTCTACCTATATCTATCAATGTGGGAAAACCTCTTCTCGTATTTTTGGTTTATTGCACACATATTCAGTTTCCGATAAATTTGAAACTAACTCACTACTGTAGACCTTGATATTTGCGTTAGCTCTTGACGGACATTATTAAAAAGTTCACACACTTCAACCGTAGATTCCATTCTATTACTATAGACAACCATCGTGATAATTTCAATGCGCTCTTTTACTTAGGATCATTTTACTTCTACAGTATGTTCTAAACATACAAGGTAATTTTTTTGGCAATAAATATCACATTAAAATGACAATGTAGCTGACTAAGTGTAATAATATGCTTTGTTACCAAGTTACAACAGCAAAGGTATTTTCTTTCCATATTTTCTTCTCTATTAAGTAATTCCATGAACATTGCCCTCTTGTTTAGATTGTGATATCTCGAGAAGAGCTGAAGATCGTAATAGGGTATGTTACATGAAAAATATTCAGAATTTCAGAAAAATGGAATATAATTTGGGGTATTCTATTTTAAAACACTAAAGTTGAAGTCCCGACTCTTGTATAATATCATAAAATTCTCAAAATTAGTAAAAGTGACAAATGAAATCGACGAGTCCGAGCGATTTTCGAAAATATATCTGGTTATAAAAATATTGAAGGTGTTCCATTATTTTTGCCATATATAATATTTTTCTCTTAAGTTGCATAGTTATTATAATATTTCTTTCCTGAGGATCAACAACAAACAAACTTACGAGGTTTTAGCAAAGTTACTCCATAACTTAACCAATCGTCTTCTTGTCATATAATCTTTCTCTGTTTCAATATGTTTTGTAGATATATTAAACATATAACCCAGTTCCTGAGCATGTCCCACTCTACCAGCACCTAAAAATACACAAGAGCTATTTTACTGCAATATGTTTCATATTTTTATAATAAATATTAGTTGATAAAATCGGGGTTACTGGGTGATATGTATTTATTTTAATGAGTGATTCCTGAATCAATTTCAAGTCGAAAGCTTCATATACACTATACACATAAAATGTTTTGGTTGTTATAAAAATCTCGAAAATTTACTACATTATTACACTAAATTTTGATATTATTAAGATATAAAAACATATTTTTAACTCAATAATACAACTGACAATTAATTATAAAATAATTGATTCGAATGGCGGAACATAATTTAGTGTAATATTTCAAACGGTTTGAAGATTTTTTATAAAAACCAAAAAAAAATGTTTATAACATTTTAGGACATATGTACATATATGAACTATTCGACTTAAAACAGGTCTGGGAATCACCAGTTAAAATAAATACATATCATTAAGGTAACACTGTATGGGCGGTTGTAATAAAAATTATTTGCCAGGATGAAATTTGTGACATGAGCTGTGAATATTTTAAACTCTACCTCTAAAAGCGATTAAAGATATTTATAAAAAATGGAATGGATTATAGGAGTTTGCAGTATAAAAAAATTGTTAGCTTTGGAATGGTAAAGTGCGTTACTTGATAAAAATTATAAATGTAATGAAAGCCCAATTATTTTTAAAATATCTACTTTTATTACTTTAGAAACTTTCTTTCGTATGACCCGTTTCGCTTTTTCGCTTCTGCTGATGCTTACCTACTAATTTTATTAAATTTGATAGCAGACCGTGTCGGGTGGCAAATAAAAATGAATTGGTGTCCTTTAATTGAAACGAATATGACAAGTGATTTAATTAATTCTAATTGATCATTTAATAATAGGTTGTAATTTTCAATTGATTCATTTCTTCATTAATCAGTAATTCAGTCATCAATAATTCAATATTAAAGGTGTGTCCTTCTTGTAAAAGATGATTTGCATAAGTCGTGTATGTAGTCTCAACAAGTTTTGACCCCCCATTTTTTTTTACAAAATTTAGGTGTGGCTTATAGGAGAAGGTAAACTATTTTTTGACGGAAGAATAACAGTTCTAACTGCAAAATGGCGGATGGGCCCCATCTTGGTAAAGAAAATAAAATAGGAAAAGGGGTCATGTGATACATCATTTTGAAAGTACTATCGAGTACTTTACGATGCCAGAATATTGCTGCTCTATTCGCAACGAAAACAAAATGGCGACGATTTAAAAATAGCATAGTTATTATTTTATTATTATCCTTTATTTCATTTACCGTCTTAGAAAAATAAATACAACTTGGCATAGTATAGTAGGAATCAGAGAGCTACAGTTTCTTGTATATTTCATCGTCCTCAAATTCAGAATGGCGGACGGGTGCCATCTTGATAAAAAAAAATTAGTATAAAGTGAGGTCTTGCGATATATCATTTTAAAGGTCCTATCGAGTACTTTACGATCCCAGAATATTGTGTCCCTATTCGTACCCAACACAAAATGGCGGCTTTTTGAAAAATAATATTTACTATTTTTTTCTTTTGCTATTTTTGTTTAAATTTTACAACTTTGTAGAAAGTCAATTTACCAGCCCACTGATACTCACTGCTTTATGCCAAATTGTCAAATCTAAACTAAAATATCAAAAAAAAATAGTAAATATTATTTTTTAAAAACCTCCATCTTGTTTTGAGTACGAATACATCTTCCGATTTAATTTTGTGCCAATGATGATGGACCCATCCGCCATTTGACATATAGTTTACCTTCCCTTATAAGCCACACCAAAAGTTTGTAAGAAGAAAATAAGCAGGTCAAAAGTTATTATGCCGTTTCCAGACTACATACACAGTGTATGTGTAAAACTAGTAAGCAGAAAACATCTGTAGAAGGTAGCCAGAAATGAAAGTTTCTTAAATAAGCGGAAATATCATAAGTTATGTGTCTTTCACTAAGTTTTTAGTCGAATCGAACCAATTCACATAATGAAAATGTAACAGAAATATGTTTAGTTACATTCTTCTGTTCAGAAATGAGAAAATCATGTAAATAAAATAATACCTGGTATATGAATATTGTTTTTACTTAATGTACCATCATAGGAAAATTGGTACATATACACTGGTGAATAGTTCGACTGCAAAATTGCTTGTTTGTAAGTTCCTCTTACATATCTATTATCACTTGCAAACTGAAAAAAAAAATGAAAACAATAAGAACAGAAATTTCAACCATATTAAGTCCTAGTTATTTAAATAGAGTACCTACGCGAATTAGATAGGAAATATATTTTATAAAAATTTTAAAATAATAATATAAAAAATCATATGTACATTAAAATGTCATTATATCACTACCTAATACTGGTAGCAGTTTTAAATAGACGTAAACCAAATAAATAAATTAAATGTATAGTTGTATTCATGGAAAATGGGGACATTAAATTTGTTATAATGTAAATCGGTCTTCATTTATTTTGACTTCCTCAAAAGTTTATGGTTGAACGCTGTCACTGTCAGAATTTTCAACATGCCTCGCCATTTAACAGAACTTGCAAAAGTTCAAATAGTATCCCCAAAGATGGGTGGTCAATACCGTGTACTAGAAAATTTATACGGAAAAGGCAAGAACACAATTGTAACAGTTAAGCAACTTTGGGGACAAGTGGGGTCTTTGAAAAGAAAAACTGGTACTGGTCAAGCCTGCCTTTCCTACCCAAAAGAATCGGAGCTAAAAAACTGGGTAGCTGCGTAAAAAAATAACGCTCACAGATGAATATAGACAGTCTCGGATAGTTTTCGCCTTAAATTATATATTGCGGGACTGTCACTTGTGAAATGCGGCAGTGTTTACTGACGAAAAGGTTTTTCAATCGAAATATAGGTAATAAATTCGGGTACCTATATGTTATTAGTTATGTTACGTTGAGTAAAAATATCTGTTATTACAGAAATACTTTAATACATTTATCCCGTTTAATTAGATTATTTTATTTTGTTTAGCGACATCCACAGACGTAACTGGGGGGGGGGGGGGGGGGGCAGGGGGCAGGTGGGCTATACCCACCCCAGATTGCTCTGGTCCGAACAAACCCCGGTATTGCCTAAGATCGAAGCCACATACGTCATAGTGACACTTGCCATTAAAATCCTACTAGACTAGGGGCCAGGCCCCCCTACAAATTATTGCTCATAACCTTAAAAACAATAAATCAATTAGAAAAGCCTGATTTACGCAAATATGGCAAAACTAGTCATAAGACTTGTCCCCGTTTTCTATGAATACAACTGTACATTCTTCTCGACAATTTTTAACATCTTAAGATGGTTGGTTTGCAACATAATTAAAACAGTGTAAAAATTAGCCACGTCAAATTTGAAGTTTCCATGCATAGTATTAAAAAAAGGCGTAGTGTGAATTGAAGGTTATATGGTATTTAAATTAAAAAAATATTCCGGTCGAACTGAAACATAAAGTCGACCTTTTAATGTTACCGATATCATATGTTTGCCAAGCCCAGCTTTCGACGACTTAAAAAAAATCGGTCGCATTATTAAAAAACTCTTATTTTACGTTGAGATATGCAGCTAAATTTTCTGAAAATAGGCCATCGCCAGCATATTTTTGGTGTATTTCCTCTCCAATAGCTTTAGCAGATACATTTTCTTTTAGGGGCATATTTGGCACCAAAAGTTTCGGGGCTAGGTCATACTGGACAGCCTGTTGTAGAAGAGTAGCCATATCTGAAAACATTGAAATTATTAACAATTTGCAGACTAAATAAATATTATATAGAATTTGATAATTTCAACTGTAAAAATATTAAAATTAAAAAAGAAATAGATTGTGTGTGTGTTTGTCTTTTGCATTAAAGTTAGGAACTCCGAACGCATTCGGTCGAGGGATCAGTAGACCTGATCTACCGCAAATCCAAATACGAGTTCTCGCATCAGTATTGTTGCTGACTTGTCCGAGGAATTAAAATTCTATCCCACCCATCCTGTAATATTTAAACGTAATAGTCCTACCGCAGCGCTACTTGACCTCTCTGCCTGTATGGTTTGGAGGATAACAATAAGAGATGAAAAAGTTTCGTCATAAATTGGTTATGTCTCCGTCATACATTAATACAGAAAGCAGTACACATGCCTCCATGCTATTAATATCTATCTGGTTTTTAATTTTACTATTTGCTGTGAATCTTCTATATTTTCAAAAATTTTACTTAAAAACACATTTATCAGGATACGATTTCTAATTTAACATACTAGTTTATTTTCTATAGTGACACGCCTTTATAAGTATTTTTGATTTCTTGATTCGGAAAGTAAATTGTAGTATATTGTCGCCGCAGAATCAGTTTCCGATATAATAATAAATAAACAGATAAAATACACCTGTGAAAACAATCAGCATAGACTGGCGTAGAGGGAATGGCAGATAAAGTATTGAACGTCTAGAGCTATACAGTAGAGAAACCTTCATAATTTAAAAAAACTCACTTGAAAAAGTTTCCATATAAAATAAAGAAGCAGATATTTTGAAACAATAGATTTTATCGGAACAAAAATATAATACCTTTTTTTTTTATGATCAAACACAAGCACTATAGGACAAATCCTTTAGGGCACTCTGGGAGTAGTGCGTGTGCGCAAAAAGCGATTCACGTTGGTTTTGAATCGTTGGAGGTTATATTCGTTGGGAAAAACGACCTCGGGAAGGTCGCTCCAAAAGGATGTAGTCCTCCAGATGAAAGAATTCTTAAATAATGAAGTTCGAGGAGTACTAAGCTTAACCACATATGGATGGGCGGCACGTCGCTCTGGGCGGAATTAAGAGGGCAAGGTCAGCCGAGCACCTTCCATGAAAATATCTGTAAAAGAGAGTCAAATCCCCAACCTGTCTTCGATGTTCTAGACTGTCGAGGTTCTTCGTCAGCTCGTGGTCTCCGATCAGACGAATAGCCCTCCTTTCGATGGAATCCAGTAGCCGAAGAGTATGTTTGGGTGCAGAGCTCCAGACATGAGAGCAGTATTCTAGTGATGGTCGAATCTGGGCTTTGTATAGTGTCAAAAGTTGTTGAGGTGTGTACAACTTTCTGGTTCGGAAGAGTACCCCAAGCTTCTGAGAAGTTATCTTGGCGATTGCCACAACGTGGTTATGCCAAGACATATTTCCTCCCAGATTGATGCCCAGCAAATTAATAGATGAAGCCAGTGGGATTGTATGTCCGGCCTAATTAATATATGACATTTTCAGTGCTATACCGTTTTCCTATACTCAGAGTATACAGGTAAAAACTACAGTAGGTGCCAAAGAAGGTGCTACAGTAGGTTATAACTTACAGTCCTCCTCCCACTGTATATAGAAAAGTGGATAAGAAAAATGAAGGATAGGAGGAGGAATTACTTAAACATTGTCACTTTTCTACAATAGCCTGAATAATTAATATTTTCAGAACTAGTGTCGGCAAGTAGATTTATTAATAATTCTGAAAGCAGCTAATATCCAACCCAATCTTCCAATAATTCTAATGTTATTTGTCCCACCTCTGCACCTGATTTCAGCTTGTTCAGTCAGTGGGTAGACTGAACACTGAGTATATGAAAAAAACATGGACAAAAAATCATTTTCCGTACTTTTTTGGAAATAACTATCTTATATGACATAATTACCATTTGCAAAGGAAATCCATTCTTCTGATGTATGTCCTATAATAATTGGAACCCTTGCAATATCGCCAGCTTCGACAGCTTCATATAATGGGCTTGTTAAAAATGACAGATTGGATTGAACTTCAAGAACTGGAGTTACCTAAAACCCAGAATAAAACTAACAAAAACAATATTCAATAAACGTCAAACTAAATTTGCCAGAATCCATGGAAAGGAATAAACTGACATATTCGAACATCTCAATTACCAAATAGAACTTAATAATTTTCCTTGTTGTTAAATTTGTTAAAGTATCTACCGTTAAACTTTGGGAAAATCGAATGTAATGGATTTATTTTAATTCGCTTTACGCTAATTTTGTTATACCGATAAAAATCCACCATTACAGATTTTTACATATAATAATATATCTGCTAATATTATTGCACATTATTTCATTCATTCATTCATTATCTTCTGACTTAGTTATAGTGTAGCGAAATATGTCAATTTCTTATTTACTTACTTACTTACTTACTACTTACTTAAGTTAAACTTAAACTTAAATGGGCGATGAATTTATTGAAAGAATTATAATTTTTGCCAAATAATGAAAGTCAAACTGATTTAAGAGAAAATGATTTTTGGTAAATCTGAAACAATGGAACGCTACTAGTTGAATACCTATATATTGGTGCCACTCTCGTTATCGTTGAAAAATAGCTTGTATGAATTAACAAAATATTAATTACCCTCATACAATACTTACTCTTATACTTATATCGGTAAGATTTAGAATCGATTCTACAGAAGCTGTTTGCAATACATCTCTAACCTCTTCTGACGTGCTTGTATTTGTTATTGAGGAATTAATTTTACCAGCTAATGTAAAGGCATAGTCTCTTCCATTCGTCTGAATTATGTTAAATATAGAAAATCCGCTTTGCAGTATTGCACGCTTAAATAAATCTAAAAGTAAAATTTTTTAAAGTTTTTCCAAAGCAATTGATTTTGGTCATATTTGGAACTGTGACTAAAAGAAATACCTTAATTTGTTTTGGACATATTCTTCACGGAATCATAATACTTTTATCCGAAATGTTTATTCAATCAATAACATAAAATATGAAGGAGGAATTTTATAAACCGCTATTTTAATGAAATTTGTGACCAAAAGTACATGATTTCCATATTTAATAAAAAACTTAAGAAATCCTTAAACTAAAGAATAAGATCAGTTATTTCCAAATATAATTATCTTTTGGTAAGTTTCTATAAGAAACTTATTAAATTGCATTAGTATGTCAAGAAAACTTTGAACAATCAGGAACTATACTTATACTTAGCCTACTTTTAAGAATATGTTTGAAAATGTTCATGTCCATTATTGGTATAGCTAAATAACCGGTGAGTAATTATTGACATAGATGTCAATATTTGGTTCTGAGTTGATGGAGCCGGTTTCTTCACATACTGTTTCTTTGTACTGTTGTGATATTGCCAATATAAGAACTTTGTCTTGTAAACTTGTGAAACCAATTATGACAATCGGATATCAACAATAAGACATAATGTGTTAATTACAAGTCATAAGCTTATTAACATTACAATTTTTTTGTGTATGTGTAGTAGTATACCCAGAATTATACTCCTTCATAAGAAGTAAGGCAAAATTCTTGTTATTTGCTCACCATTTCCACACTACCCTTTCGCCAAGCACTCATCACGGGTATAAAGAATGTAACTGGATGCCAAATTAGAAACTGGTTTAGTGAGATAAAATAACCCACAACAAAGAAGAATAGGAAATTTCACTCATCGTTATGTCGAATGCGTGCAGAAGTTACCATAAAAAAGGACAAACAACGTAAATTGGAAGAAAAACAGCGAAAATACTCAGAAGAACTCAGAAAAAGAAGATCCTTCTAAAGAATGAAAGAAAGAATCAGGATTCAGAAACTTCAGAAGAACATACATAGGTGGAAAGTGACAAAGTTCAGATGATGGAGATATTTTTGGTGGAAACGATGTTGAATTTTGTGAGTTAGCACATAAGTCATCAACTTTGTTGGAGAAATACCATAGTATATGCGATTCAAAAAGTTGATCGTCAACAATTTGAAGTCATGTCAATGAAGGCAACAAATAAAAATAAAAATTGAACTGAATTGAACTTGTAAATTTCCACTATATTACCAAAAGGAACATAACATGTTTCGATATACTATAGCTTCGTCAGATCTCTTGAAGCTATAGTATAGCGGAATATTTTATGTTCCTTTTTGTAATATAGTGGAAATTTACAAGTTCAACTCTGTTTTTCTTCTTCCCAGACTTATTATAGTTATGGATTTCCACCTAGTATCGACTGATTCAATTAATTTAAAAAATATATTCATTTTCAATGAAAATTACATATCTCGCTTTCACAAGGATTCTGTTTTTGGGGTACCTACTGCCGGTCTTTGATATCTTGAGAACGAAATATGAATTTCCATTATCTATAGATATATTTGAAGCTTAAATATCCTAAAAATACTTTAAGTACAACAGAATTTAAAATTTTTAAGTTTAAATTGGATTTACTACATAATTTTTGATATCCTTTTATATCTTACTTATATGTCAATTTTCTCTAAGTTTTCTTCTTATGATATTTATGTTTTGACAGTATTGAAAAGTGTTATTATAATACTATAAGTCAATAAATGGGCTGTCAGCATTCATGGACACACATCACAGCGACCGCTTTAAATAAATATCGAATAATATATTATACTTACTTCGAGACATAGGGCTAACAATATGATATCCAACTGAAATGGCTCCAGCACTTTCACCGAACATAGTAATATCCAGAGGATTTCCGCCAAAGAAGGCAATATTTTCCCTAGTCCACTTTAAAGCAAGCAATTGATCTTTTAATCCAGCATTTCCAAGAACAACATCATCCCCTGTCGACAAGAATCCAAAATACCCTAAAATTTTGAGTTGTGTAATTCAACTGATGCCTCTAATTAGCAACAAAAAAGACATCGATGAAAGTTCTATCTATATCTACGTACGATGCATTAAAACTATAAATGAAAACGTTTATTATATTAGAGTCAATGATTTAATATTTTTTGAACTTGAATATACAGAGTATCCAGAATAATTCCTTATATGTAAAATTATATATAGGAAAATCTTGACAATTTGAAATAGTTCCGCTAAATAACCCTCGTTTGTATAATTGATGCACACTGGCATGATCATGATTTTTTTTATAAAGAAAAAGCTTTTGTTGAAAAATTAAAAATAAAAGTTTGTAATCTAAGTCAATCCGTGGATATACTGTTGTGGATCGAAGGGGTTTCCGTTGGGACAACCCGTATAGTCAAAATAATGTCAGAACTTTATGTAAATATTTTTCCTATTCGGCTTCCTTATTCATGTAAAGGGTTTGACAGCTATAAGTTAAGGTTAAGTTAAATGATGAAATTAGATTTTTTTTTGTTATTTTGGCGACTCTCAAATTTGGGCGATAGTAATAACTCATAGGAATACCACTTTCGTTATTGAAATAGTTCTATTCCTCTGTTAATTTAGTACAAGAGAGCTTTGATGTTTTATTCGATATCTTTTACCGTTTTCGAGTAGAATCTGTTTTAATCATGAGTATCAATCTTTACTTGATGAAAATCCATCGTAAAATTATTAAATACACATCTGTTTTCTCTTTATTGTGTTATGTTGATATATATTTTAAAATTTCATTATCAATATATCAAGGTATGTATTCAGATGAATTATGAAACAAATCAAACGTTCTAGCTACACGCGACTTTTTATTTTTAATTCAATTAGATAAGATAATTATTTGTTCATTTTTCTGTGTAGTCTATACCTAATCTATAGTTGAAAGTTACCACAATAACATCCTCTTCTAAAAATGGTGTTGGATCATAGAAAGCGAAATCTCCAGTGCCAGCAAAGAAACCGCCCCCATATATCCAAAACAACACAGGTAGTGTAGCATTTATCTTAAAAAGGAAATATTAATTAATGGAAAAGTATCATAGTATAAATTAATGCCAATTTATGACAAAAATACCAGCTCGATACACCGTATGATTTTTCATAGTAATGTTTTTTAATTTTCACCCATGAAAGCACATTGAGAAGTAAAGTAAGGAGTAGAGGATTTTCTTATACCAGAACTCAATGGCGACGATGTTCCGGTCTGAAAAAACGACAATCAATATAATGCCCAAGTCATCGAGTAGCGAAGACTTCAATTAAAAAAGAATTTTGGACGATAGCCAATCATCAGCTTTAATAACTATAAAGAGAGTAGATTTATGATACAATATGGTTTTAGATCCCGTGACACGAAGAGATTGAGGGGAAGGAGAAGACAATAGTTTAGCAAAAGCAACCTCGAGGAACATCAAAAATAGGCAATGTAATATAAATAAAAGGTTTAATGAAAAAGCATAAGCACTACTGTCTGTACTAAGGCAGGATGACTAAACTCCTGTATAAATTCTGATGCCAGTGCGAGAGCCTTCCTATCACATTGCTCTTGCTGCGACAGTAAAAATAGCAGCAAAAAATAGTAAGTAGTCCGTACTGGTCAAGTTACTATTGACAAACTTAAATAATAGCTTCCGGATTATTTCCCCAAATTATCTTGCTTTTTGCTTCGCAAATCGTTTTACAATGACAGGTGCTTTGGAGATAAAAATCTTCTATTACTGATCAGTAATAAAATGTATTAATTTAAAAACTTACACTTGAGTTAGAATCCACGGGAATTGGGGAATACACATTTACATATAAACAGTCTTCGCTTTCGCCATTTGTCGGAACCGGATCGCCAGCATACGTTCCAAAGAAAACACATGCCGGTGAATCTTTGGTGGCGTCCAAAATTCCATCCCATGGCTCTGCTTTAACTGGAGGCTGAAAGTTTAAAATTGATCATAATCGTTATAGCTATAATAGTAATAGTTATTATATTAATATGCCCTTGGATCATTCAAGTTTTTGGATTTTGAATTAATCATCCTTGCATTAGATCAGTTAAATGTTAAAACCCGACTAACCACCTACTGTTTTACTGAAACACTCGGATAGGTTCCTATCAATAAACGATTACTAAGTAAAACTGCCATAACACTTACAGCTTTCAAAATTATTCATATTTTTTAAATAAATTGTACAGAACCTTACTCTGTAGACTTCATATTTTTTCGTACTTCTCATCCCGGAAATAGCAATATGCCGAGGCTAGACACTTTTGATTTATTTACGGTTTAAAAGTATTTTAATATGTTTAATAAAAATATGTTGGTTTTTAAGTTACCTTAAAATAAACTAACAGTTCTTAAAGACCACTTATTCTTATGTAAAGAATTTAATACACTCTTTATATTAAAACAAAAAAAATATTTGCGCTTCATGCCCTATTGATCTTATGCTTATTTTATAATACTCGTGACATCGGCAATTTTGAAATTAATTTGCCTTGCTAAAGGATTAATTAGAAAGTTGGTTTTAAAATATTCAATTTCGGAATAAACAGTCTTAATGTAGTTTTATGGAGTACCCTTGAAGTACTCATTAAAACCCATTAAGAAAACTATTTCATCTTAAGCCTATAGTAATTTAAGTACTACTAATTTAACCACTAGAACTAGATGCCGTGTATGATATACAATTGCTTCAAGATCAACTGTGAAAAATCAAGGGCATTTTTTTTTTATGATCAAACACAAGCACTATAGGAAAAATCCTTTAGAGCACTCTGGGAGTGGTGCGTGTGCGCAAAAAGCGATTCACGTGGGTTTTGAATCGTTGGAGGTTATATTCGTCGGGAAAAACGACCTCGGGAAGGTCGTTCCACAAGGATGAAGTCCTCCAGATGAAAGAATTCTTAAATAATGAAGTTCGAGGAGTACTAAGGTTAACCACACATGGATGGGCGGCAGTGGTTCGTCGTGTATTTCTGCTATTCGTCGCTCTGGGCGGAATTAAGAGGGCAAGGTCGGCCGAGCACCTTCCATGAAAATATCTGTAAAATAGAGTCAAATCCCCAACCTGTCTTCGATGTTCTAGGCTGTCGAGGTTCTTCGTCAGCTCGTGGTCTCCGATCAGACGAATAGCCCTCCTTTCGATGGAATCCAGTAGCCGAAGAGTATGTTTGGGTGCAGAGCTCCAGACATGAGAACAGTACTCTAATGATGGTCGAATCTGGGCTTTGTATAGTGTCAAAAGTTGTTGAGGTGTGTACAACTTTCTGGTTCGGAAGAGTACCCCAAGCTTCTGAGAAGCCATCTTGGCGATTGCCACAACGTGGTTATGCCAAGACATATTTTCTCCCAGATTGACGCCCAGCAAATTGATAGATGAAGCCAGTGGGATTGCGTGTCCGGCCATGGATGGTCCGGATGGAAGATGGAAGATGGCATATAAAACATGCAAAATAAAATACCCTTCTGTGGATTAGAAATAGAGAACGATTTTATTGGTTATAACATAATATATTTGTAGTTGATCTATTCAGTCGATAACGTTACTTCGCGCCTTTGTTCGAGCGCTATTCATTGAAAATAATACCTAAATATATTGTCGAATTTATTTACAATAAGCATACCCACTAATTAATTGCCAGAAATAATAAAACTATAATGTATGTGTGCTCTTAGACCGCTGTTCATGTAATTAAATTAAACATGAACTACATGCATTTTGAAAGACTACTAAAATGTCTAAAGGGCAAATGAAATTTAAAAAACTGAGGAGGATTAAATGGAGAAGTTAATGGACTAATGAGCTATTACACCCCCATGTGTGTTAAAGCATTTTTTAGTGACCATAAGTATGAAGAATCAGCCTTTTCCTATTAATTGGACAACACTGTATTGAGAAATATAACTGTACGTACATTTTTAGAGTTTAATTATCTTTTTTGCTATATATTTTCACGGCAACTTACTAAGTATCTTAGTGATCCAACCGGCGGTTTTCCATATGGTATTCCCCTCCATGTATAATACGTTTTGATGGACGTATTTAGACTAGTGCCTTGCACTTTTCCATTTTGGATTTGGACGAGTAAATCTGCCAGCTGAAACATGAAAGTATATGAAAGTATTTAGTTCAATAAACAAAGAAAGTCATTTTTGCCTTTCGAACGGATCGAATTTTCATAAAAATCCTTCGAATCAATTTTCTCCCAAAAAAAGAAATGCTACTTAAACCTCGATAAGATTCATTCTTTACCTTGTCTTAATACAGGGAGTTACAAATTCGGGTTTGTTCATCGGTTAAATTGTGGCAAAGTTGCGTAATTATGGGCCCAATAATATGCCGCAAAAACAATCTAAAATAAATACAGGGGTTTTCAAAATAATTGGAATAATCTAATATTTTTAGTTTCGGTTTCTGTTTTTCCTGACTTCGTTCGTTCGTTCAGTGGTATACAACAATTATTGGTTTTCCGACGTTTCGTTCCTTAAATTAACCATCTTTATTAGAATACCACTAGTATGTTCATGTAATTTACTTTTGTTTCGAAGAAACTGAAGATTTTAAAATTATTATTGCTATTTCTGTATTTAATTGTTATTGTTATTATATACTACTACTATTTTTTTTAAATTTCATTAATACAAATAAAATTTGATTCTTAAAGCCAGCGCTTTCTTAGAGCTTTAAAAAGGGGCATTGAGTTTTATATTTCCGAATTATACCGAATTTTAAAAAAAAGTCAATTACAGGAACGTACTAGGAATATTTTAATGAAGATTGTCAAGGAACAAAACGTTGAAGACCAGTAAGTGTTGTATACCACTGAACGTAGATTTAGTTCCTCTTTCATAATTTAAACAAAAAAAATCCAGGCCCATATTTAACAAATTAAGTTCTTGATGTAGACCCAAGGACGAAACGTCGCACTAAAAATCTGATGACGTCATCTTATAGAGAATAAAAAGTAGCAACGAGAAAGTGAAATTTATTTTTGAATATCTCTTCGGACAAAGTCAGGAAAAAGTAAAAACCGAAACGCAAAATTCTAGATTTTTTCAAATATTTGGAAAGCCCTGTATTTTTTTTTTGCGATATACAGGGTGTTATGGAAATGACGTAATATATTTGGGTGTCATATAGAAACGCTCCATATTTTATTTTTTTTAAATCGACCATTTTAAAAGTGGGGTAACAAACACTTACTCACAGGTCAGTTCGCGCTACTGTACAACATTTCACCTAGACCCAATGGAATGTTGCCAAACTTAATGTAACACTGAAATTCCATATAAAATTATAAAAATTAATTATTTTCTACCTACTTGTATTTATCTTTATACCTAAAGAGCGAGGAAATCCAGGCACAAACACAATCAGTTTTTTTTCTTTTTCATGGAAACACTCCTGGAAACACTTTATGTACAAACAGTAATAGTGAAACAAACCCGATAGTTAGCTTTTGAAAATACAATAATACAGATTATACTACAGATTATTAGATCTTATTACACGCGACGAAATTTGACGTCCAGAAGAAATGCATCAATAAAAACAATATTCACAGATTATTTATGGACGGGCAAGATACACGCGTAAACCGAAAAAACAGAGCGGATTGCCGAGTGCGTGTTGGTGCACAGCCGATGTAAGGCGTCAAGAGCTTATTGGAATTTGACCTAGTGACGTACATGCCTATTTCAAACTTATTTAATACTATTCCATATGTTTTTTCGGGTTGTTTAAAACATAGTCCATCGTAAATGTACTTCAATTAATTGTACAAAAAGAATGGAAAAGTGCTTAAATTATTTTATTTTGTCTAAAGAGTTAAAGGTGTACATATGACAACACCGGCCAGAATTCCTTGATTGCTTACATGTATCGCAGTGCCATACAGGTATTTTTCTGGTTTGCCGTCAGGTCACATTAATCGCTGAATGAATTGAAGGCGCCATTTATGGGTTTTTTTCTTCAATTTGTCTGTATCTCTGGAATTGCCGGTTTAAATATAATACGTCATTTCCATAACACCCTGCATTACTGGGCCCATAATTAGGCAACTTTATCCCAATTTAACCGACTTCGTATCTCTTACCGTTTCAGAAATCCCAATGGTGAAGGACGAATGCGTTACACCCTGTATATAAAGCTGTATCTATAAAGGAACGATACAAGTAGTAAAAGAGAAGCAGCATTCTACATGCCAAAAATATAATTTATATACCAACGTTTATAAGGCATGATACCTAAACTAAAAGAATTTTACAAGGAAGTCCTAAAATTAAGCTTACTTACTCCACTGGCAGTGCCAAATAAAAATAAGGCAAGGACCAAAACAATCTGCATAATTTAGTAACTGTATCGACGATAGTAATATCAATCAATATTTTAGGAATGAAAACTTTTAATAAATTAATTGCTATGTTTTAATTATAAAAATCGATAAGTACCTACTCATAATAAAACACTTATTTTTATTGACAAACCAAAACAAAATAATGATATCTTTAAATTGAAATTGAAAAAGAGAAATATAAATTAAGTAATATATTACGACATCTTGCTATTATACAGTGTGTAATCAAATGAACCAACCTTTATTTTCGTAATTGGTCTTATTGATGTAAATTTACAGGGTGGCCCATCGAAAATTTTCCACCTAGGTTTATAAGTGAATAAATTAAAATATGCTCAGACATGTAAAAGGTGGTTCTCATGGTGACTTATTTTTTAACCTCCCCTGTCTATACTCCTATGACATGATACCTTATTTTAAAGGGAATTAAATCACTTGACCCTTCTTTCCATTTAAGAATTAAAGGTGAGATCCATCCCGTCGTAGGAGTATCGACAGGAAGCGACAAGAGTGACAAACAATATTTTAAAAATATATCCCCCTGACAACTAACTTTTACGTGTCCGAGGACTTTTTCATTTTTCAAGAAAACTAACCTGCGTAGAAAAATTTCCATCCATGTGCCACCCTGTATAAATAAACATATTGATAAGTTATCAATCAAATCAAACAAAATATATCTTCTCAAGCTGTTCTAAAGTCACATCAACTATTTAAAAGCATATTCTTGACAATAACTTGTTTTTATTAAAATTAATTAGAGTCGTGGATCTCCATATAGGGGTAAACATACAGGGTGTCCCATTGAGAACTTTGACATATTAATTTGTAGTTTAGGTGAACTAAAGAAAATCGCGTAGGTAGGTTAAACCTGTGTTATGTTTTCTTATACAGGGTGGCCCATCGAAAACGAAACAGAGACATTTACTGGCAGCTCAGTTCATTTTTGGAAAAACGCTCAGACCCGTCGATTTTGTTTTCGAGGGGGACACAAAATTGGAAAAAAATCACGTCAACAAGTGCAGCCCCCTGGACGGGGGTGGCACCACCCCTACAATCTTAAATGGAAAGGGGGGGTCGAGTGATACCTTATTTTAAAGGTCTTTCAATTCCCTTTATAATGATGTAAAATTCACAATACTTCAGTTCAGTAGTTTTGGAGATTTATTGATTTTAAGCTTACAGTACACAGGTTTATTGAAGAAAGATAAGCAGGGAATGTCTCGTACTTATTTTAAATAGGAATTTGTACATAGTTTGCGATTGATTCGACCAAACTTTGTGGTTAAAATACCTTTTACCGCTTTATTCATAAATTAACCATGGTATATTCCACGGCAGAAAGAATTGAAATTATCCAAATATTTTTCGGAAATAATCAGTGCGCTTATAGAACAGCACACATATTTAATGAGCGACATGAGAACAGTAACGTGCATCGTAAATATGTCCTAGAACTTATAGCTAAATTTCGGGACACTGGATCAGTCGCCAATAAAAAACGCAACAATGAAGCAATAGAAGTGGGGGTTTTAGGGCAAGTTTATGTAGATCCTACGTTAAGTACCCGCAAATTGGATACTGTGTGTGGTGTTAGTCGATGTAGTATCCAACGGATTCTGAAGGCCCATAGTTTTCATCCGTATAAAATTCACCTTGTACAAGAACTTAATGAAGACGATTTTGATCGGCGATTACAATTTTGTGAAGATATGAGTGAACGAATTATAAACGATGAACATTTTCTATTCAACACTTGCTTTTCCGACGAATGTTCCTTTTTTTTTACATGGCCTAGTAAACCGTCATAACTGCCGATATTGGTCAGATTCTAATCCCATAGTTTATCATGAGGTACACACACAGCAGCCACAAAAATTAAATGTTTGGGCTGGTATTTTTGGCGATCATTTAGTTGGTCCTTTTTTCTTGCTTGGAAATTTAACCGGTGAAATGTATTTGGAATTACTGCAAGACGCCATAGATCCTGCATTAACAGCCATAATTGAAAATGGGAATGATCGGCGGTACATTGCGAATAGGTTGATGTTCCAACAGGATGGTGCCCCACCACATTACGCATTACGTGTTCGACAATATTTAGATCAGACGTTTCCAGGTCGATGGATTGGTAGAAGAGGTGCCATTGAATGGCCCCCAAGATTGCCAGACTTATCCCCTTTGGATTTCTTTCTGTGGGGTCACTTAAAAAGCAAAATCTATGCTACTCAACCAACATCGTTAGAAGATTTGCGACAAAGAATTGTGAATGAGTGCCTTCAAATTACTCCTCAAATATTGCAAAATGTGCGGCAACGTTTTGAGCAAAATCTTTATTACTGCATGGAGAGTCATGGTGGTCATTTCCAACATTTACTTGGCTGACGGGTCAGTTCATTCTTAATTTTTAAAGTACTTTGCTACCAAATGTGTTGATTTCCACTAATGATGGTTCAATTTACAAAACTATTTTGGCACCCTGTATAATAAAAACAAAGCTGTTTAGGGCATATGTTCATATAAACTTTTTGTCTTAAAATTGATTAGGTAAAGCGGCTTCTAACATAAGGTTTTACCTGACATTTTTCTTGCTCAACTAAAACGTATCAGGTAAAACATTAGGTGAGAACAGGGTCTAGCATAACATAATATACCTGGCATTTTACTTTCCTACAAATAAGACGTATGTTAAAACACAGTGTGGACAGGGTCTAACATAAGGTTTTACCCGACGTTTTACTTATTCAGGCAAGACGTCCGTCTTGTTACGAATCTGTGTTAATAGAGAGAAGATGGGCAATAATAAAAACCTAAAAATAATGCTTCCTTAGTAGCGACCTTCCAAAAGTGATCTGAAATATGAATACTAAACTGTATGTGTAGACCGGGATATTATAACCGTTTTGTCTGACAGTGTTACTTGAAGACCTAAAACGTGAGGTAAAACCTCATTTTGTAGACCGGGCTATTATAACAATTTGGCTTACTTGAAGACCTAATGATTCAGATAAAACCTTATGTGTGGACGGCGCTTAAAGAATAAGACTATGAAGAATGTAACTTTATAGGCTTTCAATTTTCGATAGTTTTCGTTCTTTAGGTATAGGGCCCACTCATTCGGTCAATTATGTTCCATGACTTTCCACGATAATTAATAATTAAAAAATAAAACAATACATACTTACATATATTTCTAATTACTATTTATTAATACATGAAAATAATCCCTAAAAACTATTATATGGACGGTATGAATAAGTTTTCCAGAGATAATCCCACAGGGCATTCTCTTCAACTTTTCGGTTTGGTTTCATTTCTAAATTTTCATCTATATCCAAATATTGATCATTATCTTCAGTTATAGGTTTCCATTTTATATTCTGAAGCAACTCTGCCGAGTCATCATCAGGTGTAGGATTTCTGAAAAAAGATACAAATAATAGTATCTAGAGTTCCAGAAACTTTACACATTGAAAACTTAATAATATTTTAATTAAACAGTAAGTTCTTTTTCAATGCTTCCTCTTCGTTCGTCTGGCAAGGCCATTCCCGAGGAGACCTACATCTTAACGTGGGTTCCTAACCACGATTCTAGGTCATACGCTCCTCCCCAAACATTTTCGCGTTTCCCCCGCATTCCCCCGCAACCCACGAAATATGCGGTCTAGGTACCGCCGTGAATGGGGGCACGGATCGGGGATGATGAATTTTTCCGTTTTTATTTCCATGAAGCCAGACAGTAATGCCATGACTTACCACTAAAATTCGCCCAGTAACTACCGATTTAACCTCGGAGCCGTTTACAATGACAAGTTAATGTACCAATTGGTATTATATCCAAAGGCGTTCCGCTGTTCATTGCCTAAATCCTATTTTCCCCATAGAATTCTAATATTTAAGGAAACAACATTAATTGTGTTATTAATGAAAACTATTTTAGCCTTTATGTAACGTCAAGAAGTTTACACGAGCTCACACCATCAAATGTATGGAATATAGGCTAAACTAATATTAGATTAGGTATTTTAAAACACTTACGATGTTTTGGCAAAGTTAGTCCATAACTTCACGAATCTTCTTCTAGTCAAATAGTCAGCATCAGTTTCTATAGGTTTGGAAGAAATATTAAATAAATAGCCCACTTCTTGTGCATGTGCGACTTTACCAGCACCTAAAAAATTACAGAATATTGACAAAAGTGGGTTTGCGTTTTTTCTAAATAATTAAAGATTTCCAGAATTTTGTTAACAGGATTCCGGAGTACCTTCAAACGAGTTTTACAATTTATCTTCGTAAAGCATTTAAAAACCACAATTAAAACTATTACGGAGTCAACAAACTAGTTACAATTTTTATCAACGGATTCACTTAATTTGGCCATAAAGACTTACTTCCGATTAATAAAATTTCCTAACAATTCGCAATTTTCCGTCACTTAATTTCAAAATTGACTTTCAGGCATTAATTTCTTTAAATGCCAAGATTTCACTTTTTAACTTCCTGTAACACTTTACTTCGCGATTCGTTCAGATATCACATCCGCTTCCGTCGATTGACTGATTTTTCTGGCTATTTTCCGCGGCTTAAATACTACTTACTTATTCAGTCCACTTCTCCTTCCCAAGATCCCCTTGTCTTTAAGAGCGAAAGTCGCTTAATTTCACCTCACTTAGGTCACAGGTATTCAAATTACCCTCTTATTGCCAGAAAACATCCCAGGTCTCCCCCTGGGAGGTAATAAATCATTAGGTGGAGTGATCGGACCCCCTATCGAACACCTGCAATTTTAGGTCATCAATTTCCGGATTCAACCGATTAATTCTGATTGTGCGCGTTTATCCCTGCGGTGAATGTCCCTTATTTTGAGAAGAGGGGCTACCAATTCCTACATTTCATCGGTCATCGAGGCACTATTCCCGGTTCAGTTATTTGAAACCCGAGATCGTGACTAATCCAGTTCTCCAGTCTTCCAGTGCAGTGATAAAATGAAAGTTATAATGCTGTTGTTCAATTTTACTGGATTATTCTCTTGGATTATCAAAATTTCATATTTGATTTAATTAAAGGTTATAAATTATAATATTAGTCTAATCTTCGCTTGATAATTTATTTGTGTTCTTTTTATTTAATGGTGAACCAAAAGTCTAGAAAATATAATACTACATTAAAATTAAAAACTCCTAAACTCGATTTTTAAACTTTTTTTAGTTTTTATTTTTTAAATTAAATGAAACCTAGGCCGAAATAGAAAAATTGATATAGAAACTAAGTTTCATAAGACTAATTTGTGTGGCAAAAACGAGTTTTTCGGGTTTGTTCGAAACGACGAGTAATTCAAACCCGAAATATTTTGAAATTAGAAAAACTGTAAGACGTAGTGGCAGTGCTGTATTTAACAAACCCGAACAAACCAACCCCTTACTTATTTATTTGGCATTAGTCCACTTTATATTACTATTTTATTGATCCGCCCCCTTGAAAATGTCAATATACTGCGTAGTAACTAATCGACCTAATAAAATTGTTGGTTTAGAATTGGGCTCCCCAGAAATAAAATTACAACAGAACCAAATAGAAATTAAAAGAGTTAATCAAAGATTACCTGGCAGGATTAAATTGAGTTTACTTAGAGTGCCATAAAATGAAAATAGGTATTTATAGACTGGCGTAAATTTGGATTGCAGAACTGCATGCTTCTCACAGGACCTTCCCATGCCGTTGTCGCTTAAAAACTGAAATTAAAACAATAACATTTTCTTTAATGCGTTAAATCTTTTGGTATGTTCAGTATACATGTAAAGACGAGCAAACCCGATTATAAAATAAAGAAAATATACATTTTAATTGAATCAATCTATACTAGGTGGAAATCCATAACTATACAACTCTGTTTTACTTTTTCCCATAATAGTATAAATATACATTTTCAACCAGGTATACAGAAAGTTCATAGCTGAAAAAGTTTAATAATTACTTATTTCTCAAGTGAAATAAACCTAACCATAATCTCATATAAAAACATTTTTATTGCATGTAGGTACAGTTTTTCTGTTAAGGGAACTTCTAAATTGAAACAACAGTTCTAAATAAAACATTTGGCTATATTGCCGAACCATCCAAAACATTTCTACATATGGCTGGCAATGTTTCCGGCAACTTCCAGCTGTATTATTGCAGCCTAGCATTGACGTACAAATGTTGCCCGTTTAGAGGCACCTTAAGGTGTACCCAATTCTTATAGTTTTATTGAATAAAGTAAAAGACAAACCTCATAAAATGCTGCTAAATTTTCTGTAAAAAGTCCATCTTTGCCGGCATAATGGTCGTGAACCAATTTCCCAATCTCTTGAGACGAAGCATTTTCCTGTAACTTCATACGAGGCGCCGAAAGTTGCGGATTTGCATCGTAATAAGTTGCTTGTTGTATAGAGTAAGACGTATCTAAGAAAAACAGTAGATTATTTATACAGGGTGTCCCAGAATATGTCGGCATTCTCCTGGGTTTGAAAAAATGAATGTGATGTTTTCGAAAAAAAAAATATGGTTTTTTGCATTGGTTGTTGTTTTATGTTCATAAAATTCCCTCATTGTTGATATGATATTTTTCACATGTACCGATTTAAATAAGAATATTTATGCCAATGTCAGTTTATGGTAGTGTCTTGAAATTTGAGGGTTTTTCTCCTTGTCTTATTAGTTACTAACTTAGTAATGGAATTTACGTATACTGAATATGCCGTTATGCATTTAATGTATGAACAAATATATTTTTTTAGGTACGAAGAAAAATGTATATGAACTTCTCCTATCATTTTTAAGTGTTCTATTTAAACCCGGGAAATTGCCCACATATTCTGGGACACCCTATATAGAAGAGTTCGGAGATATACTATAGCCTAAATATCTACAGGAACAAAAAGATATTTATCAAACCGAGAAATTATTAACACAGCAAATAAGTTAATATATACCTAATGTGATAGTAGAAGCCCGGGAGTTGTTTATTGAAAAATTTGTTTAATTTTAATGACTTTTCATTCTTTTAACGAGATTATTTATTTTCTCAATCAACTAGATAGATTTGAATTATTCTGTTCTTTGCCTCAACGTACATTTTATAATGTACGTTTTTCATCGCATGTCGTTCTTCGGTCATAAATCCATTCTACTCAAACGCCGGGTGTATCAAATTTTTCATATATACTACATGGTGTCAATTTGAAAACTTCCCACTTTTAATATCGTGTTTCGAGTAAATAATGAAGTTAAAATGTTAAATGCCAAGTGGTATATTATTTTAAATTTTTTTTTAAATCTCCTTCCAATAGTAGCATCATTTATTTCTTATGCCCCACTTTTGTGCCAGCCCCCTTCACAATAACATTGCCATATCTTTCCGTTTTCCGTTGTGTAATATTTTTAATACTTGTATGATATTCACATCATTTTTAAACAAAGAGGATTCTAGAGAGAACCAGAGATGTTTGGTTTTATTTTAAAATTAGATCCGAATGCGAATGAAATTCCTTTTTGCTACAAAAATTCAAGGATAAACAAGTATGAATCTAGAATTAGAGACAATTAATGCTTTTCACTCAATTAAAGAGTCTTTGAATTATGAGCTTTAATATTAAATTAGATATTTGTGTCTATAGGTGATGTGATTCTGCTTCTTATTACCATATTAATTTAGTCATAAGTTGACATATCCTAATCCCATTTTAAATTTTCATTTAATTTCAAATTTTCATTAAATAAAGCAAAAATTAATTACCATTTGTTGGTATAATACTCTCCAAAGAGTTATATCCTAGAATAGTTGGTACTCTGGTAATATTACCTGCTTCTATGGTTTCGTATAAGGAAAGAATAGTCATGAATGATTGATTAGATGGGACTTCAGTAACCGGACCCTAAAATTGAATTAAATTCTTAATATGTTTTCATGAAAAGTCTGCTCTTTTCATGAAACGCTGCCGAACATTGAAACAACTAACTATTACGCCAAAAGGCTATAAATTGTAACGCTCCGAATCTACTTTGCACTTGATGTCATAAAATGAGTATTGTATAACTTTCAGTTCTAGTGTTATACAAAAAACGCAATTCTACAAGAAATTGGAAGAGTTCTATTTCCAAAAACCGCAGGACAAAAATATAAACAGATTTCATGAATGTGTTGTTAACGTTGCAGACGTTTGTCAACAAGGATTTTCAGTACTGTGCAATTTATGTTCTGCCAGTAAAAACATTTCTGAAGAATGCAACGAAGCTAGAAATAAAACTGAAGACGCGGCCAAAAAAATGTTAAGTAATTCGGCAAAAAATGACGACTTTTAATGTAGGCGATTGTGTATTATTGAATATTCCCGAAGTCGACGGACGTCCAGGAGATTCCAGGAATATGGATTGTTTGATAATAGATCAGAAAAATGGCGTAAATCAGATTGCTGGTAAGCACGGTACTATAAAGAGATGGTTTGGTGCTGAAAGTCTTACTGTTGCGGGTACAGCATTTCTTAATAAAGAGGAAATCCCCTTGGAAAAATCACTCAGCTTAAGAGAAGCTGTGTCATTGGAATCAGGTAGTCAAGGCATACTGAAATGTTAGTGTAAACCTAGCAAACAACAAACAGCTCGTTTTCATCAAGAGGCGAAACAGGCCGAAACAGACGTTTCATGTAACATCTACAATTTATAGCCTTTTGGCGTAATAGTTATTTGTTTTAGTGTTTGGCAGCGTTCCATGAAAAGAGCATACTTTTCATGAAACGGCTGATTACACTAGAAGGCACATATATACTACAAAAAATAGCTTCAATTTTCTCTGCTTCGCTACTTTTAAACCTAATGACCTAATTTCTTTAAGACTTCAAAAATTGATTTATGTATCTTGATTGCTTTTAGCCAATTACCGAAGAAACGATGACATTTCCCGTCTTTTACAGAGAGTACTATTTTTATGTAAAATGCATAGAAAAATCATAATGTAATTTCAAAACGGCAAAAAATTTAAGTCTTAGAGAAATGTGGGCAAATTTACCCAAATAACCATTGGTTCGCACGCTTCTGGTTAATGTTAACATTGTCCAATATTTTGGAAAATCAAAAAACTTTTCATATAAATGAAAAAGTAACACGACATGCACACCTACGTGACAGAAAATAAACGCATTTAGCTGTCACATGTTTAAAAATCAAGAATAATGGAGTTGATAGTCGTAAAAGAGATTTCGAAAATGTAATTATACTTTCTCAACCCATAATTCTTGTGCAACTAGCGTGACAAGCGCTTTTAAGTTAATTTGTGGATATTATAAATTTGGCGTTCTTTTTTTTAAATTTTGAATTCGGAGTTTAAGTTGTTGCGGTTTCTTACACATGATGAAATAAATACAATTATTTTGTTAATAATATTAATTATCTTGTTTTGCATAACTTACACTTTAATTAACGAGTTTTATAATTAATTTTCAATTTTAATAAAAGGAACATAAGATTTAAAAGAAAAATAGTTTGTGAAGCAATAAAAACGTATTTGAAAATATTTTTTTTCTTGGTCATTTTAGCAACTATAGCTGTGCTGAACCTAAATATCGCGTTTGTCTAGCATATACAAACATTATTTTAAAGAATATTTACGAGAGTAGTAATTTATAAATTTTACCAGTCTGGTTGTCAGGTTCTTAATAACATCTACTGAAGCAGCCTGCAATACATCTCTAATCTGTTCTGATGTACTTGAGTTTGTTATTGAAAAATCGATTTGATTGGCAAGGTTAACAGCAGCTTCCCTGGGATTTCCCTGTTGCATGCCTGCAAGAGCGTTTCCACTTTGCATTATGGCACCCTTAAATAAGCCTGTAAAAAATATAGAATAATATATAATACATTTTCTCATATAAGTGTAGCAGGTAAAATAATAACTCTTATTAGCCAATGTTTCGGTTATTTGCTTAGTAATCTTCAGAGCTGAAAAGTTGTGAATTTTCAAAATAGTATGGACAATATTATAGGTAATCTATCTTAAAAACCAAATAGTAACAAATTAAAAAGAAATAGAAATTATAGTCGTCTAAGTATTTGATTGAATTAACTATTACTTGATGAAGATCTATTACAAGGACTAAGTAAATAATATCATAATATGTAGAGTGTAAATTTTTGTTGTACCATGACAATTGTTTCAACAGACATTGTCTTTTTTTTGATCACACTCACCAATTTTATTTAACTGTTTTTAAAATTAATTTATGAAGCCTTTAAAATTTAATTTTTAAATCAGATTCTTTATTTCTACAAATTGCTTTTAGTAATTTTTGCATAACTAATAAATGTTTGTCAAATATCTAATCGCAACATAAAATAAATGACAAATACAATAAAATTACTAAAATTCATTCTTGTCATAATATACAGAAATGTGATACACACATGTTCTATTTGTGCACAATTTATTAATGTCTGATCAACATGTTGATAATAAAACTACCATTATATCAGATAAAGCTTACCTTTAGACATAGGGCTAATAATATGATAACCAACTGACATTCCTCCAGCACTTTCACCGAATATGGTGACGTCCTGGGGGCTTCCTCCAAAGAAGGCAATATTTTCATTGACCCATCTCAATGCTAAATTTTGATCCTTTAATCCGGCATTTCCAAGGATAACCTGATCACCTGTTGATAAGAATCCAAAAGTACCTAAAAAACGTATTTCAAAGGTATAGTACTCAGTAAGCAACAATGTTATTCTACTTCAGATAAGAATACATTGTTGACTTTGTAGTGCGCTGTAGTGGACGTCAGGTTCTTGTTGAAATAAAACATACGGCTGTATTTGTAGGTAGGAAAATGTAGTTGTAAAGGCTCTACATTTTCCTGGTATGTCTTTATTACCCACTATAAACTTCTAGTCTCAGTTTAGTCTCTGCTCTCTTCTCTATTATTTGTCTACATATATATACTAACCTAAACTTGAACTTAACCTTAGACTGTGGAGCAAGGCAAGTATTATTGTTATAATTGTTGTGTATACAATCACAATATCACGTCCGGTATAGTTATGATAGCATTGGACGTGACCCTGGTCGTGTTACTTATTAATTATAACAATAATATAGAACTCATCCTTATTTTATGTAAAATAGGTAAAAAATGGAAAGAGCCCTATTTTTACCTCACACCTCCAGCGGCTAGGAAAAAAAAATCAGATATATTGATATGATTTGATTTTTTTTTTTTTTTTTGTAATTATCATAAAATAAGTAATTAACTAAAATATCTTTTAACTCTATTCTTATGAACTAAAATTTGCTTGTTATCTATTTTTAATAATATATTAGGCGATTGTTCACTTAACACTTCATAAGGTCCATTGTAAATAGCGTCCATTTTCGTCACTGAACCGTTATTCCTTAGAAGCACTTTTTCACCTGTTTTATAACTAACTATACTACTTTTATTATCGTACACAACCTTTCTCTTGTCTTTTGACGCCATCAAGTTGTTTCTCGCGTCAATACTGGCTTGTTGAAGTCTATATTTCAACTCTAGCGGATAGTTATCAAAATTATACAAAGGGTCTACTTCTTTTAATAAATTAGAAGGTAATTTTACCGTCTTGCCAAAAACTAATTCGTACGGGGTGTACCGAGTTTCAGTATGTACACTATTATTATAAGAAAAACTCCAAAAAGGTATCCAGCTACTCCAATTATTTGGGTTTTTTGCGATTTGCATACGTAAATATGCCCCTAGAGATTTATGCGAGTTCTCTAAGGCACCTATGGATTGATGGTGGTACGCTGTTGAGTGTAGCTTCTTAATTTGAAGTAATGTACACGTTTGAGTAAGGGTAGACGCTATGAATTCTGTTCCCTGATCTGATACTATCTCATCCGGAACCCCATATCTTAAAATAAAGTTTTCAACGAACGCTTTGGCTACTGTTACCGCTTCTTTATTTTGTATAGGATAACATTCCACGAATTTACTGAGATCGCACTGTAACGTTAAAATATATTTATTATTTTCTATATCTGGTTCTATAGGACCAACTAGATCTAAATTAATTCTCTGGAATGCTGAAGTAGCAGTATGAGTGATTGTCATAGGCTCTATGTTTTGCCTTGAATGCTTGTACCTTTGACAATCATCACACCGTTTCACAAAATCCTCTATATCCTGTCTCAAACCTATCCATGCGTAATATTTTTTAATATTATTGAACATTCGATTTATTCCTGCGTGACCTCCTGTCGGCAGTAAATGGAAATCATTAAGAATTATTTGTTTTGTCTCACGATCGTTTATTCTTTTTATATTTTTCAAAATAGTTATTTTTATACCGGTTTCTCTTATTAATTTTATATTTTGCAATATTTCTTGCAAGAATTGAGCGCTCTCTTCGTCTTTTATAATTATTAATTCGCGAATATTATATTTATTACATACGGCTTCCAGGTCTCTCAACGATGCACTAAAGGCTAACGCCGATCGAGAATTCTGGAATCTGTACTCCGTATTAATATTATTATGATCATTATTACCGAAATGCAGGGCTCTCAACGGTGCACTTAAGGCTAACGTCGATCGAGGATCCCGATTCATGTAAATAATATTTTTACTTTTAAAAGAGACGAAATTTCCTATGCTGCAGTCATATTTTTTATCTTTACATATTTCTGTAAATTTTAAATTCGATATTGGACAAAGTTCGCAAGATTCTTTAGGCCGTTTTACTAACTCTACTACTCCCGGGTGATCAATCCGTTTGTAAGTATCCGAATTACAACCTACGTCATCTGTTTTGTCTGTCTGTCGTTTTGCGGCTGCTCTTGTTATAGCGAGCAAAGACGCATTCGTGGTTTTTTCTAAGTTTATAAGTTCATTCTTATTTATTTCAATACGAGATAAAGCATCCGCTATTACGTTGTATTTTCCTTTGACGTGTTTAGTAACAAAATCGTATTCTTCTAACACTAGACGAAATTTTGTGAGTCTGCTAGATGGATTCGTCATTCCAAATAGAGAAATAAGAGGTTTACAATCAGTTTCGATTGAAAATTTTCGCCCGTACAAATAAGGTCTAAAATGTTTAACTGCCCATACAACTGCTAAGAGTTCTTTTTCGACTGTACAATAATTTCGTTCACCTTTGTTTAATGATCGACTCGCGTAAGCAACTGACTTCTTCTTTATTCAAATGCTTGTTATTAATTAGTTTTAACAAATCGTCTACTCTTTTCACCGAATTATTCTCCGTTTTAAGGAAACAACACGTTTCATAATCGCTGAAATTTACAATTGTCGGACAAACATTTTTTAAAGTTACTTCCGTGTCGCGTGTATTTAAAATTTTTACAGGTATCATATTACTTTGCGGGCGGACTAAAACACTTGCAATATAAATACCATCTCCTATTTCGTCTGGTAACACAATACAATCTTCATTTTTGTTTATTTTACAATATTTAATTATTTCACACCTTGCAGGTATAGTAAAATGTGTTTGTTGTTTTGAAAACATCGGTACTGATACAGTATTATTTTGAAACAAAAATGCAAAATTGAAATTTTCGTAATTTATCCGAGCATTATATTTTTGGAAAAAATCTGACCCTAAAACTCCATTTATTTTACTTTCAAAACTATCTATTAAATGAAACGTATGCTTTAATTTAATGTTATTGTTATTATTAAACTCAAATGTCAAGTTTGCAGTGCCATGAGACAATGTTGACCCTGCAACACCATTTATTTTTATTTTCCTTCCTGTGTTGACATGTTCATGTTTATAAACAAAGTTTTTAAATATAACACTTATAGAAGCACCTGTGTCAATTAATAAATTTAATATGGTACCTCTATAGTTTACTTGAACAAAATTTAGACCATTTAAGTTTAAAATAACAGGGTTGAGATTTTCCTTAGGCTCGAAAAAACTGATTTTCTAATGTAGATTGTGCATTGTTACCTCTGCCAGTATTTTCCTCCCGAATGCAATATGCCCTATTACTCGAATTATTATTATTACCACGAAAACCTCTACCTCTATTTTGAAAAGATCTATTTTGAGAATTATTGTTATTATTATATCGCTGGTTCCATGCAGATGTCTGCCTATGGTTCCCCCTGGGATGAAAACTTTGACCATTGTTATGCCTATTATTATTTGAAAAATTTGGGCGCGGTCGCGGATAACCATTTTTATTTTGCATATGAAAAACTTTATGTATTCCCGTTTCTTTTTTTTCAATTTCCTCGTCCATTGCGCCCCTTATCGCGTCGCTCAATTTATTGTAATTTCGTGCTTTTATAATAGTGCGCATATCGTTACTTTGTAGCCCGTTTGCGAACACATTTATGGCAAGTTTTTCGTTCACGCTTGTTAGCACCCTCAATACCTCGTCATTTCCGTTAGATTGAGCGATGGTTAGATCTAGTAATAAATCCTCAACAGTTTTGCCAAACTCGTTTATTGATTTACCACCCTGTCTAGCACCGTTCAACCTACTGGATAGCGCCCCTGCTGATTTTTTGCTAAGGAAAAGAGTTTTTAGATCCAAAATAAGGGCTTGGTTTGTTGCGTATTCGCTATGCAACCTTATTTTGGCATTTGGTGTCAAACGCGCTTTCAGTATGTAATTTGTTAGACTCTTTTTTCCCGTCTCATTTAACAATGAGTCGTACAACTCGATGCCGTCTATCAATTCTTTTACTACCTTCTCTGTACCGTCCATGCGCGGTAACAGAGTCGCGGCGGTTTTTAAGTCAAATTTTTCACACATTTCTCCGGCTTCTACGAAACAATCAGAATCGGAACTACTTTCGGATTCTGCTTCTTCCGTATTAACCTCCCTTAACCTATCAGCCAAAACCTTGTTAATAGCCTCAAAATATCGTACCAATTGATATGTATACTCTTTGACTGTGGCTATTAACTCGGCTTTGTTCTGTGCTTTATTAAAATTAGTTTTTAGATTTTCATAGTCTTTAGTAAAGTTCCCTAGTTTCCTAAAATTTGTATTTACCACGGTATCTGAACTTCGCCTCTCCTGTGAATCTTTCTTCAAGTTACGGTGGAACACCTTTACCTCGTCAAGCAGATATCGGAACTCCCTTATGTCCATTAACTGTTCCCACGGTGCGTACGAGCGGCTTTTGCCTCACCTTGCATCAAGGCCTCACACGTACGTACTGCTGGGCTGGGATGCTACACCAGTTCCTGGCTCCTTGCTATCTCCTTCCTTATCCTCTGCTTTAACTTCTTCCTGCACAAGCTCACTAGATACGCTGCTATGCAGATGCAGGCCAGCACACAAACAGCTACGGAGCAGATGTCCTTTGTGGTTGGTAATGTTGCTGTTGCTGTTACTCCTCCGCTGTTACCCGCCTGCGCTATTATTACCTCTTCTTTTGACTGGCTGGTCCCCATCACTTATACCATAACTTTCACTAACTTTCACTTCACTTCCAAAAGACTTATGCGTAAGTCCTCTGGCAGGATCGCCATGTAGTGGACGTCAGGTTCTTGTTGAAATAAAACATACGGCTGTATTTGTAGGTAGGAAAATGTAGTTGTAAAGGCTCTACATTTTCCTGGTATGTCTTTATTACCCACTATAAACTTCTAGTCTCAGTTTAGTCTCTGCTCTCTTCTCTATTATTTGTCTACATATATATACTAACCTAAACTTGAACTTAACCTTAGACTGTGGAGCAAGGCAAGTATTATTGTTATAATTGTTGTGTATACAATCACAATATCACGTCCGGTATAGTTATGATAGCATTGGACGTGACCCTGGTCGTGTTACTTATTAATTATAACAATAATATAGAACTCATCCTTATTTTATGTAAAATAGGTAAAAAATGGAAAGAGCCCTATTTTTACCTCACAGCGCTAAGGTCTTGGACAAACTGATACCACTGTTTAAATGATTTTTGGTACTTCCAATTATGCAGACACGATTACCAACATCGGTCTTTGTTGAAATCTAAACATAAAAGTGTTTGCATATGCTGCGTAAAATCTGCCTGTTATGGTACATATATATTTGTTTTTCTTCACAGGATATCCAAGTTTTTCATAGAGGGTAGAAGGTAACATATTTAAAACCATAAAACTTACCTAATCTGTAGTTAAATGTTACTACAATCACGTCCTCTTCTAAGAATGCAGTTGGATCATAGAAACCAAAGTCACTAAATCCACCATAAAATCCACCTCCATAAATCCAAACAAGTACAGAACGATTTGACTTAACCTAAAAAGTGAATAATTTGTCAGCTTACTTATAAGTAATCGTTTTTCAGAGAAAAATGTTGTTACCTACTTGGCCACTAGCCAAATTGTTCTCTTTGGTCCAGCGATAATACTGATCATTGCTCTGTGCTACAGTTTCAAAATTTGCTTACTTAATTAAATTATACAATTAAGAGACAATAGGTTAAATATCAAGGAACCATATTTCACGTACATTGAGGACGGACACGGACAGAGGAAAAAGAATGGAAAAAATTTAAAAATAAAAAATCTAAAATAATATAAAATTAGTTAAACATGTCCTTAGCAAAAATTGGCAATAATACTATAAAATAAATAAAATATTAATATAAAGTTAAGTTTTGATAATATATACTTACAGTAGAATCAGATCCTACAGGGACAGGGGAATATACATTAATATATAAGCAGTCCTCATCTATACCATTTAATGGAATTGGGTCTGTAGAAAATGTTCCAAAGTTAACGCATCCCGGTGAGTCCTTTGAGGCATCCAAAACTCCATCCCATGGCTCCGCTTTAACTGGATTCTAAAATATTTTAATATATTATATTAGTTTATCCTAATTGACCTTAAATGAAAAAGCTGCTTTCTTAGTTCATGGTTTCTTTATGAGATTTCGTCAGGTCAATTAGAATTAAATTTTCGTATGTCATCAAAAAGGAATTGATGCTGATATACACCCGTGTTGCAGAAATAACTCTTTTATAATTACCAAATATCTCAGTTCGCCAACGGGTGGTTTGGCAAATGGTATTCCTCTCCATGTATAAAATGTTTGACCGCTGGGTGTATCAACGGTGGTGCCTTCTACTTTCCCATTTGGTAGTTGTACAATTAAATCAGCGAACTAAAAGTATGCATATTAGACTGTAATAGCTACGTATTGACATAGTTAAATCATTGACTAGAAGTAACCATAATATCTAAATTATGATTGCATTGTGCTGCCACACCGTTTTGATATTTCACATTTTTAACAACATCTCGAGTTAAGGAAATTGTTTCAAAAATTTTAATTGGATTTTTAATAATTAAAGAAACAAATTTTTATGTTAATATTGTATTGTCTCTGGTTTTACCAGACACATAGAGTGGTCAATTTTAGAACATTAGGTGGCAAATATTATACTACTGGCACCATAAATATGTAATTCATAAAACACGATTTATTTACAATCATGCACAGTTATACAATTCCAAATAGTTAGAAGAAGATGGCTTTAAAAAATGGCAACGCTGTAATAAGGTACACGTTTAGATAATTTCGATCTAATATTAGTCATAAACAGGTAAACGTTGTAGGTATTTTTTACAGAAATTCAGACAATATGAAGAAATAATCCATATTTTTGGAATATTTACTTAAAATATAGAATTAGCTACACCACTGCTTTACCTAAAAACAAACATAACCTCATTATTCTCACCTACCGACAAAATATTAATCCGGGGTTAGAATAGTCGAATTTTTTATACAGCACGCACTGACGAACCATTTTAGATGGGTAATAAATAGCTGTAAATAGTTTTAGTTCGAAAAAACACTAAAAATGATCCAAAACACAAACAAATACAAAAGCAGCAGCGATAAATCGGTAACAACACCCCGGCGAAAATAAATGAAATTTGTAAACTTCAGAGTCTATTTTACACTAGCAGGTAAAAATGAGCAAACAGCGTTGCCACTGTGATTTCCTTAAAACATTTCAAATTTATGTTCTTGGGATAATAATATACTTTTCGGTTTCAAACGCAGGCGCAGGCGCAGATTTAGGACTCTGAATACACTTGGCATCATTGATTACTGTTTAAAACTTGACAGAATAAAAACAATTCTTATTATTTATTAATTAAATCTTTTTGACTGGCACCCATAAGTAACAATGCCTCTAGAATCTAGAATATCTATCAAATTGCCAAGATATGGTGAATTTAAGGCCTTTACCATGAAAAATTTTAATAAATTTTAATAAACGTTTCTAATTCTCCACCGTAATCGTATAAAATTCGATATATCCCGCCACTTCACATGATGTCTTTGATCATTATACAAGAAATACCATTCCAGTCTCTACCAGAGTAACTTGACGTATTATCTGTAGAAATCGTAATTTTTAACTTATACAAGGTCATTCAAGGTGAGTAGCCTATGAGAAGATGTCGCGACCTACAAAGATATTTGCTTGAAATATTGGTACTGGCTATTAAAGATGCTGATCTTCCTAATGAAGATATTTTGATGTATCTATAACATCCAAGTATACTGGAAAATTCAATTTTTTAACATATTTCTTCTACCCATCTTCAAGCTTTTGTGAGATAGAATTTATTAAAATAATTTTTTATATAAAAAAAGATGTCGAAGATAATTTGACATAACTAATGCAGTTAAGGTTTAAAAAATGTAGCACAATTTAGAAATGGTATTTTTTTTATATAGTATTTCAAAGCTTCTTTAAAATCGTAAGTTGCTTTTAAGGTAAAAAATTTACTTATGGGTATTTATTATATTATACCAGACAGATAAAATTTACTTAGATTTTTACATTTTAAAATAAAAATGTTAAACCTAACTTCCTGCATAACCGGAAGTGATGTATAAGGCAAAATATATTCATTAAAAAGATCGGTATCTTTTATAGCTGTTCCCAATATTTAAACAAATACATTTTTTTTTCCGAAATCTTCTACTAAGGTACTCATCGTGATTAACCCTATATATTATTAAAATTTTACAATTTAACCAATACTTACAATACTCTGGAAGAACAGTGTCAACAATACTAAGGTATTCCACATTATGGCCAACTGATTAATATGAAATCTTCCTTTTTTAATATTTATTTATATACCGTAATTTACAATAATACTGTACTATCTAATACCAACCGGTTACTTATTAACAATAGATAAATCCGGAGGAAACAACTACTTAACATTGTTTATGCCAATTCATAACCAACTTGCCAATGTAATGTCACATAACAAAAAGTTATACAACATATACTGTGAGAAAATAGTACATTTTGTAATAAGTGCGGGAAGACGGGTTGTTCTATACCGGGTGTCCCGCTAAGGTCGACGAGTGGCTTCATTTCGATAACTGTTTGTTCTAAAGCTTTCCGGACAAATATTTATAACAAAAGTGACCCCTAGAGGTATACTAAAAATATGGCGTATTTTAAATTCGAAATTAAAATATTAATATCTCTTAAAATCAGTAGTGAAGGTACATGACGTGGAAGTGTTTTACACTCTCCAATTAACACTGTATAAATTATTTATTTGGCATTTTGGTCTATCTCCTAAACTAACGGGTGGTGGAAGGTTTAATTCGTGTTGACAAAGAAGTTCGATAACTTCCGAATACATTTATGCAATACTCTTATTCGGTCTTTACTTGATTATGGAGATGTGGTGTATGATAATTCTTCGGCGGCTACGCTTTCACAATCTTTTCAGAAGATACAAAACTCTTGTACGCACTTTCCATTTAATATTCGCTTTAGGAACCATGTCACTCCTTATTTGAATGATAATAATATTCTAAATATGAAGAATCGCAGAAAATATTACACAGGGTGTTCATTTGAAAACTTCCCACCACGGATTTATCGAAAACCACTGATTAAAAGAAAAAACGCCGAGGCACGTCAAAAGATTTGCCAAAGGGAACAACTTTTTTAACCAAAAACTACTTCACCACCTTTTACCCTCTGGCCCCCGGGGTCATCCCCTTAAAAATTTTAAATGACAAGGGGTAGCAAGTAATAGCTTGTGTGAAAGGTCTTTCAAAGTGCTTTATTTTGACGTTTGATTTTTTAAAATCGGTCGATTCGTTTTCGAGAAAATTAGAAAAATCTTTATTTATCTTAATTTGTTCAGATAGAAAAAAAAGCACACGAAAATATCACTTTTTATTTCAATAAGTTTTCAAAATGTTGCCCGTTATTGGCCAAACAATGATATAGGCGATTTTCAAATTCCTGACGGACATTGTCAAAAACATGTTGTGGGAGATCATGGCAGCTTTCGGTGATGCGTTGACGAAGCTCATCCAAACTGTTAGGGTTGGTGAGTGAACACAAAAGTTTTCAAATGGTCCCATAGAAAAAAGTCTAATGGCGTCAAGTAAGGAGATCTAGCAGGCCATTCTCTAGGCCCTCTTCGCCCTATCCCTTTATCTAGAAACTCGTCGTCGAACCGGAAGAACATAGTGAGGTGCCGTCTTGCTGGAAATATATTTCAGCCTCATCAAGTATAGAGTTTCCATCGTCTTCGATTTGGTTTTCAATGGTTTCAGTGATAAGCGGATTGATGGTATTTTCCAACATATCTAAATAAATGCCTCCATTTAAATTCCCATTAATAAACAATGGCCCAATCACTTTGTTTCCTAAAATGCCTGCCCATACATTAATTTTTTGGGGGTACTGAGTATGCCCTACTACAAAAGCATGAGGATTTTCATTGCTCCAATACCTGCAGTTATGCTTATTAACAAATCCATTTAGATAAAATGTGCATTCATCACTGATGCAGATATTCTTTACATGAATGGTATTATCATTAATCGCTGCAGTCATTTGTTCACAAAACTCAACTCGGCAGTTTGCCGAGCACATTGATTTTAGGCACCATAAATTAGAATCATTTCCACTCTTTCCGCTAGTGTGTAAACCATTTTGGAAGTAAAATCTCAATCAATAAATTAATTTTCACTATCCAAAGATTGTCACCAAGGTAACTGACAGCAAATTAAATTGTTTCAACTATAAAAAACTAAACAGGTATAAAAAACTAAACAGGTATAAGAATAAAAACAGTTCGCCCATGTTATCTGTGTTGATAAAAAGAAGGCGGTAAAATTTTTTCTAATTTTCAACGTCAAAATAAAGCACTTTGAAAGACCTTTCATACAAGCTATTACTTGCTACCCCTTGCCATTTAAAATTTTTAAGGGGATGACCCCGGGGGCCAGAGGGTAAAAGGGGGTGAAATAGTTTTTTGTTAAAAAGTTGTCCCCTTCTTTGGCAAATATTGTGACGTGTCTCGGCGTTTTTTCTTTTAATCAGTGGTTTTCGATAAATCCGTGGTGGGAAGTTTTCAAATGAACACCCTGGTACACTTTCGTATATAATATTTTAAATGTTGGAAAAGGGAAAATTTTTATTCTTTTGCGCATCCTCATCTTACGCAAAATGTAAATTTTACGTTTACGCGCTCTGCTATCTTCTTTTTATGGTGTTGATCTGGGGATCGCTCGCATTTTTCTTTTTCTTTAAGCGTCTTTTTTTCCTAATTTTTTTAGTTTCATCTACCAGTGCTCCTCTCTGCTCTTCTCTCTCTTGCGCCTGGGCCTGTTGATAGTTTGATGAATATTTGATTGAATTAAATATAGGTCTTAATAATTTCTATATATCGTTCGTCGTATTTTGGGCTATACCACACAGGCACAGTTTATCTGTGCCTTGTGATAACGGTCGGTATAATTGCGGTATAGTCTAATTTATCTACTAAAGGTTCCATTTATTTTTATTTTTATTGTGTTTTGTAGATAAATAAATTGTGTTTGAATTTGAATTAACCGATTTTTTCGAACTTAGTCTTGTTTTAAGGCTATTTGATAGCCGAATTATAGTCTATAATAATACTTAAGTTTTAGTTTAAGACTGAATCGCTAGATGGCGTTTTTTGATCGCTAATGTACGCCATTTTCATTTCATTGCGTCATACATTTTTGAATAATTCTTTCCATAGCTTGAAATGACGCCAAAAAATATAGGTTGATGAACTAACCTCAATATTTGTTAATTATGAAAGTTTTAGATGGGATTTGAGTATATATATATTAATTTTCAACTTATTATTAAAATATTACATAAAAAAATAAAATACATAATTCACGGTTACTTACCTTACTGTATGGATAACCTTGATAATTGAAAAAATCGAAAATAAATCGGCACTTATTGCATTTCTACTTTATTCAAGCAGTTATTATGTTTAATGGGTAACCTAATAATTCTCTGTTACTTATTTTTTTTATACAGGGTGTTATGGAAATGACATATTATATTTAAACCGTCAATTCCTGAGATGAAAACAAATTGAAGAAAAATATCCAAAAATGGTGCTTTCATTTAATAGGCCCTGTACATGACCTTATGTCAAACCATGTATTGTCATATCTTCAGGGTAAACTCTTTAGAAAGTCAAACCGTTTGACAGATTCCAAGTTGTTTATTTCTCAGGGTACATTATTATAAACTTTTATGTCCAGTTCAGTTCACTGGGAAGCAATCTCTGATTTATAAACTTGAACTAAATAACACCTTCGAGCCTGTTCGTGTCTTGACGTTGTCTGTAAGGGTTTATCATATTCAGCTCATCGGTAAAAATACAGCGTTGCCACTTTCGATGTTTTATAAGATTATATTCATAAATTGCGGAATTTCCTTCTATAATATTACTTTCCTGTATAATTATAGTCTCGGAAATGGCAACGGCGCTACCAGTTTTCGGAGAAAGAAAGCACCTTAGACTCGACCATTTATTTCAAAGGGTAGTTCCTATATCCACATAATTGTTTCATTTTATGTTTAGTAAAGGGTTAACGGCCCATAGAAATTAGCGTTTTTATTATTTCTATTGCGATATAATTAAGTGCTGTTGTTCTATGTGTGCGATAGTGTTATTGTAAAGTATAATTATGCGTTAGTGTTTAGTGCTTTCGTGTAATCTGATAATAGGTGCATATTTTCAAAAAAACTCATTTGAAACTCGTGGGTGTCTGTGTGTTTCTTTAAGTGATTTAGTGCAAATGTTCCGAGCGATTGGAAAGAATAGGCCAAATGGGGTTTAGTGGGTATAAGCTTATTATGCAGTTACATACTATCATCAGGGCACGTGATGAGCATAAAGCTTTTCCCATAAAAAAGAACTGAAAATGTCTGGATTTCTTACTCCTGTCAGCGTGGATTTACTTTCTAAGTAAGCTAAATATTTATTTTTATAAAAACTAAAGTTTTACATTTTTTACATAGTTTGGCAACATTGCACGTAACACCTATTTTCTGATAGGCCACTACAGGGTGACATGACGAACAAACCCGAACAAACGCCGGATGAGGTGTGGGTTTATGGGGGCTGGACCCCACTTTTGAAACGGTCGATTTGAAAAAAATATGTAGCGCTTCTCTAGGACATCCAAGGAGTCACCCATTTATATATAATACGTCTTTTCCATAACACCCTGTAATTATCATAAAAACAAAGTGAAAGGATCCCTTAAATTAAAAAATAAGAATGAAATATTGTAATTTTTTTCATTTACAACCATGCATGTAATAATGACATTTCATCTATCTCTGAAAGGTGGAAAGCTGACTTTTTTACTTTTACTTTCCAACCATGCAAAGTTAGTTGACTGTGAAATCCATCGGGTCGCCTTGATAACGTAAATATCAAGAAATTTTAAACGTCAACAGTTTTAATTCTGATTTTATTTTTGGGTATATTAGTAAAGTATGAGTGACTACGAGATTCAGATTGAGGGAACGCCACGGAAAATTAAATTACATGCTATTACTATAAAAATTCTGCTTGGTTATGAAAGATTGTATTGACTGGTGTACTAATAACCATGTGAGAATGTTTCATTAGCATATCTCGATAACTTAACATAAAAATATAGTACATAACTCGAGTGGTAAGCCTATTACCTATTACATACTCTTTCGAAGTACGTAAGTTTGTTTGTTGTAATATACATACCATTACAACGCTCGTGATAAATATATTTTTGAACATGTGTGTGATATAAAAGACTTTCTAGCCAATTTAGCCCCCACTTTCTACGCGTGCGGCTACATCACTGTATCCAACAATCATGCATTATCGAAATAGATTATTAAACAATATACTCATTTAATTTCACTTTATTATTAGTCTATACATTAAAATTAATTCTTAAAAAGTATTATATGGTCGGTATGAATAGGTTTCCCAAAGGTAATCCCACAGGACATTCTCCTGAACTTTTCGGTTTGGCTTCATTTCTAAATTCTCATCTATGTCCAAATATTGGTTATTATCTTCAGTTACTGGTTCCCATTTTACGTTCTGAAGCAACTCTGCTGAGTCATCATCAGGAGTAGGATTTCTGAAAAAATATTTATTGGAATAAATAAAATAGTTATAACAGATAATAGTATTTAGAATTCTAGGAACACAAAGAGATTTACACTTTAAATTTTTTTAATAATATTTGAAGGAAATAGCAAGTTACTATACAAATTTGTAGTATATCCAAAGTTGTACAAATGTCGTTTCGCTGTTAATTGCCTCAACTCTATTATGAAAACAAGTATTATTGAACTAAATTAACTAGTTTGGATAATTCAAAATTAGAAAACAATTTTACAAGAGGTTTTTCTGTAAATATCTAAAGGCAATTAACTATATACAATTTTAGAGATACATTGTGTTTCATAATTGAGTGCTGATTCTAAAGAGTAATAATAATTGAATGATGTTAAGAAAAAAAAATGTCATATTAACATAGGTCCGCAATTAGTTCTGAGATACAAGGTGCTGAAATTTAATAAAAAAATCACAGTCACTCTCCAGTATATCGAAAACTGCTTTGTATTTTTTTTTACTTTTAGTAAATTTCAAAACAAAGTTTATTTTAATTTTCATCGGTGGCGTCCCACTTAACATGCAACATTTTAGAACTAAAAAATGATACGATACTGTTTCTTAAATAAATATTATTTTTATAATTAGTCTTGTGACTTTTTTTTTCGTTTGGCGGACGATTTAGTTCGTTTGCTTTCACTTGTTTGGCATTGTGCGATTTTTCTCTTACTCTGAATCTTACAGTTTGTGATAATTTACGCATCTAGGCAAGATCATTAAAATTCTAAGTAGTTAAGTAGTAAATTTTTAGTAGTTTTACTAATAAGTACGTATAAAAACAATTTTGCTTATTTTTAAAAACTTGTAACTATTTTGAAGAAAAAGTAACAAAATTAAATTAAATCTCCGCCTCCTGCAAGTGCGCACTCAAGTGAATGCATTTTATTCTATAAATTGAAGATCGTCCTGCATTTTGAACCACTTACGATGTTTTGGCAAAGTTAGTCCATAACTTCACGAATCTTCTTCTAGTCAAATAGTCGGCTTCAGTTTCTATAGGTTTGGAAGAAATATTAAACAAATAGCCCACTTCTTGTGCATGCGCGACTTTACCAGCACCTAAGGAAGTTACAGAATATTTAATAAAGTTAATTCATATTATTTTTATAAATAATTTTAAAAATAATAATGTCATTTTTTTACAATTGGTATTTAAAAATAAATTATAGTTTTGTTTCCTTGGCCGTTTTTTTCAAATTAGGTAGTATGTTTTTGGGATTCGGTCACTTTGAAATGAAATTCCAATATTTGGTTAACGTTTCGGTTTATTATATTAAACCATCGTCAGAACTATTTGATATAAATAAAAAAAAGGCGTATAAATAAAATAGAATGAAGCATTATTTTTTGACGGTGTTAGTGACAAATTTCCTATTTTATATTAGTATTAGTTTTGTTTAGAATAAAATGAGAAAATGTATAAATGAATGAATGACCATACCTTGTACAATTCTCACCCACTTACACTCAAATAACATAACAGCTCAGAAACCTGTTCGAAATTGGTTTAAAAAAATTGCACATTGAAAGATATACAATTTCAAGAGCTCTCAGGACCACAAATATAATATAGGGTGTTTCATTTAAAGAAAACATACTTTTTATCATTTTTCCACACGTCAAAATATTACCATTTTAAAACATAATATACTATATTTTGAAACAGAGTGAAAAACCTCTGGGTATTACCTGACTCTCAACCAAATTTTAGTGAGCTAATTTGTTAGAGTTCAAAAATATCAGGACATTTTGAAGTTAAATTGATTATAATGGAACTAATAAAAATGATACACAGGGTGTTCCATTTAAATTATCAGAGTTCCCAATACTGTCTAGTAGAAGCGGCAGCACCGCATGGTTGGAAATATTTTTAAAATAGAGGGAATATCCACTTATACAGGGTGTCCCATAACTAATGGTACACAGGAAAACTGCAGATTCCTTGGGTAAAAATACTGCGATTTGGCCATACTTAGTTTGGTTCAATAGCTGGTAATAAGTAAAAATTTAATTATCAATTTTTCTAAATAACTTATTTCTGAATCAATATTTTTGCACAAAATTTTGTGACTAGGGTTTTTTTTGGGAAAGGAATTTGAATTTGTTAATAATTTTGATGTAGATTATAGGGGGCACTCTCTGCGGTACTCTGGATACATACAATGGAATGTAACTTTTTTGTGCCTTAGTATAATTATATTTTTATTAAAAATATCACTTTTTCCGTCATTTTTAAGCAATAAATGTAGACTTTGTAACTGTCGCTCCGACTAACCGTTTTCGAGATATTTTCAAATACAATTTCTAATGCGCCCGTTTAAATTTTGATTTGTAAATGTGAAATTTGTCACAGTAGGCTTTGGTAAAAACAAATATAATGAAACCTCATTTCTGTCAAAGTTTATTTTCATTTGTCAGCATTGTGGGTGCTTTTTTAAGGAGTATACTACAGACTGGGAGAAACAGGATCCTCCACTATTACGTTTTGGACGCAAGGATCCTGTTTCTCCCAGTCTGTCGTATAGGCTTCTAAAAATTTTAAAATCTGGCTGCCTTCTATTTGAATACATTTCCAAATACCGCCGATGTGCCCCGCCCGCGTCTGATAAAATTTTCTTGTGCGTATAAACACACCATGTCTCGTATTTCTTCGTTAGAAAACAGTTATGTCGCGGCATTTTTAGTTTCATCTTTGATAAGAGTATCTTCAAAAACTCCTTAAAAACACCCACAATGCTGACAAATGAAAATAAACTTTGACAGAAATGAGGTTTCAAAGTGCTTTCCTTATATTTGTTTTTACCAAAGCCTACTGTGACAAATTTCACATTTACAAATCAAAATTTAAACGGGCACATTAGAAATTGTAATTGAAAATATCTCGAAAACGGTTAGTCGGAGCGACATTTACAAAGTAAACCTTTATTACTTAAAAATGACGGAAAAATTTATATTTTTAATAAAAATATAATTATACTAAGGCACAAAAAAGTTACAATTCTTTTTATGTATTCAGAGTACCGCAAAGAGCGCCCCCCTCAATCTACATCAAAATTATTAACAAATTCAAATTCCTTTCCCCGAAAAAACCCTAGTCACAAAATTTTGTGCAAAAATATTGATTCAGAAATAAGTTATTTAGGAAAATTAAAAATAAAGTTTTTACTTGGACACCCTGTATCTCGGTTATAACCAGCTATTGAACTAAACTAAGTATGGCCAAATCGCAGTATTTTTACCCAAGGAATCTGCAGTTTTCCTGTGTACCATTAGTTATGGGACACCCTGTATAAGCTAATTTTCAAAGTGATGCGTTGACTAGCTCTACATAAACGTTTAATAGGCCATCCACCATCAATCATCCTGTAGAAGATTATAGTGAGTCGATATAATAAAAGTATTATATTCAGAATTGAGCCTGAGGGAATAAAACAACAAGAGAAACAAAATATAAATTAAAACAGCTAAACGAAAATTACCTGGTATGATCAAATTGCCTTCACTTTGAGTACCATAGAAGGAAAATTGATACTTGTATACTGGTGTAAATTTGGATTGCAGAGCTGCATGTTTCTCACAAGACCTCCCCATGAAATTGTCACTTAGAGCCTGAAATTAGAACCATAAATTTTTTAAAAATGGATAAAAACTGGAATCTCCTAAAATTTACGAACAAAATGTCCTCTGGGATCCTTATTGCAATGACTGTTCAACTGAAAAACAGAGTTAAGACAGTCTTACAATTACTTTTTTTTAAGTAAAATAAAACTAACCACAAGTCGCATATAAACAATTATTACATTTGAAAAGTATATGAATATTTTCAATATATTATATTTCCCAATATATGAAGAATCTTCACATGATAATTGCGAAATGCAATGAAATTTACAAAAGTATGCTTTGTTGCGATCATAGAAGAAATCGGGGAACCTATAACTATGGATAGGTACAACTTATGGGGTGCGCAGTAAAAAGTTAAATTTTATGAGTGAAAGAATTGGTTGATGCGGTAATATTTTTAAAGATTGCTCATCGTTCGCCTCGCACACAATATGGTCGCCGTCATATAGGCAACCCCACCTGTATTGATGCCGGTTTGGTTGCCAACCAACGACGTGAACCAACAAAATCAGTCGTAGAAATGTAATAATATAGATATCAAAATTAATTCTAAAAGTGGCTTTTCAGTGATGGCCTTTTCATAGATTGTTTATTGTCCATTAAATAAGGTCTTGATATTGCCGTGTAACCATTTTCATTAAGGGCGAAGTACAGTCCTGTTCAATAGTTTATCAGTCGGCATTGCGCCGGACATAAGTTTGCCACTCTTGCTTTTAGAGTTTGGCTCTCTATAGATATAGGTCGGTGGTGAGCTCTACCAGGAGCACTACTAAGTACATATCATGACATTTTAATACAATGATACCCCAAATGTGAACTTATGGTATGAAATTTTAGGTTAACATTTCTTTTAATTTTTTAAACTTTTAAACACCTAAAAATACAACTTTTTTCGTACTTTATCAGAGGAAACTAGCATAAAGACTTTTAAAAATAAGTAAATCAAATATTGCCTTAACAAAAAGAAGTTTTAAGAACATTCATTATTTATTTAAGAAATAAAAAGTCTATGCTGGTCAGGTGGTATTAATATCAAATATTAATATGGAAAATTATTATTTCTCAGATAACCCGATGAACCTTATACAATAAGGGTATACAGTAGAACTTTAAAATACTATTTCAGATTGAATCATACTACCAAAAAAGGAAGCCCTCTCCATTGATAGGATGCAACAAACTGCAGACCGGTTTCGAACTGATTTGTTCTCGTCAGTACAGGGTAGGTGTACATACCCATCATCAGAGAGGACTTCAACTTAACGCAATACTATCGACAAAATACAGCGCGCAGCGCCATCTCTTAGTAGTCCCACACAATCTGAACAGACGTTATTTGATTAAATCAGATTTTAAAAATCTACTTAAGAAATAAAAAGTCTATGCTTGTCAGGTCGTATTGATATCAAATGCCAATATGGAAAATTATTATTTCCCAGACCAGCCGATGATCCTTATACAATAAGGGCGTATTTTTGTCTATATAGTAGAACTTTAAATTGCTATTTCAGATTGAATGGTACTACCAAGTGGTTGCATCCTATCAATAGAGAAGGCTTCCGTTTCTTCGTAGTGCCATTCAATCTGAAATAGTATATTAAAGTTCTACTGTGTAGACAAAAATACGCCCTTATTGTATAAGGATCATCGGGTGGTCTGGGAAATAAAAATTTTCCATATTGGTATTTGAATATTCATTATGTTATATTCTAAAATAAATAAATGAATGTTAATGATAATTTTACCATCGAGAACCTCCAACTTGAAACTCTATTTTTAATTTTTTTTTATACATATAAATAGAATAAAAATAGAGGAGGCATCGTAGCTTTTAATTTTTCCTATAAATTGTGAATATTCCTCGCATATTAAAGACCTTTTGATGAGTTTATTCTATAACTACGATACTTTTTAATTAAATCAGCAATGCTAAATAAAATGTTTCTTAATATAAGAAATAAGGATTAAGAGATTTTTCCAATAAAATAAATTTGTTAAACTAAAAGATAATATGTTCTGCTTTATGGTATACAATTTCTATCTATCACTGTCTGAAAGCTAAACTACCAATATTGTAGTCAATAGTATAAGTTTTACTAAACGAAGAAAACAACAAACCTCATAAAATGCTGCTAAATTTTCTGTAAAAAGTCCATCTTTGCCGGCATACTGATCGTGAACCAATTGCCCAATTTCTTGAGAGGAAGCATTTTCTTGTAACTTCATACCAGGCGCCAAAAGTACCGGATATAGGTCGTAATAACTTGCTTGTTGTACCGCGGCAGCAGTATCTAGAAACAGCAGATTATTGGTATAGAAGAACTCAAAGATATACAGTAGTAATGTCGGTTCGTTTTATGAAGTCCGATATCGGATTGAAGCATTAAAGCACTTTCAACAGTAAGACGGTTAAGTTAACAATACCTTCGCTATACTTGATCGTACCGAACATTCCACTGGTTCACTGTAGTCGGCTGGGCAAAATCAGCGGTTCCAAAACAAAAGCATCTTAGAATTATGTACCGCGATAAATATTTTTATCTTGTTTATTTTTCGCTCATAGTTTTTTTTATTTATCAAATGAAAAACATTTTGCGTCATTAAGTTACAGATTTTCTCAGATACCTTTTCCTAGAATTTAGTTATTTTGGGATCATTATAGTTAAATCTATATAATAATCACTATTTTCCAAGAAATAATTAAAATTTGCTCAAGTGCAGGATTGTATGTTCTATTTTAAATAAGTAGTTATGCCTCTTTGCTTTTAGTTTCTTTCTCATTGTGTGTGAATTAAAAGCAGTTATGAAGCAAAGTTGTGGAAAATGTTCAGCTATCGATTAGGAATATTGTTTATGATATGTATAAAGCCAAGGAATATGTTACCCTCAAAGGTATTCTTGAAAAGATAAAGAAGAAGTAAAAATAACTTTGCGATATTGGAACTACCAGTTTGTCCATCATTTTAAAAGATCTGGGCTTCAAATACAAAAAAACGAACAACAGAAAAGTGCTTTGCGAGCTGTCCAATAATGTTTCAAAAAGGCAATTTTTAAGGAAATATTTAAGAAACAAAAAATCGGAATTGTCAAGGCAAGTTGTTTTTCTTGACATGGATATATGCAAACGGTGCAACTAAATCGTCTTGGCAGGATGATTCGAAACTTGCTATTCGCCCGTGCCAGTAATGGAAAAAGGTATATAATAATACATGCTGGCAATGAAGAAGTGTTTGTATTTTCATCAACAAAAAAAACTGATTATTATGGAGGAAACACTTTTAAAAAGTTTAGAAAACCCTTCCTTAATTGTTTTAGACAATGCCTCTTATCATGCGAGACTCGAAGAGAAATTTCCTACAAGCAGCTGGAAAAAGGATGAATTAAGAGAGTGGTTACCTAAACTAATTTTTTATTTACTTTAAATTATTTTATTTAGAAAATACCTAAAATATAATTTATTGTTTGAGAGCCACCGACTACCCTGCTCAAGTGGTTTTATTGCTTAGCGGACTTCATATACCGTACCGACTTTATAAACAAACAAAATGTTATACGTACATGGTAAATGAGTAATAGGACGCACCTACTGCATCGATCTACAATATTTTCAGCGGTACGGCGATGCCATTGCTCCCGAAAAATTGTGGCAATTTTGTTATTTTAAATGACACACCCAGTATATTATTGTTTTTAGAATCACTTTTTAGTTCTAACAATATTTTCTTATAACTTTCCTATATTACCTCTTACTGTTTCCGAAATAAGGAGTTATTCTTGTCCCATATTGAGCAAAATATGACCTTAAGTTTATTAAGCACTTGTAAAATTGTTGTCTGAATTCACGGAAAGTTTCAATTTTGGTGGTAGTTTTAGGAAACCTAATGCTTTCAATCCCCATAGAAACATCGATTCGATATTATACAGGAGAGGTTAAAATGATGGTTATTATCGTTACTTATAAAAAGCGGTCAATGACTGTTTTGTATCGAAATGTATATTATTTCTTAAATTAAACGGAGGTTAAATTTACTTTCAAATATACCCTGTCTCAGCTGTCAGCTAGTTTTGTGGAAAATGAACGTCTTTTGATGTTTTTCATAGATGTAGCCGTGGTATTCAAGTACAGTTAAAAAAAATTTTACGCCAAACCCTTAAATTTCTATTGACCTTTTCTAAAAACTAACTATGACACTATTGAGAAAACCTGAAAATTTAGATATATGGATATTATATATCATTTGAAAGCAAATTTAACCTTATTTTAACCTAAATTTAATTAAATAATAAAATTCGATTAAAAACACAGCCATTTTTAGATGTAACGGAAATAAATATCATTTCAACTTTCCCTGTATGATATCGAATCGATTTTTCAATGGAAATTGAATATATTTTGTTTCCTTAAACTATCACCAAAGTTGCAGGAATTAATAGCACAAATTTACAAAATGTTTAATGTCTTGTCTTGCGCAACATTGAACAGAAATATTTTTTATATCAGAAACAGTAAATAGATATAGAAACAGATAATAGGTAAAAAACGAACATTTAAGAAAATATTATTAGAACTAAAAGATGATTCTAGAGACTTCTTAGGGAATAATAAATGGGGTGTTTCTTTTAAAGTATCAAACAAAGTTGTTATTATTTTTCAGTAGAAGTGACAGTGTTGCTATGCTGAAAATATTTTCGATCGATGTAGCGATATATGGGGCTAAATTTTTTAAATGATTATATTTCTCGTTTTCCATTTACTTCTAACATACCAGAAACTATGAATCATGTTATATATTTCCTCCACCGTCTGTCGGCACCTTTAATCGCCATGACTTTTTGTATATCATATATTTTCTGTATTCTAATATAAGTATCTTGTATATAACAGTATAATTGTGATATTATATACCCACTGAGTTTTTTGTAAAGTGTAACAAGCCGATATTTCAAAATATTTAATTATTTTGATCAAATCGTAATACATATAAATTAGAAATGTATTATTACATTTTTAAAAGAAAAATTAGTTACCATTTCCGTATCCACCACTCTCCAATGAGTTATATCCTATAATAATTCGCTCATGCGCGTGCAGACAGAGACGAGTCGAAAATGGTAGTTTTGAGATTTAGTCATTTTAAAAGTTTTTGTTTTTCACTTTCATATTATTAAGAATGTGCAAAAAAATACGGTCTTTTTTATTAAGGAACTATTATATTTGGTACTTAAGGATAAAACAACATAATTTTGAACAAAAAAAAACAATATGCTCTAAGAAAAAAACAAACATAACTCTAAATGCACAATTTTTTTTATTAAACATCCCCTTTTACACTATTCATCATCTGTAGGAACTTCATCTAGATCTGGCAAAACGTCGTTAATATTCCTTTCAGTGGGAAGGTTTTGTAGAATTGTGAAAAACCTCAGTAACGTAGGGTAAAAGTTCAATTAAATTATTTTTTTTCTCCTCTGAAATAAAATTGGGATATTTGCATTTAGGTAAATTCGCAGGAGGAGCAGTTTGTCCTCTTCTAAAAAATGTCATTGTTTTAAAAGGTTCATTTTCGTTGTGACTGTTCTTGTAATAAAATGTAGCGAATATTTTGTCATACCGAATCCACTTTACATTTTTCCATACAAATTTGTTTCCACTATCATCGGTTTTTCGTGCTTGTAAGCAGTTTTTTAGCAACATGGCAAAATCAATAAAATCGTCCTTTTTCATTTCGTTTACTTTAAATTGTTGTTTTTTGCCACATAATCGCACCAACTGGTACCAATCTCTAGGATGTTCAATGAGACCATCATGTTTTTTTTTCTTTTTTTCAATTATTGAGTGGCTGGTGTCACATTCCATTCTTGTGTGCCCCGGTATCAGAAATTTGTGATCTATTATCTCGAAAGTAGAATTTTGCATTAAAATCATAAACATTGCAACTATGTGGCTGTTTTTGTTCTGACCACCGCAAATATCAGAGTACAGTGTTACATGTTTAATGTTTGGTGGTAAGGTCATAAGTTCTTTGTACAAACAGGAACCGATTTGATTTGCCCCTCTGCCCGACAGTGTTTCATACCACATACAACAAGTAGTTGTATTATTGACGCAATCGTACATTGTTAAATTATAAGTCCACAGTTGGCGTTTATAAAACGCCACCGATGTACTCAAATTTGGTGTCGGCAGGCACTGCTGCAAATCAAACGTAGCTTTCGATTTGTCATTTTTTCCTTGCTCCTTGTCTTGTTTTTTTGCTGAGTAAGCATCATCAGCCTCCTGTTGATGTTTTTTTAAATCGTCTTCTAATATTTCTCTTTCTGTTTCTCTTTTTTCACTTCTTATCATACTTTGTAATTTGTCACACTGCTGGCATGTATCTTTGCTGTATTTTTTAATGGATATATTCATTCCATGGAAAACAGATTCGTAAACTTTTCTGCTGACAGGATTTTGTGGCGATATCCAAATTTTATACTCCTCATACAACTTAGTAAGTGTATAAAAAGAGGGCAAAAATCGTCGATCTCCTGTTCGTTCACGACAGTAATGACTCTCATATGTTGGAACTGCAAGAATGTGTTTTTTAACTTCTTAATTCTATTACATTCAATTTTGTTAGCTGGGGGATGGTGGCCTCTTTTATCCTCTAAGGTTGTGCCTGAGATTAGGGTCTTTCTAATGACAGTTTCTATAAATTTATTAGACAAATCCAATGTTTTTTTAAAACATCCCTTACAGATCTCTATTAATTTTCCATCTGATTTTAAATGGTATTTGTAATTAAACTGTCTCTTTTTTTTGGGGTTAATTCGTTCACTCTTTTTCTCTTCTTTTAAAATCAGAGCGGACGTATATGCTAATCTCTTATCAAAACTTTCCAACTGCCAATATTCTTGAAATATTTGGTTTCGTTGATGATCACTTACTCTTTCCATGCATTGTTTCCTGCTCCTTTCTAAATTTTTACACTTACGACTTCTTATCAGTTTTCCTTTTAAAGTTATATATTCTTTTCCTTGGTTTTTGTTATGTTTTCTTTTTTTTCTTGTTTCTCTTGTAAAATTTAAAAACATTTGCTGTGTATAAGAAATCTAACCTTCATTTGCTTCTTTCTTTGAGACAGGTTTTGGCAGGTTTTTGACTGTGATGTGTTCATCTGGTTGAAAATAATCAATTGTGAAATGTAGATCTGGATTGTCTTCATTACTTAAACCACAATATGAATTAGGAGGTGTCAATTCAGCGGTTTTAGTCTGGCCTAAAATAATAAAATTCTTTGTGCAAAAGGAATTAAGTTTAAAGAATTTAGTGCAAAGCGAGATATGTACATTTAAACAAAAAAAAGGTCTCTATGTTTGTATTTTAACAATATAATGTGTGCTAAATAATAATTATTTATCTTACCACCACTTATACCAGCTTTTCCTCTCAGTTTAGCTAGGAATTTGGCTCTTATTGATGACATAACCTCACTTTTTATATAATATGCTTAAAAACTCTTTAAAACGCACTTAGCTCCTGTTAGCAGTTTTGCTGTACACAAGTATTTGGAATTGATTACTTACTTTAAGGCCAAAAGCAATATTTTAACTTATCAAAATACTAAAAAATAACAAGATAAAGAATGCCACATGGTCAAAAAATACAAACTTAAAGTGTGGAAGGAGACAACTACACAAAAATGTTAGTGGGATAGGAGACAACTCGCGATGACTCCGTTTACACTTAACACGTTTTTAGTGTCGACTGAGACGAGTTAAAATGGCTCAGTTTACACAATAAAATACGAATTGACTCTTCTCGCACTCTAACAAAAATAAGGCGAAGGAAGATGTTTTGATTTATCCCTTTCAGCACAAATAAAATTTGTTATTCAACAATACATTTTCTAAAGTTAACTCAAAAGGTACTTTTTCGGACTTGTCTCCCTTTGCACGCGCATCAGCGAATTGGTACTCTGTTAATGTCACCTGCTTCCAACGTCTCGTACAATGGAGTTGTTAGAAATGATTGATTAGATGGAATTTCAGTAACTGGAGATACCTAAAATTGAATTAAATTTTTAACATATTTTCTTCGTCGTTCTACAAAAAGTGCTCTACTTTCTTCTGTATGAGTTTTCATTCTCAAATGCATTGCTTGTAAAGAGTTTTGAAAAATTTCTACTCCTATATTAGTAAACATTGTTTACAAACAGTTCACTCTATAAGTAAATCCATTCTTATGCACGACTGTGCGTAAAAAATAAAATCACACAACTGTGCGTTATGATGCTGAGTATAACAATCAAGTTAGCCTTGAACCACTCAAATCGTGACATTTCTATCTCTCATTTTGAATATTTGACAATGACATTGTCATTATTTGAGGTTTGAAGTTCAAATCAATACTTTATCAATTATAAATCGATCATTTATTTATTAGTATTCTTTGTATATCTATCAATATGAGCAACTCCGATATTGAAATGTGCAATGCCACCGGAAATTATTCTTCAGGCTACTTCTGCTGTAGAGAATATTCTGCCGCAAAAATCAAAGGATTTATGTAAAATTCGTAGAAAAAGTATAGTACAGAACTGGAGTGGTAAGCCTATTACACACTCTTTCGAGGTTCGGTACTCGCTACGTTCGTTCCGTAAGTTTGGAGCTCGTGTGTAATAGACTTTTTACCAGACTTTGTATATACTATACTATACTATCAATGTAAGTTAAACTTACAGCACGGTAAATAAGTCCGCCTCGTTTATTTTAAAGTAAGGTACACGTTGTGTAGCAACTCTCTCCAATCAATATAGACTTTTTTCAAACTTCACTTTATTAAAATTACGATAACAATTTGACAGTTTCCTGACAAATATTGTTGAAGACAATATTAAAACCAAATTGTGTTTTAAAATTATTAAATATGATCGTAGGTTAAGTACGCTACGTAATTCGAGTTGTAATGCAATTACGCACCTATGGAATACGTGCATAATGGGATATTTATAACTATTATTACGTAATGTACTATTAAATTCGGTGCTGTGTTTAGTCCCTTCGGAAGGAAGATCAATTTGTTTATACATGAGGGAAGAAGAAAAAGTTGATAATGCCAAAGAACTATAAAAATGATTTATGCCTACTTGTTCACAAGTCGACATAATTTTTGTAACATCGATGAGAATGCTTATTTTGCGATTCATTTAGGAAGTTATTAAAACATTTTTTTCCCAGAAATGGCCTATCACGTCTCATTTTCAAGTACCTGCTTCTCTTTTACCGGAAAGTCCATTAAAACCGCAGAGGGGTTATTTTCACAGTATTGTACGAACCTTTGAGAGTTTTATTGTTTTTTGCAGTTTAGTTGGTTTCTATCTCGTTTACAGTACAGTTAAGTGTTTAAGTCGATTTTGATATAAAATGGCAAGTTCGAGTCGTCGATGTTGCAAAAATCCAGCCGATAAGTTTTGTTATATATGTGGACGATTTATTATAAAGTCCCAAGCTAGATCTATATCTGAGGAAGTCAAAGAAGCCTATTTTTTATATTTTAAGTGCCAAATTGGGGATCAAGATAAAAGTTGGGCTCCTCATGTTTGTTGTGTGAGTTGTCACGTAAATTTAGTGCAGTGGATGTATCGCAAGAAAAATTATATGCCGTTTACTGTTCCTACGGTGTGGACAGAACCTACTGACCATGTAAGTGATTGCTACTTTTGCATAACTAAAACAGAAGGGATTTCAAAAAAGCATAGAGACAAAATAGAGTATCCAAATTTCCAGGAACTACCGGTACTACCGGAACAAAAATCGGAACTTCTTGGTTCCAGACTTCAACAGTGGAACTTGTTAGATAAAAAAAGCAAGTGCTTCACTTTACCGAAAACGGAATGTAACATAATCAAGTTTTTTTAAAATGGAAGGGTCGCTATGTGTCTGTTGTGATATTGAAGGTATAATGAATGAGCTTAATATGGAACATGATCCTAGCGAGTGGCGTTTATTCATAGATTCGTCGAAATACAGCTTAAAAGTAGTCCTGCTTCATAATGGAAACAAAAAACCATCCATTCCTTTAGCCCATTCAGTGACAATGATAGAGACGTATGACAACTTTGCAACGATATTAAATCGTGTTAAATATGAACATTATCAGTGGGATGTGGGATGTCCAAAGAATGGAAGATAATAGACTTCCTAAACAAGTACTAAACTGGACACCGCAAGGAAGACGAAGGAGAGGAAGACCTAGACTTAGTTGGAGAGAAGGAATAGATAGGGACATCGAAGAAAGGGGGCTAAATGAGAACTCATGGGAGGACCGAGATAGATGGAGACTGGAAATCAGAAGACGGCGAAGAACGTTATGAACTGATCTATATATATATATCAGTGGGATATCTGTGGAGATTTAAAAGTGATAGGTATATTGGTAGGTTGGTTGGTTGGTTGGTTGAAGGAGGGCTGGCATGTTGCCATTATACTGCAGCCCAACGGCTTGTTGTATCCCTTTTGTTTAACGTCTGGGAAATGTCAGCCAGACGGGACCTACAGCTTTTGACGTGGGATCCGAACCACGCGCATGCCCCCAGTATGTCCATCAGTCCCCAAAGGAGTACGATTATCCGCTCCAGTCAGGTCTTATTCAGGACTAAACCACCAGTCTGTCCATCAGTCCCCAAAGGAGCAGGATTATCCGCTCCAGTCAGTGGGTCTTATTCAGGACTAAACTAGCAACATGCTGCATTCTTGCCTACTAAAATTTTGTGTGCTGACGTACACCTACCGGGAATCGAACCCGGGTTGCCACGGCCGAATGCGGTAGTTCTTCAAGGGGTTTTACAAAGTATTGCTGTTTTTTGTGTCTGTGGGACAGTAGGGCAACAAAAAAATACTACAGTAAAACGGATTGGCCTCATAGAACTTCTTTTGAACCTGGTACTGCAATCATTAAATATGCCTCCCTTGTTAACCCCTTGCTGCTACCGCCTCTCCATATTAAGATTGGACTAATGAAAAACTTTGTCAAAGCCATGGACAAAGAAGGTAAGTCTTTCCAGTACCTAAGAGAAATGTTTCTTCACCTAAGTGATGCAAAATTAAAAGAAGGCATATTTATTGGACCTCAGATAAGGATGCTTCTAGATAATCTCCGTTTTCAAGAACAATTAAATGAAACGGAATTGGCAGCTTGGACGTGTTTTGTACGTGTAGTGAAATGATTTCTAGGTAACAAGAAAGATGAAGACTATAAAAGCCTCATAGATGAACTGTTGAAAACCTATGAATTACTAGGGTGTCGCATGTCTCTAAAAACACATTTTTTGCACTCCCATTGGAATTTTTTCCCGGAAAATTTAGGTGCAGTAAGCGATGAACAAGGAGAGAGGTTTTACCAGGACATCAGGATGATGGAAACAAGATACCGGGGACGCTGGAACCCATCTATATTGGGCGACTACTGTTGGTTTTTAAAAAGGGATGATGCTACAGAACACAAAAGGAAAAAGTGAACGTTCTTGTCGCTGTATCATATATTGTGCAATATATTTTTTATTAACATAACAACCAATCCTCAGTAATGTTTTTGCATAGATGCCACATGTTTTATACATTTATATTAAATAAATATATTAGGTTGTAAAAATATGTCGTCTCTTTTTTTCTCCACCACCCACCCCTTATAACAAAGGAACTGTACGTGTTACAGTAATTAGCTTATCATATTCGGATTTAGGACTCTAAAATACTTCATCAATGCTACTTTACAAAAATTTAAATTTGTCGACTTGTGAATTAATACATTAATTCACTTCTTTCCATACCTTACCTTTTTTATTTTATGATTTTTTTACTATAGTACTATTATTAACGATATTCATATTTTCTTATAATTAATTTAAGTCTTTTAAGGGAAGACATAAAATATAAGAGATAAATAGTTTGTAGAGTTTGAGCGAGTTTGTAAGTTTTAACAATAACGGAAAACTGCTAAATGTGAATATCGCGTTTACTAATTTTACACAAAATATTTATAAGAAAATATATTGCTTATATTTACCATGCCAGTTGTCAGGTTCGTGATGACATCTACTGAAGCTGCCTGCAATACATCCCTAATTTGTTCCGATGAACTTGAGTTTGTTATTGATGAATCGATTTTATTGGCAAGGTTAACCGCAAATTCTCTGGCATTAGCTTGATGCAAATTAGAGACAGCGCTTCCACTCTCCATTATAGCACCCTTAAATAAGCCTGTAAAAAGATAGGGATATAATACGTAACACAATTTTTTCGTATAATGAATTGAAGGTGTAGGTAAAATAATAACTTTTTCTAAGACAACGTTCGAGTTTCTTCGTCTGCTTAGCAATCTTTAGGAGTTGTTGATTTTGAAAATAGTGTTGCAATTGTTCATTATTATAGGTGAATTATCATAACTAAATGGCAACACACAGCAACAAATTAAAAGACACTAATGTAAAATGTCTAGTTAAATATTTCGTTTCTGTCATATTGACATCGATAAAAATGTGCATCGTTTTTTACAGCGATAAAAACGTATTCAGCGAAAAATTAGATGATGAAAATCTCTCCATCTCAATATCAAGTAGCCCTCCCTTTTCGTTGCCCAGCAACGTAACATATTGTTAAGGGCCGTCCACACACAAGGTTTTAACTGACGTTTTACTTGTTCAAGTAAGACGAATTAGTTAAAACAATAATGTGTGTATAGCATGTAACTTAAGGTTTTATCTGACGTTTTACTTGTTCAGGCAAGACGTCCATCTTATTAGGAATTTGTCTTGATAGAGAGAATGCGGGTTTGTAAACCTAAGAGCAATGTTTCCTTTCTAGCGACCTTCCATAACTGATCTGAAATATGAACATTTACAGCAACATACAACTGTGTATGTTTTAAAACCGTCTTGCCTTACAGGCTTACTGGAAGACCTAAAACGTCAGGTTTGTCGACTCATGTGCGGACGGGGCTATTATAACCGTTTTGCCAGACAGTATTACGTGAAGACCTGCGACGTTGCGCGTCGGGTAAAACCTTATGAGTGAACACTCCTCTACAATTAAATATGATTCTGTCAAACGCTATTTGCCAGTGATAGTACCGTTAATTTGTAATTTCATTATTAAAAATTAACTTGCATCAGAAAATAAACATAGTATTATTTCTTAGTACCTATAAATGAATTCGTGAATTAATTTTGCTAAAAATCACTCGACCTACTTATTAAAATCGTATAAACCTTTCTTTTGTAAACTTAATCTAGATTGCTGGCTGTCGCGTTTTTATCAATTCGTGTGTTCCTGCTAAATTTCTAAGCAATCTAGTTTTCGTATGTTAACGTTAAGTTTACAAATGATAAATATTACATCCGTCTAAGGCTTCAATTGAAGTAGCCGTTACTTGATGGAGATCCCTGATAAAACGAAGTATAACAATGTGTAGAGAATTTTAAATTATCATGACAATTGTTTAGACACACAGTGTTTTTCTAGAATGGGAAGAACGAAGTGATAAAATCAGTTCTTATTACATATAAGACCCACTAAATCTCTTACCCATATTTTAATTCATGATGTTGAACAATAAAAATAATGCATGAGAAAGAGGGTGATATTCTAAAGCTAAATAACATAATTAGTTCTAATACGTGGAAAATCCAACAATCAATAAATTGAAATTTATTAACTCATGTCCAACTGGTGATTAAATAAATTATTTAGATTTTTATGTCTACTTATATCCATACTAAACATTTAAGTTTTAGAAATGTGTTTTCTAAATGTAATATTTCAATGGGTTGGTCATTAATTAAATGTATGTATAGAGTAATGAGAATTGGTGTATTTTTTATTGGCATTTTCTGTTTTTAAGTATTTTCAAAGGTTCTGCCTGTTTGTCATATGTATATTTTTGGATCACTTCCACACTTAAAGTTATATTATATAAATTTTAAAATCAAGTCAGTATGTAGCATTGAGGTAAAGAGTTTTAAAGTATGCTATATATTTAATGAGAATACTAACTGGAGCCCTGGCAATGACTAAATGATGCACCTGACTATTTATTTTCTAATCAAAATTTATAACAGATACTATTTTTTAATCACACTCATCAATTTTTATTTAATTATTTCTAAAGTTGATTTCATTAAGTCTTTAAGTTCAATTTTTTAAGTTTATTTTTTAATAAAAGACACACATTACTGTTATTAATTTTTGTATAACTTATAAGTGAAGTAAGTATCTTATCACAACATAAAAATGAATGATACACGATATTATTAAAATTGAATCCTGGCATAATATACAGAGATGTGAAATGCACATGTATTTATCTTTTTGTACACAATTTATCAATGTCTGATCAATATATTGATAATAAAAGTACCTTTATCTCAGATAGAACTTACCTTTGGACATAGGGCTAAGAACATGATAACCAACTGACATTCCTCCAGCACTTTCACCGAATATGGTGACGTCCTGAGGGTTTCCTCCAAAGAAAGCAATATTCTCGTTGACCCATCTCAATGCCAAATTTTGATCCTTTAAGCCGGCATTTCCAAGAACAACCTCATCTTCTGTTGACAAGAATCCAAAAGTACCTACAAATCGTATTTCAAAGGTATAGTACTCAGTAAGCAATAATGATATTCCACTCCAGATAATTAAGGCATTATTGCTACCTCTATACAGGGTATCCGGGAAAATGTGGGAAATCTCCCGGATATGAAGAAAACAAGTGAAAAGAGTACTACAAGTTCATATATATTCATATATATTTAAATTTTTTTTAATATGATGTATACCAGATAAGACACTTCAAATTACTATCCAAGAAATTGTTGTGAATTATTCACAGTTGCAGGAACGGACTAGTTGAATTTTGAGGTTCAAGATTTTATAGGAACAAAGAATATGTATCTCGTATCGAGATACGCCAAATATATGATGTAATTAAAATGTCGCTTTTCGAAAAAAAAATTAGATATACCTGGTGGTTCAAAAATTATGTGTATTATACAGGATTCCATTGGAGCTCTTTGGAAGCCCATATCTCCAAAGAGGAGGCCAATACGAAAAAAGTTTATATGAGCATATTTTTAAATATAAGATGATTAGTCATTTTCCATATATGTCTAACCTACCATAGACTGCGAACCACCCTGTTCCCTTTAGCCATATTTAAAACTACAAAACTCACCTAATCTGTAGTTAAATGTTACCACTATAACGTCATCTTCTAAGAATGGAGTTGGATCGTAGAAACCAAAGTCACTAAATCCAGCATAAAACCCGCCTCCATAAATCCAAACAAGAACAGTACGATTGGCATTAACCTAAAAAGCGAGTAATGTGTCCGCTTACTTATAGATAATCGTTTTTCAGAGAGTTCTTAAATGGCCAGTAGCCAGATTATCCTCTCTGAACTATCGATAGTGCTGACCTATCATTGCTCTGTGCTATATTTTTAAAATATGCTTATCACTATTCCAAAATTATTAAACATTCCTTTATGTTTTTAGCAAAAATTAGCAATAATGCTATAAAATAAGTATATAAGTAAATACTTACAGTAGAATCAGATCCTACTGGGAAAGGGGAATATACATTAATATATAAGCAGTCCTCATCTCTACCATTTAATGGAATCGGGTCTGTAGGAAATATTCCAAATGCAACACATCCCGGCGAGTCCTTTGAGGCATCCAAAATTCCATCCCATGGCTCCGCTTTAACTGGATTCTAAAATATTTTAATATACATTAAAATATGCACAAACTGATTACACGTTAATAAGTCAGCACATATACCGAGTGAGTCAACGAATGTCCGGCGTAATCTTGTGCCTTGAAGATAAAATTTGTGTTGAGATATGATTGTATATTCTGCACATTTTAAAAATTCAAAAAGTAGGGTGACAGAAAGTTATATTTTTTTAAATGGAACAACCAGTTAGGTTCGTATTAGTGTCCTCTAGAAATATCTAAAATTTAGTTTAATATAGTTTAAATAGTTTAATACCTATAAATTAAATCATGTAAAGATAGTGTTTATCCATTTTATACAGGGTTCATAATAAGGTTCCTAAAACGACACATTTCAAATCATTTTTCTCAAGTTTTTCACCCCCCGTATATCATTTGTTTATTGGATGTAGAATTCATAAGGAATTTATTTTTGTAATACAAATATATTATAAGTTATTTCCAGCCGTTTTCGAAATTATGTTGTTCGGGTTTGTTCGGGTTTGACTTGACTAATCATTGTAAATTATAGTAAATATTCAAAATGTTTTCAATTTTGATCTGTGAAACCTCAAATTCATTTTAAAAAAATGCTAATTTATGCTCGTGTGGAATCAATATCTATTCTATCCTTTACCAAATATCTCAGTTCGCCAACGGGTGGTTTGGCAAATGGTATTCCTCTCCATGTATAAAATGTTTGACCGCTGGGTGTATCAATGGTGGTGCCTTCTACTTTTCCATTTGGTAGTTGAACAATTAAATCAGCCAGCTAGAAGTAATTGAAAATATATTAAACTCTATAAGAATATTTAAAATATTTAAAATATGGCAGTGTGGTGATGTTGTCCATTATTAAATAGAAACTGAAAATTCAAATATCAATAACCAAAATAATAAACTGGCCTAGGCATTGGCACCATAAGTTTAACGATTATTTATTAGATAAGAATTGAAATTGTTATCTATAATTTAAAAGTCGATAAGAATATCAAGGACAATCCGATATTAATGTCTAAAAGTCAATTGTTTTGTTTATCCCTATATTTATCTATAACTCAATAATAAAAAACTACTTATTAATTTGTTTTTTCGTAATTAAAAATTTGAGAGCTCATATCTGAAGAGATCTTGAGCTAATATAAAACAAACTATATGTTATCGGGGATGTTTCGTTGAATTGAACATAGGAAATCACCTGTAATTTTTGAAGTGACTAGATATTTTTTGCCCTGTACATTTTATAGATAAACTACATAATAACTTCTTGACATCGACATCAGGCGCGGAACTACTATGCAGCAAGACCACGCAAGGGGGGGGGGTCCAACGGCCCAAAGTGGCCTCCCGTTACGCAATGCGAGGCCCCTCGCCACTTCAAAAAGTGTGTTTTTCTTACGAAACACTAATTTATTACGATTTAATACTATCATCAAGAAAAGGAGTTCCTACACATCTGTCGATCGCCTTAGATTTTAAGAACCATTACAATTTTTTTTGTAATAAAAAAGCATACCTATTCGTTTTAGAAATAAGGTAAGTTTTTGTCTTGTTTGTGGTGGATAAGTATAGTGTCGCGCAAGCCAAGCGCTGAGATGCTCTGAAAGTGGGGCCCCAGGCACAGACCCACCGAGTCTAGTAGGAAAATAAGTCCTGGATAATGTTTATATTACCAAGGAATTAACAACTACAACGTTTTAAAGTTTTTATGTCACCGTAGATATTTTTTATTGAATGCAAATTTCCTATTCCTAAACAAATAATTTAAGGAAATTGAATTTAAAATATAAAATATTTCTATCGTAACGAAATAGGTATTCTTGATACGCTCCTTTGACTCGCCCGACAGCTATGTACTTAGGACCGACAGAGAAACCGGTCTAACTAAAGGCCTTGTTAGTTATAAATAATATTTCTTATACAGTGTGTCCACTTAAGTTCGCACCATATGGAAAACTTATTTATTATTAATTTTACGAAAAAAAGTTATTCTTTATATAAAGTTCTGCATGATCCAAAACCTAATATGCAACCATCAGATGTTAAATTTTTTTAGCCGTATACGAGGTTTGTCAAAAAATATGAATTTTGCTCAAGAGTAAAGTACCTTTATTTTTGATAATATCGAAAAATGTAATTAAGAAAAGTTGTTCGATGTGAAAAACTATGTTCTAATATGCAATTACACCGATTTCAATTTTTTTTTGTTTTTACAAATATTTGTTACTCACCGATAAATTTGTAAAAAATTTTAAAATAAAACTGTTGTTTTAATGCATATTAGAGCATAACTTTTCATATCGAACAACTTTTCTTAATTACATTTTTCGATATTACCAAAAATAAAGGTACCTACCTACTTTACTCTTGGGCAAAATTCATATTTTTTGACAAACCTCGTATACGGCTAAAAAAATTTAACATCTGATGGTTGCATATTAGGTTTTGGATCATGCAGAACTTTTTATAAAGAATAACTTTTTTTCGTAAAATTAATAATAAATAAGTTTTCCATATGGTGCGAACTTAAGTGGACACACTGTATATACTTATTTGGCGGTATGGCGGTAAGTTTTCAAAGTAATATTTCTTACTGAGAATTTGGTTATGGATTGAAAACTTGTATTTTTCATCATAGAGAGTATTTACTGTTAGAGAGTAATATAGGTAGGAATATATTTGTTATAAATTATGGAATCTAAAAATTTGAGCAAGACAAGTGGTGAACAACGACTTAGTGGTCGTTCAGTTTTAGCCGTGGAAGCTGAAGAGGCAACAAAATTGGAATTAAAAGATAATAACAAATTTTGCTGAAGTAAAAGCGCGAAGTAAATCATTTACATAATTTTTTTTATTTAGAATATTACACTTATGATTTTTTCAATATTAATTTACTTTTATGTACCCGGTGGGCCAAAAAAGTAACGACAATATTCTGTTCTGAATAACGTTATCGATATTATTTTTATCGAAATTATTTTTTAACCAAATTTGCAGGAAATCTTTGGAAATGTTTTCGTAAAATGAATTTAAAGGAAAAGATACATAATAAGATAATAAGTAGAATATCATACAGGGCAGGTTAGAATAAGATGTTACTTTAAACAAGTCACAAAAATAAGTTAATTCGTATTTCAAATAATTGGGATTTATATTAAATTAATTTTACGAGAACTTATACTTTTGTAAATATTTCCTGGAAATTTGATTTAAAAGTGATTTTAAACAATACAGTTATTCATTAATGTGATTGTTAGTATAAAATTTAGTTCCTAGAGATCATTAAAATTTTCTTTCAGGAATCATCAGTTTTTTATTTTAAATTCTTATGGAGTAACATCTATATTTATAATTTACCAATTTACGTTATTCCCGCTTAACTAAATAAATCATCAAATTATAGGGCCTAATAAATAATTTTTGGTCGATATGGTGCATCCACGTATCGAGTTTCAATATATTTTGAACAGGGGAGCAATATTCAGCCACCTCAAGAATTATATGGGATTTCCTATGTCCAACTTAACGATGCATCACCCGGTATATTAACAGCTTTTAAAAAAATTGGTTCAGATCTGGTTGGACGACGCTGTATGGACGAGAACAACATTTTTTTAAACCGGTACACTGGTGGTTACATCCTACCTATAGGAGAGGGTTCCTTTTATTGATAGTATCATTCAAAGTGAATTAGTAATTTGCTGCGATAAATTTTTTCTTAAATCCAGCTTCTGGCGGGGCATATAAATTTAATCAATTATTTAAATGTATAATCAAAATTCTGCAGAACACAGGTTAGAAAACAAAGAGGTAACAAATTTTCAATGAATATAGATATAACTGTTTAATAGCAAGATATTTTCAAAATTAAATGTAATTTTTATTTCTTACTTACTTAAAAAATTTCTTGTATAATATATATTATCAAAAAACTTCTCTGTAAATAAAAGGTTATGAATAATATTTTCTTTTAATTTAAGTACTATTTTATGAGTTTTGATAAACATTCGTTCACATTCCAAATTCCTAATATCTATTAGGTTTAATTAAGATTTAACTTAATTTAATTGTGTCAAATATTTAAATAATTAAATTTTGAAGTTTACTATATTTTAAATCCTTCCTACCTTTTACAAAAAATTACACTAGATCACTAATTCGAATTTGTCAAAGGAATAATTTCGTTTAGCCAATGTACAATTTTGGTTAATGTAATTAAAATTAGGTGATAGTATTTACGAAATTTAGGAACTGATTTTGCTTTCCAAACCATCTCAACAACGGACTTAATTTATTTTTGAAGGTAAAGTTTGAAAGTTCTACAATATTTTGAGTTAGTTAGAATTTCGATTCGATATAAATAATCGTTAACCTATAAGTATATATTTGTTTTTTTTTATTTAACTACTACTTACAGTACTCTGGAAGAAAACTACCGACAACACCAAAGCAGTCCACATTATGGCTAAGTTATTACTGCTGATTATTTTTGTTATGTATTTATATACTACATTTATATAGTAATATATTATCTAATGCCAAGTATTTATTGATTAGGAAGACAAATAATGTTTTAATAATAATCAATTTGATCTTTGATTTCTGTATGGAAAAATCTCCTCAACAGTTTTTATGCAAATTCATAAATAATCTTCGTATTAACATTTACTGTAGTCATCATGATCAAGCACGATTATAGAATTTTTAAAGTTAAGTCACAGAGTATATAGATGTACAATATACACTATGAGAAAAACGCACAAACCAATCCCAGTTTAATAATGACCCTACCAAAAACACCCCCCTTATTGAAAGTCACTCAAAATTAACTGTAGTGTATTAAATTTACAGCGACCACTAGCCAGCAATAATATGCAAGCTCATCAACTGTGCCACCAATACCGACTCAACGGAAAATAAATCTCCTTTCTCTCTTACCCCCTTTTCCCTCGCCGAAACCGCCCTTAGGTAATGCCTAACGAGGTAATCTTCACAGGGGGAGAATCTAGCCGCAGTTTTTCCTTCTCATTATCGCATGTGTATACTTTGTCCTCTTAGTTCATTCTTATTAGTATTTTGCCTCTCCTATTCCATACGCCGGCATTCTGTTAGAACTTCTGTCGCAAAAGAATTCGTTGCCTCCCGGGCTATCATCGCCTCCATAAAATTTTTTGGGAAAGATCTTTCCCTTAAGTGCAGTTTCCCAAATACTGTGGGACGAAGAGAACCGCGGTTACACATACAACGCATCTTCGTTGACACCTCTACAAGACGGACACTCCGATGAATCCTCATGCTTAAATTTATGGAGGTACTCCCGGAAGCAACCATGTCCTGAGAGCATCTGTATCAGGTAGTAGTTGACCTCCCCATGGAGTTTATTCAGCCAGACATCTATTTATGGAATTAGCCGATGACATCTGCCATCGGATTATGCTGTTTCGTCTCTACTCTATCCTCAGCTCAGGTAAGGTAACATTTAGTATTTGTGACGAGAGTAAGTGTGAACTTAAACTAAGAATTTTTCATAAATTTTTTCCTTTTCGCCTGATAAGGCCATTCCCTACAACTTAATCAGCGGGATAAGCCATCTTATGTCAACCCCGAAAAAGCATATGATAATGATAAATACACGGATTCCAAGAAAATAATAAAACTAATAACTTAACCTCAATATTCTTAGAGGTGGATTTAGATATCGTTTATTTGTTAATTATTAAAATTTTACATGGGATGCTGGCCGAGTGGCAGATCTGCCAAAGCCAAAAAAATACATGGGATTTGTGAATACAGGATGTTTCCTAATAGCATGCCAATATTTAAGAAAATTATTCGTGGGTCCATTTTCGGAAAAAAACTCCATATGAAAATATGTCCTAAACGTCTTAACTATATAGATATAGGGTGTTAAAGATTCTCAAAAAATCTCCTTTTTACTAATATCTGTGATACTGCTCTAGATAGTTTTGTGAAATTTCGTACAAAATTTCTATTCATCAAGAGGCATTTTATGATGTTTTTTATTCCGACCATTGGCGTTAGTGCGGGAATTGCCCTCAATATTTTGAAGGAAAGAATGGTATTCTACTTAATTTTTTTTAAATAGAAATTATTTTTGAAATTCTTGTTCCTTGCCGAGCTAATGTCGTCTCTTGATTTTTTGTCATTTGACGTACAGTTTTCGTATAAAAAAAATTAAATTCATTCATTTGCACTCTTCTATGAAATTACGTATTAACAAAGATTAAAAATGATCTTGTAGCTAAGAAGTAGATTTTGTTTTGTAAACATAAATAGTTTTCAGTTGTCTACATAGTCTAGTTGTCACGTATTTAAGGTATTACCTTTTAGAAATTATTAAAAAATATGAAACACCCTGTATCTCAAAAGTTAAGACGGTTAGGACATATGTTCATATGCAGTTTTTTCTGAAAATGAATACAAGATTAACCTCCTTAAATATTAGCATGTTATTAAGAAACACCATGTATATTAATGTTCAAATTATTAATCAAGGGGCTAAGTGCCAAAATTGTTAATTCGGGTTTGTTCGGGTTTGTTATTGGCGAGCATCTGTGGCTGAACACTTACGACGGAGGGTAACTTCCCCCCCCCCCCCCCCAACTTTTGTTCAGGCAGTTTGCCCGTTTCTTAAGACTTAAGATATTTATTCCTTTGCCCACAGAACCTTTCTATAAAAATAACTCATAGTGTGATCACTTAGCCACTGTGTTACTTCCACTTCTCAATTATGAAAATCGAGAATTAATCGTTATGTATCCAATTTCTACGTTACTCAAGCAGTTATTATTCTTAACGAGTTCCCTAACAATTATCGGTAACTTATGTTTTATATTTATCATAAAAAAAAACCTAATGTGCAGTATTGCTCTAGTGCCCCTTACCCCACCCCAGCACCCCAATTCACTCCACAAGTCACGAGTTTTACTGTCAAATTGGTGTCATCTGTCCAAAAGCAAAAATATTTTGCAACACGCATATGCCCGTGTAACGAGAAACTTAGTTAACTTTATTACAAAAATAGTAAAACTAACCATAATTTATGGCTCTATATGTGAATGTAGAATATCTTTTATTAAGAACTACCATAAAATTATAGCAAAATTTTAACAAAAATTTTTAGTAAAAATTAATAAAATATTTAGTAAACCATTTATAGTATTTTAGTGAATTTACTAAAATCTTTTAAAAAATTTACTAACATTTTTTGTAAAATTTCCTAAAACCTCTTTTAAAATTTACTGACATTTTTAGTAACATTTACTAAAATCTTTTGTAAAAATTTCAATACATGGTGTTCCCAAGCGGTGACCCATCCAAGTACTAACCGTGCCCAACGTTGTTTGACTTCGGTGATCTCCCCACCTGTTCTCCTTAAGAAGATTGATCCGTTGCATCTGAATTAAACTTTCTATTCGTGTAAAAAACATTTTTACAACACTTTATTTAAACTTGATCATTTTTACAATAAAAAAATACTATAATAGTCGTCAGTAAAATGTGTACCAGACATTTAAAAATATTTACCTACCTACCTATAAATAAATTATTTTCAATTACATTTGTTGCAAAATTTACAATATATTTACTTGATTTTGCTAAATTTATTAGAAATCTTGACTATAGTTTTTTGTATTGCATTAGTATTTTCGTACGGATTACTAATAGAAAATACAATTAATACTATCTTTTAAAGGAAATTTTACAATAAAATCTTTACTATAATAATTTTACTATAGTATTTATTCCGTGTGAGATAACACACTTTCTAGCAAATTTAGCCGTGCTTTTTCTCTCATTTTCGTAGCTGGTAGTAGGAAAAAATTATTTTTCTCAATATTTATATTGTAGATGCAACTAAGTACGACAACATACAACACCAGCGGAATTAATAGATAATTGGACAATGTGGGTGACAAAATCGAGAGCCTCTGGTTCTCATGGCATAATTATACAGGGTGTTCATTTGAAAACTTCCCACCACGGATTTATCGAAAACCACTGATTAAAAGAAAAAACGCCGAGACACGTCAAAAGATTTGCCAAAGGGGGACAACTTTTTAACCAAAAACTACTTCACCCCCTTTTACCCTATGGCCCCCGGGGTCATCCCCTTAAAAATTTTAAATGACAAGGGGTAGCAAGTAATAGCTTGTTTGAAAGGTCTTTCAAAGTGCTTTAGTTTGACGTTTTCGAGAAAATTAGAAATTTTTTTACCGCCTTCTTTTTATCAACACGGATAACATGGGCGAATTGTTTTTATTCTTATACCTGTTTAGTTTTTTATACCTGTTTAGTTTTTTATAGTTGCTAAGGGAAAGAAACAATTTAGTTTGCTGTCAGTTACCTTTGTGACAATCTTGGGATAGTGAAAATTAATTTATTGATTCAGATTTCACTTCCAAAATGGTTTACACACTAGCGGAAAGAGTGGAAATGATTATAATTTATGGTGTCCAAAATCTATGTGCTCGGCAAACTGCCGTTACATTTAACGCCAGACATCGGGAAAAGATAACTTAGCCTAGGTATGTTTTGGACCTTGTTACTAAATTTACTCAAACTAGATCTGTTGCAAATAAAAAACGTAATCATCGTAGAGTTTTGGATGAAGCCGCTCAAGTTGAAGTTTTGGGTTATTTTGCCATAAATCCTAATACTTCATTACGCAAAATTGTTGATGCGACTGGTATTTCATTAGGCTCTGTACACACAGTTACTAAATTACATAAATTTCATCCATTCAAAATGAAAATATTGCAAGAGTTAACCGAAGATGATTTCGATAGGCGAGTTGAGTTTTGTGAATAAATGACAGCGATTAATGATAATACCATTCATGTAAAGAATATCTGCTTCAGTGATGAATGCACATTTTATCTAAATGGGTTTGTTAATAAGCTTAACTGCAGGTATTGGAGCAATGAAAATCCTCATGCTTTTGTAGAAGGGCATACTCAGTACCCCCAAAAAATTAATGTATGGGCAGGCATTTTAGGAAACAAAGTGATTGGGCCATTGTTTATTAATGGGAATTTAAATGGAGGCATTTATTTAGATATATTGGAAAATACCATCAATCCGCTTATCAATGAAACCATTGAAAACCAAATCGAAGACGATGGAAACCCTATACTTGATGAGGCTGAAATATATTTCCAGCAAGACGGCGCTCCTCCTCACTATGTTCTTCCGGTTCGGCAATGGCTAGACGACGAGTTTCTAGATAAATGGATAGGGCGAAGAGGGTCTATAGAATGGCCTGCTAGATCTCCTGACTTGACGCCATTAGACTTTTTTCTATAGGGCCATTTGAAAACTATTGTGTTCACTCCCCAATCTAACAGTTTGGATGAACTTCGTCAACGCATCACCGAAAGCTGCCATGATCTCCCACAACATGTTTTTGAAAATGTCCGTCAGGAATTTGAAAATCGTTTATATCATTGTTTGGCCAATAACGGGCAATATTTGGTACACTTATTGAAATAAAAAGTGATATTTTCGTGTGCTTTTTTTTCTATCTGAACAAATTAAGATAAATAAAGATATTTCCAATTTTCTCGAAAACGAATCGACCGATTTTAAAAAATCAAACGTCAAAATTAAGCACTTTGAAGGACCTTTCAAACAAGCTATTACTTGCTATCCCTTGTCATTTAAAATTTTTAAGGGGATGACCCCGGGGGCCAGAGGGTAAAAGGG